>OZ007501.1:25846130-26495750 GCA_963931805.1 Microdon myrmicae
TCACCAACTTATAAACTAAGGCAGCTATTGCCACTATTTGATGGTCTGTAGGAACTCGAAATTTCATGACCTCACCAACTAATAAACTAGATCAGCTATTGCTACTATTTGTTGGTCTGTAGGAACTCGGAATTTCATGACCTCACCAACTAATAAACTAGAGTAGCGAATCAATAACTTAGAGTCGGTGGACGGGGCGTGTAAGCCTAAGAGGACTCCGTTTCGAAATCTATAAAACCAGGAATTTTCTTTTTTAACGAAATGATAAATATCACCTGCTGTTATGGGCGATAAATGGTTTGATTTCTGAATGGGATTGCAGTAACTAGGAGCTCAGCCGACCAACCTTCTGCTATTATTAGGTGAGTCTGAGAAATTTACTTTCAAATTTTTGTTTGTACAGTGTGCACTTCCTGAAAGGACTATTAGCATGCTTATAGTATCAATAGCTATCGGGCGAGTATATCGGGAATCAGAATCACCAAGGAAAGGTTGTAGGATAACCAACTGAATGATGCAGACAAAAATTGGGAAGCAAAACACATCACCAAGGAAAGGTTGTAGGATAACCAACTCAATGATGCAAACAAAAATTGGGAAGCAAAAACACATGTCGAAGTCAATTACTAGTAATCGATTTGTCTTAAGAGTACATTCATACATGATCTAGTGGACAACAATATCCAACACAACATGCAAAGCCGGCGTCCTAAAACTTTGACGTTTAAACCCCAAAATCTCTGCTATTTCCAGTACATTGGGAAACGCTTGCGTGAGTGAAGTGTTTCCCCGCAAAGGAAAACATTAAAATGATGAACATTACACCCTCACAATACGCCCGCTGGTACGAAACCTCCAACAATCCTTGACATCTGCTCACTTACTCCAACAACTGATTAGACTCCTTTTATACAAAACATTCTCACTTAATAAAGCTTGACAATTTCACAATACGAAAACAAAAAATTACCTTTTTTTACGATCCTCGTCCACTGTGCTAGACATCTTGCTAGCTCGTCCTGCTCGCTTTCCAACGACAATAGAATTTCACTTCCGATGGCTGCACGATGGGACGATGATGGTGGCCTTTTCTGTATCGTCGACGTTCTATTGAAAATCCCTTCTCCTCAATTTTTAAGGAGATGCGAATTTTCGTGTTTTGTTTGTTTTCCTATGGCAATTCCCCTAGGTTGATTGGAACTCACTTTTGGCAACACATAACCACAGCACTAGATGATTTTTGCATCTCGATTATATGACGGTGGGCACAGCGGAGCGCCTCCCGGATTCGAGATGATTTGGCTTTGACCGCGGCGCCTACAGGGCGACTACGCATCCAGGGAGAATTATTTGTACACCACTTATCGAAAATAGACACCACTGCTGCCCACACGTCTGGTAATTTCCTATTTTTCCAAATTCTATCCGAGAATTTCAATTACCGAGGAATTTATTTAGCAAGGTGGGTCTTAGTCGCGAGGAGACTTTCGATTTTTTTTTAATTCGTTTCGATAGTGTATGCGGGCGACAAAGAGAAAAAAATTTTTTTATTACGACGAGAAAAAGTGAACGAGAATGAACAACGGATGACTGTGTGGAGCAAATGCAGAGGAATAGAAGGGAGAATAAGAAAAACGTAAAATACAGAGATCGGGGTTTTTTTTCTTTTTTGTATTGAAGATGATTTTTCTATAGTTGAATTGGATTTTTAAGGTGGACTAAGCACACTGTGACGGCAATGTTGATTTTAAACACATTTAGGAATTGATATGGGACTGATGTAAGCATTTGTTTCCGACGGAAGTGGAATTTTAAAATAACTGGAAATGTTATAAAAACTGACGAAAAAGGAAAAAAATGTTCGAGAGAACTTCGTGTACCCGCAAGGAAGACACTATACACACACACACACATACACAAATATACGTCAGCGGTTTTCTTTTACACATTTCACAAATCAATTGCACCAACTGCTAAACGTTGGAAGAGTTTCATCTAAGGCGCTGAATGCACTATTTGCGTTAAGGCGCAACTACATTTCATTAAACGATGGTTTGATGCCAGATTTACGGATTGGGCCATTTTGTCTCATTAAATTCATCAATATTTGATTTCAAGAACCATGTAATAGAAATAGATGTAATAACGTTTGTGCCAGATGTAAAAGAAGTGTTTGTTTACATGTAAAAGAATGTTTTCAATGGATGTGTTAACGATAAATATTAGAGAAAAATTTTAATTTTTTTGTTTGAGTAAAATTGGCTACTTCAGTAAAACTAGGTATATAATCATAATCATCATCATCATCGGCACTACAACCGGGATCCGGTCTTGGCCTTATCTAACAAGTCTCTGCACAGATATCTGGTCATTATCCGAGACCTATTAAATTGTCCATAATCATTTGTTTTTCCGGTCAAGGTATATAATAAACATATGTATATGTACGGTTAATATACCATAGAATGATTTTTATATTTGAAAATCTTATGCACACTGTTGGACAGAGGGAACAGTTGATTTTCAGTTTTTTTTTAATCATTTTTTAAAATATACAAAAAAATGTTTTTTGGGGGGATGGGAGCGAACCCACAGGGCAAAGTCACTGATTGCTTTCAATCCGGTGAAGGCCAGGACGATCCTTGTCCCGGTTCAATCGCGGTGATTACCACGACGATTCTCCCACCCAGCTCCGGGACACGCGCGAGTTAATGCATCCAACACTAGCTGCAAACAACATATTGTAGCGAGCTTAGGGTTCGCTGGATTAATTATTTGTAAATAAATAAGAGAATCGATTCTGAATTAATGTGACATTTTATTAGTCCGTAATAACAATCGCTACTTTTTACCGTACACTTACCTTTTCTCTATTATCGCTTCCGTAATTATCGCGTATTTTACTGCTTACTTCTCGCTCGAGACTTATCGCTTGTTTCACGTTCTACTTCTTACTCATCTCCTCGATCTGTGTGCGACGTATTTATACCGTTCCCTCATTCTAATTCGGCGTTTCGTTTCCGTCCGTTCCATAATCTCGACTTTTCTATTCCAGTTTTCCAGTACTTCCTAAAATAATCTAGTACTTTGTTTCGGACTTTCTCCAAGATTCCAGTACTGATTGCCATATGCGTCGCACTACCCTCCGCCTAGATTAGTTCGTCCCGAACTAAGTTCACTGGTCTCCCGGGCCAACAAAAGTCGGTCGCGATGCACCGCTTTCATCTTGGCGTTCGGCGGTGGAAGTTCTTGACCTTCATCCAATTTTTCTACTGCTCTCCTTTTCGCGTCAGCTCTAGCCTGTCGCCATTCTTCCTTTTCTTGACGACGGAATTCCTCTTGCATTTTAGGGATCTCATGCGAATAGTATAAGAGAAAACGCATGTGCACATCCTTAAGCTCTTCTGGAGTTTGCACATCACGTAAGCGGTTTAGATCTTCATCTTTAATTACACGCATATCATCTGGTATTGGAGCATCTGTCGATTTCATAACCGTATCCAACTGGTAGTTCCGCATCTTTTCAAACAACTGGAGCGGTTTGTTCTTTGGAGCTGACAGTAAACACCAACGTGCGTCGTAGTAATAGACTTTCCATAGATCGTCGCACGTTAATCCTGGTTTCACGTGTCCTTCTCCGTAGAACGCAATGAACGGCACCTCTAGCCGTTGATTACGCCTAAAATCTAGAGCTTGCTTGATCTTTCCCGTCCTCTCCATCACTTTCTTCGTCCTGTGTACGACGCAGACGCTTGGAACGCTTTCTGCCTTCGACTTTCAAACCAAGATTCTCTTCAATAAGGTCACAGTTGTCGTCTTCCAGTCGGTCGTCCAACTCGTCATCATCATTGTAAATCCGTTTCAGGGAACGGCCCGAAGCATCAGTGTCTTCATCATCACTGCCGTCCTCTTCAATCGGGTTATCATCGATGAAACCCTTCAGTTCTTCACGTAACACATCATCGTCATTTTCCTCTTCTTTCTCACTGCTGTCGGCCATAATTTTGCTCTTCCTGAGTTTCTTCATTTCATGTGGCTCCAATTCCTCCTCATCCTCAGCTTCTTCCGCTTCCGAGTCCCAGAATTCTTTCATACACTGCCTTTGGGCATCCAATTTTGCCTTAAACTCTGCAGCTCGCGCGTCCAATTTTGCATTAACGTCTGTAGCTCGCGCGTCCAATTTTGCAGCTAGCGCATCCAATTTTGCAGCTCGCGCATCCAATTTTGCGTTAATATCGATAGCTTGCGCGTCTAATTTTGCCATCATAATCCTGAACATCTCCGAAATGTCCAACGGTTGCGAACTCTTCTCCGAATGTCGATCTGCCATCGTCACAATACACTTCCACAGACTTATTTATTTCACCAATAATTAATCCCACTTCTGACACCAATTGTAGCGAGCTTAGGGTTCGCTGGATTAATTATTTGTAAATAAATAAGAGCCGTTGAATCGATTCTGAATTAATGTGACATTTTATTAGTCCGTAATAACAATCGCTACTTTTTACCTTACACTTACCTTTTCTCTATTATCGCTTCTGTAATCATCGCGTATTTTACTGCTTACTTCTCGCTCGAGACTTATCGCTTGTTTCACGTTCTACTTCTTACTCATCTCCACAAAAAAAAAAAAAAAAATGGTGGCGAGAAGGCCGAATTTAGCGAGACAGGACATATGTGTCCTTCATCTTGTCTCTGACTTCTGGTCATCTTGCGATAACCAGAATCACCCACATCCGTGAGGATGTTGGGCTGGGTCCCGCCGAAAAGAGAAGAAAAAAAACTCATCTCCACGATCTGTGTGCGACGTATTTATACCGTTCCCTCATTCTAATTCGGCGTTTCGTTTCCGTCCGTTCCATAATCTCGACTTTTCTATTCCAGTTTTCCAGTACTTCCTAAAATAATCTAGTACTTTGTTTCGGACTTTCTCGAAGATTCCAGTACTGATTGTCATATGCGTCATAATATCTACCTGTAATTATACATTTAAACGTACTTCACATTCTCTGCCATATGAATCTGAAATGAAATGCATTGAAACGTAGTTCACATTCTCTGTCATATGAATCATCATTTTGTTTTAAGTTAGCCTCCGATATAATATGGTTCATTTAATTCTTAGAATACAAGCGCAATCTTAGTTGAATACGTCAACAAATTCGCACAAGTTCTCACAGTCCTCAGCACACATGCTGTAGGTAATGCATTCAACACTAGCTGCAAAAAAAGGAAAAGTTCTCATAGTCCTCAGCACACTCGCTGTAGGTAATGCACCCAACACTATCTGCAAAATAAGGAAAAATTCCCACAGTCCTCAGCACACATGCTGTAGGTAATACATCCAACACTATCTGCAAAAAAAGAAAAGTTCTCAGAGTCCTCAATGCATTCAACACTACTGCGAAAAAAAGGAAAAGTTCCCACAGTCCTCACGACAAAGATCTGCTGCCATATGATAAGGACAACATGGAAGCGAAGAAAGAAAAAGGTTAAAAAGGAGACTGGAGGCGGATTTGGCAGGCAGTCTCGATTAGAAATTCGAAGAAGAATAATCTTTGAGAAAAGTTAAAATAAAATAAAATAATTATTTTATATTTCATTAAATTGATTGTTTTATTAATTCGCGTATCACATCCATTAATTGCACACATGACTTGCAGTTTCTGCAATTGGAAGGGACTTATACTAATTGGTTTAATTCCAATATTGTTTTCCGTTCCCTCTCCCTCTCTATCCCATTGACTGCACATATTGTGTGCAGTTTCTGCAATAGGAAGGGGCTCTTACACGATGAGTGTCTAAGGCGCCGGAACCCACCATTGTGTATGAAGTGCAATCAATATGGGCACGATGACAAAGACTGCCGTGCACAAGATACACAACCACATACACCCAAACCCGAACCTCCGCGACAAAGATCACAGTAGCAACAGAGGGTGCCCACGAATACATCGAACCAGGGACAAACCCAACCGTCTACATCAAAACAAACAACAGCATCGAATCATAGAGTGTACATCATTCTTTTTTTTTTTTATTAGTCTTCTCTCGGGAGAGGCGAACCTATAGCGCCGAGTGGCGCCCACAAGATGCCATCAAATAACAGTTGCAGTTCCTTTTGAACAGTTGCAGGTTGTAACGCTTCGAAAACTCCTGCGCGGGGTGGGAGTTCCACAGCTCCCCCGCTCTGTAACGGAACGAGTTCGGAAGCAAGGATGTCCGCGCCGTCGGGAGATGAACTACAAACGGGTGCGATCCGTCGGATTGTCTTGTGGATCGCATATAAACCGAATTGCGTGGAACAATACCAAGAATCTCCGAGGAACAGTACCCGTGATTATATCTGTAAAACAGACAGAGGTCGGCTACGCGCCTTCGATGTGATAGCGACTGTAGCTCCGACGTCAGAGCCGAGTCCCCGATCAGTCGGACCGCTCGTCTCTGTATGCTCTCAAGCGGGTTGAGGATATGCTTGGGAGCGGAGCTCCAAACATGAGAGCAATATTCGAGTGTGGGTCTAATTTGGGATTTATATAGGAGAAAAAGTGGGGCCGGAGTAAAATATTGCTTATCTCTAAAAAGAGAAGTCAGATTTCCAGAATGGGGCCTGGCGATGTTCGGCACGTGTTTATACCACAATACATTCCTACAGACCGTGACGCCGAGCAATTCATGCTTTCCCCAAATTCGAGGGCCCGGCCATTCATCATCTGCTGTGGCACCGATGATCTAATTTTCTTTGTGAATGTTGTATATTGTGTCTTCGTTGCATTGAAGTTGACCAGATTGGCCTTTTCCCACTGCGGGACCTTATCCATATTCCGATTCAGAGAGTCGATCTGGCTACATCTCAGCTGATGCGTCATTGATGTACTAATCGGCCGATCACTCGAAAATAAAGGAAACAAGTGTACTATCATCCGCAAAACTGAACACTCCGTTATCTGTTGACTTCAACAAATCATATATGCGAGACAAAAACATGATTGAAGCCAAAATAGAAGCTTGAGGTACCCGGGAATTAACAGGAAACTATGGCGAGTCTTTGGATCTATATATCCGATGACTCGCCATATACAAGAACCCGGATCGATCGACTTTCGAAGATGCTCTTCGTCCAGTCGCAAAGCTGCTGGGAAAGTCCGTATGAACTAAGTTTGCTCAGCAATGCCCCGTGCAAGACGCGGTCAAAATCCTTGGAGATATCCAATGCGACCGTACTTGACTCACCATACCCCTCAATCGCAGATGTCCATATATCGGTTATAAGGGTCAAAAAGTATCCCGTGGACCGCCAGACACGGAATCCGTATTTACGATCATTCAGAAGTCCGTTGCATTTCAAATACTTAATTAACTCAGCATTGATGACCTTTTCCATCATCATCATCACCATCATCGGCACTACAGCCGGGATCCGGTCTTGGCATATTTAGCAAGTCTCTCCACCGGTCTCCACCGATATCATCCAGTTTGGCACTCCCAGGTTCTAGGAGTCCTGATCTACGCCATCCCTCCGTCTGCCGCGCTGTCACCTTCCATACATCCTGCCACAAATGAGTTTTCGGGCAGGCTTCTCTTCGCTCATTCGAGCTAGGTGTCCCACCCACCGGAGTCTACCGAGATTAATTTTACTTACAACTTTCAAGGTAGATCGCGTACAATTCATGGTTGTAGCGTCTCCGGAATCGACCTCCCTCACATACGGGGCCAACAATTCTTCTTAAGACCTTCCTCTCGAACGCGGTTAAGAGTTCAGCGTACCTTTCATTGAGCACCCAGGTCTCGGATCCATACATGAGTACTGATAAGACCATGGTCTTGTACAGTAGTAGCTTGGATGTTCTGGATAAATTTCGCGATTTAAAAAGCCTTGATAGACCATAGTAGGCTTTGTTGGATTTGATCAGCCGTTTGCGTATTTCGTCTTCCATATTGTTATCGGCTAATACCATTGACCCAAGGTAGTTAAAGGATTGCACTATTTCAAATCCGTGCACCACTACCCTGATAGTTTGACCAACGTTAGGTCTTCTCTTCGCAGAAGGTGCCACCATGTACTTAGGTTTCCCCGCATTAAAGTGCAGTCCCAGTTTTTGTGCCGCCTGCTCGATCTGGGTGAAGGAATCCTGTACAGCTGATTCGGTTCTACCGATGATGTCAATGTCATCTGCGTAGGCAAGTATCTGACTGGACTTGGTGATAATACTCCCCCCTGGACAGCAATTCTGCTATTTTTACTTGACTAGTTACGTTGGTCATGGTCAACCTACAAAGTCGTGTATCAATTTGTTTGGAATGCCGAACTCTCTCATGGCATTATATAGTTCTACCCTGGCTGTCGTAGGCGGCGTTAAAGTCTATAAATAGATGATATAATCGAATCTTAAATTCCTGACATTACTACAGTAAGACCATGGTCTTGTACAGTAGTAGCTTGGCTGTTCTGGATAAATTTCGGGGTTTAAAGGGCCTTGGTAAACCATAGTAGGCTTTGTCGGATTTGCTCAGCCGTCCGCGTATTTCTTCTTCCATATTGTTATTGGCTGATACTATTGACCTAAGGTAGTTAAAGGATTGCACTACTTCAAATTCGTGCTCCGCTACCCTGATAGTTTGGTTGTTTTGCTCTATATGATCGGTCAATGTAGCTTGTTTGGTTAAATTCAAAGTTTAAGGAGAAACCTCCACAATTTACCATTCTGACATATAACATTTATCATCACTACAAGCGGGCTCCGTCTCGGCCTTATTTAACAAATCTCTCCACCGGTCCCGATTTCGAGCCGATGTCATCTAGTTTGGCATTCCCAGGCTCTGGGCGTTCTGGTCTATGCCATCCCTCCATCGCAGACAAGGTCTGCCGCGCTGCCTCCTTCCATACATCCTGCCACAAAGGACTTTCCGGGCAGGCTCCTCTTCGCTCATTCGAGCTAGGTGTCCCGCCCACCGGAGTCTACCGAGCTTGATTTTTCTTACAATATTACCTTCAAGGTAGATCGCGTACAACTCGTGGTTGTAGCATCTTCGGAATCGTCGTCTCTCACATACGGGGCCAACAATTCTCCTTAAGACCTTCCTCTCGAACGCGGCTAAGAGTGCAGAGTGCCTTTAATTGAGCACCCAAGTCTCGGATCCATACATGAGTACTGGTAAGACCATGGTCTTGTACAGTAGTAGATTGGATGTTCTGAATAAATTTCGGGATTTAAATAGCCTTCATAGACCATAGTAGGCTTTGTTGGATTTGATCAGCCGTTCGCGTATTTCTTCTTCCATATTGTTATCGGCTGATACCATTGACCCAAGGTAGTTAAAGGGTTGCACCACTTCAAATTCGTGCTCCGCTACCCTGATAGTTTGACCATATGCATATATAATATTAAATGTTAATTGAGAAAATATTGTACGCCGAAAGGCAAAACAAAACAAAAACACATATTATTACATATCCATACATGAGTACTGGTAAGACCATGGTCTTGTACAGTAGTAGATTGGATGTTCTGGATGAATTTCGGGATTTAAATAGCCTTCATAGACCATAATAGGCTTTGTTGGATTTGATCAGCCGTTCGCGTATTTCTTCTTCCATATTGTTATCGGCAATACTATTGACCAAACGTAGTTAAAGGATTGCACTACTTCAAATGCGTGCTCCACTACCCTGATAGTTTGGCCAACGTTAGGTCTTCTCTTCGCAGAAGTTGCCACCATGTACCTAGGTTTCCCTCATTAATGTGCAGTCCCAGTTTTTGTGCCGCCTGCTCGATCTGGGTGAAGGAATCCTATACAGCCGATTCGGTTCTACCGATAATGTCGATGTCATCTGCGTAGGCAAGTATCTGACTGGACTTGGTGATAATAGTCTCTCTAGTTGTGACGCCAGAGTCACGAATTGCTTTCTCCAACGCCAGGTTGAAGAGGAGGCAGGCCAGGCCGTCCCCTTGTCGGAGTCCAATCAAGATGTTTATTGGTTTGGACAGAAATCCCGCTATTTTTACTTGACTAGTTGCGTTCGTCAGTGGCGCAATGCTAATAACCTTGCCCGTTAAAATAAATTATGGAAGTTTAACAAGTCTCGGGACTTGCTAAATATGGTCAAGACCGGATCCCGGTTGTGGTGCCGATGATGATGATGAGTTACGTTCGTCGTGGTCAACCTACAAAGTCGTATCAATTTGTTTGGAATGTCGAACTCTCTCATGGCATTATATAGTTCTACCCTGGCTATGCTGTCGTAGGCGGCCTTAAAGTCTATAAATAGATGATATAATGGAATCTTAAATTCCTGACATTTTTCCATCGCCTGCCTAAGGGTGAATATCTGATCAATCGCTGGTTTGCCCGGGATGAAGCCACACTGATACTGACCAATGATGACTTTAGCGTATGGGGTTATCCGATCTTGTAGGATAGAGGAGGGTATTTTATAGGCGGTACTCAACAATGTTATACCTTTATAGTTGCTGCACAGTGTGATATCTCCCGTCTTATGTGTGGGAAAAATTATTCCACGACGCTAATCTTCCGACATCTCCTCTTGCTCCCATACGTGCACCACGATCTCATGAATTGCGTGATGTAAAGCAGTCCCGTCTTGTTTGATAAGCTCAGCTGGTATGCCGGGGGCTTTATTTGATTTGAGCTGTCTAATTGCTTTTAATGCTTCCTCAATGCTTGGTGGCGGCAGCATTTGGTGTTGTTCTTGCATTGGTGGAGCCTCTAATTCTTCTGTGAGCTGACCATTTAGCAATTCATTGAAGTGCACTTCCTATTGCTCCAGAATGCCTTCAGGATCGGTGATCAGATTACCATCTTTATCCTTGCAGTAAGTGCATCGTGGTGTGTATCGCGTCATACTGCGGATTATTCTGAACTCACCACCACATAAAGTGTCTAAGGACATGCGGGTTTCCGGTCAATACGTCCACTCATTGAGCTTTAATCTTCAACGCAATAGAGCTGACCGTAATACATTTTTTTCGATCTTGAACTGTCACTGCATCTTTCTCCCATCATAGCCCCTCATAATCTTCCTATCACCTTCAATTACCAGAATGTAAGAAGTCTCCGTTCTAAGGGTCGACACCTCTTGCAGATGACACATTCTCTCCCTTTTGAAATTTACGTCTTATCTGAAACCAACCTAATACCCAGTATCAACAATCTAGAGTTATTTCCCTACTCCTTTACCGTATATCGCGACGACGTTGCTAATCGTCCCTCCATTGACTTCCCTTGCCGTGGGGTGCGCACATCCATTCAAAGTAATCTTGACTCAATCCTCGTCGCTATCTCCTCCAGCTTGATTATCATCATCATCATCATCATCGGCACTACAACCGGGATCCGGTCTTGGCCTTTTTTTTAGCAAGTCCTGAGGCTTGTTAAATTTTCCATAATGATTTATTTTTTCCGGGCAAGGTCATTAGTCTTGCGCCAGAGGCTCCCCGATGGGGAATCGAACCCCGCTCTCCCGCGTGACAGGCGGGTATATTAACCACTATACTATCGAGGAGCCAAGCTCGATTATAAGATAATTTTATTTTGACAGAGAAGCTCGATTATATCTCTGTCAAAATAAAATTATCTCGCAAATCAATATATGCCATCTGCTTCTACATTCTGCCACCCCAGCCCTCTGTAGCGTACGAACTAGCAATTAAAGCTATCGACCACATACTCGAGGTAAGCGATTCTCGGGATGACGTCGTTGTTTTTGGGGACTTGGATCTCCCACACCTACAATGGACTCTGACAGAGGATCATTCCTTCTACATCAGCACCCCATCCAGCGCCAAGGAATGCTTCTTCATTGATCACCTAACTGAATCAGGTCTATATCAATTTAGTAATGTCATAAACCGCTTAGGCAGACAACTAGACATTATTTTCACGACGGATCCTACTAATTCCTCAGTCGCACCCTCTCCTCCTGTTCTCTTTACCATCGAAAATCACCACCCTCTATTCCAAGCGCAAAAATCCTACCTCCTCACCTGCTTAGTTTAATCGAAAGCCTCGTACGTTAGGTAATAAACGGAACAAGCTGTGGGCTACCTTCCTCCGTAATCGCTCCACCTGCGACTACTCCAACTACCTTGGTACTTAGTTTCAATTCAACGCACTCTACGATGATCTTTACCACAAATACCTGACAAAAACTCAGGTAACCTAATAAATGACCCAACTTTTTTTTTCAGTTTATCAATCACAAACGTAAATCCGATGATTACCACCTCCCCCTCTTATAATTTGAAAACCTCAACGGATTCACACGAGATTGCGAATCTCTTAGCCTCATTTTTCAGACAATCCTTCACTGACGACTCTTTTGTTCCCGACCTCACCTATTTCAATTACTTACCAAATTTCTCCCATGGTCCATTTCTTTCTCAATTTATATATCCACCCACAATAGAAAACAAACTAACCCAGCTCGAAGACGAATTCACCCCCGGGACATGATGGTCTCCCCGCTATACTCGTATTCCTTAAAAAATGCTCCTCCGTTCGCTCTTCCCCTTTTTCGAGTATTTTCAATCTGTCGCTCTCTCAAGGTGAATTCTCTAATATTTGGAAAACATCGTTTATCATCAGTATCTCCCCTTATGCCGAAGTTTCTCAAAACTATTTGTTCTCCGCTTGATTCTTTCCTTCTCCAGACAGACGTTGACAACTTTTCGTTATGGTGCCAGAAGAATTGTCTGGAGCTTAATGTCAATAAATTTCAATCAATTACGTCTTTACGGAAGCCGGAAACTCTACCCACACAGGGGAAGGGCTGCGGAAACCTGTTCGGCCCCAAGTACTCCAACACAAAGGCAACACCCCAAACGCCGATTGATAAATATCATGTAAAAATATTTAGAGAGATGAAATGAGCAATGACCATGACAATATTTTTTAGGGAAGATGTGGGTGGGACGATAGACGAGTACTTGGTAGAATTAGGATACAAGTACTTCGAAACCATCCAGAACTACGAGAATCTACTTGTACGGGAGTCTTGCATTCTTAACCCTTCTCTCTTTTGATCTCTTCAGATCCGACCACCACAATTTCTTCTACAGTACAAAACTGAAGGAAGCACCCATCCCAACAACATTCCCGTCTCTAATAGAGGATTACTGGACCCATCCCATGGCGGAGTGGGAGCGAACATACAGGCCAAAGTCTCTGCTTTCAATCCGGCGAAGGCCAGGAGGATCCCTGCCCCCTGTTCAATCCAAGTTGACATGCAGTCTCCACGTGACACCCCTGAATAGCTACTTTGGCACCCCCCAAGTAGTGAACCAATGCATGCAGCGACAGATTGAGAAAGATTGGCGCAAGGTTAATAACCCTGCCCATAAAAACAAAATATTTTAGAAAATCTAACAAGCCTCGCGACCTGATACACGACGAATACACGACGACGACCACGGAAACGAAATGGCTAAGACCACGAGTTGCACAGCAGCTAGCCGATGCCCTCTCCGAATATAAGGCTGACATAACAGCATTACAAGAAATAAGATGGGCGGGAGTGGTGTTATTCAAAGCAACGAGTATAACATTTATTACAGCTGTCCTGCGAAACACAATGTGCTCGGGGTAGGCTTTCTAGTCAGCAAAACACTGAAGCCTGCCATTATCGGCTTTGATGCAATAAACGAAAGGCTATGCACTCTTTGCGTGCGATGCAAGCTTAAGAACATAAGCCTCATAAACGTTCACGGACCTACAGAGGAGTCCCCTGACGACGAAAAACAACAATAATACAAGAAGGCCGGACGGGGCGTCAATCCCTTCCCAAAATACGATATGAAAATCGTTCTTGGTGACTTGAATGTCAAAATAGGTCGGGAGCCGGTTTTCAGACACTATGCAGGTTCCCATAGTTTTCATGAGAATACTAATGACAATGGACTACGAGTCATTGAACTGGCAGCATCAAAAAACTTGCTCGTTACAAGTGCCAGGTTTCCGCGTAAAGATATCCACAAAACCACCTGGGTATCACCTGATGGAGCTGTGAGGATTCTCTATACCACATGGAGAACCAACCCACAATGCCAACCAATCTTGACCGCTAACAGCGGTCCCATCCCAATATGCAACAGCATCCGTCCCCAATCTGCAATAGCATACATCCTCCAATTTACCCGGAACCCATTTCCCAAGCTGAAATAAATGCATATTCCAATTTACGACGGAATATTAATCATCTCCCTCAATTACATCACCTCACATACATTTTCCCAAATTTGCTTCGGTCAATTCCTTACTTAAGTTATATTCTTTCCTTGTGACCAAGCAATCTTAATTTCCCCGAAAACCATTTCGGTTCATTTCCTCCTTAAATCATACTTCTCGTCCGCAACCAAGCGACAGCTAATTTCCGCGAAACAATCACAACGATCAAGACCCTTGATCATACTTGGCTATGCCTCCAAAACCAATTTCCCAGTATACACAACCAACGAAACCAACTCAGCTTATACGGCAAGGATTTGCTGGAACTGAACCCCCTATGCGGTATAGCAACTTTTCTCGAAATCCCTAGCAAGTGGCAGCGAGTTTATTACTGCTATGACTCAACCGCCACGACGCGATGAATGGATTTTTTCCATTCATTAGTCAGTCGTCGTTCAACTACCAACGCGCGCACATCAAATCGATATCCAATCGCCACCGGGACCGGACACATATCGAGGAGTCTCCTTTTGTCAAACCCCTGTTTGGTTTTGCGTTAACTTAAGAATTGATTTTCGGGCCAAACAAAGTTAAACAAAAGCAACATTATACACAGTAAATCCTCAAGCGTGGGCGACCTAACTTTAAATGAACGAGATTCTATTGTGTAATATATTATTATGTTTTGAGCCTGGTTAGTCTATGTTTCAGTGCACTTTTCCGGATCTAATTAAGCTAACCTGTTCCTCTATACTAAGTGGATCGCCTTGTAAATATAGTAACAATAATAAAAAAATAAAAAAGACGCTTAACAATAAAACCTTCAGTGAGTTTTCATTTACGCTTGACCCCTTTTTGGTGAACAACGCTCGGCGGAACTTTTGATTGTTGGGAATAGGAGTTAACCAGCGCCCGTGCCGACCCGCAACACCCATATAACCCCACAGAGCCACTCGCAACCAAATTGACTACATGTTGATAGATCGCCGCCACTCCTTGAACCTGATGACGGTACGAACGTACCGACGTGCCAACGTCGACTCGGATCACTATCTTGTTGGTATAGTTTTCCGAGTGCAGATTGACTTACGGAGACGTATTGCATCCGCGGATCAGGTTCGAATCAACACGGCTACCTTACGCATTAAGAACACCAGTAACACCGTTGGTCGTGCGGTAAGACTCGCCCTTGAAGAGCTCGATAGAAGGAGAGTAAGTCCTCGAAGCAGAATGCCGGGGGTAGAAGAGAGATTGACATACTGCGCAATGTAGCCGTCTTACAGGACGCGGGTACGCAGAGAAAAAATACAAAGAGCTCAGAAGATCAGAAAAAAGACTCCACAGACAAAAGAAAAGTGCCTGGAAAAAAAACTTATCTGTGAAATAGAGAAAGTAGAGAGGGAGGTTGTGATGTTTCTAGCAAATACCCACATAGTACACAAGCCAATAGTGAAGAACACTGCAGGAAACTCGAATAAGCAAAAACATCAGAGCCGTATTCCATAGCGATAACATAACAATTCCGTGATAGCGTCGGTTCGAATCACACGCTCTTCACTATCGTCGCAAACGCTATACCCTCTGTTACACCTCGCTTTACACCCCCTCTCAAACAATTAATATTCCATCATCCTATAATTCCATCTATATGATTAATCCATGTTGGCAAGAAGTATGGAGTGGCGATTTTTGGACACCTACACCCACAGTGACCACCAAGCCGTGATGTACGAAATATTACCGCACAGGGGATTCAACACTGGCAAATTGGCGAAGAGACCCCAAAAAAATGGGTGGAAAGAGAACGACCTTGATGCGGAACTGATGATATACGATCACGGGCGTGGTCATCAAAGGCCACCAGCGACGAAATAATTGAGCGTCGGAAAAGTGCTGAGTTCGACGAAGTAGCGAACACAGCAGTGAGGCACAATTAATCGTATGATACGATTGGTACACGGGGCAATGTCCTATAATTGGTTCTCCGCATTGAAAGCAATTAAGTAATTGCTCATTTCATTGCCGTTGCAGTTTTAGCAGGGCTAATTCAACAATTAATGAATATTGCGAATGGCTTTTGACAGGCGAATAACCTCCGAATAGGTTACACGTTCCAGGTGAGGAAAATGCATCATCTGCATTAACTTACCAATAATTGGGTATAAAAAGAGGTGTGCAAATGAGTTGCGGCGCAGTGTAAAGTAATAAACAAGAAGGCTGCAGCCATCGAAACTGTACAGCGGGTCTTCTTGTTAGTTAATAGGAACAGTTAGTAGTGAAAGACATAAATTAAAGGGATCGACATTCCCGATTGTTTAATAAATAAAGTTTCAAAATCAGGTGAAGTAAAGTGTTTTCTTTTAACCTCGGAACCCCAACTCAGAGAAGCCTGCCACCGAGAAGAAGCCGTGCCCCAGAACAGAAGGAAGCCCGGTAAAGTTAAGCCTGGTAAAATTAAGCCACACTGGGTGAGTAACATTCCCGCAACTAAAGTAACGGTAAGCCGCAGGAACCTGCCAAAACATAAAATAGCAACAAATATAACGATAAATAAATGTCCAATCAAATCAAATCTCGATAAATAAATATTAAGTGTTGTACAAATAAAATACATTTTGGCGCCCAACGTAGGGCCCTAATAAAAGATAAATAATATAAACAAACATACTCTTAGATAATTAAATAATAAATGTTAATATCTGGGGTTACGCTCAGGTATTACATTGTAATAATAATAAAATATTAATAAATAACACAATATCTTGGCCATTTAGCTCCCCGATAAGAAAATATTAAATGTCAACATTAGAGGTTTGAACTTTAATGTTACACCTCCTTCCAACGAAAGTCAGACAAGGCGTACCATATCAGACTAAGGTCAATTTTCATCATCATCATCGGCACTACAACCGGGATCCGGGATTCTGTCCAATGACACGAACTTGTTACGTTCTTCCAAGTTATAGAGATATTTCCCTCAGTTGTTATACAACAAATGTCTGGGAGAGTGAGACTTGTAGCTTCCAATGTTTGCTCGTTGTGATCGCCACCGTGCTTCCTCGAACCTGACGGATGACGGATTTTTTGAGTTATTGTTAGAAAGAAAAACAAAGGTTTCCAACACTGGGCTTTAACTTTTTATTAACTTTTAAACTTTTTAACTATTGGTTTCACACAGCTGACATTAAACCGAAACCACGATCACGTCTTCTGCTGTTAAGTTGTAGCGTTCTACGAACGCACAATTCCGCGCAGGTAAGGTTCCTACCTTCAAAGAACTTACTTACCTGAGAGCGTTGCACGCGCCCACAGACGCGTGCCCCCAAAGTCCCACCATAGGGCCTGCAACTCGCAGCCAACGTTGAGACCGACACCAAAAAGCAAGGAACTGAACGTCCCCAAAGCTTTTAATGCCAAGCTCAACATTCGTAAGTCATCATACCTGAAACAAAAAAGAAACAATCAATCTGCCTGCGCCCAGGAACATTCCATTGAATCGGCAATTTCAAACGTCTATGCAATGCAAAGTAGCCGACCAACGATGCACGTGCGGGTAGCTGCCATAAAGACCACCAAGTCTATCGGCAAACATAAAGAAACGGCAACCGTAATTATCTCAACGAGATAATTCAAATTGTATGAGGTTGAAAACCTACAAGGAAACTACTCCGATCCCACGGTGTCTGTTTGTATTTCACACCCATTAGAAAGATCTAATGGATTTCGGGTGTATTGACAAAAGTCAAACAAAACCCATGAACCATGCATCCATGCAAATTGCAGGATATCTTTCGGCCTTCGCGCCAGATGTGTTATGTAAATAAGGCGGCATATAATCGACAACCATCGAACTGAATTTCGACCACCACCACGGATGGTGATAATGATGTTCGATGATGAGCGAGTTTCTTCTTTCAGGAATGAAAAATCACCCCTGGGACGTGATAACATGCTGCTAACAGAAATTCGGAAGTTCTGTTAGCAGAGCAATTAGGGAAATTTTTCCGTGTAGATACAGATACCAGTTTGGAATCTGGATATCTGTGTGGGCAGACAGACGGTCAGATAGTGATAGTCATCGTGACGAGCCGAACAACGAGAACCAAACGAGGGAGTTGATCCGCGTATTAACGATACAACCGGAAAGTAACGTCAGTGTGCAAACGAACGGTCGCGACCAGAAAAAAAATCTTGTAGTTACAACACCAGGAATTGTATACTCATGAACTTAAAAAAACTTGTGCGAATAAAGGAAAGTTAATATTTTTTGAGTTTCATTCGTGACTATTTTCACAGTGTTTTGCGTGTGCGCAGTTTTCCGCTTCGTGTAAGTCCTTGTAGCAGCAGTGTTCGGCGGAACACTTACGATCCAGATAGACTAACATCCGCCAAAAAGTCGCTCAACACCAAATATCAACGGCCCTCACTTCCCTTTCCTTGACGACACACCATTTATTATTTTTATTTTACTTTTGGGATTGGGGTCATGGAAAGAGGAAAAGAAAAGGAACAATGCACATCGGCGAGAAAACAATAGACAAAGGATACTAGATGTTGATGCGCGATAAAATGATGTTGTTGTGCGATAAAATGAACATGTGTTTCGTTTTACGACGCATTTATTTGCATGTTATTGAATAGGTTTTGTTGAGTTTGAAAAAGGCGTACACGGATTGGACAGTGTTGTAGGAACATTGCATTTAAAACAAATACGAATTCGTGCAAACAAATCCTTAGAGGATCATGAAATCGCAAGCGCACATTTTATGATTCTCAACAAGATTTGTTCGGGGATGGGGCATCTGGTCCGCACATTTAATTTGATTTTGGATTTTGGGAATTAGCGCGTAACCGAACCAAATGAAAAATCGGTTCGTTTATCACGTCTTGGATTTTGTTTGATAGGATATGTATTTTAAGTATATGGGGACGTTAAGTTATATTATTTATTAATTTTTCTAACCTCCTGGTTGGGTAGGCCCGCTCGGGCTACTTCCGGTGGCTAGAGGCCTGTTGGATGAACAAGTGGCCGCTGCGGTCGGCGTGTTGAGACCAGTTGACGGGGCAGGTGTTGGGGTAAAGGCGGCGTTGAGGTATATACCTTTCTCGCTTCTTTGGCGGAAGGTTTCCTGAGGAGCCGATCCTTCAGTATAAGGTCCTTTCCAAATGGTTTCCGGATTGGGGGAGTCGGTATCCCACCGTCCCGCTAGTCCTTCTGACTGGATCGGTCCTGGCGGGTCCCAGAACGAGCTGTCTGTAGCTTCCTCCAAAAAAGGGTGCAGGAGCAGAGCAGCAACCGATAATCAACTTTTAACAAAAGAAGACTGGGGTTTGTTTTAGTTTAGTTTTAGTGTTCCTTAATGCGTGAAGGTTGGCCGTGGATTCGGCCTCCTGGACTTCAACTGATCCGCGTCTGGAACTTTACTCATCATGAAATCAAAATGCGCCGGCCTTTTATACTCTGTGGCGCCAGAGATTTGTGGTGGTTCCACGAACCGCGCAAATCACCATCGGCTGAGTTATCTTCGTTCTACCAATTAACATACTCACCTATAACCAAACTTCACGTGCCCACAGACAGGTGTCCCCAAAGTCCACATTTTCACCTGACCAAAGGTGACGTACATTATGGTGTCAACAACCCCACGTATCCACAGATACGTGGGCCCCAAGACCCGAACAATTACCCTATGCCCGCACGGCGATTGAAGGATGCGACCCAGTATTGAGATTGTGTACCGATCCATTAGCTGGATAAACACAAGGGGTTGGTACAGCTGCGCCAGATGTCGACAAACATAAAATCCCCGGCGATAAGCCAATTGCCGGAAAACAATCCGTCGGCAAAACCTTTGTCCTGACGCAATGCACTTCGCCTAAACAAAGGCCATTGCGGAGAAACAGCAATAAACGAAAACGCTGTTCCCATAGGGCAAAGTAAACACGACGATTATCACGATCCCAGGATCGCTAAAAATAAACCACACACCCGAATGTTTGTATAAGCAACGCAACAAAAGTGTGAAAATTCTGACGATCCCACAGGCGGCAACCTCTGCGTTTGTATGTGTGAGTGCGATCTTCCCTTGGTGGAGAGATTCTCGATTGAGAGAGAATCACCAGGAGAAGGAAAACGAAAGGAAAAACCGAACTATGGGGTGAATAGAATCATCCCCAGAGAAAAAATGATACAGTATAGTTAGAGAACCCCGTCGAGGAGATCGATCCGCGCAACGTATTAAAACTAGAGAGAAACGTATATATCCGACGTTCAACGCCCAGCAATTCAACGCGCGCAGGCCCCTGATCCTCACTAGGGCATTCGGAAAAGTGTATCGGTTAATCTCTTTGTTCGCAAAAATAATTAAACGAAGTGAGAACAGTAGATTCGGAGACCGAGGCGGTTATCCTCATCGAGGCCCTTTCGTGGTACTCGTAACCCTTTCACCTCGTTTGTAATTGTGCTGAAAACATTAAGTGTAAGGCTATGCGTGTTAGCCAGGAAGAAAGAAGAACATTTCCAAAATAAGACGATTCGAGGTATGGTAGAAATTTTGTTGTTTCCTTTTTCTGCAACATACAATTACCAAAAATAATTGTACAAACAAGTAATTGTAACACTTTACAAACGAAGAGTAAAATAAAACAAAAATTTTTAATCCTGAGTTTCAATTGGAATCGGTTTCTGGGAAGTGGGTGGGAATTTGATTGAACAAATTCCCGGAAGGAGAAATTATGAAATGCATTTAGAATTAGGCATTTCATAAAGTTAATGGTTATTGGGAATTGAAACAATGTACTGTGGGGGTACTCTATACCACATGGAGAACCAACCCACAATTCCAACCAATTTTGACCACTAACAGCGCGTCACCACATCTCCAAACTTACCAAGAACCCATTTCTCAAACTGTAATAAAATGCATATTCAAACCTACAACGGAATATTAATCATCTCCCTCAACTACATCAAACCGCATACATTATTCCAAAAACCGCTTCGGTTAATTTCTTATTTAAACTATATTTCTCGCTTGCAACCAAGCAGCTCTAATTTCCCCCGAAAATCACCCTTCTCGATGCCCTGGACGAGCCCAGGAGCAGTCGACAACAACGCTTGGTAAGCGAGACCAACCTTTCGGGAATGAAGCCGTCCCTTTTTCTGGCCCATTTACGTTCAATAGCGGGGACCAGGATCTCGGACGATTTCATCAGGCCTCATATCTTGAGATGCCTCCCACAGCATGCCCGCTCGGCAGTAATAGCCCAGCCCAACCAGAGCTGGGGCTACCTATCCAAAATCGCTCACGTGATTATGGAAAACTGAGACCCACAGTTCGAGCTACCCGCGTACCAAATAGCGGCGACCAATCAACACGCCGCCTCGCTCACACGGCGCCCTTCAGTCCCTCCGGCAGCACCCAGGATTCCCCCGGCAACGCCATCCTCACCGTCATCCACACCCACCGGAAGGCCCGCCCCCTTAAGCCCAACTCAATTCCCCCACAGACCACTCCCCTGCACACATCACCTTATCTGATCTCCTCGCGTTACAGGCCTCACTCCGCCGCGAATTACACCAAATTCGCGCGAAGGTTAGAAGCACCCATCGAAACGCGCATACCCATGGATAGGTCGAACTTCGCCCCCTCAGAACACACCAGTGGATCAGTCCACGAGGGACCAAGGCGCTCGTCGGGTGCACCCGGTGACTGCACGCATCACGTGCAGCTTCTGCCATAAAAAAGGCCACCGTACGACGAGTGCCTAAAAAGGCGAAACACGCATTTCTGCCGGGAATGCTGGCAGTATGGCCACAACATTGTAGAATGCCATGCGCGTCATACCCCACTCCCACAGAATAGGTCACCACACCAGCAGAGGCAACCCCAGAGGAAAGCACATCCGGGACCACACCAACCCCCTGCCTCCCAAAATCCAACTATATCGATTATCCGAGTATCTAGCGGCCAAATCGGATGCGGGGGTGCGGCCGTACGGACCACACGTGGGACAAATGCAGAAAAGGGGCAAGGGGTAAAAATCCCTCAGTAACACCCACCCCAACACAAACTCGCAAGGCCAAGACTACACGTCAACGCCAGCGCCCACGAAACCGCACTTTTACCACTTTTACCAAGGTGCCCTGTGAGTAGGGCGTTAGAATATACTCACAGCTGGGCCAGCTTGTCGTAAGAGGCGACTAAAGGCCGAGTGGTAGCCGAGGTCCCAACGCCCTGTACCACAACTCTTGCCTTCAGCTTGCCACTTGATTTTTCAGTCAAGACCCATCTGCAGGTCAATGGTCTCACTCCTTTCGGGCAGTCTACCAGTCTCCACGTCTTCCTGTCAACTAACGATTTGTATTCTTCTTTCATAGCTCGTCGCCATTTTGGATCCTTTAGTGCATCAGACACCCCAATGTCCTCTGCTTCACCAATCAATGCTGTATCTTCGTTTGTAGCACCGTTGCTGTACCACATTATGAAGTCTCCAATTCTCTTTGGCAATATTCCTCTCGTCGAGCGAACTGGTCTCTTAGCAGTTTCCGGGGCTGGTTCAATTTCTTTTTCACTGGCACTGTCTTCTTCCTCGCTGTCTTCTTCTTTGGGCTCATCTTCATTTTCGTCTTCACTTGACTCATCTGGCTGTTCTGGGTCATTCTTACCTTCCTCGGCGCTTGTCTCAGTCAATACTTCAGTCATGCTCATCTCGTGTTCCTCGTTGAAATTTACATTTGCTTCGCTGACAATATCACGGCGACCAGGAATGTAGACTCGATAAGTTGGTGAGTTCAGATCGTAGCCTACCAGGTAGCCCTTCTCTGACTTGCGGTCGAACTTGCCTCTTTTGCGTGCTGGCAGCAAAATGTAGCACTCGCATCCGAATGTTCTCAACTTATTCAAATCCATCTGACGTCCAAACAATAGCTCAGCTGGAGTTTTCCCTTTCACAGTACTCGTTCCAGTCTGATTAATTTGAAAACCGCGTATGAAACTGTCTCCGCCCACAGTCTTATACTCAAGTTGGCTGCTGTAAGGGCTGAGCGTGCAGCTTCAACGATGGTTCTCATCCCACGTTCTATCCTTCCATTCTGTTGTGGTGTATGAGGATTTGTATTTGTGTGTAGAATTCCCAATTCAGTCAAAAACTTCTCTGTGATAGCGTTCTTGATCTCCTTGCCATTGTCCGACTGCAATTTTTTCATTTTCCTGCCAAGTTGATTTTCCGCCATCTTCACGAACAACTTCAGCTTGTCTGGGGCCTCATCCTTCGTCTTCATGAAGTAAACCGTTCTGAAGTGTGAAAAATCGTCTTTGAACACTAAACAGTATTTTGCGCCACCTAGTGAAGGTTCTCTCATCTCGCCCATATCCACGTGTACAAGATACAGGGGATTTTTGGCTGTCTTTTCATTCTCAGGGTGAGAGTTGTTGTGATGTTTGCCATAGCCACAATTTTCGCAGCAGTACTTGTTCCAGTCGTCGGCAAACTTTATGCCACTCCTTTTCAGAATATCTCTCACATACTTGTGCCACGTTCGAATCGAAATTGCTGCCATTCCAGTTTGCTTCTTGTGTCTCAACATAATTTCAAATAGGTTGCCATGTCTCCTTGCAATTCCGACAGTCGTCCTCTTGTCTGCTGTCAAAAACTCTGACTTTTCCTTGTCCGATCTCATCACCGACCCTTGGTCGAGCATGTGGCTGACTGAGAACATATTGTGATGCATATGACAATCAGTACTGGAATCTTCGAGAAAGTCCGAAACAAAGTACTAGATTATTTTAGGAAGTACTGGAAAACTGGAATAGAACATTCAAGACTATGGAACGGACGGAAACGATACACCAAATCAGAATGAGGAAAAACGGTATAAATACGTCGCACGCAGAGCGGAAGAATAAGTGAGAGTGATAAGTAAGAAAGCGAAGCAAGCGATAAGTCTCAAGTTAGAAGTAAGAAGGAAAATACGCGATAAGTACGGAAGCGATAAGTCAAGAAATCGTTGTGTACGGTAAAAGTGACGGTTGTGATTAACGGACTAATAAAGTGTTATACTAATTCAAAAATCAATTTAACGGCTCTTATTTATTCAAAAATAATTAATCCAGCGAACCCTAAGCTCGCTACAATTGGTGTCAGAAGTGGGATTAATTATTGTTTAAGTGAATAAGTGTGTGAAAGTGTATTGTGACGATGTCAGATCGACATTTGGAGGATCTTCGCGTTCCTGAGTTGAAGAAGGAACTTGAGGACCGGAATCTGGATAGCAGAGGACAGAAGCAAATTCGTCGACAACGTCTGCAAGCAGCAATGGAGGAAGAGGGTATCGATGTCGACACATATGTTTTTACGATTGGTCCAGACTATCCGGATGGAGAAGAAACAGCGAGTCAAGATGGTGCCAATGTAACGGAGAAGAGTTCACCACTGTTAGACATTTCGGAGATGTTCCGGATGATGATGACAAAATTCGATGCACAAGCTGCAGATGTTAAGGCAAAGTTGGATGTCCAAAATTCAAAATTCGACGCGCAAGCTGCAGATGTTAATTCAAAATTCGACGTCCAAAATTCAAAATTCGACGCCCAAAATTCAAAATCCGACGCACAAGCTGCAGATCTGAATGCAAAATTGGATGCTCAAAGACAGTAGATGAAATGTAATTTTCAACACTTGAAGGAAGAAATCCAGTCAGAAATTCGAAACGAAGTAGAAAATCTGGATCTAAAAGTCACGGCAGAAATAATGCGAATCGAAAAGAGACTTGAGTGTGTTGAGAGAAATAAGACATCGCCTAGCAATCAACATGACTACAAAGATACAAGGATGCAACCGCCAACATTCGATGGAACGGGACCCTTCTCCGTATTTATACGTCAGTTTGACGCCGCGGCCAATTATAATAAGTGGTCGGATGAGCAAAAGTCAACATCACTAATCTTGTCACTCCGCGGGGCGGCTGCAGAATTGCTACAAACCATACCAACAGAGAAGCAAACTGATTTCCAAGCGGTAAGAGACGGCCTTGAAGCTAAGTATGGAGACAACCACATGCAGCAGGTCTACCGCATACAACTGCGGAGCAGAACGCAGAAGCCTGGAGAAAATCTTCAACAGTTGCAGGCAGACATTGAGCGATTGGCAAACTTGTCTTATTCAAATATGACTAAGGAATTTCTGAACGAGGTAGCAATGGATGCATTCATAAATGCACTCCAAGATCGCGACTTGCAACAAGCCGTTCGTTTAGCAGGAAAGATGACGACTAATGAAATACTGGCATTCGCATTGGCATATGAATCTGCTAAACTGGCTACCAGGAGTACATATAGAGTCCGAGAAATGTCCGTCCAGGAATGTTCCTGCCAAAGAATCGGGCATGTACAACGGAGAACCCCGAGACATGTTATGAAGTGCTGGACATGCGGCGTAGTCGGCCACATCTCTGTTGACTGTAGGAAACGTCGACGAATGAATGAAACATCGAGTGAGAATTGTTGTTCATGCGCTTGTCATAAGAGGAGACTATCAACGGAACAACCTGAGGTGAGGAAACACATCGTACCTGTCAGAGTACTAAATGCGTCCGAAGAGCCGGTCGTAACAAAAAAAGGAGAGTTAATCGCAGAATTGCACCCGTATCAATGGTAAGCTCAATTCAGCAAGGGAAGGTGCATAATAACGCTGATGCTCTATCAAGAAGACGATGTAAGCCAGATTTTAAATATGGCCATAAAGCAGAAGAGAAAGAAAAGTCGCACGACCTGCGAAATGTACAAGTAGAAGTAGAAGATGGGTGGACGAATGATGCTATACGCGCAGCTCAACTTCAGGATGAAGATATGTCGCTAATCCTGGAACACAAAGAAAAGAACGAGCGGCCAACTTGGAACAATATTTCCGACAAGAGTGGAACATTTAAGGCATATTGGGCACAATGGAATTCATTGCTGGTGGAAGATGGAATTCTAAAGCGTAAATGGGAAGCCGCGGACGGAAAATCCCA
Organism: Microdon myrmicae; assembly: GCA_963931805.1. Taxonomy (NCBI): domain Eukaryota; kingdom Metazoa; phylum Arthropoda; class Insecta; order Diptera; family Syrphidae; genus Microdon; species Microdon myrmicae. Next base: position 25,872,331 of record OZ007501.1, read on the forward strand.
TCGAATGCAGATTCTAGTCCTACCATCAAAAGTGAAAGAGGTTCTAACAGAAATGCACGACGGGGCCTCCGGTGGACATTTGGGAGTTAATAAGACACTTTCAAAATTACGATCTCGTTTTTACTGGCTTCACATGAGAGATGACGTCGAGTCTTGGTGTAGGAAGTGCACAACTTGCACTGCGACCAAAGGACCAACGGCAAAACCAAGGAGCGCTATGAAGCAGTACAACGTGGGTGCCCCTTTCGAGCGAATTGCGATTGATATCTCAGGACCATTTCCAACAACCAACGACAACAACAAATACATGTTAGTTATAATGGATTACTTCAGCAAGTGGGTAGAAGTCCTTCCAATTACAAACCAAGAAGCAACAACCGTCATTGAGCAGCAAATCAATAATTGGATCAGCAGATATGGAGTTCCCTGTGTTACGGACCGACATTGAGTCCAGGTCCCCCCAGAATCCACTAATCCCTCTTTGATTTCCCTCTTTACGTGAAAAAGGAAAATAACGCGCCAAGTAGCTAATTTGCATAAACTACTTTATGCAAATTCTACTTGGCGGAGAAAAAAAAAATAATAAAATAAAACATAATACTCCGGAAATAAATTCGGAAAAATGACAATTCGTCATAAATCTTCGAATGTTTTGCACGAGTTCACAAATCCAGCTCTTCAATCGTAATTGATACTACTGTGATATAAGGAAGAATCCGAACCTCGCAATTGATGCTACTGTGATATAAATTAAGGAAGAATCTGAACCTCGATGGACTAACCATGGCTTCCACATAAGAGATAATTCCTTAATTAACAAAGAAAATTTGTACAATAAATCATAATTAACCAAGGAACAGCTTGCTGAACAGGGGAGCAGCCTTCAACGCCCCCTGCAACCAGTCGCAGATACAAACCATAAACCCAAGATACCCAAGATAAACCACAGTAAGTCCCCCCTTCTTACTTTGATTTGCCCTTATTAACTTATAATATTGTTATACAAAAAAAAAACATAACACCTGTGAGCTTCATTCCGATCAAGCCCGAAATTTCGAATCACAGATATTTCAAGGCATCTGTGCGGCACTGGGCGTAAGGAAAACCAGGACCACACCCTTACATCCGTAGTCAGACGGAATGGTCGAAAGGTTCAACCGAACAATGAAAGAGTATTTATCGAAGGTTGTTAGTGATCACCAACGAGATTGGGACAAATACGAGTATGTACAAACCTTTCTCATGAGCTATAGATCGGCTAATCACGATACGACGGGCCATTCTCCAGCAAGAATTATATTTGGACGAGATATACGATTACCAGCCGATCTACGATTCGGAATATCTCCAGACGCCATAGATAAGACTGAAGACTACGTAGCCGAATGGAGAAATCGCGTCGATGAGATTCATCATTTGGTTCGAAAGCAAATCAAGGTATCAAGTGACAGAATGAAAACAAGGTAGGACGTTCGAGCCAACGCATCCGGATTTAATGCAGGCGATAACGTGTGGCTTTATAACCCTCATCAGCAAAGAGGAAGGTCTCCGAAGTTGCAGCAACATTGGGAAGGACCGTATTTAATTCTCACAAGAATTAACGACGTTGTCTATAGGATTCAGCGAAGACCGAACGCCAAGATGAAAGTGGTACATCGTGGCCGACTGGCGACTTTTGTTAACCCAGGAGACCAGTGAACTTAGTTCGGGACGAACTAATCTAGGCGGAGGGTAGTGTGATGCATATGACAATCAGTACTGGAATCTTCGAGAAAGTCCGAAACAAAGTACTAGATTATTTTAGGAAGTACTGGAAAACTGGAATAGAACATTCAAGACTATGGAACGGACGGAAACGATACACCAAATCAGAATGAGGTAAAACTGTATAAATACGTCGCACGCAGAGCGGAAGAATAAGTGAGAGTGATAAGTAAGAAAGCGAAGCAAGCGATAAGTCTCAAGTTAGAAGTAAGAAGGAAAATACGCGATAAGTACGGAAGCGATAAGTCAAGAAATCGTTGTGTACGGTAAAAGTGACGGTTGTGATTAACGGACTAATAAAGTGTTATATTAATTCAAAAATCAATTTAACGGCTCTTATTTATTCAAAAATAATTAATCCAGCGAACCCTAAGCTCGCTACAATATTAAACTTCAACTCTGGAACATATAAAACGTCTTCCAAGATGACCGGATGCCACTGACTGCCATCAAATGCCCCCAATTCAACTTTGCCGACTGCAGCGCCACCTATTTTTGTCGAATCACCAAGTAGAATTGACACAGGCTTTCTCAATTTGTCAAATTCGGTGAACCAATTACGATGCGAGGTCATATGTTGACTCGCACCGGTGTCTTGATACCATGTTGTCATTTGATCCTCCAAGTGATCCGTGCTGCTGTCCAGGTTCGACGTCTTCAGGCTCACCGCTACCCAGGCAGCTGGTTTCTTTCGTTGTTCGCTGTTGTTGTTTCCTTGCTGTGGGCACTCTTTCGCAAAGTGTCCTTTGTGTCCACACAGGTTGCAGGCGTAGTTCTTCTTACAATATTCCAGGTACTTTGCGTATGGCTGGTTTGTGCAGTTCCTCTTGAAATGGCCTTTGTGTCCACACTTGTGACGTATTGCGCCACCTTTCTTACTTTTATTTGCAGGCTTTCCTTGTTACTCTTTGTTGTTCTTTTTGGCCAAAAATGCGTTCATTTGGTTTGACTCCTGCGTTTTGTTTTGATGTTGTTGCCTCTCATCCTCCAGTCGCAGTTTTTCAATCATTGTTGTTGAATTCTTGTTGACACCTGACACGTTGTTCCACGATGTGCCAAAGTGTGCCAGTTTGGGAGGCAACATGCTCAAAATCCTTATCATCATCCAGGAGTCTCGTACGGGATCATTTTCAGTCGACAATTGTTCACCTATGGACAACAATTCCATACAGTTTTCTATCACAGACTTATTCTCATCAAAAGTGTAAGTGAAAAATTTTCTTCGCAAAATTTCCATAGACATGTCAGTCTTTGTGCCATACAGTCTGACTAATTTATCCAGCATTTGTTTTGCTGTCACACAATTTGCAATTTTGTAAGCAATTTGATCGCTCACATTCAAGACGATGAGCTGCTGAGCCTCTAAGTCCTTTTCAATGTATGCCTTGACTTCAGGGGTACGAGGGTTGCCTCTTATGTTTCGGGATTTGGCAACCCTAGTGTTGCAATCCGGCAATTGACAGCTCTGTTGTAAAGTTGGACATTTTTGAGGTTATACGCACTCAGAACGTTTTGACATACGAGCGCTATTTGTTTTGTTTACAGTAACTTAAAAGATTCATCTCGGCCCAAAAATGGAATTAAATCGTCAACATTTTCGTGCGATTATTTTTTACAACTTTCGGCGTGGATTAACTCAGCAACAGTGCATGGATGAACTTAATTCAATTTTTGGCGATGAAGCTCCATCAAGGACCAGTGTTTATCGATGGTATGGTGAATTCAATCGTGGTCGTAGTTCACTCCAAGATGAATTTCGTGAAGGTCGTCCAAAATCAGTTGTTGTTCCGAAAACCATTGATGCTGTGCGCGAACTGATATTGGAAGATCGTCATGTGACCTATCGTGAGATTGAGACAACCTTAGGCGTTAGTGGGACCAGCATACATTCAATATTGCATAAACATTTGACTGTCAAAAAAATTTGTTCGCGTTGGATCCCACACAATTTGTCAATCGCCCAAAAAAAGGCTCGTGTCAATTGGTCGAAAGAAATGCTCAAAAAATACGGTCGCGGTGCTTCGAAACACGTCTATGACATCGTGTTGCTAAAACGAAAAGAAAAAACCGAAACAACAAACGGCGCTTCGCTAGCGCTGCCTCAGTCTCTCTCTGAGTGGACTGTATTTTCCGGCACTGGCCGGCCAACGATGCTTTTTCCCTAAATTTGAGAGATTGTACCTCCAGAGCCGGACTCTTCTCTGGATTGGCGGGCGTTTGAGTCTTGCCCAGTACAAAATCCTGAAATTTACCAAAAGTGGAAACGACCAAAGGAGACAAACCCAGAAAACAATACGATTAATTTATTTTTTATTGAATATTTCTTGATCTCTTTATGTCTGGTCTTTAACAAGACCTTTTGCTTGGGAGCTCTTTCGACGACTCCCGCCGCTTCAGTTTTTTTTTTTTTTTTAAAACTGTATTTATTAACCATAATTAAAATTTGTACATTTAAGTAATACAGTGACTTAAAATTAAATTCGTGACAATTGCTTACATGTAATTATTATTATAATACATTTTCCAAACAATGTTTTAAGAGTTACAGGCTAGATGTGTGTTTATACATTTAGTAGGGTTTTGTCTTCCTGGAAAAGGTCAGAAAACCAGGAATTTCTTATTTTTACTTTACTTAATCTAAACTTAACCCTAAATATAAATATAAATATAACTTAACCTAACTTAGTCTGATTATTATAAAATGAGCTATAAACAAAACAAAGTTTTATAATTAATGGGATTTATGAATTAAAGGATGTGGAATGAGGTCAGTTATGGGTTAGTGGTAGAGTATTTCTCTCCGGTTGTTCGTTGGAAAAGCGTAGGATGTTGGAAAATGGTTGGACGTTACAGTATTTGAACTGGTTAGGGGTAACTTCGGTGTTGTGGTATATGATCTCATTTGAATCATTTACCAGTCTGCCTGAGGCGAAGATAGCTCTGGTGTGGAGACAGTTGGGATAGTTAGTTCTGAATTGTGGCTTTTTGAAGGGAATTTTTAATGTGGGAGGAAAAAGACCAGTTATTAGAAAAAGTGATTCCCAGATATTTTAGGGTTTTGGAGGGTTTTATCAGAGTATTGTTCAGTTGAATCTTAATTTTGTTGTGGCAACGTCTAGTGTTGTTTGTACAGTGCTCGTTTTTGCCCTTGAACACTATGAGCTGCGTTTTATTTGGATTAAGGTGAATTTTCCACTTATTAAAGTATGATGATAGGTTAGGGAGGAAGTTGTTAATGCGGTTTCTTGCAGCCTTAACAAATTTGCTGCTAGAGTAAATTAATGTATCATCAGCATAATTCAGCATCACAACATTAGGAGATACGGGTTGAGGAATATCTGAGGTATATAACAGATATAAAATTGGCCCTAAAATGGAGCCTTGGGGAACACCCGCGGTTATGGTGTGGGTTTCTGAGACAGAAGAATTTATTCTCACAACGAATTTTCTGGCAGAAAGATATGAGGCTAAGAGCTTTGTTGTGTGAGAGTTTAGATTAAATATGGAGTGCAGTTTGTACAGAAGTCCTGAGATCCAGACGCAATCAAACGCCTTAGAAATATCGAGAGATATACACACAGTAGGGCTTTGGTTTTGGAGACCAGTTGTAACATCGTGTGTGAGTTTTAGTAGAGCATGACATGTGGATTGTCGCTTACGAAATCCGAACTGACAGTTAGGGATGAGTGCATTCTCATTGGCAAATGAGAGAAGATTTTGGTAGATCTTGCGTTCCAGTATCTTACTTAATGTACTTAATAGGGATATTGGACGATAATTGCAAGGACTATTACTACTACCGGGCTTCTTAATAGGAATTACTACCGCAGTTTTCCAGTTCTCTGGGAAGTGCGATGCATTAATTATATGATTAAGAAGAATGAGGATGGGAAGTAGATTCGGTGGGCGCAGCCTTTTAAATAGAAGACGTGGGATTCCATCTAATCCAGTTGACTTTTTGTTATTTCCTGATCTTACGATCTCGGATAATTCGTCCGCAGTTAGAAAATTTGTAGTGTCTAAGGGGTGTGAAGCTATGTTTGTGTTGTTGAATTCACCGATGAAAGGAGTAAAAGATGGGAATAATCTGTTTGAGATGTATTCATTTACTGTGTTCTCGAAGCCAGGAGTTGAGAGACAATTATTTTGCTCATGGATCTTTGCAAAGTGTTCTGCGAGGCAATTTGCTATGTCCGAATCGGACTGGGCGATATTATTGCTGATCGGGTTAATGAGATGGTCAATTCGGGGTTTATATTTACGACCAGTTAATTGGTTGATGTTTTTGAAAATATCCCGATTTGGTTTGATATTTTTAAGTGTGGAGATGTAGTTTTCATCTGCGAACTTTTTCAACTGCTCATTTATCAGAGTGGATAGGAGTTGGATTTGGCTTTTAATAAAGGGGCAGTATCTTGTATGAAGTTTACGGCGGAGCTGCTTTTTAAGGCGCAATAATTTGGTTAGGACGCTGGGCAAAGGCTTTCCTAAATAGTTATGAGGAATGGTTGTCGGGGTGTTTTTGCTGAGAGCCTCCTTAAGAATTTGCTCTATTCTTAAAGATGCTTGATCGATTTCAGTAGGGAGTAAGTTAGATGCTTCAGGGATATACAAGTCAGAGAAACTTATCGCTATGTCCCTATTGACTTTTCTCCAATTTGTTTTGGTGAAGTTTGGGACAGGGTTTGACGAGTATAGTGGATCGAAAGAGGGGATTTGGATCGTGGTGTGAACGGAACCATGATCAGAAGGAAATATAAAGGAGACTGTAGGTGGACCCGCTGAATAAACATCGTCGGACTTGAGGAAGAAGTCGATTGTTGACCTGGCTGAGCTAGAGACACGAGTTGGCTGTAATGGGGAGTCAATGTAAGTATATGGAAAAGACTGGAGGAGGGCTAGCAATTGGCGACCATATTTGTTGCATTTATTATCATTGAATGCTGTGTGACGAGCATTCCAGTCTCCTCCGATTATAAATGGAGCGGGAACGGACTGTTGGATAATCTGCGAAATGTCAGTATCTGGGAAATCTGGTTGTCGTGAAGGGTGAATATAAATGGATGCTAAGACGAGCACTTTATTGTTCTCACAGAAAAGTTTTACTGCTGTGTATTCAATGCTGGATATACCGGTGAATCTAATTTCACTGAATTGAAATTTTTTGTGAATTAAGATGCCGGTACCTCCATGAGATCCATTAGTTCTGGGGTTAGAAACTAAAGTGTAATTGGGAATTGAAACTCGGGAATTTGGTTTGAGCCAGGTCTCTGAAAGGAAGAGGATATCTGGGGAAAACTTTTCAACAAACAACCGGAGGTGTTGCTTACGTATGTTAGAGTAAATGGATTCTGTGTTGAGGGAGATAATGGTTAGTTTAGAGAGAGCTGGAAAGAATATGGGAAGTTATTAGTGAAAGAATCTGACCTTTTTTCTCTATTTCTGACATCTTCCTCAGCGAAGGTAGCATGGCTTGTAAGCTTTGGATGTATCCCATGATGTCCAGATTGAAGTTTTCAGTATTGTTGTTAGGGGGAGTGGTAGTGTTGAGGTTTCCTCTTGCTGCATCCGCGTACGATATTCCGGGTCGGGTTGACTTCGTTTCCTGCAATACTGTTGGTTTCGTTGTTGTTGTTGTTGTTGTTGATTTTATAGTTGTTGCTAATTTCCGTCTTTCCAGAAGTTTTAGCTTCTGAGGGCATTGGGAAAAATTTGCCGGATGAGGGCCTCCGCAGTTACAGCATTTAACTGTGATCTTTTTGTTGGTAATGGATCCATCAGCGTTGACGGTTTGTATTGTTTCAGGTTCCAGGCCTTGTGGATTTACTTTGCATTCCTCGAGCTCGTGTTCCTCTGCGCATCTGCCGCAACGTCTTTGCTGGTGGCATGAGACCGCCAAGTGTCCTGATTCTTGACATCGCTTACAATGAAGAATTTCTTGTTTGTGGGGCTCTTCGATTGCGATTTTTTGGGTAAACAAATATTTAATTTGTTTAAGTTGCTTGATGTCCTGATTAGGTGGGATTTGTATGATCCGGAGGTTTTTTACGTTGTTTGTCCTCATGTACGGTGTTTGGAAGTAGTCCAGCTTATTGATTTTTATTTGTGGACATATCCTAGCGATTTCCAGTCCCACTTCTTCGTTGGTCCATTCGGGATCGATGTGCCTTATAATAAAGGTAGCTGGTTTGCTGTTCGGATGCTGGAAGGTGAAGAACTGATACTGTTCCTCTAACAGTTTTTTAACTGCCCTGTCATGATCGACTAATGATCTGACTGCTATGGAAGTCCTCGATCCTTTTGCATTGGTGCTAAAATTCCGGTGACCCAAGGCATTTTGCAGGGTTTGAATTAGTGCTTTGCTGCTGGTCGGGTTTCTGATGTAGATTGGCGGTGGTCTTTCGTTTTTGTGCTGGGCGGGCAGGGGACTCGGTGCTGGCTTGGCTTGTTTGGTGGTTTCCTTACGGGCTGATGATTGTTGTTTGGGTGGAGATGTTTTATGGCTTAAGTTGGGAGAAGGCGTCGTCTCCATACTGGCATCGTCGCTGTTTTGGGTGGGTTGCTTTAGGGAGTGAATTTCCTCCCGGAGTTGCTTCACCTCTGCTGAAAGCTGTTTGATGTATTCCACGGCTTCGTGGAATTTTTGTTCGTAGTCCATGTGTTTTACTGGATTTTCCATTTTTGTAGTCTTCTTAGATGAGTTTTGAAGAGTTTCAATGGCTCTTCTCTTCCGTTCCAAAAGATATTCCCGGGTAGCGCTCGGATCGTTGTCTGGCATCTGTGAAGACAGATTTCGACTACGGCATCCAGCGAAAATTAATTTGCTTGTGTTTGTATAGTTAAAATTTCCTCTTTTGTTTTTTTGTGTTATTATATATATATATATTATTATTTTTTTTTAAAATATTTTTTGTTGGCTTTCTATTGCACTACACAATTTAATAGTGCACTTAACACACGTAAACATAAACACGTGTAAACACGTTTCTGTGAACGTCCGCACTGCACGAGATCTCGACTGTTTGTGACCGCTTCAGCGCCGCGCTCGCCTTTTATTACCAGCAGCTGTCTCCTCGTTCGCTTGGTTTCGATAAATCACTCGTTTCCTGTTGAGTGATTTGTCGCGACTGGTATACAGCTGTCTGCCATGCTCCTCCTTCTTGAGTGCTTGTGCGCCGACGTCGAGTGCTTGTGCGCTGGTGCCCAGTGGTTGTGTGTCGATGCTGAGTGCTTGTGCGCCGGGAAGTATGCATCGCCAACACATCGTGACAGGTGATGAATCGTGGATTTACGCGTATGAGCCCGAAAGTAAACAGCAGTCGACTGTCTGGGTGTTTCAAGATGATCCAAATCCAACAAACGTTGTTCGCGCACGAAGCACTTCCAAGCAAATGGTCGCCTGTTTTTTCGGAAAAACTGGACATGTCGCAACCGTACCTCTAGAACAACGCAGAACAGTCAATTCTGAGTGATACACAACCATTTGTTTGCCAGTTGTCTTCCAAGAAATCAGGAAAACCAACCGCCGAACACGGATCACTCTTCACCACGACAATGCGAGCTCTCACACATCGGCTGCGACAACTGCATTTTTGAGCACCCAAAACATCGATTTGATGGGTCATCCGCCGTATAGTCTTGACTTGGCACCGATGACTTCTTTTTATTCCCGTACGTAAAAAACAAACTGAGAGGTCAACGTTTTTCGACACCTGAAGAAGCGGTTGCTGCATTCAGAATGCATGTGTTGGAGATACCTCAATCAGAGTGGCAAAAGTGCTTCGACAATTGGTTCAAACGCATGCAAAAGTGTATAGATCTTCATTGGGAATATTCTGAAAAACAATAAAGTGATTTTCGATGATCAATATTTATTTTTGTTCTCTAATCCCGAAATATAAAAGGCAATCTCGTATCAGCTGCACCAGCCGGTCTTGTTGTCGCTCCTGTGGCTATGCTAAATAATTTCTTTGTCTTCATTACAACATCCAAATTTAATCTCCATAGTTGACACCTCCATGCGAGTCCTGATTCAACATCACTAGTTGCGATTTGACTGTATCCATTTCAATCACCTGACTCTACTTTTGAATGTAACTGTACTTTCAGTTTTGACTTTTTGACGGCAAAATTTGCACAATTTTCTGTTTTTTTTTCAATTTCCTTGACAATTGTGTAGAATTTTGTTGCAAAGTTCCTGACGTTTGTTTTGTTGGGCTGCTCCTGACGTGTTGCAAGACGATTCTGCTTGCCTGACTCACTCAATGTGCAAACTTGACTGCTGCCCAACGTGCTCCGATTCAAACCTGTCTCTTTCAGCTTTCCAAGTAGTTTTTTTTTTTTTTCGTTTTCTCGAAGATGCTCCTCTATTTCCGTTCTGGACCCATAACCTGTTGGGATTTCACAGTGGGTAGGGAACACCAGAGAACTCGCCAATTGTTGTTTATGAATAAACAATCTTTTCTACAATTGGCGAGTTTTCTGGTGTTCCCTACCCACTGTGAAATCCCAACAACCACAAATGGATTTTCGGTTAAATTTGTCGTGCATATGATTCAATTGGGGATCATGATTGGGATTATGGATAAGTGGTAGGGTAATTGGGAATTGACTCAATGTGCGACAAATTAACTTTTTGTTTAACATGTCGCTCGTATGATTCACTATGGGAACAAGATTGGGATTATAGGTAATAATGGGTATTGTTTGGAAGTAGTGATTTAGGATCACTACAGGGATTTGAATGTTTGATGTATGCGGACAATATACACGTGTGGAGGGAAATAGTAAGTCTTCGTGAAGCACTACACAGTTACTATCTACAATTTATTCAAAACGAATGCGTGCCGACACATCGTTTTTTTAAACTCAACCCCTTTTCTGCCCATTCTGTTCATTCACATTTAAAACTATCAAGCAACCTCATTATTCAAATGTATTATAAAAAAAAAAGTTCATTTACTTTTTGATCTGTCTTTAGAATTTCCCCAAATTCAACAGTTTCACTGATTTCCTTAAAAATTATATTAACAAAACAAAAAAGGAACACTGATCATTTGTAATTACATCAAAATTTTCATTCTCACAGACTCTACTTTCATATCTCAATCTATTTTCTTTTAGTTCATGTTAATCCAAATTTCAGTTGAAAAATATTTTTTTTGTGTAGCTTTTTCTTAAATTGCCCATTAGTTCAAGGCCATTCTAAACGCAAGACATTGAAAAAAGTAGTTCTTCTATTACTACGCCGAATTAACGCATCTTCTTATTCTATTACATTCACCAGGTATCAGCTGGCTTAGGGACAGCAGAACGCACGTGTGCATCGTGACATATGAACTGTTGTGATTTTGTGTTTAGTTTAACTAATTTCTAATTTCTTTTAAGATGGATACATTTGATCTATACAAAGATTTGACGGTCGGTGCTTTCTTTAATAGAGGAGGAAATCAAGAACAAAGGGTAAGTGATTTAGATAACCAATGACACAAAATAACCAGTTGCTTTTATTTTCTTCTCAAGGATCTAGATACCACGTACGATTCTCCACAAAGCTCACAAATTACACTACTGAACACAAGGAACGTTAGGCAAAGTACGAATTCGAATAAATACAATTCAGCATATATTGATGACAACGATCTCTTCGTGAGACCTATCGAAATGAGGTACCGTTTTCCCAGGAAAAACACCATTGATCGTGCCCAGCTGGAAAAGGTAGGAATTAATATATTTAGGGGTAACTTTAAGTAAGGTATGAAACCACTGATGAAATCTACCATTGTTTTTTCTCACATAACTTAGATGATCGTTCAAGCTTTATAGATTAAGTTTTCTTTTCTCTGTGGTAGTCAATGTTCCCCTGCAAGGCGGGAAACTGTCTCTTCGATTGGCACGGGGTATATATGATAACTAATTGACCTACGCCAGAAATTGTACTGCTAGTATTTGAAAAGCGGCATTTTTATAAACATAATCTCACAACAATACAGGCATTGTGAAGTTGCTCTATGGTTTATTTTGTTAATAACAAATTAAATTGTGAAGGACCGACCTAGTTGTCCCAATCTTGCCGACCGGTCCATCAGTCAAGCTCAGGAAGATAGCCAAGGTTTTCTCTCGATCATTTCACAGAATCTCTAGCTTAATGGAATGGTATTTCACTGGATGGTTGAGCTTTCGGATCCAACTATCTCAGCATTTAGATACCTTTTACTCTAATTAAAGAGTTGCCATTCAACAATTCACAGAAGAAGTTCTTTCGTATCTCTTACGGTGATCTATCGTCCCCATATTCCTATCGAATACTCACTTCACTTCAGACTGATATATTGTGTAATGAAATGATTCTTGTATGATGGCAATGTCTCCTTTACCCCCAAATTATTTCGGCGGGCGGTGCCTGTCATTTCATTTCATTTTTGCAACATTTTGTTTTATTTTTTAGATACTAAATTATCGGCTAGTGAAAAAATCCCTAAATTGTAGCCAAATTATCTTATAATAACTTACTGGTACTTCGGGGCGCCCTAGGCTAAACATTATATGGCTATTGTGCAGTTTGCCTTTCGGCGACTGTTAACGCAACAACAAAAAACAGGGTAAACCGAACCGCGAACGGCGCTTTCTTCAGCGACGTTCCAACAGTTTCGCTTTAGCGGACTGTATTTTCCGGCACTAGCCGGCCAACGATGATTTTTTACTCAGAGGGATTGCACCTCCAGAGCCGGACTCTTCTCTGGATTGGCGGACGTTTTTCTCTTGCCCAGTGCGGATCCCACGACGCGACTAACGAAGAAGTGAAGCCAAATACACGAATACCCTTGCTGCTTATTTTCGTATCGTTTATTTTCTTTTATAATGTTTTATTTATTCATTGTTAATTCCTGATCTCTCTGCTGGTCTTGAATAAGACCTTTTGTTGGGAGTTCCCTCGACGACTCCTGCTGCTTCATGGGTGGCGAGAGGGCCGACTTTGGCGAGACAAGGACAGACGTGTCCTTCATCTTGTCTCTGACTTCTGGTCATCTTGCGATAACCGGAATCACCCACATCCGTGAGGATGTTGGGCTCGGTCTCGAGATATCTGGAAAAGAAAAAGGGGGGGAGGTATCTAAGGATAGTGTGGACATGGTTAGTTCGGATGTTCTCTAACTACTTGGATAGAGGGATTGTGGGAAAGAAATCGTACAAGACCGGTAGGTCTTGAGTGCGGTAGTAAACGCAGATCACCTCTTTGGCGTCTGATAATCTGCGCTTTGGTCGGTGTGTGTGTGTGTGTGCTTGTGCTGTCTTGTACTGTGCGTGTGTGTGTCAGCAGTAGACCCTATGAGATGGGTCCAGGAATTTTTTTTTTTTTATTATACTTCTCTCGGGAGAGGCGAACCTATAGCGTCGAGTGGGCGCCCCGAGATGCCATCAAATAACTGTTGCAGTTCTTTTTGAACAGTTGCAGGTTGTAACGCTCCGAGAACACTCGCGTGGGAAGGGAGTTCCACAGCTTCCCCGCTCTCTATTATAGAGGAGAATGTTGTTGGGAAGGGTGCTTTCTTCAGTTTTGTACTGAAGAAGAAATTGTGGTGGTCTGATCCGAAGAGATTGAGAGAGAGAAGGGTCAAGAACGCAAGATTGCCGTACAAGTGAGTTCTCGCTGTTCTGAATGCTTTCGAGGTACTTATATGCTAGTTCTAGCAAGTACTCGTCGATAGGGACAATCGAGGCACCTTCATATAGGTGAACTCCTGCTGCTTCACCGATGTGCCCGCCTTATATAGGCCCGCAGCTGTTCCCTCCTTTGCTCGTTTCCTGGAGGCTGCTTTTCTTAGTGGCTTCCTGGAATCGGTGCGTCGCTGATCGTTGTTTCCCTGAAAATGGTGTGCTGGGGCTTGCCTTGCCTTTCCTGGGGATTTTTTCCTTTTGTTATTATTATTACACTTCTCTCGGGATTCTATACTGCCGAGTCGGTGCCCCGAGATACCACCAATAACTGTTGTTGTTCTTTTTGAACAGTTACAGGTTGCAACGCTTCGGAAACACTTGTGTGGGGAGGGAATTCCACAGTTTTCCCGCTTTGTAACGGAACAAGTTCTGATGCAGGGATGTTCGCGCCGTCGCAAGATGAACCTCAAATTGGCGCAATCCGTCGGATTCTCTCGTGGAGCGCATATAAACCGAATTGCGCGGAACAATACCACGAATCTCCGAAGAACAGTACCCGTGATTATATCTGTAAAACAGACAGAGGTCGGCTACGCGCCTTCGATGTGATAGCGACTGTAGTTCCGACGTCAGAGCCGAGTCCCCGATCAGTCAGACCGCTCGTCTCTGTATGCTCTCAAGTGGGTTGAGGATATGCTTGGGAGCGGAGCTCCAAACATGAGAGTGATATTCGATTGTGGGTCTAATTTGGGATTTATATAGGAGAAAAAGTGGGGCCGGAGTAAAATATTGCTTATCTCTAAAAAGAGAAGTCAGATTTCGAGAGTGGGACCTGGCGATGTTCGGCACGTGTTTATACCACAATACATTCCTATAGACCGTGACGCCGAGCAATTCATGCTTTCCCCAAATTCGAGGGCCCGACCATTCATCATCAGCTGTGGCACCGATGATTTAATTTTCTTTGTGAATGTTGTATATTGTGTCTTCGTTGCATTGAAGTTGACGAGATTGGCCTTTTCTCACTGCGGGACCTTATCCATATCCCGATTCAGAGAGTCGATCTGGCTACATCTCAGCTGATGCGTCATTGATGTACTAATCGGCCGATCACTCGAAAATAAAGGAAATAAGTGTACTATCATCCGCAAAACTGAACACTCCGTTATCTGTTGACTTCAACAAATCATATATGCGAGACAAAAACATGGTTGAAGCCAAAATAGAAGCTTGAGGCACCCGGGAATTAACAGGAAAATGTGGAGAGTCTTCGGATCTATATATCCGAACGTTCTAACAGATACATACACAATATAGTTTAGACATCGAATTCGTTACAGTGGCTTGATGTGTTGAGCGTTGGTTCAATTTTTAGTATTCTTCTAACTGTCATAGCATCGGTTCGAATCACACGTTCCTCGCTATCATCGCAAACACTATAATTCCTTATTTTTAAGGGAAGAGTTGGTTCGCGGAGAGTTAGACTGGAGAAAAAGAAGTGCTTTATTTTCTTATATTCAAATTATTGATTTAAGTAAAGAGGCCCACCGTCTTACATTTAGCTGCCACCTGTTAATTACTTTTCAAATTAATTAATTCTCAAACATTACCTTTGCAACCACTCCCTTTATACCCAAATTATTGAAGAAGAATCGCAAACGAAGCACTCAACTCTACTCAGCATTATCTTACGCACGAATCATTTACCCTACCGCAGTTTCACTCAGTCGGCTTTGTTCCTCATGGAGTGCATTCGCCTGACACGAGTCAAGTGTTTCGCTTAATTGATATTTCACTTAATTGATCCAGTTAAAGTGCAGTGGCCTTGGCACACTTCCGACTGGTTGTTACATTCTAACAGAACCGACGAGGCTGGGAGGCTGGCGGATATGTTTTCTGTAAGCCACAACTTGACAACTCGTGGGGGAGCCAACGCGAGTGCCGGATGCCCGAGGGGATTATGCGAACATCCTGGATCTGTTTTTGACACTCGAACCGAGTATTTATACCGTAGAGGATTCAGCGCCACTGGGAAACTCAGACCACTGCTTGATATCTGTCGCGCAGGCACTTGCATATCAAGCGAATAACCGGGCTAGGCAGCTTCGCCATGTATGGAAGTATGTGGCTGCTAACTGGGACGATTTGCGAGATTTCTTCGCATCCTTTCCATGGTCGGAGGTGTGCTTCGGAAACTCCGATGTTAACGCTTGCGCGGAGTCGATATCAGAGATTATTCTTCTGGGGATGGAGATCCACATTCCACATTCCATCAAACGAAGTTCGTCTGATAAACCTTGGTTTGATAAAAAATGCGAGCTGATTACAGCGGTAAAAAATAGAGCTTTTAAGCAATAGCGCTCCAATCCCACCGATGTTAACAGAACGAATTTTGTTAGAATCAGAAACGTGTGCAACCAGGCTATTGATACCGCGAAGAAGGCTCACAGCGACAGGGTGATCAATAAACTCCTTCGGTGCCCAACTGGTTCGCGCTCCTTCTGGTCAATGGCAAAAGCTGTCAGCGGTAACTTCGCATCCCCCTCTTTCCCTCCGTTGGTGACAGACAGTGGGACGTTAGTCACGAATTCAAAGGATAAAGCTAATGTGTTCGCGAATTTATTTACCTTGATCCCGACCTTTTGGAGCCACCTGTGATCTCGCCGGTACGCTCTTCGATGCGGGATGTGAGATTTCGTCCGCGCACTATTCAACGTATTCTACGTGAACTGGATTCTAGGAAGGCAACCGACCCGGATAGAATACCAGCAATAGTCCTTAAGAACTGTGCTCCAGAACTATCGCCGGTTCTTGGCAGACTCTTCCGCTTATCTTATGAACGGAGGACCTTTCCTGCCTGCTGGAAAAGCGCTCGAGTTCAGCCAATCCCAAAGACGGGAAAAAAGTGTCTCCCACAAAATTACCGTCCGATAGCATTACTGTCTATTTTATCTAAGGTAATGGAAAAAGTTATCAATACAGAGTTAGTTAAGTATTTGGAGTGGAACGGACTTCTGAATGATCGTCAATACGGATTCCGTGGCAGGCGGTCAACGGGAGACCTTTTGACACTTTATACTGATATATGGACATCTGCGATTGAACGGCATGGCGAGTCAAGGGCGGTCGCATTGGATATCTCCAAGGCTTTTGACCGCGTCTGGCACGGGCCATTGCTGAGTAAACTTAGTTCATATGGACTTTCCCAACAGCTTTGCGATTAGACGAGGAGCTTCCTCGAGAATCGATCGATCCGGGTTATTGTGGACGGCGAATGTTCGGATCTGTATCCTGTTAATTCGGCGGTGCCCCAAGCTTCTATTTTGGCTCCAACCTTGTTCTTGCTTCACATAAATGATTTGTTGGAGACAACGGATAACAAAGTGTTCAGTTTTGCGGATAATAGTACGCTTGTTTCCTCCTTTTCGAGTGTTCGGCCGATTGGTGCATCTGCGTCGCATCAGCTGGGATGTAGACAAGATTGACTCTCTGAATCAGGATCTAGATAAGGTCCTGCAGTGGGGAAGGGCTTCAATGCAGCGAAGACACAATATACAACATTCACAAAAACAAGTGGATCATCGGTTCCACAGCTGATGATGAATAGCCGGGCCCTCGAGGCTGGGGAAAGTTTGAAATTGCTCGGCGTCACGGTCTGTGGGAATGTATCACGGCATAAACACGTGTCGAGTATCGCCAGGTCAGTCTCAAGAAAACTTTTTTTAGAGCCAAGAAATATTTTACTCCGGCCCAACTTCTTCTCCTATTTAAATCCCAAATTAGACCCGCGCTCGAATATTGCTCTCATATTTGGAGCTCCGCTTCCAAGCATATCCTCAACCTACTTGAGAGCATACAGAGACGAACGATCCGCCTGATCGGGGTCGTGACGCTGACGTCGGGACTACAGTCGCTATCACATCGAAGGCGCGTAGCCGACCTCTGTCTGTTTTATAGATATTATCACGGGTACTGTTCTTTGGAGATTCGTGGTATTGTTCATGCGAGTGTTTCAAAAAGAACTGCAACAGTTATTTGATGGCATTTCGGGGCGCCCACTCGGCGCATAGGTTCGCCTCTCCCGAAAGAAGTCTAATAAAAAAAAATTTTTTTCTACTGGGAAATCCCTAAGCAAGTGCATGACACTTGGTGTTCGGTAATTTGTTATTATCCGTACATTTCATATTTGTGGGCGTAAGCAATTGTCAGGAAATCACCCATGCCACCTGGTGTGACACTTGCTTTTAGTATTTGGGTATGAATGACGAAATGCGATACGATGCGAAAAATATACACCTGTAGGTATGCATGATTCGTAATTGGATAGGGCGACGCTTGAGGAATGACTGTGCGGCACAGGCAGCTTATGGGGTACGAGTTGGTGTGCCGAACACGGGCACGCACTTCACTCCTATCCCCATCATATTTTGCCGCTGGATAACGTTCACGAGAGTAAAAAGGAAACACTGGAGGTTTTATTGTTCGTTAATGTTTTCTTTAATTTTCTTTTAAACTTTTCCGTATGCACAAATATATTAATGAAATTTACTGCCTTGTTGAATCTAATTAATCGACTTTTATTGGCAAATTAATTGAAACCGATTTATTTTGAAAGGCAACGCGTTTCTCTTTCTCAATTGACTAACGGGACACTACGTTCGTCTGACAACACTTCTCTTGCGTTCTGACTCGAGCATGTGCACCAGCGTGCACACGCCACGGTAGTTGAATAACGACCGACTTGAATTAGGGATGAAGATAGGATTTTCTGATTTGCACACCGGACGACAACCAATCGAGATAGTCTTTACGTTTTTGCTCTCTCATGCTCCCCGCCGTCGAGGTGTGGTGAAGACTTCGGTTTATTGAATAGTAGACGAACAAGGGAGAATGAGAGAACAGAAACACAATGTGCAATGATCCCGGGGTGGATTTGGTTTTTTGTGTGGGGTATCAATGCAGCTCTGACAATGACCTACTGCCATAGTGCGATGACTGTGGTGATCTCAGAGTGCATTGCACCCGGGGAAGATAAAAATGTGAAGGAGAGGAAAATGTTCTGTGGCTATTCACCTGCGAAAAGAGATCATTGATCTCCAGCGAATGTAGTGTCTGGGGAAAGTGAATTTGGCTAGGGAAATCTGATCATGGGAACTAAATTAAATACTATAATAATTTCCCCAGCGATTGCATGATTATGCAACTGCTTCGTTTGATCAGACAATGTCGTTGCTAGCCGACATGATGCGATTTCTGGTGGAAATCTCATGGTTTAGCGAAATGGGGTTGCCGTATGGCGAAAAGATAGCTAAACTCAATTATGCATTATCTGCATAGGATAATGAGTTTACCTATACGTCCGTTTAACATGATTTACAGGTGGAATCGCTTGTAAGGAGAATAAGGGTTGAAATTACGCGCTGAAAGCGGTCGAAATACGGTATGGAATTGTGGGTTGTATGTACTGGGATACTACACCCTCACCAAAACGAAAACGAACATCGAGTATGAAAAGTGCTTCAAAGATTATATCATCAAGTGCGTTTCAGTCGATGGCGAACACTTTGAGGGATGACTTTATCAATTTCCGCGAATACAGCATTTATCATTTTTTGCATAAATTCCAGGAACTTTTTGATCACCCTGATATATCCGAAATTCAATTAAGTTTACCAATTATCTGATTCGAACATAGTTCTTATAATTACATTTTTAACGGTCTACGGTACAAGTTTCTACAATCCTATAAAATATTTACATATTACTAAAATATATATAACATAATTATAATAAAGAATTTATATACAAATTTATTATTTTCTTTAGACGGCACTTTTGAGGAGAAGGTTTAAAATCTACGTCAAGGGGGAGAGAATTCCGCCACCCATAGCTTCGTTCGAGGAATTGGATAGCCAAATGGTGTCGCCAACACTTATTGCAAATATTATGCCTATTAAACGTTTACTACCAACGTCTATTCAAATGCAGGCTATACCTATTATGTTGAAGGTAAGTACCTAAAAAACAAAATAACCATCGTCAACTAACACCAGTTTTATTTTGAAGGGTCGGCACCTTTTGGCTTGTGCCCCAACTGGATCTGGTAAAACGCTGGCTTACTTATTGCCAGTTATTAACGAGCTAGGTCCTCCTTCAGAGGAAGGAGCTAGAGCTATTATACTATGTCCAACGCGTGAGCTAGGAATGCAAATATACCGGGAATGTTTACGATTATCGGAGCACACTGGATTGCGTATATTCTATTTAAGCAGAACATCTCAGTTGAATGGTCCAATAAAAAAATTTGACGTGTTGATCACTAATCCTGGTAAAATAATTCAGTTGCTTGGAATGGATACTGGTCTTCTCGATCTAGCCAGGTAACATAAGTTGTGTTGACATTATGGACTTTAATTACATATTATATTCCTTATACTTTAATTACATATTATATTCCTCTTTAATTACATATTATATTCCTTATAGTGTCGAATGGCTTGTCGTTGATGAAGCTGATCAAATAATGGCTGAAGGAGATAACAATTTCCAGTCGCAATTCTTTGAAATATTCCAAGATTGCACTCATCCAAAGTTGAATGTCTCGCTGTTTAGTGCTACGCATTCTGAGCTTGTGGAAAAATGGGCTTATGCGAATCTTAAAAAAGTTATCCGCGTCAGAGTCGGTATGAAAAATTCGGCTACAGATGTGATTCGTCAGGAATTACTGTTTGTTGGATCTGAAGCTGGGAAGCTTGTTGCAATAAGAGATTTGATGCGGATCGGTCTGAGACCTCCTGTTTTAGTGTTCGTTCAGAGTAAGGTGAGTATTGTTTTTAGTTACTATTATAGAACTTATGATAATATATGTGGTCAAACATTGGAGTTGGACAATTAAACGTTGGAACTTAACAACTAAAAAATAAGTCTGTCTGAGGTTAGTAGTTGAGCAACTAGAATGGGTGATTGAGGTTTTATAATTAAAATAAGTTAAGTTTATAAATTAATGTAGTTATTATATAGCTTTTTTTCAGCCTAAATTCGTTGTCTTTCTTAAGACTTAATAATGATCTAATTTGTCACCTTAATGGTCGAAATGGCAAGATTGTGCCATGTGCAATTGGCGAGTTTGTTGTATTTTGGTGGGTAGGCAATAAATCCTGAGGTAAATTACGGAAGAATTGGGTGTCCTGCACCGACTGTTATCCCATTGATTTGTTTAACCTCTAATATGAAATATCTTTGAATTTTTTTTTACACTAACGCGCGCACAAATTTTGGGATTTTGAAGTACCCTTAAATGTCAGAGCACAGTGCGAGCGAATGGAGAGGAAGCGGATAAGAAAAGGAGGTGTCGATGTATATTGGTCTTGAATGCCTGAACATCACAACGACGAGGAAACATGATCAGGTAGAGCACTCCACATTCGTGCGGTTCGGCTAAAGAATTACTGTCTATGTTTATTTGTGCGCCTGAAGTTCATTTTCAACGTGAACTGATGTGCATTTATAGCGTATTGCGACGATAGTGAAGAACGTGTGATTCGAACTGACGCTATGACGGTTAGAATCAGTAAAAATGTAACCAATGCTTAACACACCAGGGCACTGCCGCGCGTACGAATTCGATTTCTAAACTCAACTGATGTAGAATTGTTATGTTATGTTATCGCTATGGTATATGGCTCTGATGCTTTGCTTATTCGAATTTGCTTTCGGTGTTCTTCACTATTTGCTTGCATATTGTGGGTGTATCTGTTAGAAGCACCACACTACTCCCTCCTCAGTAACTCGTTACGATGAACTTCGTGTGTGAACGACGGAGCGAGGAACGAGCGAACGATAGGACGTCGAAGCAGGCGAGTGTGCCGGTGCTCTATGCGGAAGTCGGTCGCGTAGTTTTAAAGTCCTGTTTTAGTATGGGAGAGTGTGTGCTGTGTGTACAGATCACACGTTGGAATTGTAGCGTTAAGCAAGGATAGTGAAGACGGTGATTTGAACATACGATGAAACGGGTGAGAAGCGAAGCAATGAAGCATCAGGGTACTGCCGCGTGTACGAATTCGATTTCTTAACTCAAGTACACTCAACGGATGTGGAATTGTTATGTTATCGCTATGGTATACGGCTCTGATGCTTTGCTTATTTGAATTTCCTTTCGGTTTTCTTCACTATTTGCGTGTGTATCTGTTAGAAACGCCACACATTCACAGATTGACGGGTATTGTGGGAAAATGTCTGAAAGGGGAGGAACACATTCAGCAAGTTCAGTTAAGCGACGACCGTGGTAATACCTATAGAAAAGAGATAGGCATAACAAGTTGAGCCTATGCTCTAACGACAGAATTAAACGGCTTATGGCTGGGTTCCCATAAGATGCACTTCGTTTTTGCATCCTATCGAGCACGTGTAGTACAGTTTTGGATGCGCCTGACCAAATATGGGAGTTGAACTCAATTTTGGGACGAATATACGCGTTGTAAATAGTGGCCAGGTTGGATGGAGTGAAGTATAATTTGCATCTCTTAAGGAACCCCATACATTTGGCTGCACTTTTCGCAACTTCAAAAATGTGGTCATTCCAATTAAGAGTCGGATAAATTCGAGTGTCAAGGAGTGATAGCTTCGTCGATGCAGGTGCCGTTCATTGAGAGTATATTTACTTTGGGGTTCGACTTTGACGACAAGAGGCAGCACTGAGTTTTTAAGGCATGAATTATACTCGGTTAGATAATCCCCATTGATATATCTTGTTGAGGTCAGAATTCAATGTATTAAGCATAAACTGCTAGTTAGTAATGGCATTCGAGAAGTTTGGCCGGGAATGTTCATATGAATATGAGAAACTCAGCGTGCTTTCATCAGCAATCTAGTGAATTGAGGTGTGGGTTAATGTACAGGATATCATTTATTAAGATCAGAAAGAGAGTGTGAGTGAGAGTACCGAACCCTAGGGAACACCTGCCTTAATTTGATGGGAGGCAGATTTGACACTATTAAGAACCGCTTGGATTGAACGGACAGAAATATAGTCTTATCCATTGGATCAGGGAATTGTCCACTTCATAGGAATGCAATTTTGACAAAGGGGGTGGATGCTAAACTCTGTCGAACGCTTTTGAAATATCTAATGCGACTGTCCTGCTTTCGTCGAGGTATTGGATGGAATGGCTTCACTTTTCGGTAAGGAATGCCATCAAATTTCCTGTGGACCTTTTTGCTACCAAAGCCATATTGGCAGCCACTGAGGAGGTCATTTTATTACAGATATTTCGAAAGTTGACGGTTGATAAGTGTTTCCGTTACCTTCGAGAGAATAGAAGTTAGTGCTATGGGTCGATAAGAAGAAAGGGACGATTTGTCGCCCTTTTTGGGAATTCGCTGAATGTTCGCTGTTTTCCATCTATTTGGGAAACGGCCACTAGAATAAGAGTTCCCGCAGTAGTTTAGAGAGTGAAGAGGAACATTTCTTCAAGAGAATTGGAGGAATGCCATTAGGACCAGCGGATTTGTGTGCGTTCAGCTCCTTGAGTGCCCGGGCAACAGTACGCGTTCGGAAGCGAATCTGGCTCATGGTGTGCTGCTTATGCTCAATTTGAGCCGGAACTGATGTGGTATTCGGCAGAGTTGGCTGCAAAATGTGCAGCAAGTAGATTCGCTTTCTCTATTGTACAGGCGACGGCTCATGGTGTGCTGCTTATGCTTAAGTTGAGGCGGAACTGATGTCGTATCAGGCAGTGGTCAAGTAGAATCGCATTCTCTATTGCACTGGTGACTAGTCTGTCATCGAATATAAGTGATGGAATGGATGACGAGACCGAGGTTTGAATGTTTTCCACAAATGTCCAGAAGTTTCTACTACCTGTGGGAGAGTGTAGTATTTTTTGTCTCACTCTCTGGTCATGCAAGAACTTGGCGCGTTGAATATACGCATTGCAGTTTTTTCTAGCTCTCTTAAATCTTTTCGGGTTTTCCTCAGTATTGCTTGATTTATACAACCGCAAGCTCAACTCTTTAGCCTTGATGGCTTCTCTGCTCCCGGAATCGAACCACATATTTCTCTTGGGTTTGATACTCTTTACTCTGTGTGGAATAAAAGTCCGCATGCCAAGTAGAATCATCCGCTATAGTGTCAACATCGTTATTGAAGGAAAAATAACGAACAATTTAACCTCCCAAAAAAGTCTTTCAGACCTTCCCAGTTGGCTTTCTCATAGAATCATACTGTTCTTTTGGGAGCTTTCTCATAACCTTACTTTAGGTTAGAGCAAATTTAGCTGACACGACAGAATGGTCTGAAGTGCCCAAAGGCGAAGAAACTTAAATTGTGTATTTGTTTGGGTGCGAGGTGAGAAACAGGTCCAGTGTGTTGGCGAAATGACCATATATGTTTGGTACCAGTCTTGGATCATTGACAAGTTGAGTTAAACTATTTGAATCAGCAAAGAGATGGATATATTGACCTTCAGATGTTGTGTGTCCGAAGTGATGAAGCCACTGAGAGTTATGAACATTGAAATCATCTGCAATAACGATTTCAGTGTGCGGATATAGGGTCAAGATATATAGAATCAGACAGAGCATCAAATACGTTAAAGGATGCGTTTCTATCCAAGTTTGGGCTTCTGTAAAGAATCTATGCTATGCTTACGAACGTGAAGTTTTAGTCACGAGAGATTAAATTCCAGATTGGAGCAGAGCCCATATTGTGGAAGAGGCTGACAAGCAATATCATTTCGTATCTATGGAAGAAGAGAGGCACTAAGTTATTTCCAGGTAGATTAAAGAGATATCTGTATTAGTTATTACCTGGGTTCGCTAAGTGCAAGGATAGTGGGTACGAAACGTGGGCAGACAGGAGAAATTGCATCTCAGGCCGTGAATGTTACAAAAATCAACGCGAAATTCCCGTTCCATTGAAATGGCCCTACACAGAATACCAATACCGCCTCGGGAAAGGATGGAAGTCAGGACCAGCGATAGATAAGCGAAAGCAACCACTACAGATGTTATGCCCTTGTAGTAGGTGCCCCACTAAATCCGTGCCGAGATCCAAGTCGCATCCCTTCCGTGACGAACATTATGCCACTCAGACACGAAAAACTCCTCAAAGATTATAAATCAATCGAGAGTATCGATGCCTGACGGACGCAACAGAGGTGCGAAAAAGAGGAAAAACAGACACAAAGAAAAAAAAGGGTATGCATTTTCCCGCACTGTACACTTCCACACAATTTTCAGATTACGGCGCGAGTCCCGTATATATCATTGTATGATACTACACTCGGCCGCATTTGTGGTGATCCGTTTGTTTACTTCTGGCGCAAGGCTAATAACCTTGCCCGGAAAAACAAATTATTATGGACAAGTCTCGGATATGGACCGGATACCGGTGGAGAGGCTTGCTAAATAAGGCCAAGACCGGATCCCGGTTGCAGTGCCGATGTTGTTTTTTTACTTCGGATCCCACAGAAGACGACGCGCGAACCGATAGTGCAATTAGGGTATCTTGTGTTTACTTAAGATGACCTAAACGGATTACACAGTTGATCCGATGGTACGGATCACGAGCCAGAAGCGCACGTGCTGACTCGTCGGCGGTTAGTTAGCAACCACAATAGGATTCGTACACTTGGCGATGGTGTGATATGTTAAGGTTTCGGTTCTACCTTTTGGTGATACTAACCATTCTACCGTCGTTCGAATCGCCTTCTCTTCACCAAAAACTCTCCAAAGATTATAAATCAATCGAGAGTGTCGATGTCTGAGGGACACAAAGGTGCGAAAAAGAGGAAGGCAGTCACGAGGAATGGAAGAGTAGAAGGTTTTCCCGCAGTGCAAGTGTGCAAAATAATTTCGAAAAATAATTATTAATTCATTTAAAAATAGTATATAAAAATAAATAAATGTATTAATTATGTAATCAATTCTCCAAATAATATTTTAGGATCGTGCAAAACAATTGTTCACCGAACTGTTATATGACGGAATCAATGTGGATGTTATACATGCTGATCGAACGCAAGCTCAACGTAATAATGTCGTCGAAGCTTTCCGATTGGGACGGATATGGATTCTAATATGTACAGACTTAATGGGACGCGGAATTGACTTCAAAGGCGTCAACTTGGTCATTAATTACGATCTTCCCCAGACAACAATTTCTTATATTCACAGAATTGGTCGAACCGGCAGGGCTGACCGACCAGGGCGGGCGATCACCTTCTTCACGCAAGATGATATACCCAATTTAAGGGGGTAAGTATCCTAATGCATTCAACTGCATGTATTTAATCATTGCTTATTTACAGTATTGCTCAGCTGATTAAAAATGGGGGTGGAGTAGTCCCCAACTATTTATTCAATTTTTCGAAAAAAAAATCAGAGTACTCTTTCGAGAGAGGGAAGTCGGCACCCAAGCGCGATTTCATATCAACTAACGCAAAACAGAAGGAGCGAAGGAAAGCCGTTCAGAAAAAAGGAAGATTTGTTAGAGCGCCACCAAAGATCCAAAATGAGACAGAGAAAGAAGTTCAGAACAAGGCTGGAGCAAAACAATTAAAAAGGCGGAAAAAGCTAACGAAAAAAAGCACACAGAAAAAACAAAAACTTGATAATTAAATTGAAATTCCAAATCAACTTGATTTCTACAATTTTAATTTTTCTCGTACACCTTAAAAGTTAATACAAGAAAAAAATCTCAAATAGGCACTTGGTGGTAATCACATTTAAGGTAAAAACAAGACTTTATGATTCACAAAGCCAATCACAAGGCAATTTGGGCATCTTACTAGCCGGCCATGGAAGATATCCAGCAGTTTTAAATACCCAATAATCATAGGACACTTTCATGATAAGGGCAAGCAGCAGCACCACCTCAAGAGCGATTAAATAATATATGTAATCAGTCCAATCGTGTGGCGATTGGCAAAGCTTGATCTCTTGTAATTCAATGATCTTCTGGGGTAAGTTTCGACACAAAATCTGATTGTAGTCTGGTATATTTGTATGATGAGCCAAAAGCCAGAGCTGCAAACAAAAAGGGACGTTACTATATTTGATTTGGAAGTCTACCTAAAGCAGGACTCACCTTGAAGACTTTTGCCGAATTACAGTCACAGTGTAGTTCATTCCCTCCGAGGTAAATTGCACGCCCATTCGGGTTGTTGTCCAATGCATTGGATAAAAGGTACTCTGGAATCTATAAATGAGATATTAAAAGACAATTTTTGCGAGTGCGCGAAAATGTAAGCAATAAGAAATCGTTAATCCCGAACATATTGGAGTTATTATTTATTGACACTGCTAGACGTCAATTGTCTCACTCCCATCGACCCATTTCTCAGTAGTTCAAACTCCGTAAAGTTATCCGTCTATCTGTATTTGGGGCTTCGGATAGATCTATCACCGAGAGAAAAGATAAAAACAGAGATGACTGTAAGTCCTACAACCGCAGCACGCGTTCAAACTGTCATTTTGGTGAGGTCAGAATCGTCGTTTTTAAAAAGCGAACTTCAACTTTTAATAGCACTATGGTGGTGCATAGGTTTTCCTTCACTTGTACTCAAGAGCATCTCCAGATGAACCGATATAATTACACTTCTGAAAGTCAAGATGAACTGGATAATTTGATGTTATTTTTTAGTCTTCAGTAGTTGTTTTTCTTTTTTTTGCTGAATCGCCACCGAGGTTAATGGCCAGGGACCCGTTTTCCCTCCAATGCACTGAAGAGAGGATTATTCAGTTGGCAACGCTTTCCATTGAAGGTCATTTACATCACGTTGCCTGGAACAGACTTCGAAGTCTAGTGACATGACTACTTACTTCTTCGTTTTCTTTTTGTGGCATAAGCTTAGGCGCTGAGTGCAAATCTGTGGCGTTTCTAGCAGATACACACACGTCTAGTGAAGAACAACACCATCGAAAGCACATCCATTAAAGCCGTATACCATACCAATAATATACCATTTCCACATTAGTCGAATGTATTTGAGTTTAGAAATCGAAGAATTCGCATACGTGGCAGTGGCCCGGTGGATTGAGCTTTGGTTCTATATTTTAGTGATTCTAACCGTGATAGCGTCGGTTTGAATCACTCGCTCTTCACTATCGTCGCAAACGCTATAACTGGTGACCCCGACGTGATCTGTACGGCATAACACACTCCCATACGCACACAGAACTTTACTTTATTTGCAATCATAGGACTTCTACACAGAGCATCGGCTCACTCGCCTGCTCTGACATTCTCTCGATCGCTCTTCGCTCTCTCGCTCGTCGTTCACATCTCAAAGTTGATCGTAACGAAAGTTACTGGGAAGGGAGTGATGTGGCGTTTCTAACAGATACACACACGACTAGTGAAGAACACCACCAAAGGCATATCCATTAAAGCCGTATACCATAGCAATAATATACCATTTCCACATTAGTCGAATGTATTTGGGTTTAGAATTCGAATCCACATATGCGGCAGTGGCCTGATGGGTTGAGCTTTGGTTCTATATTTTAGTGATTCTAACCGTGATAGCGTCGGTTTGAATCACTCGCTCTTCACTATCGTCGCAAACGCTATAAATGTGTTTTAATTCTAAATGTTTTATCGCTAACGGCCGCCAAATGCGTTGGATAGGTTTTGAATATAAACCTACAATATTTGAGCTGTGGTTGTTTGCTTATGTTGCTGTATTGCAACATCTTCCCGGGCCGGCGACAATGGACTCACAGTAGTCCTTTCCTTTGGTGCTATCACCATGAGGCATGTCAGCGCCGTTGTTTGGTCGCGGTTAGTGGGGGAACTTGTGGTTGAGAACAAGAGACTTCAATGTTCGTGTTGCTCATGAACCGGTACGGTGTAGAGGCAGGGTGGCAATAATTAATTATCTTGGTTAGACCTTATTCTATTAATTGGGTTTTGTTATAAAATATAATTGGTTATGTTACGATGGTGTAATTGATGTTACCAGTGTGTGCGTGTGTGTGACAGACAGAAGACACATTGAGTGCTAACGTTGTAGCTATTATTGATTCAACGTGATGGCTGTTTAATCAATGACCTAATTGGCATACGTTGAAGTTGAGGTACCGTCGTCGTTGTTGTTGTTGATATTTGTTGATAATTGAAATGTTGGTTGGATCGTAAATCCGTACGTAGAGTAA
The DNA here is from genome assembly GCA_963931805.1 of Microdon myrmicae. Classification (NCBI taxonomy): domain Eukaryota; kingdom Metazoa; phylum Arthropoda; class Insecta; order Diptera; family Syrphidae; genus Microdon; species Microdon myrmicae. The sequence continues at coordinate 25,900,909 of OZ007501.1, forward strand.
GAATACCTTGGACGTAGTCCTATGTTGGATCGTAAATCCGTAAGTAGAGCAAGAATATCTTGGACGTAGTCCTATATTGGATCGTAAATCCGTAAGTAGAGTAAGAATATCTTGGACGTAGTCCTATGTTGGATCGTAAATCCGTAAGTAGAGTATGACTATCTTGGACGTAGTCCCATGTTGGATCGTAAATCCTAAAGTAGAGTAAGAATATGTTGGACGTAGTCCTATGTTGGATCGTTGACCATTTGAATGGTAATTGAGCGATGTGGTCGTCAATATGTTGAAGTGTTTGTGCGACCACATATTGGTTGGAAATGCGGCCATTTAGAAATAGTTGAAATCTAGGTGCACTAGATGGAGCTGTTGATTCAGTCCAAAGACCGCTTAAGTTAAAGTCGACCGTGCAATGTTGTGTTTTCACCATCTTCTGAATATGGCCAGCCTGTGCAAGTGGAAAAGGTCAACCGCATGGTACTAGGGGCGCTCAAGTGCGATCATGTGGCTGGCAGGAATTGTGTGCAACGCTTGAGGAGCATTCAATGGAGTCTGAATACGGCGAGGAGCGCAACCACAAGGATGACCCCACACAAACTAATGTTTGCCTATACGCCAAGGGGAATTGCTAGAGACAAATTATTGTTGGAACTTGAACGGGAAGTATGACATGATCAAGGCAAAATGAAACAGAAGCGTAATACTGCCCTGCGCAGCATCGTGGTAGATCAACAAAAGCAGAAGGAACGCTTCGAGAAGGGCTGCAAAAGACCAACCACATATAAGGTAGATGATTTGGTACTGGTAAAACGGGAGCCTGCAGTAAGCGGTAAGTCCCAGAAGCTTGGTCCAATTTAGGGGGTGCCGTATGTCGTGTCGAAAGTGTTGGGGAAATTACCGATATGCTTTGAGAGATGGCCCAGCAAGGCAAAGGATCCAAAAGAAATTCGAGTCCATAGAAAGTTCAGGCAAGATGAAGAGGTAGTGGGACTCTTCTGGTAGAGAAGATCTGGACATCGACGCACCCGACTCAAGGATTCCAGACAGACTCGAGGATGAATATTAAATCAGGATGGACGAGCTGTGCTACACTTTTCCCACCAGTAGCCATAATTTTAAATGGTGAAGAACAATTCTGTTCAGTGTAATCCCGACTCTGGCGCGGCTGATGTCTACTTAATTTTTCGGTCACTGGACGAACCCTAATTTCACTGTTCGTTGAGTATGCAGTATAAAAAGAGCGCATAGAGCGCTCTCCCTCTTTTTCCGGTGGTGAGCGTCAGGGTTATTAATAGAAATATAAGACCCTTTGTTTAAACTAATCTTTTAATCATAAATCCACATGGATATCACCTGACGGCGTAACGCGTAACCAAATAGACCACTTCCTCATAGACAAAAGACACCACTCGAATATCCTTGACGTAAGATCATATAGAGGAGTAGATTGCGACTCCGATCTTCTTCTAGTGATGGGAAAAATCAGGAGTCGCCTCGCAGCAATCCCACGTGGGGAGTCACGGGAGACGAGCAAAAAGTTCGACAATGATAAACTAAAAGACCTGCGCAAAGTGGCTGAATATCAAGACGAACTAATGAATAGATTTAGCATCCTAGAGAATGGGAGCAGTGAGGAAGAGGAAGCCAATAGTGTGGACACTAAATGAACATCGATTAGACACGATCAAGCAAACAGGCCAAAAGGTATTAGGATTGAAGAAAGCAATTAAGTTCAAACCTTGGTTTGACGATGAGTGCAGGGCGCAGACCGAAGAACGTAAACGCCTCAGGGCGATCCACTTAGAAAGATATGATGAAGTCAACGCAGAAAGATACGCGACGATTCCGAAAGTGACAATGAAACTTCTTAAACGCAAAAAAAGCGAATGGGAGAAGACTCGGATCGAAAAAAATCATAGAAAATGCCAGAGCAAAGAACATGAGAGATATGTATGCCGGCATAAATTCAATTAGAAATGGCTACCAAGGGAGAGCCAAAATAATTCGAGACGCAAACGGCTGTCTGGTGACAGAAACAAACAATATCGTGACAAAATGGAAGCAGTACTTTGAAAACCTGTACAATCTACGCACCCATCAACCACAAATAAACACACCAGACGTACATACAGCCGAGTCTCAGATCCCAGAGCCCTCTTTCAACGAAGTTGTAGACTGAATAAATCGATTAAAAACAACAAGGCTCCCGGAGTCGACTGCATACCAACAGAGCTTGTGAAGCATGGAGGAAAGGCAACCGCTCGAAAGATCCACAAACTCATCAAAACGATATGGGATAAGGAAGTCACTCCGGAGGAATGGAAAACCTCAATAGTCGTCGCCATTTTCAAAAAAGGCGACAGATCTGACTGCGAAAACTACAGAGGAATACCATTGCTCCCAACCACCACATACAAAATATTAACAAATGTCATTCTGGCGAGAATCACACCGTACGCAGAAGAAATACTGGGAGACTACCAATGCGGATTCCGTAGAAACCGGTCAACGAGCGACCAAATGTTCACAATAAAGCAACTGCTGGAAAAGAAGTGGGAATACGGAGAGACGGTTCACCAACTGTTCGTTGACTCCAAAAAAGCCTACGACTCAGTCGCAAGGCAAAGACTCTACCATATTGTAGTTGAGCTGGGAATCCCAAAAAAATATGCCGCTCTCATTCAAATTTGCATGAACGAAAACAAAGGGCGAGTTAGAATAGAAAACCACCTCTCAGTACCATTTGAAATCCGGGACGGACTAAAACAGGGAGATGACCGGATCATTCCTGAACGGGGTCACACAAGTGCTCGCATATGCGGATGACATCGCCGTTTTGGGCGATAATATAGAAACTGTAAGTAAAAATAGTGAAATAATCATGCAATCGGCAGAAAAGGTGGGCCTAGAAATAAATGAAGACAAAACAAAATACATAATTACGGCGAGAGCAGGTGGAACTCAGGGAACACATGTAAACGTTAGAAGCAAGATATTTGAAGAAGTTAAAGAATTTAAATATCTGGGAACGATACTGACTGCCAGTAACGAAATGTCGAAGGAAATTAACAAAATACTACTACACTCCGGCAATGCTAGTTGGCATGCAGTCAGTAAACAGTTGAAATCCAAACTGCTATCACGTAACATATAGCTCCGTGTCTATAGAACCATCATCATGCCGATTGCTCCATACCGATGCGAAACATGGGCTCTCACAAAACGGGAAGAAAACAAATTCCGCGTATTCGAGAATAAAGTTTTAAGGGGTATCTTTGGAGGTAAATATGACGAGGAGACAGGACACTGGAGAAAACTCCACAACGACGAATTGGAAGAGCTATATCGCAAACCTACAATAGTGAAAGTAATCAAGTCGCGAAGATTAAGATGGGCCGGATGTGTAGCGCGAATGGGCAACGATAGGACCGCGCGTAGAGATCTTGATGGTAGACCAACGGGAAAGAGACAGGCAGGACGGCTGCGATGGAGATGGGAGTATAGCGTTTCAAATAATAGTGAAAAAGAACGTGTGATTCGAACTGACGCTATGACAGTTTGAATCACCAAAAATTGTACCTAAGCGTTACCCATCAGGCTACTGGCCGATTTTAGAATTTGATTTTTAAACTCAACTATACTCCACTGATGTGAATTGTTATGTTATCGCTAGGTATACGGCTCTGATTTATTTTCTTATTCGATTTTCGTTCGGTGTTCTTCACTATTTTGCTTGTGAATTGTGTGTATCTGTTAGAGATGCCACAGGAGGACAATATAATATTTGACCTCGAGGAGATCGGATCAGATGGTCAACCGTGGAAGGAGAGTGCACAGGACAGGAAACGATGGCGGAGTCGAGTCGGTGAGGTCAATAACTTCCAGGTTCCTACAGGCCAATAAATAATAATAATAATAATAATTTTTTACATCTTCAGAAGCGGGATCTAGTCCAGATTCAGAGGACGAAGATGTCATATTTCAACAGGACGACGCCCCTATCCATACAGTACGAACAACAACAGCGTGGTTTCAAGAGCATGGAACTAACCTTTTACGGTGGCCAGCTTTAAGTCCAGATATAAACCCCCTTGAGAACCTGTCGGGGATCCTGGCAAGGGCGGTTTACGTCCAGGAAAAGCCAGAAATTCAAAACGTGGAACAACTCAAAGAAAGAATTGTTGAAGCATGGAATAATATACCGGACAACACTTTAAACAATCTTATTTCCAGTCTAACACGAACATTGTTAACTATTATAAGAAATAACGGATAACGCATTCCATATTAAATAAATTATTATACAAGAAATTAAAATATAAACGACTTGAGTTTATACTTTTTCACTGGTGAAATTTGGGTTTTTTTTCGGAAAATTAATTACTATTTTCCTTAAAAAAACAATTAAGCCATTAAAGGGTTTTCCCGGCGTTGGTGTCGGTTGACAATATTTTGTCACAAAACCAGTCAAAAGTTTATTACTCATTCCAAGAAAACTGGAAATTTACGTTTGAGACTAGAATTTTTCCGGGCACTGTATATATGCTCTAGTATGTTCTAGATACTGCCTGTTTTGATGGTTAGTGTAAGAGAAATCAAGTAAGAAAAAATGAGAAATTATACGTTCCAACTAAAAAAAGTTTATACTTAAGACTCTTTTGTGCTTTTATGCTTCCTTTATAATAACTTACACTAATGAATTAATACCCACCTTATTGATGGCGTTCCTTCTTAAATAAAATTTTTGAAAAACTTCCATAAACTTGGTTCCCTCTAATTCATACATCGATGATATCTTGTTCTGGTCAGCATCGAATTTCAAAATATTACTGTACGTCGGATTCGTATGAAAGTGGCCCCCGATGCTTGTAATCTGTAAATAGAATTGTTTATTTGATGTATTTCACTAGATTTCGTTTTCTGTACGTTATTATTCGAGACGTTTAGCGATATGGTGTTGTCGGGTAGTTTAGGAGGTAGCTCCAATAATCCCAGCCCGGAGCAATCAACCTTAACAGTGAACAGTAAGTGTGGTTTATCGTTCTTTGTCTAGAAACAATAATAACAGTATTTTAATAAATCCTTACAAGTTGACAATACCCTTATGGTATTTACCGCAAAAACCATTTGTTCAGCGTCGCAGGTACAATTGCCATAACCAGGGATCTTTGGACATTCTGAATGAAGACGTTTCCATCGCTCCAACTGTCGTATAGGAACATAATCCGTTGAGTTAAACCAATTGTATGTGTTGTTCCAAAGACAATATGTAGTGTCAGGGCCAACAAACTTGAAGGAACTCCGAGGGATTGATTCCACTATCGAATCGCAGAGCATCCTCTTATTGCCACTAAATACCACAAAATCTTTACTTGGCTTACACATTTCTAAAGCACTAAATTCTATATATTACCTGATGTCGACAGTTAAATTTTGGTGAGTGTTTAAATTCGGTATCCGTGACAAGTTGTTATTCGAAATATCCAGAACTTGGAAGTTTTGTAGTCCAGTAAAGGCACGCGCATATATCTCAGATAAATTATTGTTCGAAATGTTCAGGCACTTAACATATGCTGCCCGTGACATGGCGTTAACAATCTTCGTAATGTTACCATCGGTGATGGCTAAGGATTCCAGCTTCTGGAACGTTGCATGTGAGATATCAATCCATCTCAGGGTAGCGTTGCGTATGTGCAGATTTATCCACCCATTCGTCTTACTGCACGATGACACCATTGAGAAGTCAGTGATATTGCAACAGACCCATGAATTAGCTATGGTTGGGTGTAAACGACAGAGGCAGGAGTCCGAAACTGTCTCGTTTGTCCATTGTTGACATAATTCCTCCTCTGAATAGAAACAAGACCTTTTATAGTCAGTCAACTTTTCAACTGGATTTGGAGTAGATGAAGAGTTCAATTGCAATTGTGTGGACTGTTGTGGAATCTTTGCTGTTTGAATGTCCTCGTCCGCAAATGCGCGATGAACTAGCACGCACATACAAAATATTATCGTTTTGTGGAAGACCTAAAATTAGATGATGATAATCGTTTAGTAAACAGGGTTGCATATAAATTATACTTTAATGTTTACCGGCTCCGTTAAAGGTAAATATCGATAAGTGTTCTCTACCGTAGTCGCTAATTATGTGTACATATCCCCAGACAATTGTAATTCTTACCGCAAACATTTACCTATTAGTTGTCGCGGGCCCACATAGGAACACCTATCAATTAGAAAAACAGCACTCCTTTCATTTGTACATACAAGTATCTAAACACCGAAGATAAGATAATGACTTCAATAAAACAAACCGATATAGAAAGTCCTTTTGAACGGTTTATCTTTTAGGCGACTAATAATGTATGCACTGGCATTGAGGTAATCTGCCCAGTGGTGAGTTAGTATTTAGAAATGTATTATAGATGTGCGTTCGATATTTCATTTCAGATTTAATAAAAATCCGTGGGTATATTTAGACAGCCTTTTTTATAATACGCACATACAAAAGTAATTGTTAATGGACAGTGCAAACGAAGAAGGGAAGGAAATTTGGAAAAGACGCGAACTAGTTTACCTGGCTTTTGATTGTAATCGCGAAGGAACGCATAAACTGGCCGAGCATTTCATGCTCATGTGATTTCACTGAAGAAGGAACTCGGTTTGCCTATTCGTCTAAAATTGACTATTAGTATGAGCCGTTGTACACAGTCGTTTTTTTTTAAACATATTGTAGCGAGCTTAGGGTTCGCTGGATTAATTATTTTTAATAAATAAGAGCCGTTAAATCGATTTTCAATTAATGTAACACTATAGCGTTTGCGACGATATTGAAGAGCGAGTTATTCGAACCGACGCTATCACGGTTAGAATCACTAAAATATAGAACCAAAGCTCAACCCATCAGGCCACTGCCGCATATGTGAATTCGATTTCTAAACCCAAATACATTCGACTAATGTGGAAATGGTATATTATTGCTATGGTATACGGCTTTAATGGATGTGCTTTTGGTGGTGTTGTTCTTCACTAGTCGTGTGTGTATCTGCTAGAAACGCCACATCACTCCCTTCCCAGTAACTTTCGTAACGATCAACTTTGAGATGTGAACGACTGAGCGAAGAGCGATCGAGAGAATGTCAGAGCAGGCGAGTGAGCCGATGCTCTGTGTAGAAGTCGTATGATTGCAAGTAAAGTAAAGTTCTATGTGCGTATGGGAGTGTGTGTTATGTCGTACAGATCACGTCGCGGTCACCAGTTATAGCGTTTGCGACGATAGTGAAGAGCGAGTGATTCGAACCGACGCTATCATGGTTAGAATCAATAAAATATAGAACCAAAACTCAACCCATCAGGCCACTGCCGCATATGTGAATTCGATTTCTAAACTCAAATACATTCGACTAATGTGGAAATGGTATATTATTGCTATGGTATATGGCTTTAATGGATGTGCTTTTGGTGGTGTTGTTCTTCACTAGTCGCGTGTGTATCTGCTAGAAACGCCACAACACTTTATTAGTCCGTTAATAACAACCGTTACTTTTACCGTGCACTTACCGATTTCTTGACTTATCGCTTCCGTACTTATCGCGTCTTAGACTGCTTACTTCTTACTTTTTACTTCTTACTCCTTACTTTTTTCCATGATCTGTGTGCGACGTATTTATACCGTTTCCTCATTCTGATTCGGCGTTTCGTTTCCGCCCGTTCCATAGCCTTGAATGTTCTACTGTTCATAGTCTCCTGTTTTTCAGTACTTTCTAGAATATTCTAGTATTTTGTTTCGGACTTTCTCGAATATTCTAGTACTGATTGTCATATGCGCCACACTACCCTCCGCCTAGATTAGTTCGTCCCGAACTAAGTTCACTGGTCTCCTGGGTTAACAAAAGTCGCCAGTCGGTCACGATGTACCACTTTCATCTTGGCGTTCGGTCTTCGCTGAATCCTATAGTAAACGTCGTTAATTCTTGTGAGAATCTTATACGGTCCTTCCCAATGTTGCTGCAACTTCGGAGCCCTTCCTCTTTGCTGATGAGGGTTATAAAGCGACACGTTATCGCCCGCATTAAATCCGGATGCGTTGGCTCGAACGTCCTACCTTGTTTTCATTCTGTCACTTGATACCTTGATTTGCTTTCGAACCAAATGATGAATCTCATCGAGGCGATTTCTCCATTCGGCTACGTAGTCTTCAGTCTTATCTATGGCGTCTGGAGGTATTCCGAATTGCAGATCGGCTGGTAATCGTATATCTCGTCCAAATATAATTCTTGTTGGAGAATGGCCCGTCGTATCATGATTAGCCGATCTATAGCTCATGAGAAAGGTTTGTACATACTCGTATTTGTCCCAATCTCGTTGGTGATCACTAACAACCTTCGATAAATACTCTTTCATTGTTCGGTTGAACCTTTCGACCATTCCGTCTGACTGTGGATGTAACGGTGTGGTCCTGGTTTTCCTTACGCCCAGTGCCGCACAGATGTCTTGAAATAACTGTGATTCGAAGTTTCGGCCTTGATCGGAATGAAGCTCACAGGGAACTCCATATCTGCTGATCAAATTATTGATAAGCTGGTCAATGGTGGTTCTTGCTTCTTGGTTTGGAATTGGAAGGACTTCCACCCACTTGCTGAAGTAATCCATGATGACCAACATGTATTTGTTGTTGTCGTTGGTTGTTGGAAATGGTCCTGAGATATCAATCGCAATTCGCTCGAAAGGGGCGCCCACGTTGTACTGCTTCATAGCCCTCCTTGGTTTTGCTGTTGGTCCTTTGGTCGCAGTGCAAGTTGTGCACTTCCTACACCAAGACTCGACGTCATCTCTCATGTGAAGCCAGTAGAAGCGTGATCGTAATTTTGAAAGTGTCTTATTAACTCCCAGATGTCCACCGGAGGCCCCTTCGTGCAGCTCTGTTAGTACATCCTTCACTTTTGATGGTGGGACTAGAATTTGCATTCGATGGGATTTTCCATCCGCGGCTTCCCATTTACGCTTTAGAATTCCATCTTCCACCAGCAAGGAATTCCATTGTGCCCAATATGCTTTAAATGTTCCACTCTTGTCGGAAATATTGTTCCAAGTTGGCCGCTCGTTCTTTTCTTGTGTTCCAGGATTAGCGACATATCTTCATCTTGAAGTTGAGCTGCGCGTATAGTATCACTCGTCCACCCATTTAGTACTTCTACTTGTACATTTCGAAGGTCCTACGTCTCTTGTTTTTCTTCCGTTCTATGAGAATGTTTACAATCTGGCATACATGGTCTTCTTGATAGAGCATCAGCGTTATTATGCACCTTCCCATGCTGAATTGAGCTTACCATTGATACGGGTGCACATTCTGCGATTAACTCTCCTTTTCTTATTGCGACCGGCTCTTTGGACGCATTTAGTACTCTGACAGGTACAATGTGGTTCTTCACCTCAGGTTGGTCCGTTGATAGTCTCTTCTTATGATTAGCACATGAACAACAATTCTCAATTGATGTTTCATTCATTCGTCGACGTTTCCTACAGTCAACAGAGATGTGGCCGACTTCGCCGCATGTCGAACATTTCATATCAGGTCTCGGGGTTCTCCGTTGTAAATGCCCGATTCTTGGGCAGGAACATTCCTGGACGGAGGTTTCTCGGACTCTATATGTACTCCTGGTAGCCACTTTAGCAGATTCATATGCCAATGCGAACGCCAGTATTTCATTAGTCATCTTCTTTCCCGCCAAACGGCCTGTTGCAAGTCGCGATCTTGGAGTGCATTTATGAATGCATCCATTGCTACCTCGTTTAGAAATTCCTTAGTCATATTTGAATAAGACAAGTTTACCAATCGCTCAATGTCTGCCTGCAACTGTTGAAGATTTTCTCCAGGTTTCTGCGTTTTGCTCCGCAGTTGCATGCGGTACACCTGCTGCATGTGGTTGTCTCCATACCTAGCTTCAATGCCGTCTCTTACCTCTTGGAAATCTGTTTGCTTCTCTGCTGGTATGGTTTTTAGCAATTCTGCAGCCGCCCCGCGGAGTGATACGATTGGTGATTTTGACTTTTGCTCATCCGACCACTTATTATAATTGGCCGCGGCGTCAAACTGACGTATAAATATGGAGAAGGGTCCCGTTCCATCGAAGGTTGGCGGTTGTATCCTTGTATCTTTGTAGTCATGTTGATTGCCAGGCGATGTCTTATTTCTCTCAACACACTCAAGTCTCTTTTCGATTCGCGTTATTTCATCGGTGACCTTTAGATTCCGATTTTCTACTTCGTTTCGAATTTCTTCCTTAAAGTGTTGAAAATTACATTTCACCCACTGCGTTTGGGCATCCAATTTTGTATTCAGATCTGCAGCTTGTGCGTCGAATTTTGAATTTTGGGCATCCAACTTTGCATTAACATCTGCAGTTTGCGCGTCCAGTTTTGTATTAATATCTGTAGCTTCTGCGTCCAATTTTGTCATCATCATCCTGAACATCTCCGAAATGTCCAACTGTGCCGAACTCTTCCCCGTTACATTGGCACCATCTTGACTCGCTGTTTTTTTTTCATCCGTACAGTGTGGCCCATTCGTAAAAACATATGTGTCGACATCGATACCCTCTTCCTCCAATGCTGCTTGCAGACGCTGTCGAAGAATTTGCTTCTGTCCTCTGCTATCCAGATTCCGGCCCTGAAGTTCTTTCTTCAACTCAGGAACGCGAAGATCCTCCAAATGTCGATCTGACATCGTTACAACACACTTTCACAGACTTATTCACTTCACCAATAATTAATCCCACTTCTGACACCAATTGTAGCGGGCTTAGGGTTCGCTGGATTATTTATTTTTAATAAATAAGAGCCATTAAATCGATTTTGAATTAATGTAACACTTTACGTTACTTTTACCGTACACTTAACGAATTCCTGACTTATCGCTTCCTTACTTATCGCGTCTTTTACTGCATACTTCTTACTCCATGATCTGTGTGCGACGTATTTATACCGTTTCCTCATTCTGATTCGGCGTTTCGTTTCCGCCCGTTCCATAGCCCTGAATGTTCTACTGTTCATAGTCTCCTGTTTTTCAGTACTTTCTCGAATATTCTAGTACTGATTGTCATATGCGTCACACTACCCTCCGCCTAGATTAGTTCGTCCCGAACTAAGTTCACTGGTCTCCTGGGTTAACAAAAGTCGCCAGTCGGTCACGATGTACCACTTTCATCTTGGCGTTCGGTCTTCGCTGAATCCTATAGACAACGTCGTTAATTCTTATGAGAATCTTATACGGTCCTTCCCAATGTTGCTGCAACTTCGGAGCCCTTCCTCTTTGCTGATGAGGGTTATAAAGCCATACGTTATCGCCTGCATTAAATCCGGATGCGTTGGCTCGAACGTCCTACCTTGTTTTCATTCTGTCACTTGATACCTTGATTTGCTTTCGAGCCAAATGATGAATCTCATCGAGGCGATTTCTCCATTCGGCTACGTAGTCTTCAGTCTTATCTATGGCGTCTGGAGATATTCCGAATCGCAGATCGGCTGGTAATCGTATATCTCGTCCAAATATAATTCTTGCTGGAGAATGGCCCGTCGTATCGTGATTAGCCGATCTATAGCTCATGAGAAAGGTTTGTACATACTCGTATTTGTCCCAATCTCGTTGGTGATCACTAACAACCTTCGATAAATACTCTTTCATTGTTCGGTTGAACCTTTCGACCATTCCGTCTGACTGTGGATGTAAGGGTGTGGTCCTGGTTTTCCTTACGCCCAGTGCCGCACAGATGTCTTGAAATAACTGTGATTCGAAGTTTCGGCCTTGATCGGAATGAAGCTCACAGGGAACTCCATATCTGCTGATCCAATTATTGATTAGCTGCTCAATGACGGTTGTTGCTTCTTGGTTTGGAATTGAAAGGACTTCCACCCACTTCCTGAAGTAATCCATGATGACCAACATGTATTTGTTGTTGTCGTTGGTTGTTGGAAATGGTCCTGAGATATCAATCGCAATTCGCTCGAAAGGGGCGCCCACGTTGTACTGCTTCATAGCCCTCCTTGGTTTTGCTGTTGGTCCTTTGGTCGCAGTGCAAGGTGTGCACTTCCTACACCAAGACTCGACGTCATCTCTCATGTGAAGCCAGTAGAAGCGTGATCGTAATTTTGAAAGTGTCTTATTAACTCCCAGATGTCCACCAGAGGCCCCTTCGTGCAGCTCTGTTAGTACATCCTTCACTTTTGATGGTGGGACTAGAATTTGCATTCGATGGGATTTTCCATCCGCGGCTTCCCATTTACGCTTTAGAATTCCATCTTCCACCAGCAAGGAATTCCATTGTGCCCAATATGCTTTAAATGTTCCACTCTTGTCGGAAATATTGTTCCAAGATGGCCGCTCGTTCTTTTCTTGTGTTCCAGGATTAGCGACATATCTTCATCTTGAAGTTGAGCTGCGCGTATAGTATCACTCGTCCACCCATCTAGTACTTCTACTTGTACATTTCGAAGGTCCTACGTCTCTTGTTTTTCTTCCGTTCTATGAGAATGTTTACAATCTGGCATACATGGTCTTCTTGATAGAGCATCAGCGTTATTATGCACCTTCCCTTGCTGAATTGAGCTTACCATTGATACGGGTGCACATTCTGCGATTAACTCTCCTTTTCTTATTGCGACCGGCTCTTTGGACGCATTTAGTACTCTGACAGGTACAATGTGCTTCTTCACCTCAGGTTGGTCCGTTGATAGTCTCTTCTTATGATTAGCGCATGAACAACAATTCTCAATTGATGTTTCATTCATTCGTCGACGTTTCCTACAGTCAACAGAGATGTGGCCGACTTCGCCGCATGTCGAACATTTCATATCAGGTCTCGGGGTTCTCCGTTGTAAATGCCCGATTCTTGGGCAGGAACATTCCTGGACGGACGTTTCTCGGACTCTATATGTACTCCCGGTAGCCACTTTAGCAGATTCATATGCCAATGCGAACGCCAGTATTTCATTAGTCATCTTCTTTCCCGCCAAACGGCCTGTTGCAAGTCCCGATCTTGGAGTGCATTTAGAAATGCATCCATTGCTACCTCGTTCAGAAATTCCTTAGTCATATTTGAATAAGACAAGTCTACCAATCGCTCAATGTCTGCCTGCAACTGTTGAAGATTTTCTCCAGGTTTCTGCGTTTTGCTCCGCAGTTGCATGCGCTACACCTGCTGCATGTGGTTGTCTCCATATCTAGCTTCAATGCCGTCTCTTACCTCTTGGAAATCTGTTTGCTTCTCTGCTGGTATGGTTTGTAGCAATTCTGCAGCCGCCCCGCGGAGTGATACGATTGGTGATTTTGACTTTTGCTCATCCGACCACTTATTATAATTGGCCGCGGCGTCAAACTGACGTATAAATATGGAGAAGGGTCCCGTTCCATCGAAGGTTGGCGGTTGTATCCTTGTATCTTTGTAGTCATGTTGATTGCCAGGCGATGTCTTATTTCTCTCAACACACTCAAGTCTCTTTTCGATTCGCCCACTGCGTTTGGGCATCCAATTTTGTATTCAGATCTGCAGCTTGTGCGTCGAATTTTGAATTTTGGGAATCCAACTTTGCATTAACATCTGCAGTTTGGGCGTCCAGTTTTGTATTAATATCTGTAGCTTCTGCGTCCAATTTTGTCATCATCATCCTGAACATCTCCGAAATGTCCAACTGTGCCGAACTCTTCCCCGTTACATTGGCACCATCTTGACTCGCTGTTTTTTTTTCATCCGTACAGTGTGGCCCATTCGTAAAAACATATGTGTCGACATCGATACCCTCTTCCTCCAATGCTGCTTGCAGACGCTGTCGAAGAATTTGCTTCTGTCCTCTGCTATCCAGATTCCGGCCCTGAAGTTCTTTCTTCAACTCAGGAACGCGAAGATCCTCCAAATGTCGATCTGACATCGTTACAACACACTTTCACAGACTTATTCACTTCACCAATAATTAATCCCACTTCTGACACCAATTGTAGCGGGCTTAGGGTTCGCTGGATTAATTATTTTTAATAAATAAGAGCCATTAAATCGATTTTGAATTAATGTAACACTTAACGTTACTTTTACGTACACTTAACGAAATCCTGACTTATCGCTTCCTTACTTATCGCGTCTTTTACTGCATACTTCTTGCTCCATGATCTGTGTGCGACGTATTTATACCGTTTCCTCATTCTGATTCGGCGTTTCGTTTCCGTCCGTTCCATAGCCTTGAATGTTCTACTGTTCATAGTCTCCAGTTTTCCAGTACTTTCTAGAATATTCTAGTACTGATTGTCATATGCGTCACAATATTGTTTTTGTTTGACCAATAATCAATTTTTACATTAAGTACTACAGCTAACTTATAATTCTGGTGATACAATTGTTTACATGTTTACATTACACATTTGTCAAACATAATTATATATGAATGAATAACATTTGAGTATTATAGATTTTATGGCGCAAGGATAATAACCTTGCTCGGAAAAACAAATTATTATGAAAAATTTAACAAGCCTCGGATATGGACCGGATACACAACGACGAGCACGGAAACAAAAATGGCTAAACGATTTGAGAATTTTCTCATGGAACGTCCGCTCACTATACAGAGCTCGAGCTGCACAACAGGTAGCCGATGCCCTGTCCGAATATAAGGCCGCCATAGCAGCATTACAAAAAATAACATAGACGGGGAGTGGTGTTATTCCAAAAAATGAGTATGACATTTATTACAGCTGTCATGCAAAACATGTGTGGGGTAGGTAGTTGTGGCGCCAGCATGGACGCATGTCCTACTACCAACGCACCACTTTCACTGTCACAAAGGTCCGCTGTTCCGCCGGAGGAAAATCAAACTAGTGCCAAATCAATTGTTCCGCTACCGAACACTGTTCACACAAAAAGAACCCAAATAAAACACTCGCGGTTCTTAATTAATTTTTATTTTATTACACTTCAATAATAACTTTGTCCTTTGCCATTATTAGACATGTTAGTGTTTTTTTACTTTATTTGACTTATGAGAATATTAAGCGCGCTTTCTCGACTCGACGGGTATACGACTCGGGGGGATATTCGCGTTTCCGTGCGCACCGGAAAGCGGGAGATCGTGCGACCGTGGCGGTCTGCGGATGGAAAACGACCGATATTCAATCGTTGTTAAAAGAAATTCAGCCAGTGAAACTGGCTCTCTTAAATTAAGGATGCATTTCCTGTTCCGAGAGAGACTTATAGTCTCTCTTTGGGGTAACCAAACAGATCTCATATAAAAGATCGCCACAGTACACATACATGTGTGTACACTGGTTCTTTTATGGACCAAAGCCATGGGAAAGACTCTAAACAAAGAAAGGGATAATGTGCATTCATGGGATGCGAGTCTGGTGCAGCAAACAAAACCGAAACTCGTCGGATGCTAATTGGGTCTTTGTTTGAGATGTGCGTCGCGGCTAATTAAATAGACGCGGCGCAACGAAGAAATGGTGTTAATGGTTTTTGGCTAGATTGCCAGGAAATGGTGTTTATGGCATCACTGGTAAGGGTAAGTATTGAATTCCTATTTGCATTTGCTTATGCTGTAAGATTTAATTGGTGCCAAGAGATGCGTGTATTTGCTTTGGTCCCTTGGGTGTACGTCGCCAGCCAATGTGTTTGTCTGGTAATTTATGATACACATGATGAAGCTGGGATAAGCCAACTCAAGGGTAATATTTCCGATGAATTTTCTTTCAGGGAATTTATGATAAGCTTGGAGAGAAATGGCTACCGAGGGAGAGTCAAAATAATTCGAGACGCAAACGGCTGTCTGGTCACAGAAATAAACAATGTCGTGTCAAGATGGAAGCAGTACTTTGAAAACCTGCTCAATGTACGCACCCATCAACCACAGATAAACGCACCAAGCGTACATACAGCCGAGCCTCAGATCCCAGAGCCGTCTCTCAACGAAGTTGTAGACTGAATAAATCGATTAAAAACAACAAGGCTCCCGGAGTCGACTGCATACCAACAGAGCTTGTGAAGCATGGAGGAGAGGCAACCGCTCGAAAGATCCACCAACTCATCAAAACAATATGGGAAAAGGAAGTCACTCCGGAGGAATGGAAAACCTCAATAGTCGTCGCCATTTTCAAAAAAGGCGACAGATCTGACTGCGAAAACTACAGAGGAATATCATTGCTCCCAACCACATACAAAATATTAACAAATGTCATTCTGGCGAGAATCACACCGTACGCAGAAGAGATACTGGGAGACTTGTGGCAACTCTAACAACAGATACACACAATTCACAGGCAAAAATAGTGAAGAACACGAACGAAAAAAATCGAATAAGAAAAATACATCAGAACCGTATACCAAGCGATAAATAATAAAAATAATTCACATCAGTGGAATATAGTCGAGTTTGGAAATCAAATTCTAAACACGGTCAGTAGCCTGATGTGTAACGCTTAAGTAAAATTTTTTTCGTGATTCGAGCTGTCAGCGTCAGTTCGAATCACACGATCTTCTTCACTATTATTTCAAACGCTATAGACTACCAATGCGGATTCCGTAGGAACCGGTCAACAAGCGACCAAATGTTCACAATAAGACAACTGCTGGAAAAGAAGTGGGAATACGGAGAGACGGCTCACCAACTGTTCGTTGACTTCAAAAAAGCCTACGACTCAGTCGCAAGGCAGAGACTCTACCATAT
This sequence comes from Microdon myrmicae, assembly GCA_963931805.1. Lineage (NCBI taxonomy): Eukaryota > Metazoa > Arthropoda > Insecta > Diptera > Syrphidae > Microdon > Microdon myrmicae. Next base: position 25,917,613 of record OZ007501.1, read on the forward strand.
TCTAGTTGAGCTGGGAGTCCCACGAAAATATGCCGCCCTCATTCAAATTTGCATGAACGAAAACAAAGGGCGAGTTAGAATAGAAAACCACCTCTCAGAACCATTTGAAATCCGGGACGGACTAAAGCAGGGAGATGGTCTATCACCGTGTCTTTTTAACCTTGTGCTCGAGTATGTCATCAGAAAGGTACAAGACGACAGCATGGCCGGATCATCCCTGAACGGGGTCACACAAGTGCTCGCATATGCGGATGACATCGCCGTTCTGGGCGATAATCTAGAAACTGTTAGTAAAAACTGTGAAATCATCATGCAAGCGGCAGAAGAGGTGGGCCTAGAAATAAATGAAGACAAAACAAAATACATGATTACGGCGAGAGCAGGTGGAACTCCGGGAACACATGTAAACGTTAGAAGCAAGATATTTGAAAAAGTTAAAGAATTTAAATATCTGGGAACGATACTGACGGCAGTAACGAAATGTCGGAGGAAATTAACAAGAGACTGCATTCCGGCAACGCTAGTTGGCACGCAGTCAGTAAACTGCTGAAATCCAGACAGCTATCACGTAACATGAAGCTCCGTGTCTATAGAACCATAATCATGCCGATTGTTCTATATGGATGCGAAACATGGGATCTCACAAAACGGGAAGAAAACAAATTCCGCGTATTCGAGAATAAAGTTTTGAGGGGCATCTTTGGATGTAAATACGATGAGGAGGCAGGACAATGGAGGAAACTCCATAACCACGAATTGGAAGAGCTATATCGCAAACTTACAATTGTGAGAGTAATCAAATCGGGAAGTTTAAGATGGGCCGGACACGTGGCGCGAATGGGGAATGATAGGACCGTGCATAGAATTCTTGACGATAGACCAACGGGAAAGAGACCGGTAGGACGGCCGCGACGGAGATGGGAGGACAATGTTAGGTTTGACCTTGAGGAGATCGGATCGAATGGTCAAGCGTGAAAGGAGAGTGCCCAGAACAGGGAACGATGGCGAAGCCGTGTCGGTGAGGTCATGAACTTCCGGGTTCCTACAGGCCAATAAATAATAATAATAATTGAAGACAACTCTTATAGGCGATTTTAAATGCGAAGTTATGCATGCAGGTAAGAATTCTCTTTTCCAGGACGTTTTTAGATTATACCTTAGATAATCCTAGATGCGTAAAGCATTTAAGGTGCTAATGCGATTGCATTAGCGAAATTATGTGATTGGATAGAGTTATGGGTGTTTTTTAGGAAGGCGAACCGTGGGGTTTGGCGGGACCGCTATACATGTGCTCAGGGTAGGCTTTTTAGAGTCAGCCAAAAACTGAAGCCTGCCATTGTGGCGGTTCCGCCAAACCCCACTGTTACTTACCTGAAGAACCCTCATAACTTCGACCCAACCATATAAGTTTCGCTAATGCAATCGCATTAGTACCATAAATGCTTTACGCATCTAGGTTATCTAAGATATAACCTAAAAAAGAATTCTTACCTTTCATGTAAAAGAATTCTTACCTTTCATGCATCTCTTCGCATACAAATTCCCTACACGAATTCTTTCCATTATACAGAAGCATAAAACCGAAACCTATTCGGTACCTTCGGTTGCGAGCGTTATTAAACAATCTGATCTCAACGATCGACTTCACGTACACCACTACAGGACCTCACCAGTGAGATTCTCCTTCCCCGTTTTCACCACGAGAGGAACACTTTCTCTCTCGGGGAAACTCACCCCATTAGCGAGTCGGCGCTGCACGAGCCGTTTCTCGCGGAGTCCAATTACATCCCGGCAGACTGTGCCGGTCATGCCACTCCCGCTCCCCGGTGCGCACGGGGACGCGATAATATACGGAGTCGTTGGCGTAGTAAATTCGAATTCCTCGGTATTGCTGTACGTAAATTTTATTCATCACCCATTGAGTTGAGCGGTGTTTTGTCGATTATTTGATTCCGGAGGATTTTGTTAAAATATACATTTCATCGAGTGACAAAAAGAAATACTTCATATAAATTAGTGTTAGTATTAATTTACATTACGCTATGGTTTTTTTTTTATTTGGAGAATAAAACTAAACAAAATGACACCAGTGTGTTTAATTATCCGGCTGCAGTTCCTGGGTGTTTTTAATGTGTTTTACTTCCTTCTCGTTTTCTCCTGGTGAACAGTTCTCATTTGTTGCTGCGGTGGAACAATCGGAGTGCTAACGAAAAGTTGTGGGACGAAGTAGAACTCGCACCCATGCCGGTGGCCCCCCACACCATAATCGCCTTTAATGCAATAAACGAAAGGTTCACTCATCGCGTGAATTAAATAATAGTACGGTGTAGTAAAAAAATTATTTCATACAAGACTATAACTTAGTCTCGTATGATTATTTATTAAATTTCATTTTTACTTCACTCTTCACTATTCGAGTTCTCACAAAAAAACTAGCAGCGATCCAGATTATATTATCTTTGATGTCATGCATCCCATGTGTGTTGCGTTGGTATCTTCGCGTCCTTTCCATTGGTATGAAGTCATAGTCATGGGTATGCTAAAGGATTCTAATGAGTATGCTAAGGGTTTCTTTATTTTTGGTACGCTAAGAGATTCTCTATTTATGGGTATGCTAAGGGATTCTTTGTTTGGTCAAGTCGATGATACTGCATAGCCTTATCTCGTGCGAGGCAAGTTTAAGAGCATAAGCCTCATAAGCGTTCACGGACCTACAGAGGAGTCCCCTGACGACGAAAAAGAAGAATTCCACGAGTACGTCGAACGGGCCCTCAATGCCTTCCCAAGATACGACGTGAAAACCGTTCTTGGTGATTTGAATGCGAAAATAGGTCGGGAGCCGGTTTTCAGGCACTACGCAGGTTCCCATAGTTTGCGTGAGAACACTAATGACAATAGACTACGAGTCATCGAACTGGCAGCATCAAAAAACTTGGTCGTTGCAAGTACCAGGTTTCCGCCTGGGTATCACCTGATGGAGCCACTCGCAACCAAATTGACCTCGTGCCGATAGATCGCCGCCACTTCTCGAGTCTGATGACGGCACGAACGTACCTAGGTGCCAACGTCGACTCAGATCACTATCTTGTGGGTATAGTTTTCCGAGCGCGGAATGCCTTCATCATCGTCGGCACTACAACCGGGAACTGATCTTGGCCTTATTTAACAAATCTCTTCACCGGTCCCGATTTCGAACTAATGACCTTGCCCGGAAAAAACAAATCATTATGGAAAATTTAACAAGCCTCAGGACTTGCTAAATAAGGCCAAGACCGATCCAGGTGGTAGTGCCGATGATGATGATGATGATGAACCGTGGGGTTTGGCGGAACTGCCACAAAATCAAGATTTGGAGATGAGAAAGCTGGGTGCCGCGTTTGCTCACGTTAGACCAAAAACGTGTTCGAATGAACATTCCCAACGCTCTACTTAGACGTAATAAATCCGAGTTTTGGCGCCGATTAATTACTGTCGATGAAACTTGGATACACCATTATACGCCCGAAACAGAAATACAGTCAAATATACAGTGGAGTGCAAAGGGAGAATCGGCTCCAAAAAAAGCAAAAATTGTTTTTTCGGCTGGAAAAGTGATGGCGAATATGTTTTCGGATAGTCATGGAGATATCTTAATCGATTATCTTCAAAAAAGAAAAACCCTTACAGGAGCATACTACGCATCGTTACTTAACCAACTGAAGGCAGAAATTGCGGAAAAACGGCCCCATTTGCAGAAAAAGAAAATCCTGTTTCACCAAGACAACGCGCTGTCTTACACCTCAGCGATTGCCGTGGCGACAATCCAAAAATTGCGGTTTGAACTGCTTAGCCACCCGCCTTACTCTAGCCCCGAGCGACTTCTTTTTGTTCTCTAATCTAAAAATTGCGCTCGGGGGACAGAGATGTTCGTCAAATGAGGAGGCAATCACCTTCGTGTTATGCAGTTATTTTGCAGAGAAAAACACCTAGCACTATTTGGACGGGTTAGAGAGATGGGAGCATCGTTGGGAGAAGTGTGTAGAGTTACAAGGAGGCTATGTAAAAAATAATAATAAATTTTAAGAAAAAGTGTCTTGTATATTTGTTAGGTCTTACTAGGTGTACCGGTCTGAAGTGAGCGTCAAGATACAAATGTATCGATAGCGAACGTTTGTTGTGAACGAGCCCATATATTTTTTTTATTTGGTTGCTATGACATCTGTCAAACATATTATATATGCATCAAGTCATTGTACAAAAAACATCATTTTTTTAACCCTGTTAAAAATGTCGAATTTTGTACCAGAAAATGATGATTTGCGGAAAGCATTAATTTTTTGTTTTCATTTGAAGAAACGTGCTGCAGAGTCGCATCGAATGCTTGTCGAGGCTTATGGTGATCATGCTCTATCGGGAGCAACATGCAAAAGATGGTTTAAGCGGTTCAGAGATAATGATTTTGATGCGCGAAATGAAGAACGTGGAAGACCACCAAAAAAGTTTGAACACGCCGAATTGCAAGCAATATTGGATCAAGATGACACTTTAAGTCAAAAACAAATGGCACAAATGTTAAATGTTGCACAACAAACAATTTCTGACCGTTTAAAAGCTATGGGAAAGATCCAAAAGTATGGAAACTGGGTGCCACATGAATTGAATGACAGGCGGATGGAAAAGCGAAACACCACATGTGAAACGTTGCTTCTACGACACGAAATGAAGTCAGTATTGCATCAAATTGTGACTGGTGATGAAAAGTGGATTTATTTAAAAAATCCTATACGCAAAAAATCATGGGTACATCCAGGAGAAGTGTCAACATCGACTGTAAAGCCTGATCGGTTCGGAAAAAAGACAGTGCTCTGCGTTTGGTGGGACCAGTGTGTTGTATCATGAACTTCTAAACCTGGCGAAACTGTTGATGCGCAACGCTACCGACAACAAATGATCAATTTGAATCATGTATGGGCCGAAAAACGACCAGAATGAATTACAAGACTCGGAAAGGTCAAACGCAAAACCCGTCAAAGAAACAATAAAACGGTGGGGTAGGAAGTATAGTGCCTAACACGGACACTCCGCTCACTTCCTCCTCCGTCATGAAATGTACGCCGCGTAAAACACTGACCCAAAAGAACGATAAGGTAAACACATCTAGGATAAAACGGACGCACTGGGAGAAAAGCACAAACGAAACTCTGAAACAAAACGTCGACAAAAGTAACAATGAAACACTGGTTTAGCTAGCCCTTTAATTTTATTATTTTAATTAATCCGCCACACAAAATTAGATGTAAGAACACGGATTTGAATAATTTATATGACGCAACACTACATTATATGGCAGAACACGGATTTGAATTATTTATATGACTCGCGCGCTTACTCGACTCGACGGTATTTATTTACGCGTCTCCGCAGTGACGGAAAGCGGAAGAATGTGTGACCAGCGTGGTCAGCGGGTGGTAAATGACTCAACGATATTCGTTCGTTGGCAAAGGAAATTCGGCCAGTGAAACTGGCTCTCTTAATTAAGGGGTGCATTTTCCGATTCCAAGGGAGACGTAAAGTCTCTCTTTGGGGTAACCAAACAGATCTCATACAGAAGATCGTCACGGTACTCATGTATGTGTGTACATTGGTTCTTTTATGGATCAACGCCATTATTATTATTATTATTATTATTTATTGGCCTGTAGGAACCCGGAAGTTCATGACCTCACCGACTCGGCTTCGCCATCCTTCCCTGTCCTGGGCACTCTCCTTCCACGCTTGACCATCAACGCCATGCGAACGAATTTAAACAAAGAATGGGGAAATGTGCATTCATGTGATGCGAGTTCGGTAAAGCAAACAAAACCGAAACTCGTCGGGTGATAATTGGATCTTTGTTTGAGATGTGCGTCACGGCTAAATAAATAGACGCGACGCATCGAAGAAATTGTGTTAATGGGTTTTAGCTAGATTACCGGGAAATGGTATTGAATTCCTATTTGCATTTGCTTATGCTGTAGGATTTAATTGGTGCCAAGAGACGCGAGATGCGTATATTTGTTTTGGTCCCTGTTATGATGGTTACAATGGTGTAAACCAAATCATTTTGTTCTCGGGAATTCGTCTAGGGGGAAATGCACTTGGTGAGATTGGGATTCCTGATAAGTTAGGAAAGGATTCTTACAGGGAATTGTATGCGAAGAAATGCATGAAAGGTAAGAATTCTTTTACAGGTACTTATACGAGGGTTGCCTCTTATGTTTCGGGATTTGGCAACCCTAGTGTTGCAATCCGGCAATTGACAGCTCTGTTGTAAAGTTGGACATTTATGTTATACGCACTCAGAACGTTTTGACATACGAGCGCTATTTGTGTTGTTTACAGTAACTTAAAAGATTCATCTCGGCCCAAAAATGGAATTAAATCGTCAACATTTTCGTGCGATTATTTTTTACAACTTTCGGCGTGGATTAACTCAGCAACAGTGCATGGATGAACTTAATTCAATTTTTGGCGATGAAGCTCCATCAAGGACCAGTGTTTATCGATGGTATGGTGAATTCAATCGTGGTCGTAGTTCACTCCAAGATGAATTTCGTGAAGGTCGTCCAAAATCAGTTGTTGTTCCGAAAACCATTGATGCTGTGCGCGAACTGATATTGGAGGATCGTCATGTGACCTATTGTGAGATTGAGACAACCTTAGGCGTTAGTGGGACCAGCACACATTCAATATTGCATAAACATTTGACTGTCAAAAAAATTTGTTCGCGTTGGATCCCACACAATTTGTCAATCGCCCAAAAAAAGGTTCGTGTCAATTGGTCGAAAGAAATGCTCAAAAAATACGGTCGCGGTGCTTCGAAACACGTCTATGACATCGTGACAGGTGATGAATCGTGGATTTATGCGTATGAGCCCGAAAGTAAACAGCAGTTGACTGTCTGGGTGTTTCAAGATGAGCCAAATCCAACAAAAGTTGTTCGCGCACGAAGCACTTCCAAGCAAATGGTCGCCTGTTTTTTCGGAAAAACTGGACATGTCGCAACCGTACCACTAGAACAACGCAGAACAGTCAATTCTGAGTGGTACACAACCAATTGTTTTGCCAGTTGTCTTCCAAGAAATCAGGAAGACCAACCGCCGAAGACGGATCACTCTTCACCACAACAATGCGAGCTCTCACCCATCGGCTGCGACAACTGCATTTTTGAGCACCCAAAACATCGATTTGATGGGTCATCCGCCGTATAGTCCTGACTTGGCACCGAATGACTTCTTTTTATTCCCGTACGTAAAAAACAAACTGAGAGGTCAACGTTTTTCGACACCTGAAGAAGCGGTTGCTGCATTCAGAATGCATGTGTTGGAGAAACCTCAATCAGAGTGGCAAAAGTGCTTTGACAATTGGTTCAAACGCATGCAAAAGTGTATAGATCTTCATGGGGAATATTTTGAAAAACAATAAAGTGATTTTCGATGATCAATATTTGTTTTTGTTCTCTAATCCCGAAATATAAAAGGCAACCCTCGTATGTTATATTTGATAACCTTTTTTTTTTTTGTTTATTAGACTTCTCTCGGGAGAGGCGAACCTATAGCGTCGAGTGGGCGCCCCGAGATGCCATCAAATACCTGTTGCAGTTCTTTTTGAACAGTTGCAGGTTGTAACGCTCCGGGAGCACTCGCGTGGGAAGGGAGTTCCACAGCTTCCCCGCTCTGTAACGGAACGAGTTCTGATACAGGGATGTTCGCGCCGTCAGGAGATGAACCACAAACGGGTGCGATCGTCGGATTGTCTTGCGGAGCGTATATAGACCGAATTGCGTGGAACAATGCCTACATGCGTAAAGCATTGAAGGTGCTAATGCGCTTGCATTAGCGAAAACTTATGCCAATTGGGATGTAGTTATGGGGGTTTTTCAGGTAAGTGGGCCGTGGGGTTTGGCGGAACCGTCACAAAACCTCTCGGCTGGGAAGTGTTAGCTCACCCGCCGTATTCACCAGACTTGGCTCCTTCCGACTACCATACGTTTTCATCGATGGGACACGCATTGGCAGAGCAGCATTTCAATTCCTACGAAGAAGTGGAAAATTGGGTCTCCGAATGGTTTGCCTCAAGAGACGACCGGTTTTATTGGCGTGGTATCCACAAATTGCCAGAAAGGTGGTCGAAATGTGTAGGAAGCAATGGCCAATACTTAGAATAAAATGTTTTTTACTTTCCCAAAAAAAAAACCGTTTTTACCTTTTAAAAAAAACGCTCACTTCATACCGGTACACTTGATATTTCGTGTGATTAAATAAGTATTCGTAGTTTCAAAAAATTCTGAGGTAAGTGCTAAACAGAATTACGCCTGTATCATAAGCAAATCCTAAAATATTCATATTGATATCTTCCTTAGGAAGTCTACATCCCTTTTGTGGGGCGTTTTGTTGAAGAAAATTAAGCCCGTTTAATACCACGCCGCAAGTAATCGAATACGAAAACATTGTGTCTCGGTATACATCATTCCTCTCTACGATATGTCACCGTTGTACTGGAAATAGCTTTTTTGAGCCATCTGAAGAAATGTAAACAATTAGAAACAAACTTTGGAATTCCTATATATGCTTGTTTGATAGATGATCGCTTAATCACAAATATTTACATTTTCTGTTGATATTATAGACGGCAGGTTGAACACATTGCTGTTAAAGAAATCGCGCTTGTTTTGGAACAGGTCAACACATCTTTATCACTAAATACAATTAGCCACACTTCACAATTTTTCATTTTAACATTAATTCCGACTTTTGTCGGGCGCCTTTTTTGCGATCGCTGTTCATTATCACCAAATCGAGAATATGTGTAAATTGGGCATTAGTGATCACTTAACACGATTTAAAGGGCATTCATGAACTAATAACCATAACTGGTACCACAAACAAAATAATTTTAGGATCAAAAAACAAATTAAATTATCTTATCCGAAGACACACCACAAAACCGGACTGAACGGCCACGATGCATCAAGTGGGTGCATTCGATTAAAATAAAAAAGGCGATTACCCCCAACCAAGCTAAAAATAGACTTATCTTTCGAGATGTGTATTTGTAGTGCTCACCTTTTGAAAGCGGCTCATGGTTTCGCACAAAATTTCTTTTGTTTAGAGTAAACAAATTGCCACTCGGTAAAGATAAGGCACGCACATAATTGATTGTTGGTAAATTATTTTGTTTCGTATTTCTTATCAACACCAGCACTGGTCAATCGCATTTGTGTGCGATCTTCGATATCACTGCGTAACTAACCGACAGCCATATACGACGGCCAAGCTAAAATGAGACTATTACACGACACTCTACACAGAACTGGATACAAATTCAAAGCAAGAAATCCCACAAACTCGGAGCGAAAATCCAACTGAGCAAACAATAGCTCCAAAGCCAGACACTGCAATCCACTGTTCGAGATACAACGCCAGAGTTCTCTCAAACCGCATACTAGAATTATTTCGTGCGCTACAAATTATTTCATGCGCACCATGAATACCAAGATCGGCACAGAGGCACTTCCTGGCGACTTCAAGAAGAGAACTCATTGGATTTCTCTTTATATTTCATTGCTCATCCGTATATCAATCCTGGCAATGCCATAGGTTCGGGGAGTTGCCACACTTTGCTATCATAACATATTTTCCTTGTGAACTTTGGTAAAAAATTGCGAGCGTCGGGTGTCTAAAATGTTATTTCTAATTCACACTGAATGAATTAGGGACTAACAAGAAAAGCACAAGCTACCAATTAGCGCAGTGTAAATACCATCTAGTTAAACTGAATAGAACTTTATTAAAATATAAGAGTATTACAGTTATCAATTGAGAAAAGAGGTTTGAAAGAGTATTTCTTTTGTGTTTTTTATAATTCTCATGTGATGAGAGATTTATTATACCAAAGGATCAATCTCAAACAATTTACGATGGTCCAGTTCCAGTCAGATTATTGTTTGAATGGTTAATACTTGCGAGGTTTGCATTGTTGCAAAATAAATTTGTGCGCGAATGATATAAGGGGGGGCGAACACCAGGCCAAAGCCTCTGATTGCTTTCAACCTGGCGAAGGTCAGGACGAACCTTGTCCTTGTTCAATTCAAGTTGACATGCAGTCTCCACGTGATATTCCTGGATAGGTACTTTTGCACCCGCCAAGTAGTGAACCAATGCATGCACCGACATCCTGAGAAAGGTTTGCGCATGCTAATAACCTTGTCCGTAAAAACAAATTATTATGGGAAATTTAACAAGCCTTGGATATGGTCCGGATACACGACTGATGACCACGGAAACGAAAATGGCTAAACGATTTAAGAATTTTCTCATGGAACGTCCGGTCACTATACAGAGCTCGTGCTGCACAGCAGCTAGCTGATGCCATGTCCGAATATAAGACTGACATAACAGCATTACAAGAAATAAGTGGTGTTTTCAAAGAAACGAGTATGACATTTATTACAGCTGTCATGCAAAACACCATGTGCTCGGGGTAGGCTTTCTAGTCAGCCACAAACTGAAGCCTGCCATTATCGGCTTTAATGCAATAAACGAAAGGCTATGCACTTTTTACGTGCGAGGCAAGTTTAAGAACATAAACGTGTACGGACCAACAGAGGAGTCCCCTGATGACGAAAAGGAAGAATACTACGAGAACGTCGAATGCGACCTCAATGCCTGCCCAGGATACGATGTGAAAATCGTTCTTGGTGATTTGAATGCGAAAATAGGTCGGGAGCCGGTTTTCAGGCACTACGCAGGTTCCCATAGTTTGCATGCTAACACTAATGACAATGGACTATGAGTCATCGAACTGGCAGCAAGTGTTCTTGCTTCACATAAATGATTAGTTGGAGACAACGGATAACAAAGTGTTCAGTTTTGCGAATGATAGTACGCTTGTTTCCTCCTTTTCGAGTGTTCGGCCGATTGGTGCATCTGCGTCGCATCAGCTGAGATGTAGACAGATTGACTCTCTGAATCACGATCTAGATAGGGTCCTGCAGTGGGGAAAGGCGAATCTCGTAGACTTCAATGCAGCGAAGACACAACATACAACATTCACAAAGAAAAGTGAATCATCGGTTCCAGAGCTGGTGATGAATGATCGGGCCCTCGAGGCTGGGGAAAGTTTGAAATTGCTTGGCGTCACGGTCTGTGGGAATGTATCATGGCATAAACACGTGTCGAGTATCACCAGGTCAGCCTCAGGAAAACTGAGCTATCTTTTTAGAGCCAAGAAATATTTTACTCCGGCCCAACTTCTTCTCCTATATAAATCCCAAATTAGATCCGCGCTCGAATATTGCTCTCATGTTTGGAACTCGGCTCCTAAACATACCCTCGACCTACTTGAGAGCATACAGAGACGAGCGATCCGCTTGATCGGGGAGGCGGCGTTGGCGTCGGGATTACAGTCGCTATCACATCGAAGGCGCGTAGCCGACCTCTGACTGTTTTACAGATATTATCACGGGTACTGTTCAGCAATTCGGCTTATATGCGCTCCACAAGACAATCCGACGGATCGCACACGTTTGAGTTTCATTTCCCGACGGCGCGAACATCCCTGCATTAGAACTCGTTCGGTCACAGAGCGGGGAAGCTGTGGAACTCCCTTCCCACGCGAGTTTTCCTGGAGCGTTACAACCTGCAACTGTTCAAAAAGAGCTGCAACAGTTCTTTGATGGCATCTCGGGGCGTCCACTCGGCGCTATAGGTTCGCCTCTCCCGAGAGAAGTCTAATAAAAAAAAAAAAAATAAAGGGGGTAATCTGATCACCGATCCTGAAGGCATTCTGGAGCGATGGGACGTGCACTTCAATGAATTCGTAAATGGTCAGCTCACAGAAGAATCGGAGGCCCCACCAATGCAAGATCAAGACCAAATGCTGTCGCCACCAAGCATTGAGGAAACATTAAAAGCCATTAGACAGCTCAAATCAAATAAAGCCCCCGGAGCTGATGGCATACCAGCTCAGCTGATCAAACAAGGAGGACAGCGTTACATCACGCAATTCAAGAGATTGTGGTGCACCTATGGGAGCATGAGGAGATGTCGGAAGATTGGCGTCGTGGAATAATTTGCCCCATACATAAGAAAGGAGATACCACACTATGCACCAACTATAGGTGTATAACATGGCTGAGTACCGCCTATGAGATACTCTCCACTATCCTACAATATCGGATAGCCCCATACGCTAAAGTCATCATTGGTCAATATTAATGTGGCTTCATCCCAGCCATTTTGCGTGTAACAAACGGCAGCGCACCCTCTACTAGCGGCGTATCTCTAAATCAGCTCAACATACTAAGGGTAGAAACTGCAGTCCCATATATTTGATATTATCCATCAGAATCGACAATACGAATTCATCTATACCAGCGGCATGAAACAAATGTTCTGACAGTTCCTGATATCTGACCCAGGCCGAATTATCTGGCGCCCAAACAAAAGTGAGCCCTTAGATGAATACTACTTGAACACTGTGACATGTGGAGAGGACTGGACCATGGCAAGCCATGCGGACAGGTCGCCAGATCGCTGAAGGTAACGTTTCAGATCTGGCGACCATAGACATTATCAAGAACTCCGTTTACATGAACGACTTGGCCCATGGAGCCGAGTGCATTAAACGATGCCAAGAACAAATTGGTAAGGTAGACGCTACCTTCGAGGCCGGGAAGTTGACTCTGACAAAATTGTCATCAAATAAGCAAGAAATTCTTAATAACATAGAAGATACAAAAAATTTGAGTGCCTACAAAGAAGTCTGCGAACCAACAATGAAGATCTTAGGGATCAACTATGTTACGAACCTACCTCGCGTCTAGGTCCCCCTAATATCCACGAATCCCCTTTCGTAAGTTTCCCCTCTCTACATCTAAAAGGAGAACAACTCGCCAAGTAGCTAATTTGCATAAAGTAGTATTGTTACGGACCTAACTCGCGTCCAGGTCCCCCCTAACGTCCACAAATCCCCTTTCGTAAGTTTCCCCGAACTAACCGAAGCTGTACAGGGGAACATCCCTTCAACGCCCCCTGCACCTTGTCGCAGAACTACAACAAACCACAGCGACTGCTCAACGGTCGACATAAAACAAGTAAGTCCCCCAACTTACCCTTAATTTGAAAATTATATTCAAATATATTAATAATATCAAATATATTAACTATATATTAAAACAAATTGTTAATACACTATAACAACTACAATCCAGCAGAGGACGTGTTCATTTTCCAAACCTCTATTCAAAACAAAATTAGGTTCACCAAAAGAGGCTTGTTATCTAGAGCAGCATCGCTTTATGATTCCATCTGTTGGCTTGTTCCAGTTATTATGCTACTCCGAATACGGATCCGAGAGTTGTAGAAGAGAGAAAATATAGTAAAAGTTCAGCAAGATATTGAGAACATTTTCATAACTCAGTGATATTAAAATTTCGCGGTGGATCGGAGGACATAAAAGTACGTCTCTCCAGCTTATTGGATTTTGTGATACCTCCGGAGATGGATACGCAGCAGTAATCTATAGTCTAGTGAAAATGAGAGTTAAAAGTGGGAATAGACCTACCCACACAATCCGTCTATTAGCAACCAGAGGTCACTCCACCCAAGGCAAGCGCAATCAAAGAAAGCCAACTTTCCATCATTCCCAAGCTGGAGCTTGAAGGAATTGTGCTTCTTACAGGCCTATACAGTCAAGTCAAGTCTTTTTTTTTTAGTTTACAAAACGCATTTATTATATAAACAAATTTACAGACTTTACTTAAGACTAAATGCTAAGCCCTATTTACATTTATTTTTCTTATATTAACTTACTGGCTCTACACAAACACTTTAAATTGAACAATATGTATTTTTGTTTTGTTTTGCCTTTCGGCGTACAATATTTTCTCAATTAACATTTAATATTATATATGCATATGGTCAAACTATCAGGGTAGCGGAGCACGAATTTGAAGTAGTGCCACCCTTTAACTACCTTGGGTCAATAGTATCAGCCGATAACAATATGGAAGAAGAAATACACGAACAGCTGATCAAATCCAACAAAGCCTACTATGGTCTATCAAGGCTCTTTAAATTCCGAAATTTATCCAGAACATCCAAGCTACTACTGTACAAGACCATGACCTTACCATTACTCATATATGGATCCGAGACCTGAGTGGTCAATAAAAGGCACTCTGAACTCTTAGCAGCGTTCGAGAGGAAGGTCTTGAGGAGAATTGTTGGCACCGTATGTGAGGGAGGACAATTCCGGAGACGCTACAACCATGAGTTGTACGCGATCTCCTTTGAAACGAATGTTGTAAGAAAAATTAAGTTCGTTAGACTCCGGTGGGCGGGACACATAGCTCGAATCAGCGAAGAGGACCCTACCCGGAAAGCCCTTTGTGGCAGGATGTATGGAAGGTGACAGCGCGGCAGACCTTGTCTGCGATGGAGGGATAGCGTAGACCAGGACGCCCAGAGCCTGGATGACATCGGCTCGAAATCGGGACCGGTGAAGAGATTTAGTAAATAAGGCCAAGACCGGATCCCAGTTGTAGTGCCGATGATGATGAAGGCAATCCGCGCTCGGAAAAATATACCAACAAGATAGTGATCCGAGTCGATGGTGGCATCTCGGTACGTACATATCGTCTTCAGGCTTGAGGAGTGGCAGCGATCTATCAACACGTAGTCAATTACCTTTGTGGCAGGATGTTTGGAAGCAGACAGCGAGGCTGACCTTGTCTGTGATGGAGGGAAGGTGTAGACCAGGACACCCACAGCCTGTGAGTGCCAAACTGGATGACATCAGGACCGGTGTAGAGATTTGTTAAATAAGGATGTGGGGATTCCACCAAACCCCACGGCCCACTAACCTGAAAAACCCCCCATATCCGCAACTCAACTCTTATTGTCTCCCGCCAATGCAATCGCATTGGCACATGAAAATATTTCCTTTTCCAAGGATATTAATGCATAAAAGCATTACATGAAATTCCTAAACAGAATTGCATCTACAAGAGCATTCATAGTACAATGCATCACTAGAATTCGCAGGAAAACTATTCCGGCAGCATTGTTTGCCAAGCAAATCTCCCTAGACGAATTCCTGTCAACAAGAGGATTTGAATTACATACAAAATAACCTTCAGCAGGGGCCATAAATATTGCGATGTCTATTCTTCAGCTTCGTCATGTGTATGATAAATTCTCTTAATGGACACATTGGCCGGCGACCTTTCTCTCCCAGCAATAATATACCATCGGCTGCATTCAATTAGCGCAATCGACCCTGAAATCCCTAAAAACAATTCTTTAACGTGCATATGCACCGTAGATTCCCGGCTATTAGGCACCCATGTTCCATCAATGCAATTCCGCCGTACATGTGCATACGAGTACCACATGTCCCTTGGATTTCCACGGCCCTGGCAGCTCTTTGACCATCGGACAAAAGGGAATACTCGCATCTTACCCTAGAGTAATAAAACGAATTTCTTCGCAGGTAATCATGTATACGATCCCTTTATCATCACCAGCGATACACATTTCCCATTGTGTAAATGGAAAAACCATTAGCACTTCTTCCTAATGGCGATACACTTACTAACACACACCACTGCACTGAAAGAGTGCATCTCTGTTCACCACACCACCAGAAACTCACCCCAAACGATAAAATATCACTGAGTCTTATCCTAACCACTGAACGGAGCGGTCGAGCCGTCATCATCCCTTGTTGGGTGTGCACGAAAGTGTACACCCCTGAGTGTGCCTCTTCGCGGAGTCGAGTGTGCTAATGTTCAATTTCTGATTTTTAACCGGTTGTGTTTCAGTGTGTAGTATTTTCAAAGTTAAACGGAAGTTATTATAGTTAAGATATTAAAATAAAATAATGACAAACAATAAAAACAATCACCACCGACAATCGAATGTGCTTAATGTGTTTTCCTTCCTTCCGGACTTGCAGCGTTTTGGTTTTCTTTTGTTGCCTCTTCCGTGTAACCTTTTAGTGACTATTCGGTTGGCGGGACTTTGCCTTATAGTGATGGTGGAGGAGGAAGTAGAACTCGCACCAATGCCGGTGCCACGACTTCCTCCCCACAAGGCAAAGACCGGATCCCGGTTGTAGTGCCGATGATGATGAAGATGAGATTCTCCTTCCTATCGATTTGTTGTTTTTGTTGCTGTTTTTCCTCCTGCTGTTGCTTTTGTTGTTTTTGTTCACATAGTTGTAAACGCCGTATGATCCTTTTTTCCAGAGCTGCTTTACTTCTCTGCACAGCTCATCTTATTATTTTTTGATAAGCTCGGCGATCATCTTGTCGCGGTTTTCATCAGACTTATTTTCCGCTGGATTCTTAACGGCTAGGTCTTTGTATTTGTTTCCTGCTCCAGAGAAGTGAGCATCACTGGGATACAATTTTTTTTTTTCATTTTTACATACTCCACGGTCCTCGTTCGCATCTGATTTGTACCTTTTGCCGGTCAGATTCGGTTGAAGATTCAACCTTCTCCGTGTCTTTTTACCTTTGATCTGAGCTTCGTTCATGGTCAGTGTGTCAGTTTTCTTTAAATGTTTTTCGAGTATTTTTGATTTTAAGTTGTTGTTTGTTTGATGACACATGTGATCGAACCATTAAATATTTGTTTATTAAACACGCCCGCTCGTGCACTCTCTAATACACTCACACCGTTTTGTTGTTGTTGCGATTAACGTGTATACAACGTCCTCACTTTACTGTTATTTCCTCTGAGAGGTGGACACACACACCCACACACGCGTGTATGCGAACAATACATTAAATTTTTTTTGTTGACTAGCGACAATCGATGTAGTTCATTCAACGATTTTTCAGGTACTGTTTTTTTTTTCTTCAAAACTGTATTTATTAACCATAATTAGAATTCGTACATTTAAGTAATACAGTGACTTAAAATTAATTTTGTAACAATTGCTTACATGTAATTATTATAATAATATATACATTTTCCAAACAATATTTTATGAGATATAAAATAGATGCGTGTTTATAAATTTAGTGGTATTATCTTCCTGGAAAAGGTCAGAAAACCAGGAATTTGTTTTTTCAACTTTACTTAATCTAAACTTAATCCTAATTATATAAATAACTTAACCTAATTTAGTCTGATTACAGCATGATTTTCATAAAGCCATAAACAAAGTTTTATAATTAATGGGATATATGTTATGAATTAAAGGATGTGGAATGAGGTCAGTTATGGGTTAGAGGTAGAGTATTTCTCTCCGGTTGTTCGTTGGAAAAGCGTAGGATGTTGGAAAATGGTTGGACGTTACAGTATTTGAACTGGTTAGGGGTAACTTCAGTGTTGTGGTATATGATCTCATTTGAATCATTTACCAGTCTGCCTGAGGCGAAGATAGCTCTGGTGTGGAGACCGTTGGGGTAGTTAGTTCGGATATCTAGAGGGTTCTCTAAGAGCGAGGTTATTATGGGATTGGGATTATTTTGTAAGTTTTCGATAAATTTGATAGACAGTTCGAGGAATCGTCTATCGAGGCGCTCGATACCAGCGGTATTGTAGAGTTCGACGTTACTATAGTACTTATAGGAGTTAGGACGACGATGTAACCCAGAGACATACCTAAAGCATTTTCTTTCGAATACTCGTAATTTCTCCATTTGGGAGGGAGTGATATGGTACCACAATGGGCATGCGTACGTGAGTGTGGGCCTGATAATTTGTTTGTAAATGAGCAGTTTGACTTTGTGAGAGAGACTATTAGTTTTCCACATTACTCTTCTACAGAGATTAAGCTGAATTGTGGCTTTTTGAAGGGAATTTTTAATGTGGGAGGAAAATGACCAGTTATTAGAAAAAGTGATTCCCAGATATTTTAGAGTTTTGGAGGGTTTTATCAGAGTGTTGTTCAGTTGAATCTTAATTTTGTTGTGGCAGCGTCTAGTGTTGTTTGTAGAGTGCTCGTTTTTGCCCTTGAACACTATGAGCTGCGTTTTATTTGGATTAAGGTGGATTTTCCACTTATTAAAGTATGTTGATAGGTTAGGGAGGAAGTTGTTAATGCGGTTTCTTGCAGCCTTAAGAAATTTGCTGCTAGAGTAAATTAATGTATCATCAGCATAATTCAGCATCACAACATTAGGAGATACGGGTTGAGGAATATCTGAGGTATATAACAGATATAAAATTGGCCCTAAAATGGAGCCTTGGGGAACACCCGCGGTTATGGTGTGGGTTTCTGAGACAGAAGAATTTACTCTCACAACGAATTTTCTGGCAGAAAGATATGAGGCTAAGAGCTTTGTTGTGTGAGAGTTTAGATTAAATATGGAGTGCAGTTTGTAGAGAAGTCCTGACATCCAGACGCAATCAAATGCCTTAGAAATATCGAGAGATATACACACAGTAGGGCTTTGGTTTTGGAGACCAGTTGTAACATCGTGTGTGAGTTTTAGTAGAGCATGACATGTGGATTGTCGCTTACGAAATCCGAACTGACAGTTAGGGATGAGGGCATTCTCATTGGCAAATGAGAGAAGATTTTGGTAGATCTTGCGTTCCAGTATCTTACTTAGTGTACTTAATAGGGATATTGGACGATAATTGCAAGGGCTATTACTACTACCAGGCTTCTTAATAGGAATTACTACCGCAGTTTTCCAGTTCTCTGGGAAGTGCGATGCATTAGTTATATGATTAAGAAGAATGAGGATGGGAAGTAGATTCGGTGGGCGCAGCCTTTTAAATAGAAGACGTGGGATTCCATCTAATCCAGTTGACTTTTTGTTATTTCCTGATCTTACGATCTCGGATAATTCGTCCGCAGTTA
Source organism: Microdon myrmicae (assembly GCA_963931805.1). Taxonomy (NCBI): domain Eukaryota; kingdom Metazoa; phylum Arthropoda; class Insecta; order Diptera; family Syrphidae; genus Microdon; species Microdon myrmicae. Next base: position 25,936,456 of record OZ007501.1, read on the forward strand.
GAAAATGTGTAGTGTCTAAGGGGTGTGAAGCTATGTTTGTGTTGTTGAATTCACCGATGAAAGGAGTAAAAGATGGGAATAATCTGTTTGAGATGTATTCATTTACTGTGTTCTCGAAGCCAGGAGTTGAGAGACAATTATTTTGCTCATGGATCTTTGCAAAGTGTTCTGCGAGGCAATTTGCTATGTCCGAATCGGACTGGGCAATATTATTGCTGATCGGGTTAATGAGATGGTCAATTCGGGGTTTATATTTACGACCAGTTAATTGGTTGATGTTTTTGAAAAGATCCCGATTTGGTTTGATATTTTTAAGTGTGGAGATGTAGTTTTCATCTGCGAATTTTTTCAACTGCTCATTTATCAGAGTGGATAGGAGTTGGATTTGGCTTTTAATAAAGGGGCAGTATCTTGTATGAAGTTTACGGCGGAGCTGCTTTTTAAGGCGCAATAATTTGGTTAGGATGCTGGGCAAAGGCTTTCCTAAATAGTTATGAGGAATGGTTGTCGGGGTGTTTTTGCTGAGAGCCTCCTTAAGAATTTGCTCTATTCTTAAAGATGCTTGATCGATTTCAGTAGGGAGTAAGTTAGATGCTTCAGGGATATACAAGTCAGAGAAACTTATCGCTATGTCCCTATTGACTTTTCTCCAATTTGTTTTGGTGAAGTTTGGGACAGGGTTTGACGAGTATAGTGGATCGAAAGAGGGGATTTGGATCGTGGTGTGAACGGAACCATGATCAGAAGGAAATATAAAGGAGACTGTAGGTGGACCCGCTGAATAAACATCGTCGGACTTGAGGAAGAAGTCGATTGTTGACCTGGCTGAGCTAGAGACACGAGTTGGCTGTAATGGGGAGTCAATGTAAGTATATGGATAAGACTGGAGGAGGGCTAGCAATTGGCGACCATATTTGTTGCATTTATTATCATTGAATGCTGTGTGACGAGCATTCCAGTCTCCTCCGATTATAAATGGAGCGGGAACGGACTGTTGGATAATCTGCGAAATGTCAGTATCTGGGAAATCTGGTTGTCGTGAAGGGTGAATATAAATGGATGCTAAGACGAGCACTTTATTGTTCTCACAGAAAAGTTTTACTGCTGTGTATTCAATGCTGGATACACAGGTGAATCTAATTTCACTGAATTGAAATTTTTTGTGAATTAATATGCCGGTACCTCCATGAGGTCCATTAGTTCTGGGGTTAGAAACTAAAGTGTAATTGGGAATTGAAACTCGGGAATTTGGTTTGAGCCAGGTCTCTGAAAGGAAGAGGATATCTGGAGAAAACTTTTCAACAAACAACCGGAGGTGTTGCTTACGTATGTTAGAGTAAATGGAGTTCAGGTACTGGTAAACTTCACTCTATTTATATCACTATGGTCGCATATACAGACAGTGAGGTTGCCCTCACCCGGGTGCGAAATAGAAAAGAAATTGACAACAAATTTGTGAAAACAAGAGTTAACAAAATTCGGAAGTCATCGGTCCAGTGGATCTCCACTACGTCAAAATTGCTGAAAATTCACGCGGGCTTACACCACTTGGCCATCTGAAAGCTCTGGCTCGCAGGTCATCCTGGTTAATGAACGACCAGTTAACGCCTCACCTCGTTTAGAGAAATGGGCTCCACCATTTGTCATTCCAACCCAATTGTGTGGACTGTTTTCACTAATCTACCCAAGACGAATCACCTGTAATGTTTACTTGGTGATTACTTACTACTCCATGCTTCTTTCCAACCTAATTTTGCGGAAGTAAATTCGGGTTTTGACCGGCTTTTAAAAGTATTCTCTACTTTTCATTTCTTCTGTCAACTATAAATTGTATGTCAGATGTCTGCTGGTTGCAATAATTTATTTGATACAAAATCCCCATATTAAACAAAACATACAAAAAGCAAAATAATTCAAAGATGTTTTACCTCTTGCATTTGTACTAATTGATTTACGAACCACGGGTCAATAACGAATTCGAATCAGAAGCTACATTTTTTCTAGCCCGACTTTTGATAAGAGAATAGTGAACAACGTATGCGTGGACATGAAGAACATCATTCCAAATCATGATCGCATCACATTTGACGAACTGTTTGAGAAAGTAAATGCTGTGGTGTCTGTCTTCTAGAAAATGTATAAGGCAAAAGAGAGTTCAGGTTTCCTAACTACTTGGATGGAGGGATGGCGGGAAAGAAATCACACAAGACCGGCGGGTTTTGGGTGCGGCAGTAAACGCAAATTACGTCTTTGGCATCTGATGATCTGCGCTTTGGTTGGTGTGTGTATGTTTGTGTCGTCTTGTACCGTGCGTCCGTGCATGTGTGGTTTGTTAGCAGTAGACCCTATGGAATGGTTCCAGGAATCCTCTATTATAGACGGGAATGTTGTTGGGAAGGGTGCTTTCTTCAGTTTTGTACTGAAGAAGAAATTGTGGTGGTCTGATCCGAAGAAATCGAGAGAGAGAGAGAGAGAGAGAGGGAAAGAAGGGTAAAGAACGCAAGACTCCCGTACAAGTAGGTTTTCGCTGTTCCTTTCGAAAATTCGAAGTCTTTCCATTTGAGCCGATGATATGGAGGACCACTGTTTCACAGGATTTAGACATTTATTTTTTTTTGTATTTTTATTTGAATTTATTCCGCAGAGTTTATTTTATCACATTTGTAAGGTAGTCTGTGGGGGTTTCCCTATTCTATATGAGAAACAACCCACAATTCCTACCTAATTTCGACCGCCTTACAGCGCGTCAAATCAACCCCATTTCCCCCTACTTACCTGTTCACCTGCAAAGCATGGTTCCACCAAGGACACAGCTAAACTCATTGTACCACGCAGACAATGCATAAATGTGTTTAGCTTACCTTTTTTGCCATACGGCAACGATGTCGATTAGCGACAACCAAATCCAGCCGAACGAAATTGCCGCCTCATTGCAGATCCGCTGGGGAAATTTATCAAAACATTCGATTGAATCACGTGATAATATTTCCCTAGCGCTACTTCGGCTTTTCTCCAGACACTGCATTCGCTGGGGATCAATGTTCTCTTTTTGCAGGTGAATATCATCAGCTTAATTCTCCTCTCTTTCTCAGTTCTGTCTTCGTATGGATCAATGTACACTGAACTCACCATACTACCGAATCAGGTCAATGGGTTCCGCTCAGAACTACATTGATTCATGCACACACAACCAAATCCACCCCAAGATAATCGTACATCGTGTTTCTGTTCTCTCATTGTCCCGCACTCTTCGATCATCAGATTACCGATGTAACCTACCACACATCGTAGAACGTGGCAATGAGAGAGCAGAAGTATGTTCTCTTTTGGTTGTATCCAATTTCTTCCCTTTTGAAAGCAGTCGATTAACGTGATTGATCTAGTGAGGTTGTGTCGCTAACCGCAGCCGCGTGTGCATGTTTATGCACACGCTTGTCCGCGGACTTTCAATAGCGACGTTAAATAAGTCGGTTCAATTTGTACGTTGTATGGTTGAAAGTGACGATTAATAATTATTAGAAATATTATCTGAGTTATGTGTTGTGTGACGGCATCGGAATGTTCCCGCGAGTGAATATTTTCAATAAATTAAAACGCTTGCTGGCAGCACTATCTGTTATCTTTCTTATTGATTACTTTGGCGTCTTAACTCACTTATTTGAATTAGACTTCAATCGTTTATTTATCTATCCACTTGAAGGAGATGTCGTCCAATATGCTCATCGGATTCGATACAATCAGAAAGTGGACTTGCGTCCCATAAATGTTTACAATTACACATTCCTCAATAAATGCGAACATAAACGTGTGGAAGAAGGTACTTCCCCAGTAAAGTCGATAATAACGTTTATAATCAAATCAGCTATGCCGCATTTTGAGAGGCGAATGGCTATACGACAAACCTGGGGTTTCGAGCAACGTTTTTCTGACGTTATTATTCGAACAATATTCTTTCTACGGATCGATGGGAGATATAAGGAATACGTGCCATACGCTGGCGCATTGCCCTTATACCCCATAAGTCTATTTGTTACTTTGTACATTAACGACACTGTTTATTATTCATGTTGGGCGGCATTTAAAAATTAATAATTATTACAAATTCACCGAACTATAGAATTGTATCGGAACATGTCTCGATATTTTCCTTTGCCTGCCGTTGCTAAAATTGATTTGGTTTAGACAAAATAATGAACAAGACTCCAACTCGACACGACACTCTGTTGATTTCTTATGAAACGTTCGAACACACTGCGGTGGATGAAAATCGATTTATAACGTGGCGTAACTTGCCGCTGTTATGGTTGGATGAAGACTGACTGAGCGGCGACGTGACCGACCGCGGTGATGATTGTGTAACGACTGATTGGAATTAGGGATGATCGGGTTATTTTGGTTTTGCACAACGATCAGCCAATGGTAATCCCGCCTTCCTGTGCAAACTCAATTCTCTCCGCTCATTAAGGCGAATAAATACTTGTGTATTCCTTCGACGGGCGATGGGCGTAGAAAGGATGAAGAAATCAAAAGGAAAAGCACAATAACCCAGGGTTGATCTGGCTTTGGTATGCTTGTATCAATGCAACCTCTGAGGGTGACCCACTGACCTAGTGCGGTGACTGTGGTGATCTCAGAGTGCATTGACTATGGGAAGATAAAAACGGAAAGGAGAGGAAAATGGTTTTTGCCATTCACCTGTAAAAAGAGATCATTGTTCCCCAGCGAATAGGGTGTCTGGGGGAAGTCAATAGGACGTCGCTGATGCTTAGGAAATAATCAGCGTGAGAACCAGACTCAAAGATGCTGAAATAACCCCAGCGGTTTTGCTATGATGCAACAGCGTCGTTTGGTTAGATTTAGTTGTTGCTAACCAATATGACGTTGAGATTTCCGGTAGAAATCTCATAGGGTTAATGATATGGAGTTGCCGTATGGCAAAAGGGAGCTGAATTCAATTCTGCATTATTTGCATAGAATAAAGAATTCAGCTATGCTTTCTTTTACAGGTAAAATAGCTGAACAGTGGGATAGGGGATTATGTGACGCGCTGTAGGCGGTCGAAATTAGGTTGAAATAGTGGATTGGTTCTCCATGTAGTATAGAGAACCCCCACAATACTACACAGCGTTCTACTGAGGCCAGTATTCAATAATTTAAAAATAAGACCTTCGATCCACGTCGTGTCAAAGGCCTTTTTGATCTCCAAACTCACCGCAATAATGGGTTCCTTATTAAAGAGGCGCACGCAGACGTGGTTTTGAAATATCTTGAGAGCCATAGTGGTGCTGTGCGCAAAGCCTTCGGTGTTCTGTCGATGCGTTCGCCTTATATAGCCCACAGCTGTCCTTACTTTCGCTCGATTCCTGGCTGTTCTTCTCTTTCACTCGTTTTCTCTTGGGTGCTGTTTCTTTTCTTGAGCTCGTTTATTGAGTGCCTTTTTCCTCTCGAGTGGTTTCCCACAAACGGTGTCCAGCTGATCGTTGTGCTTTCCAGGAACTTGTTTGCTGGTGCTTGCCTTGTCTTTCCTGGGAAATCGCATCGCCAACAGTGGAACTATATTCAAGCGTCTCTAAAGAACACATATTGCTTGCCAACGATATTTAATAGTCCTTTAATAAGGTGGGAAGATGTCTAGGGCGCAAGACTAATGACCTTGCCCGGAAAAAACAAATCATTATGGAAAATTTAACAAGCCTCAGGACTTGCTAAATAAGGCCAAGACCGATTCCCGGTTGTAGTGCCGATGATGATGATGTCTAGGGCATCTTCAAAGTACTTAGAAGCAAGAGGTGAGTAGGAATCGGTGTAGTACCCAGCACTATTCTAAAACATCTCGCCGCAATAGCAAAAAAATATATATTGTGACGCATATGACAATCAGTACTGGAATCTTCGAGAAAGTCTGAAACAAAGTACTAGATTATTTTAGAAAGTACTGGAAAACTGTAATAGAAAAGTCGAGACTATGGAACGGACGGAAACGAAACGCCAAATCAGAATGAGGAAACGGTATAAATACGTCGCACGCAGATGAGTAAGGAGTAAGAAGTAGAAAGTGAAGCAAGCGCTAAGTGTGGTAGTAAGAAGTAATAAGTAGAAAGTAAGCAGTAAGCAGTGAAGCAAGCGATAACTAAGGAAGCGATTAGTCAAGAAATCGTTATGTGTACGGTAAAAGTAACGGTTGTTATTAACGGACTAATAAAGTTTTAGATTAATTCAAAATCGATTTAACGGCTCTTATTTATTTTAAATAATTAATCCAGCGATCCCTAAGCTCGCTACAATTGGTGTCAGAAGTGGGATTAATTATTGGTGAAATAAATAAGTCTGTGGAAGTGTATTGCCATGATGTCAGGTCGACATTTGGAGGACCGGAACATGGATAGCAGAGGAGAGAAGCAAATTCTTCGACAGCGTCTGCAAGCAGCAATAGAGGAAGAGGATATTGATGTCGGCACAGATGCTTCTACGAGTGGATCAGACTGTCCGGATGAAGAATAAACGGCGAGTCAAGATGGTGCCAATGTAACGGAGAAGAGTTCGCAACCGTTGGACATTTCGGGGATGTTCAGGATTATGATGGCAAAATTGGACGCGCAAGCTATCGATATTAACTCAAAATTGGACGCGCGAGCTGCAAAATTGGATGCGCGAGCTACAGACGTTAATGCAAAATTGGACGCGCGAGCTGCAGAGTTTAAGGCAAAATTGGATGCCCAAAAGCAGTGTCTGAAAGAATTCTGGGACTTGGAAGCGGAAGAATCTGAGGATGAGGAGGAATTGGAGCCACATGAAAGGAAGAAACTCAGGAAGAGCAAAGCTATGGCCGACAGCAGTGAGGAAGATGACGATGATGTGTTACGTGAAGAACTGAAGGATCTCATCGATGATAACCCGATTGAAGAGAACGGCAGTGATAGTGAAGACGCTGATGCTTCAGGCCGTTCCCCGAAACGGATTTACAATGATGAGGACGAGTTGGACGACCGACTGGAAGACGACGACTGTGGCCTTATTGAAGAGAATCTTGGTTTGTAACTCGAACGCAGAAAGCGTTCCAAGCGCCTGCGTCGTACACAGGACGAAGAAAGTGATGGAGAGGAACAGCACGTCGATGAAGGTTCAGCACGTGAGGCTATACCCGAACAGCTATTCGATGACGAAGACGATGTTGAAAGCCGCTCTGAACGTAGTCACCGGGAAACTGAGGCCGCAAAACATTTCAATGATGATGAGGAATCGGAGTCTGATGCTGAGGATTTTATTGTAGACGACGAAGGAAGGCCAATTGCTAAGAAGAAGAAGAAAAGACGACTTCTAGTCACTGACGCGCCATTGCAAGAAGGTCAGGACAGTTTCGGTGTAGATTTCGACTATGAGGATTTCACTAATTATGACGAGGACGCATATGAACCCGAATACGAACCTAGTGAATTGGAAAGTGGTCACTTTATGGATTTGGACAATGAAATCCGTAAAACGGATATTCCTGAGCGAATGGAATTGCGCGAAGTTCCAGTTACGCCCGTTCCAGAGGGACCCAATGAACTACAAGATGAAGCTGAATGGATTTACAAACAGGCCTTTTGTAAATCAGCTGTTTCCGAACAAGAGAAATCAACGGATGTTGGAGGTCGAGACCGCTATTGTAAGTCTCCACATACGGAGGGAAAGATCAAGCAAGTCCTAGATTGTAGGCGTAATCAACGGCTAGAGGTGCCGTTCATTGCATTCTACGGACAAGAACACGTGAAACCAGAATTAACGTGCGACGATCTATGGAAAGTCTATTACTACGACGCACGTTGGTGTTTACTGTCAGCGCCAAAGAACAAACCGCTCCATTTGTTTGAAAAGATGCGGAACCACCAGTTGGATACGGTTATGAAATCGACAGATGCTCCAATACCAGATGATATGCGTGTAATTAAAGATGAAGATCTAGACCGCTTACGTGATGTGCAAACTCCAGAAGAGCTTAAGGGTGTGCACATGCATTTTCTCTTATACTATTCGCATGAGATCCCTAAAATGCAAGAGGAATTCCGTCGTCAGGAAAAGGAAGAATGGCAGCAGTCTAGAGCTGACGCGAAAAGGAGAGCAGTAGAAAATTTGGAAGAATGTCAAGAACTTCTACCGCCGAATGTCAAGATGAAAGTGGTGCATCGCGACCGACTGGCGGCTTTTGTTGGCCCGGGAGACCAGTGAACTTAGTTCGGGACGAACTAATCTAGGCGGAGGGTACTGTGACGCATGGAATCTACTGGAATCTTCGAGAAAGTCTGAAACAAAGTACTAGATTAGAAAAATAGAAAACTCGAGACTATGGAACGGACGGAAACGAAACGCCAAATCAGAATGAGGAAACGGTATAAATACGTCGCACGCAGATGAGTAAGGAGTAAGAAGTAGAAAGTGGAGCAAGCGATAAGTGTGGTAGTAAGAAGTAATAAGTAGAAAGTAAGAAGTAAGCAGTAAGCAGTGAAGCAAGCGATAACTAAGGAAGCGATTAGTCAAGAAATCGTTATGTGTACGGTAAAAGTAACGGTTGTTATTAACGGACTAATAAAGTGTTAGATTAATTCAAAATCGATTTAACGGCTCTTATTTATTTTAAATAATTATTCCAGCGATCCCTAAGCTCGCTACAATATGATCCTGTTTATTGGCACACTAAAAAATGCAGACCCTACCTCGTGTTGGAAAACAACGATTATATAATAATTTGAGATCATTTTTGGTTAAAATGCATTTTATTAATTTTAATAATCATTTCCGAAATAAACTTTTTTTTAGTGTTTTATAAACCGACCGCTAATGACGAAGAGAGACAATTTTGTAGTCACTGTTCACCGGTGTTAAATTCATCGAACAGCTGTTGCAGTTGTCAATTGTTTGTAAACACTAAATGACATTTGGTGCAGTTGACTTTATCTGTTATCTATTTGTATGTGATTAGATTGTATAAAATGATTATTTTTTCTAAATTTCCGGCTGAATATTTCTAATAAATTACTTAAAATGAGTACTGGTCGATTACCGACAAAAGCCGAGCGGATAATCTCTCAGCTAAATGCCACCAACACGAAGAGAGTGGCGTTCGTATTAGTCCTCGGCTTTGTGACTTACCATGGCATCAGGAACTACATGTACGGTATGTAGTTCCCAATTTCACTTTTAAACTCTGGACTAAAAACTACTGTGCTAGGTAGTGACTCCTGCGATTGGCTTTTGTCGAAGGGTCGTTTTAAAGGTGACAAGGAATGGCAGCCCTATGGCTGTATGATGCATAAGTACTCTTCGCTGTGAGTTAATTGTTCTCTTCCACTTTCAATTTAACCAGTTGACCACTTTTGTATTGCGTCCTCCTGCAGGGATACAAGACGGTGCTTTCGTTACCTAGCGTTTTGGGGTAACAAGAATCAGTTTGTTTTCATTGGTGATACTCGCGTTCGGATGCTTTATCAAATGTTTATCAATCATATTCATCCAAATGAGGACGATAATGCTTCAGTGCTGTTGGAGGAGATCAAAGCAGATGCGAATTATGAAGATTCCAAGTTGAAAATGAAAGCGGTTTTCTTATATAACGGCGATGTATCATCGGCACTATTAGAATACTTGGCGCGACTTGAGAGTGACTCACCGTCGCCGTCGGTGATTGTGGCGAGCTTCACACACCAAGGATTCTTGGCTGGTAATGTTAGTGGCGAGCTGCTGCATATGCACACATATAATCTGTCGCAGTTGGTGGAGCCTTTTGATAAGCTAGTCGCAAAAAAGTCAAAGGTTCTGTGGAAGCTTCAGGACCCAGTGAATGAGCACAAATTATCGGATAATTGGAAACGGGTTAAAAATGATGATATCGAGAAATTTAATCGTATCGCTAAAGATGTATTTAAACACTCCTTAGCAAATGTGTGGGGCTCTTCGACGCACATTGCAGATGGTCTGCTGGCCGATGCTGTAGACGGGTACAAGCTGAGCTTACCGGGCTTGCGCCACGACGTTCAAATCATCCTGAATATGTATTGCAACGATTACATGAACTACAACGATGGGACATGCTGCAGTAGTGCGGAACCATACACAATTCTACAAATAGTCTCGTATGCAGTATTTGGTATGTGGTGAGTAGAATAATCTCAAAGCAATTTGTGTTGTCCTTACAATGGTCTAATATGATTTCTAGCGTTGTACTGGCTGTTGCTACACAAATCCGGCAATGGGTCATGGGTTCGCGGGGAAGCTTCTTCTATTCGCCGTTGGGTGCGGGAGATGGAAGCCACATAATACCAACTTCGGGAGATCCATCGACCCCTGTAATGGCGTTAGCCACCTTAGGTCTCATTCTAGCGTACTTCTACCTCTGCGATCGAACGAACTTTTTCATGAAGGAGAACAAATACTACTCGGAGTTTAGCTTTTGGATTCCGGTAGGGTATTGGTGTACTCTAGGTTTGTTCTTTACCGACGACAGTCGGTTTACCAAGGTGCTGAACAGGGACCAAACCGACGAACTGAAAGGCTGGATTTTGAGCGTAGTGTTAATCTATTATATGACTGGAGCACATCGAGTTCTGCCAATTCACATGCACATCCGTGTCTTAATAAGTGGCTATCTCTTCCTCACCGGCTACAGCCACTTCACATACATGTGGCGAACAGGAAACTCTGGACTGGTGCGATTCTTTCAGGTGATGTTTCGTTTAAATTTCATGACCATCGTTCTGTGCTTCTGTATGAATCGCCCTTACCAGTTCTACTACTTTGTGCCGTTGCTGTCGTTCTGGATGTGTGTCATATACTTCGTCCTATCACTACCGCCGCGGGTGACAGCGCAAAGCGTGGAAAATAATGCTCTTCACCATTTTTACCTCGTGGCCAAGTTTGTGGGCTGTTTTAGTGTCATCACGATCCTCTTCATGTCGGAGGTGTTCTTCGAACGAATCTTCGTAACTCGTCCTTGGAAGGCTCTGTTTGTAACAACAGACGATGACATCCATGAATGGTGGTATCAGTGGAAACTTGACCGGTATACTGTTACTTTTGGAATGATCTTCGCTGCGTGCTTTCACGTCGCCCAAAAATACAACTTCATCGACGACAACAATCATGGTAATTTGTTTTCACCGAAAACATCTTTAATTGTCTCCTTTATGTCTGTCATCGGCGTTGGATTCTACACGACTTTCAGCTTTTTGTGTCGCAACGAGCAGGACTGTGAAGAGATTCATTCATATATTGTATTCATTCCGATCATTGGATTTATTGCACTGCGAAATGTTTCAGGAGTGCTAAGGACGCGCTATTCATCCTTCTTTGCTTGGTTTGGAAGGATCTCGTTGGAATTATTCATTTGTCAGTATCACATTTGGTTAGCTGCCGATCGTCATGGAGTTTTGGTCTTATTGCCTGGATTTCCAACTTTAAATTTGATCGTAACCTGCTTCTTTTTTGTGTGTGCCTCACATGAGGTTCATCGGATCACCCAGGTTTTGTTGCCGTACGCAGTGCCAGATGACTGGAAGCTGGTCACACGCAACTTTATTATATTTTTTATTGTGCTGATACCCATTGGACGACATGACGGCATGTTTTAGCTGGCGTTGAGCTTAAGGTTAGAATAAGTTTAAGGTTTAGAAACTGCGTAGGCATATCTTAGATGCTAGAATTTTTTATAGTAACTTTTTAGTTCCTCGTTCTTATAATTTATTTGGAGAATATATACTGAAAAATGATCACAATAAGCCGATGCGATGTTGGGATTTTATTGTTTGGAAAGTGTGGACTGGAATTAATGTAACATTTTGTTGACGTTTGATTACACGCAGAAATCCAATACTCCGATAATTATACACATGTAATACCCAATACTCCAATAATATAACATATACTTACATATAACTTGTATATTATTGTTGCGGAATCGCATTGAATGCAACCAACGAATTCGCAATTGAATGCAGCCATCAACAACCAAACGAACAACAACTGTCAGCAATCAGCTGACAGACAAAATTAAATCGATCTGTCGAGCATTTTCGTTTAATTCTCTCTCTTGCTGTTTAACTTTTGACGACCACGGTCAACAACAATTAATCGATTAACATCTAAAGAATTAATTTAAATAAACCAAATATTTAAATACAATTGAAAAGTAGATTTGTTATTGTGTTCAACTTAATTAGTCTTGGGGTGCTGCTGACATCATTTCCATGGCACGCAGGTAATGATTTCAATTAAATACCATTAACATCAAGTGTTTCAGTCATCGGCAACCATTATCGTTGTATGCCTCTGGTCGTCGGGGGTTAAACTACGTGCTGGCCGCTGGATTGCCAACACAATTATAGTTTGCTGTACGCAAATTCCCAATACATTACATATAACATGTATACTATACGCATGTAACCCATAATCTAATAAGTACATAAAACTGTTACACGCAGAATTCCTATACTCTACATGTATGCTATATGCAAAATTTTGCAAATACAATAATGTTGCATACATGTGGGACAAGTTTTATTAAATTTAAACCGAAAGAATTCTTTCAGTGTAGCATCAAATATAATGTCCTGTTGCAACCGATGGAATCCTTTTGATGTAGCTGCGAAACTTTATGGTCCACCAAAGGGGGGCGAAACACACACACGATGATCGCTTCTGCTGTGTGTGTCCACAAGTATGCGGACCGTGGATCAACCGAATCCATAAGGGGAACATTAGCTGGCATGGTTGCAGCTGGTGTAAGTATCTCGACGTAGATGTTTAGGTGTTTACACGATCAGCAACTGCGTACAGTATTTATGTTGATTGTGCACATCTTGGCAGCATCTCCAAGTAGTCGAATTCTCGGTGGCAATTTTCCGTTTAGGAGAACTCGACTTCCTTGGGAGGTCAGCCGTATGCCATAATGTATTTGTCGGTCGGATGACCGACCGATGTGGGCATAGGTAAAAGAAAGGAAAAGAAGAAACATCTCGTGCACGTGTGTGGCAGACTCGTTAGGAGATATCTCATTGATATGGTTCGGGTAATGTTGGTTGCTTGATGGTGCAACCAAATTGCCTTTCCTTGTGGCAAATACTTATTGCTGATGGACTTTTACGTCAGCGAGCATTATTGATTTAAAGTATATTCGAAGATAGTTGGTACAACTATGGAAGGTAAGTACATGTTTTTATGTGTTTTAGGAAACTGTTCCTTCATCATAGGTTGTAAGGTAAGTAGTGGCGTTTAATGGAACTGTCACAATACTTGTTTTATATCGTTTTTGGATACTCCTCGTTGGAAGTTTTCGCATGGTTAATGGGAAGGCGAGCAGTGGCGTTCAAGGGAACTGCCACAGACTACCAGCAACTTTTCCATCAGTGGTAGTGAAAATGTGGATTGTGCATTTAACTAATTCAGCTAGAGGAGCTCCAGTTCATAAATTTAACACTTATACGAGAGCCAATCTACTAGCAATCATCCGAAACCAACTAAAAAAATACAAACCGAATAAACTGAGATACTAACCACCACACCTATAAAGAGGTAAACCCGAACAATTAAGGCCCTTCCGATCCAACGAATTTAACTAAATCTTAAATCACAAACTTGGTGAGAGTGCGATTATGTCATTGGTCACTTACCCATATTTACCTCCTCAACAGAGATACATCCCCAATCTGGCAAAAATGCATACAGTCCTCACCTGAAACTTATAACAGATCATCTACTTCGTACCATAGATATGTGGCGGATCAGCACAATCCACAACCTCCACGCAGTCGCCGTAAGCAAGGACTCACACCGAGAGTAGCTTTCGACTAATTAAGTCAAGCACACTCTCGGTCAACCTCGCACACAAAGGAGAGTCACGGCTGAATTGGCGTGGAGTCGACGCGGTACTACGTTGGTCTCGCTCACATGTAGAACGAGAACCGACACCAGATCTTTCCAGCCAATTTCGGGTGACAAACCACGTGTGGACAATTGGCGCGAATACAACCACTTCGACATCAACCGCCGCCACAAGAAGAACATCAGCCGCCACCAGCGACCCCAGCGACTCCAGCCTCTTCAACGGAGCAGACGACAAGGACGATTTGGGGATCGAAACCCCAAAGATATCTATAACATTTTTGAAAATCCCACCCACGACAATATTGAAAACATAGATAAGTTAATAAAAAGCCTAAAAGTTAAACTATAAATTATAAGTACAGAGCTAATATTGTCAGCTGCTCACTATGCTAATTTATAGATATGTGTGGCGTTTCTAGCAGATACACACACGACTAGTAAAGAACAACACCACCAAAAGCACATCCATTAAAGTCGTATACCACATCAATAATATTGTGACGAATTTACGAACATGAAGCACGCCATCTAGTGCGGGATAGACGACAAAGAGAAGCAGGCAAACTGACAACGGAATAATAAGTGTCAGTCAAGAGTCAAGAAGAAGAGAACTGACAGCAAGACACGAGGATCGATGTCAAGGGATAAAAGTAATTAACACGTGTTGTTGGAGACGGAGCAGCACACGACGGCCGACTAGCGGCACACGACTGCCGACTGGCAGACTGAGCATCGCACATTTTATACTCTGGCTCCTTGTTCCTGTGACAACATGCGAACGAGGGAAAGGAGACAAAAAAGCGAATATCAGCAGCGGCAGTTGTGGAGTTGGTGCGAGTACAAGGCAATCAGTCAAACGCTGCACATAAATATTGATAAAGAGATTAACGGATAGATTGGTTATATTTAAATAAATTTGAATTAGGAAAGCGAGTTTACAAATTGGTCCTTCGACCCGGAGCAAGTCATCGAGGGAAACACAGCAGCTGCCGACTGGACAACACAAGCTGTGCAACGTGGGATCCAAGCGTTTCAACTACAACGCATTGAAGCACACCCGCTGCGACCAAGCAGACAGACGGTCGTGTAGCCTAACCAGCCAGCAGCAAACGGCAGCGCACTCAATTGCGTAAGCTACAGCCGATCCACAAGCATCGGATTCAAGTAGCTAGTGGCAATTTCGATCCACAAGCATTGAAAGGAAGGCAGCTAAACCACAATGGCTACCAGTGATTCGCCAAGCAAGGCAATGGCGGATCAGAATGTTCCGGCAAGCAAACGAAGACGAGGAGTCCTTAAGGGATTCCTCACGCGGTTGGAGGAGTTCGCCGAACAGGGGAAACAAGTATTCGGATAACGGCATTGGTGATGGGACGATTGACTTCGGATCTGCCGTCAAGGTCACTGGAACATGACTGGAGAAGCTTTTCATCGCTGGCGTTGGCCGACCCGCTATTCCACAGATCAAGACCCATTGACTTGTTGCTGGGTTCGGACACTATCTTCCAGATCCTGCGCGATGGACGACTGATGGATCCCGATAGTAAAATGATGGCGCAGAACACCATATTCGGCTGGGTAATCGCAGGGAGTGGACCAGCTCTGCTCGATCAGGAACAACATTGCTGCACTGTCACCCAACAAGTCGACCCATTAGAGGGTACACTGCCAATAAATATGCCTACATATAACGATGTCGACAACGGTAAAGCTGCGAATACGAATTATCAGCAAGCTCCGTATGTTCCGACATCGGTGTATCAAGGTGGAAATGAACTCGGTGTTTCTCCATCATCTTCCACACAACCACAGCAACAAAAATTCCAAAATTATAATTCACCACCTGCTTCTAATATAACTCAGCAACCCTATTCCTTTGGTGCCACAAACACAATGACGGGCACTACGTACATAACCTCTCAAGTAACAAATGAACCACAGAGTTCTTATCAGGTATCTTCACAACCTTATTCAAATTCAAGGACTCCGCCGAATGAGCAAATGCAAATTCAACAACAACCACCACCACTGCAACAGCATCAAACTTTGCCACAGCCACAATCGTTGCAACCACAAATTATTCAACAACAGTCTGTGCCACAATAGTCTGTACCACAATAGTCTGTACGACAACAGTCGGCGCCACAACAGTCTGTACCACGACAGTCTGTGCCACAGCAGTCTGTACCACAGCAATCTATGGCACAGCAGCCTGTATCTCATCAAACCTTACCGCAGCCTATGACTCAGCAATCTGTGCCAGAACAGCATAGGACACAGCAAAGTATGCAGCAGCAATCTGTTCCGCAACAGTCTTTGGCCCCACAGCCTATGCGGCAGCAATCTATACCACACCAATCACACCAATCAAAGGGCCAAACCAAATTGGCGATCCAGTTGGTGAATCAACTGACGGAGGTTCTTAAAGGCGGCGGATTCCCGCTACGTAAGTGGAAATCAAATTGCCACAAGGCATTGAACTGGCTGTCCCCCGATTCACCGGGTTCTGAAGAAGTGTACCAGTTCATCACGAGCGAAGAAACGAAGCTACTTGGTGTGAATTGGCATCCCGGACCGGACTATTTGAGCTACAAGGGGCAGAAGATTCCGGAGGTATCATCGCTCACGAAGAGGAAGGTCCTGTCACATGTCTCCAGACTATATGATCCAAGCTGGTATTGCATAAACTGTGACTTAGAGGTGTCGATTGGGATGAACCACTGGATGAAGAGATCCGGAGAGAGTGCAAGGAGTACTTCGAAGGATTTGCCAGCGCTGGGGTCGGTGAAGATCCCACGATGGTTGGGACATCCGAAAACCCTTCAGTTACATGGATTTTCGGACGCAAGCGAGAAGGCGTATGGAGCGGTCCTCTACGTCAGATTTGAGGAGGACGGTGCTTCTCAAGTACGTATCATCATGGCAAAGGCAAAGGTGGCCCCAGTCAAGCAGGTGTCACTCCCAAGACTCGAGTTATGTGGTGCCCATCTCTTGGCTCGGTTTTTTTTCGTTCGTGAGGAAGGCGCTTCAACTTAGCGAGGTTCAATGCTTCGCATATACCGATTCCACTATAGTTCTACAATGGCTATCGGATCATCCCAGGCGGTGGAAGACATTCATCGCGAATCGTACGTCGTACATTTTGGAAAGGCTGCCATGGAGCCAGTGGCATCATGTACGGACTGCGTCCAATCCAGCGGATTACCTATCAATGGGGCTTAAGGAAAAGGAGCTCGCCGGAGCAGAGCTGTGGTGGCGAGGGCCGGGCCTTTTGCGAGACAAGGAGCTGAAGTTGCCCCGGACGCCCACTCATCAAGTCCGAGAGGCGGACACCGGAAAACCGGTAGACCTCCAGGAACGAAGGGCATCGTATTTCGTAATACAGCAAGAGGAGCTGTCTATAACAAGAAGGGTCTACAGCTTCACTCGAACGGTACGAACATTAGCGTGGCGGAAGGCGGATCTAACAGCCATGAGAGCCGGAATGCAAGTATCAAGACAAAGCGAACTGATTGCGCTCAACCCATTCATCGATGACCAAGGTACCCTCAGGGTGGGCGGAAGTCTAGAAGCAGCAAAGATGGAATACGAACGCCGACATCCACCAATCTTACATCGGCAACATCACCTGGCAAGGATTATCGTGAGAGATTTGCACTTGAGACTGATGCACGCTGGAAGCCGGTTACTGCTATCCGCAGTTAACTCCCGGTACTGGATCATAGGGAGTCGAGAACTTGTCCGGAGGGTCATCGCTGAATGCACGGTTTGCGTTCGTCACAAGGGACGGGTGCTATCTCAACAAATGGCCGCAGTGCCAGCCAGTAGGATTAATCCCGCACGGCCATTTAGTAACACCGGCGTTGATTATGGAGGTCCTATCACTCTTCGGACATGGAAAGGACGCGGCGCGAAGCGAGTCAAAGGCTACATCTGTCTCTTCGTATGCTTGGCAACCAAGGCAATACATCTCGAAGCGGTTAGCGAGCTGTCCAGCGAGGCTTTCCTGGCAGCATTAAGGAGAGTTCTCGCGCGTTGGGGTTTTTGTCACACTTTATGGAGTGATAATGGTACCAATTTCGTGGAGACATGCATCGAGCATTTTGGTACCGGTGGAAGAACGAATACCTCCACACGTTGCAGGCCCGCAACAAATGGTATCATCCGGAACCAAACCTAGGAAATCCGGTCGTGGTGCTTCTGAAGGACGAGCAACTATCTCCGACCTATTGGCCCATGGGAAGGGTCATCAAGCTTCATCCTGGCAGAGATGGCAAGGTGCGGGTGGCAACTGTAAAGATTCAGGGGGGAACCCTTAAGCGACCCGTCACGAAGTTGGTCCTACTCCCGGTTGCGGAAGATAAGACGGTTGAACCGACAGTTCAAGGTGGGCGGAATGTTGGAGACGGAGCAGCACACGACGGCCGACTAGCAGCACACGACTGCCGACTGGCAGACTGAGCATCGCACATTTTATACTTTGGTTCCTTGTTCCTGTGACAACATGCGAACGAGGGAAAGGAGACAAAAAAGCGAATATAAGCAGCGGCAGTTGTGGAGTTGGTGCGAGTACAAGTCAATCAGTCAAACGCTGCACATATATATTGATAAAGAGATTAACGGATAGATTGGTTATATTTAAATAAATTTGAATTAGTAAAGCGAGTTTCATCATCATCATCATCATCGGCACTACAACCGGGAACCGGTCTTGGCCTTATTTAGCAAGTCCTGAGACTTGTTAAATTTTCCATAATGATTTATTTTGTCTGGGCAAGGTCATTAGTCTTGCGCCAGGAAAGCGAGTTTACACGTGTAAAATAATAAGTAAAACTAAAGTAAATCCATTTAAACCAAGGAGAACGAGCTTTTGGAGTTTGATTTAAATTATTTCGCGATCCAGAGATCGGACCTAGGAGGCCGCTAAACGTAAAGCCGAAAATCCGTAACAATATAGCATCTCCACATCAGTCGAATGTACTTGAGTTTAGAAATCGAATTCGTACACGCGGTAGTAACCCGATACGTTGAGCTTTAGTTCTGTCTTTTAGTGATTCTAGCCGTTATAGCGTCGGTTCGAATCACACGCTCTTCACTATCGTCGCAAATTCTATAGAAGTTCGAACTCAAATTTAAAACGTATTAGCATTTCCTCTTGGCAAGAGATGGCAGTACTTCGGTTCTAAAACAATTCGAATATTCACCAACGCAGCCAAAGCTTTTTGAATATTCGAATTCATTTGAAAGTGCACAAATAGTGACTTCTATTAGACAATAGGACTAGCTATTTATATTTACTTGGTGCTAATATCGCCCACATTATAAACACATTAAAGCAAGACGGGCATTTAAAAACATCCGATATGCAATAGCGAAAGAGAGAGAGACAGCTCACCTGCGACGTTTACAATAAAAACAAACACATTTCACTTCTTCATTTTCAGGTACATTTTTGTTCTTAGCTAATGTTGACTCTCGATCCTTTCTAATGCACATGCTCGCCTAGTACGCCTGGATTAATTATTTTTAATAAATAAGAGCCGTTAAATCGATTTTCAATTAATGTAGCACTTTATTGGTCCGTTAATAACTTATCGCGTCTTTGACTGCTTACTTCTTACTTTTTACTTCTTACTCCTTACTTCTTTCCATGATCTGTGTGCGACGTATTTATACCGTTTCCTCATTCTGATTCAGCGTTTCGTTTCCGCCCGTTCCATAGCCTTGAATGTTCTACTGTTCATAATCTCCAGTTTTCCAGTACTTTCTAGAATATTCTAGTGCTGATTGTCATATGCGTCACAATACATTGATTGTCTCTTTTAACCTGGCGAAGGCCATGAAGACCCTTGTACCTGTTCAATCCAAGTTGACATGCAGTCTCCACGTGACACCCCTGGATAGCTGCTTTGGCACCCGCCAAGTAGTCAACCAATGCATGCAGCGACATCCCCAGAAAGGTTGGCGCAAGGCTAATAACCTTGTCCGAAAAAATAAATTATTATGGCAAACTTAACAAGCCTCGGATATGGACCAGATACATGACGACGACCACGGAAATGAAAATGGCTAAAGGATTTGAAAATTTTCTCATGGAACGTCCGCAAACTATATAGAGCTCGAGCTGCATAGCATCTAGCCGATGCCCTGACCGAATATAAGACTGACATAACATCATTACAAGAAATATGATGGACGGGGAGTGGTGTTATTCAAAGAAACGAGATTTATTACAGCTGTAATGCAAAACACAATGTGCTCAGGGTAGGCTTTCTAGTCAGCCAAAAACTGAAGCCAGCCATTATAGGCTTTAATGCAATAGACGAAAGGCTATGCACTCTTCGCGTGAGTTATTCCTTTTGTCAAGTAGAGGCTGACTTCTGGCTTGACGGTACTTTATTTATTTTTTCACTTAAATTACTATTTACAAGATGAATTTTTGTTACTACAACGTTCGAACCTTATCGTCGTAACTTAGAGTAATGCTCCGACAGTTATGAACGTTTTTGTTTATATACATTTTGTATTGTGTAGATAGGGATATTAGTGAATATTTTGTAGATAAAAGATGCTAGTATGTCATCGAACTGGACGTGATGGTGCGGAGGTTCTTTAAAACCTTCCTAAAGAACCATCCATTTCTTTAAAACAACCTACTTTTCCCTCACTCCACAAACCACTATAATTACCTGCATTTGAGCAGTGTAAGCTTTCTCCCAAATAACTTTCACCTGAAAGTAAAACCCCAGCAAGCATGCACATCAAACAAATTGTTTCATTCATATTACATGAACCGTGCCAGACAATCGGCTCGGCTTGTCAGCAATTATAAAATATAAATACTCGCTGGCCAGCGTAATTGCTGACACAGCTGTAGCCAGTATTCTTGCTACGGTTCATGAGTGAATATTGCCCCAATCCTAAGGTTCGCTAGAGTTGCGACCAATTTCCTTTATCGGTTATCTACCGATCATGAGATTTGCGCACTAACATGATTGACGTTAGACAATCATACCCTAGATCATGCCTAACGATGCTCCGGCCGATTAAAACAAACAAACACAGTGTAGCATCACTGTGTTTATTCTACCAACCAACCGCTGGTCCATGGCCACCCTGGGCGAGACGTACGCTTGCACGCCTGCAAGGCTAATTCCTCGCCATTATACTCATGTGTCGGCATCGTCTTGTAAACAAAACCCAAATTTTCGGCTGACCTATCGTCACAAGAATGTATAGCCTACAACGGCATTATCATGAACGCCTGAGTAAACACGATGTGCATATCATCGTGACCCTTGAAATAGCGTTTTTGTGTATCTTAAAGCAAAAATCTATTTCGTTCTCAGGCGCAGGCCATCAAAGATTTATGGCTCTCGAAATAGCGTTTCTGTTTATTTAAGACACAGAAACCCATGTCTCCCTTCGGCGATCTTCGCTATCGCGTATCTCTATAACGCCTGCAATTCATTACACCAGCCCATGTCTATTCGGGTGCATTTTCGTCGTTGCCGATATGCAGGCTGAAGGGTAACGTACTTGTCCTATACGGACACATATAGAATCCTCCCACACTGATGTAATCCATCACCGTTGAATCTGACGGATATAGGATTGCATCGGCGAGTCAGATTTCGAGCCCTGTCGGGTATACACGCGCTGAGAGTCGAGTTCGTTCCCCAAACTGTGTATACTAGTACAGTGAATCCGTAAAAGGCGCGACATAATTTAACGTTTATTTAAAGTATCGGTAGTAAGAAATATCGTGTCTATAAAGTGTCCCCGAGTGTAAAAGTGAAATTTTATCAGTTAGCCAATTTATATCTGGGAACAATATTCTATTGAATTCCGATTTCAACTAAGAGATAGTGAACTAAATTAAGCGCTGTGTATCTATATTAATGAACATAATAAAGGATTTATAAACGATTTCCGAAGTTTATTTGTTTGGTTTCTGTGTCCGCTCGTATTTTGAAACAACGCAGTTTTGTGCACAATTGTCTACGTAAAAGAACGGTGGGTTATTAAGTGAACCAGCACCGTACGCCGGCGCACCCTAGTTAATACCCCACAATGCTTCATTGTCTGGATTAGGTAGATTGTGGATTATGAGTTATTGTAGATAACAAGGGTTTTGGGTGTTAACTCGTGCGAGGCAAGTTTAAGAACATAATCCTCATAAACCTTCACGGACCTACAGAGGAATCCCCTGACGATGAAAAATAAAAATTCTATGAGAACGTCGAACGGACCTTAAATTCCTGCCCAAGATACGATGTGAAAATCGTTCTTGGGGATTTGAATACGAAAGTACGTCGGGTGCTTCAGGCACTTCGCAGTTCCCATAGTTTGCATGAGAATACTAATGACAATCGACTAGGACTCATCGAACTGGCAGCATAAAATAACTTGGCCTTTGGGAGTACCAGGTTTCAACGTAAAGATATACACAAAGCCAGCTGGGTATCACCTGATGGAGCCACTCGCAACCAAATTGACTACGTGTTGATAGATTACCACCACTCCTTGAGCTTGATGATGGTACGAACGTACCAATGTGCCAATGTCAACTCGGAACACTATCTTTTTTGTATAGTTTTCCGAGCGCGGATTGCTTTATGGAGACGTATTGCAACCGCGCATCAGATTCGGATCAACACGGCTGCCTTACGCAAGTAGAGTAGCAGTAACACCTTTGGTCATGCGTTAGGACTAGCCCTCGAAAAGCTCGACGGAGGGAGAGCAAGTCCTGAGGCCAGAATGCCGGGCGTATAAGATATATATATATATATATATTAGTACTACCAATTCCATCTTTGGCAGTAGTCATAGAGATTGGAGTGACTGGTTTGATGATGAGTGCACACTATCGTAAGAATGCTGCATAACGGGCAATGTAGTAGACTCATAGGATGCGGGTACGCGAGGTGAAATACAAAGAGCTTAGAAGATCTGAAAAAAGACTCCACAGACAAAAGAAAAGTGCCTGGAAAAAAAACTTGTCTGTGAAATAGAGAAAAGTGGAGGGTGAGGTCCGCACCATGCGCGGAAGTTTTACCAAATAATCCGCAGTACGACGTGGTACACATCACGTTACACTTACTGTAAGGATAAGGAGGGTAATCTGATCACCGATCCTGAAGGCATTCTGGGGCGATGTGAAGTGCATTTCAATGAATTGCTAAATGGTCAGCTCACAGAAGAATTGGAGGCTCCACCAACGCAAGATCAAGACCAAATGCTGCCGCCACCAAGCATTGACGAAACATTAAAAGCCATAAGACAGCTCAAATCAAATAAAGCCCCTGGAGCTGATGGCATACCAGCTGAGCTGATCTAACAAGGAGGGATGGCGTTACATCACACAATTCGTGAGATTGTGGTACACGTATGGGAGCAAGAGGAGATGCCGGAAGATTGGCGTTATGGAATAATTTGGCCCCATACATAAGAAGGGAGATGTCACACCGTCCAGCAACTATAGGGGTATAACATTGCTACGTATCGCCTATTGGATACTCTCCACTATCCTACAAGATCGGATAGCCCAATACGCTAAAGTCATTATTGGTCAATATCAGTGTGGCTTTATCCCAGGCAAATCAGCGATTGATCAGATATTCACCCCGTAGGCAGCCGATAGAAAAATGTCTGGAATTTAAGATCCCATTGTATCATCTATCCAGATCGAGCAGGCGGCACAAAAACTGGGACTGCACATTAATGAGGGGAAAACTAAGTACATGGTGGCAACTCTGCGAGGAGAAGACCTAACGTTGGTCGAACTATCAGGGTAGTGGAGCACGAATTTGAAGTAGTGCAATCCTTTAACTACCTTGGGTCAATAATATCAGCCGATAACTAATGGAAGAAGAAATACGCGAACGGCTGATGAAATCCAACAAAGCCTACTATGGTCTATCAAGGCTCTTTAAATCCCGAAATTTATCCAGAACATCCAAACTACTACTGTACAAGACCATGGTCTTACCAGTACTCATGTAAGGATCCGAGACTTGGATGCACTGGGGTAAAAGGCACTCTGAACTCTTAGCCGCGTTCGAGAGGAAGGTCTTAAGGAGAATTGTTGGCCCCGTATGTGAGGAAGGACGATTCCGGACACGCTACAACCATGAGTTGTACGCAATCTACCTTGAAGCTAATGTTGTAAGAAAAATCAAGCTCGGTAGACTCCGGTGCGCGGAACACCTAGTTCAAATGAGCGAAGAGCCTGGAAAGCCGTTTGTGGCAGAATGTATGGAAGGAGACAGCGCGGCAGACTTTGTCTGCGATGGAGGGGTGGCGTAGACCAGGACGCCCAAAGCCTGGGAGTGCCAAACTGGATGATATCGGCTCGAAATCGGGATCGGTGGAGAGACTTGTTAAATAAGGCCAAGACCGGATCCCGGTTGTAGTGCCCATGATGATGATGATGATGAAATGAGAAAATAAAAGAAAGTTGTCCTCATTTTCTAAAGACTTATTGATCTGTCTTCGTAAGTACACAAATAAGTACAGGAGTAAGTAAGTAAGTATGTAAGTAAGTAGTAAATAATTAGGTAAGTAAGTCAGAAGATAGGTAAGTCAGTAGGTAAGAAAGTAAGTAATTAAATAATAAGTAGATAAGTTAGTAAGCCAATAAGCAAGTTAATAAGTTTGTAAGTAAGAAAATAACTAAGGGGGGAAATTCCTGTAAACAAATTGTTTTGCATATTTTTTTTGCTTTAAAAATTAATTGAGCATCCGAAGAAGGTATTCTCAAAGTCTGGGGCTCAACATAAAGTCCTTAATGACCCTAGAAACTCAACAAAGGGACGCGCAAAAGTACCGATAGCAGGTGAGCGAACAATCACTCTTTACTACAGTTTAATTTCTAAGCCAAACAAGTTTGCTAGTTTCTTTTTTGAAAAGATGGTGAACATCCAGCCCCTCTACATCCACAAATACAAAAGAATATTCTTCCGATATACGAAGACTTATCACGAGATAATCTACTGGAGCGTTACATTAGCGATTTCACTCAAAACGCCAACGAATATTTTAATGCGGCTGTGTGGCGTTTATCTCCTAAACATTTAAATTGTGGCTCAAAAATAATAGTAATTGCGGCATATTTCATCATCATCATCGGCACCACAACCGGGATCCGGTCTTGGCCTTATTTAGCAAGTCTCGAGGCTTGTTACATTTTCCATAATAATTTATTTTTACGGGCAAGGTTGCGGCATATTTAGCTGCAGGAATATTCAATGATGGATATTCATTTGTCCTTAGAGTCATGAACGATCTGCAACTGCCATCGGCCTGGAATGTAAAATGTTCGCCGATTCGTACGGCACCAATCGAGTGAATAGACAAAATCGACACTCATTAAATTCATCGAAAGAGGCCGGAACTGCTCAAAAAGAGAAAAAACAGCCGAGATGGATGGTTTCCTTGAAGTAGAAGGCTTGCTCTATCGTCCTGCCATCGCTGATTAAGCTTGGGTAATTATAAATCAGTGTAAACTCTATTTTTTAACAACGAAAACTTAAATGATGTTGTGGGGGGCGAAGCCGTGGTGCTGGCGTACGGCACTGGGTTCGACTCCGTCCCCACTCTACACTAAAACAAAGTTCCGCTGTAAATTGTTCACCACGGGCTTCCGGAAACACTGTTTGTGACACTGAAATAACCAAGTAACGCACCGTCCGCCAGAGGAGAGAGGGAAAATAAAATACTATTTTTTTTATTGTTTATATTTTTGTTTATTTATAACTGATGGTTCTTGTTTGTACTTAATACTGGTGATAACACAAATTAAACGTAAAATGTACATTAGCACTGGTGTATATATGTTGAGCACTTAGCACTGATATATATAGATATATTATCTTTGATTCGCGGCATTTGCACAAACAAACGACTAAAAGATTGGTTATAGGAGGCAACCCGATCACGACTCTTTTACTGGTTAACTACGGCTCCCCGGCGTGCCGTGGGGAGTGGAAGACGAACTTGAAATACGACTCAGCGGTGTGAATTCGCTAGCAAGGGAAATTCGGCCAGTGGTACATGCTCTCTTGATTAAGGGATGCGTTTCCTATTACAAGAGAAACGTGAAGTCTCTCTTTGGGGGTAGGTAATCGGATCTCATAGAGAAGATCATGGTGGTATGCATGTAAGTGTGAACATTGGTTTTTTTTTCATGGGAGAAGGCCATGAGAACGAAGCTGAAAAATCGAAAAGGAATAATGGGCATCAATGAGATGTGAGTTCAGATAAATAAACAAGTTGTATCTCATTGGGTGCTAATGGATTTCTGTTTGCTCATGCCGCGAGGTCATGAGAAGCGGTTCCATAAATATTGAAAGACAAGGGGATCGTGTAGATCATTGTTTATGGTGTGCATTGCAGCTGTATAGATAGATTACAATGCGTCGTGGAAATGGTGCTAATTGAGGTTTTAACATACACACTGGGTATTGGATGTTTATGGGTAAGAACAACATTCTTATTTGCATTTGGTTATGCTATAGGATTTGGTTTACGACACTAGACGCAAGATGCGTGTATTTGCTTTTGTCCTTTGGACAAAGGGTCTGCTAGATATGTGCGTGTGGGAAGATTAGGGCGCACATGAGGGACAAAATTGCTTGGCGAACAATGGTGCCGGAATAGTTTTCCTAATCATGCTACATGTATGCAGACGAATTATTTTCCAGCGAATTCTAATGATGCATTGGATGTGTGAACAGAATCTTTCAGGAATTTGATGTTTGTTCTTTAAGGAAAGTAAATTTGATGCATTGAATTACGAATGCTAAGAAATCTTTGTTGGGGAAATTTTGCCGTTGCATTGATGCATGGAAAAATGCCCTTGTTGGTGAAATTCTTTTTATGAATTTTAGGTAATGCGTTGTATGCATTAATGTTCTTGGAAAAGGAAATGTTTTCAGGTGCCAATCCAATTGCATTGGCAGGAAACAGTGGGAGTTGGGTTGTAATAATGGGGGGTTTGTGGCGGTTCCGCCAAACCCCCCAGTTCGCTTACCTGAAAAACCCCCATAACTTCCACCCGACCTCATAACTTCACTAATGCAATCGCATTAGCACCTTAAATGCTTGACACATTAAAGTTATCAAATTTATAATCTAAAAGTCCCTGTAAAAGAAAACTTACCCTTCATCCATCTCTTCGCATACAATTCCTGCAAGATTTAATTTCTACCTTTTCAGGAATCCCAAAACCTATTCGGTACCCTCGGTTCCCAGGCAAATTTCAACTTTACCACACCTGCACCGCAATCTCCACCTAGCATACCTGAAACATTTCCTTTTACAAGGACATTTAATGCATACAACGCATTAGCTAAAATTCCTAAAAATAATTCTTTAATGTGCATATGCACCATGAATACCAAATCATTCGGCACCCTTTGTTATCATTTAAAATGCTATGTCGGCCAGCTTGTTTTTACAGCTGTAATAAGCTGACCCACGATTCGTTTGTCCAATCGACAAACAATTCCCGCATCCCAATCATTATCATCGGAACCGAATCCTCTAGCATTTTCTAGTATAAACAAGAACTCGATTCCCATACCAGTCGGAGATGCCATAAACCATAATCCTACGCATGTAAACATGCATAAGATCCAACTCATCGTATGTGTTCCCACTAACAAACAATGTTCAATTTCTTTTTCAGCCGCAACTAATTATTGATGCTGTGCGCGAACTGATATTGGAAGATCGTCATGTGACCTATCGTGAGATTGAGACAACCTTAGGCGTTAGTGGGACCAGCATACATTCAATATTGCACAAACATTTGACTGTTAAAACAATTTGTTCGCGTTGGATCCCACACAATTTGTCAATCGCCCAAAAAAAGGCTCGTGTCAATTGGTCGAAAGAAATGCTCAAAAAATACGGTCGCGGTGCTTCGAAACACGTCTATGACATCGTGACAGGTGATGAATCGTGGATTTACGCGTATGAGCCCGAAAGTAAACAGCAGTCGACTGTCTGGGTGTTTCAAGATGAGCCAAATCCAACAAAAGTTGTTCGCGCACGAAGCACTTCCAAGCAAATGGTCGCCTGTTTTTCGGAAAAACTGGACATGTCGCAACCGTACCACTAGAACAACGCAGAACAGTCAATTCTGAGTGGTACACAACCATTTGTTTGCCAGTTGTCTTCCAAGAAATCAGGAAAACCAACCGCTGAAGACGGATCACTCTTCACCACGACAATGCGAGCGCTCACACATCGGCTGCGACAACTGCATTTTTGAGCACCCAAAACATCGATTTGATGGGTCATCCGCCGTATAGTCCTGACTTGGCACCGAATGACTTCTTTTTATTCCCGTACGTAAAAAACAAACTGAGAGGTCAACGTTTTTCGACACCTGAAGAAGCGGTTGCTGCATTCAGAATGCATGTGTTGGAGATACCTCAATCAGAGTGGCAAAAGTGCTTCGACAATTGGTTCAAACGCATGCAAAAGTGTATAGATCTTCATGGGGAATATTTTGAAAAAACAATAAAGTGATTTTCGATGATCAATATTTGTTTTTGTTCTCTAATCCCGAAATATAAAAGGCAACCCTCGTACAAATGCAGGCAAGGGATTCGTTTCCGTGGGGGTTACCTTGAACGCCACCAATCATCTTCCCATTAACCATGTAAAAACTACCACCTACGGCATACAAAAACCTGGTAAGCAAGTATTTACCTTTAATAGTTGTACCATAAAGCCGTGAAACGCAGTAAAATCACCATATTCGCTGATGCAAAAACCATCAGCACCAAACAGGCATGTTCCTTTTGGGCTATTTGGTTGCATCACCATGCAACCAACACGAACCGAACCAATCCATTAAACATGTCTCGGATCGAATTCCATCATATAAACAGGTATCTTCCACACGTAAGAACAATTTGGTCGCACCATCTAGCAACCAACATTGCCCGAACCATATCCATGAGATATGCCCTTACGCGTCAGCCACACACGCAGGAAATGTTTCATCTTTTCCTTTGCATACATGCCCACATCGGTCGGTCATCCGACCGACAAATACATGATGGCATACGGCTGACCGCCCAAGGAATTCGAGTTCTCCCAAATGGAAAATTTCCATCGAGAATTCGACAACGTGGAGATGCCACCAAGATCTGCACGATCTGCATAAATGCTTTACGCAGTCGCTGATCGTGTATGCAACAAAATCTCTATGTCGAGTTAATGGCACCAGCTGCAACCATGGTAGCTAATGTTCCCTTAGGAAATTGTTGAATCCACGGTCCGCTTGCTCATGCACAGCATGAGAGTGCGATGTAACCTCATCTGCGTGTGTGCACATCCTTTCGATGATCATCTTTTAAGATCATCCCTTATATGGTCATCGGGGCGATGAATGAAAATTTCGGTGCTCTGCCGCTTCGATGTGTACTTTCAATCGCTCAAACGTTAAATAAACACAAGAGTCTAGTTTTAACAGCCACAACATACGGTCGCGCCGGAGAGTTTGGAATTAAGGAAAAGTAATTTAACCTTTTATGTTAGCTCATGTATATTGTCTATACGCGAATTCAAATTAATATCAAGAAGTGTTGCAGAACTATAATTTAACCTTGTATGTTTAACTCGAGTGCTTATTCCGTATTCGAATTCAACATTATAGCAAGAAGTGTAGCAGAACTATGGATAGTGGTTAATTTGCAACTGAAGGAAGTTGTTAACAATAAAGTTCATTCATTTAAAGTAGGCCGTTGTGTTTCATTTCCTTTTATTGTAATGGCGAGTGGCGGAGTTTTGCCACTAATCGTACGGTGAACTAGTATGAGTGGAATTTTCGTGAACCTGTTCCATTGGAGGCACATAACGAAAGACACTGCAATTACCACATTTCTGCCACCAATCCCATTAGCACGTTTTTCCCAACGTCTATTGTAGCGACGATGCACAGCGTAAACATGACCCTCATTATCGAACGAAGCATTTGGTCGCTTCTTCCTTTGTCTTTGCCGCCTGCCTGCTTCGTTGTTCCATTGCCTTCAAGCACGTGTAAGCAACATCGGATCTGGACGGTCACACACATACCACCATGATCTCCATTACGAGATCTGGTTCTCTATTCCATCAAGAGAGACTTTACGTTTCTCTGGTGGCAGGTAAAAACGATATCCTTAGTGGAGAGGATATCTACCATCACACCACAAACTCACCCCAAACGAAGGTTGTATCGTTAAGTCCTTTTCCACCTGAAGACCGCCACGGTCGTTGCCGCTTCCGCTCCTCATCGCGCGCCGAGTACGCGAAAATACCTGAAGACGGGTCGTGAAAGGAAGTGTTTCATGAAAATCAATTTAATATCACATGAAGTTCACGTGAAGTGTAAAAACACTAAATATTTGATAATGGCTGGGAACTAGTTAACGACAAAAGTGAAACAAAATAAAAATTAATTAAGGACAACTTGTGTTTTACTTGCTCCTGGCGTGGACGTGGCGTCGTCGAGTTCGTTCGTGCTTTTCCAGTTTACTTTCCCGCGGAACTTTGTCTTTGTGGTGCTGGTAGAACGAAGTGAACCGAGTGCCTATGCTCGGCACAATACCTCCTTCCCCACAGGTTTTTCAGGCAAGCTTAAAAGAACCCCCACAGTGTTTTTCTCGAAACAGATTTTTTTTACGCGTCGTGCAGCATAACTCACGAAGTTTTCAATCGATTGACTTGAAATTTTATACAGATATTCTTTAAAAATATTGGCGCAAGGCTAATAACCTTGCCCGGAAAACAATTTATTATGGAAAACTTAACAAGCCTCAGACATGTTAAATAAAACCAAGACCGGATCCCGGTTGTAGTGCCGATGATGATGATTCTTTAAAAATTGCATTGCAAAAAAATGATGATTGCAAAAAGAAGAATTTCGTGAAACCACAGCTGGATTTTTTAAATAAACATTCTAATTAGGTTTTGCGCATACTGCGATTTGAAAGATCATCCGCTTTACTTTATTAAATCCACTTTATTAAGAAATTTCATATATATATATGTTGAATTTTGTAACACATCTGCTTCATATACTCGTATGTATATTAATACCATTAAACTAGAACATAAGTATAATTTATACAACATATTTTTACAACGCATAAAACATGTGATTATTTTGTTTTTGGTTACTACAATTACATTATATTTATGTTATAGTTCTTGTCTTTTACTTCTATATTTCTTTACATTTAATTTTTTGTTTCACATGGTAACTTTAGCGGAGAGTTAGATTTCGATTAAACATTATATAAGAAATTAGTTTAGTAGAAGTACAATGGAATATGTTTTTAATAGTTTGGTTAAGTAATTGTTTGGATAATTGTTTTAGTATTATTTTTTGTAGTGTCTTGAAATTAAAACTCTCAAATAATTTTATTAATTTCCTTAAATGCTGTTTATACTTTTAATACAGTTTTTTGTTATTGTTATTCTGCATACGTGTTAGTGTTTGTTTGTAAATATGTAAAATATATATGATTTATTTTTGTTTCTTTGGACTGATCTCTTTGTAACAAGTTGATTGAGAAGGTGTTTCTGTTTTTGTACAACAATTTTAATTAATACAATACATATACCCAATTGTAGCAAAATAGATTGTGTTTGTTTTGTGTTTTTCTGTTTAAAAATGTTTTCGTAGTGTGTGGGGAATTGTTTAAAAACTTACTGGGCCGCATAGTATGTAAGAAGTTCAGCACAGCTTTAAAAAAAAAGAAATGTTCTAATATAGATATAACACTATAGTAATAGTAATAATAATAATACATTTTTAGAAAACAACTTGTTTGCTATGAATTTATTAAAATATAACAAATTTATAACAAGTATTTCAAAAATATATTTATATTTAATAATTATTTTTTACCACAAGAAAACTACTTTTGAGTTATAGAATATCAGTTTTAGATTATTTATGTATATATATATATATATATATATATATATAAATATATATATATATATATATATATATATATATATATATATATATGTTCTATATTTAAATTACATACACTTTAAAAGGAAGACATAATAAATAAAATTCAAGCTGAAGAGTCCGAAAAAATTATCTTAATTCGTAAGTTTAAAAAAATCATTTATTGTATCAATTTAAGTTGCTTAGAAGATAAAAATATTATATCATTAACTTAAATCGATTATATTTGTTTTCAATTTGCTATTGTAAATTAATGGACGACAATTAGTTAGCTTGTTTGATCGTTTTTAAATAATTACCCTGTTTTGTTTTAGTGTATTTTCCCTTTTCATTTGTTAAGTTTTTAATTGTTACTAGAGATTTCGTTTTACATTATACTCGTATATATAGTTTTATGATTTTTCTTAATGTGTTGTGTGTTTTACGTGTGATCTCTCTAAGTTATTATTTAAGTAAATAAGTTCGTTTATATCTTAAGTTTAAGTTTTTAAGTGCGATTATCATATTCATGCGTTTGATGGGTAAGTTATAGTTGTTTGCATATTATAAAGGAGTATTAAGCATATTAAGAGTTAAGTTTTATAGACAGCTTAGTTTCACACATATGAGATAAAGTTAAAGATATATAGATTATATATGCATATCATTTATGTAGATATAGATTTTTGCTCTATAAATTGTTAATTCGAGATCATGCGCTATACACCGCTTAATAAACTAAATTTGAAGCCAGAAATAAGAAAATTGTGGATCTTACGGGTAAATAAATAAGTATGTGATGAGGAGGTTGGCGGTTATAGAATGTATTAGTTAAATTATGTAATTTCTTTATAAACCTATATGATTTTGACCTTTTAATTACTTGTTTTGTAATTGTAACATCATGTTGTTTTCAGGAGGGTTTCCATACGATTTCTTAAAAATGTTTAGTGCCACAAGCATCAACTTATGTAGTTTTAAATTAAAAACTCAATAATATAATATAATTAAGGAAATATTTAAGTAAAATAGGAATCAGTTGGGAAAACAACCTAAGAGAGAATGTGGGTTCTCAATTTAACGCAATCGAATAATAAAAAAGGAAGTCTATTGAAGGAACACAAATGGAGAAGGAAGACTAACATTTGCTAATAATGAATTTAATCTACATAATATATACTTTTAAAATTTATCTAGCGATGGGTTTATTTTATTATTGAATAATTTGTATATTTTACCAAATAAAATTTTGCAATGGATAAATGTATTGGAATTACAAAACAAATAAAATAAATCAAAAAAAAGTAAATAACTTTAAAAAAATAAATAAAGTAGAAGAAATAAATGAAATGAAATGAAATTTTGTTACCATTACCATGATCAAAAATACAAAATAAATAAATAAATAAATAAAAAAAATGATAACAGACGATACTGTATATAATAAATATAAAATAATTATTTTCTTTTTTTCGTTTTGTTTTTGTATAGTTTAGTGAGGGCAGAACCCTCATATATTTAGCTTAGTACAAGCGATAAAACTTAACAACTATCTTAAAACTATATATAAGAATATAAACTATGGTTAAATAGAAAAAAAAGAGGGGGGTATGTTTGGCGAGAACCTAGCTAAGGCATTTGTTATACCAAACACTAAATACTAAATTTGGTAAACACGTATACAGGAAAGCATACATCGCTCCTTGGTTATGAGACATCAATGAATACAATATGTGTTTAGTACAATTGGACTTGTCCCTGATTTGACGTATCCGGGGACACCTCCTGCTGGTACTGTGACCTATGTTTTGGAGATCCGTGATTGCGTGGATTAGGTTGTGCATCTGTGGGGGTTCTCTATATTACACGGAGAATTAACCCACAATTTCAACGCAATTTCGCCCGCTAACCGCGCACCACGTCTACCCCAATCCCTTCCGCCGCCCAATTGCACATGCAAAAAGTATTCCCCAAAAGACCGCATAACCTGAATTCATTAAATTATGCAGATAATGCATAAGTGAATTCAGCCCTTTCTTGCCATACGGCAACACTATTGCATAAACTACATGAGATTTCCACCGGAAATCACAATTTCATGTTTGGTTAGCAACAGCAAAGTCTGGGCAAGCGATGCTGTTGCTATATAGCGAAACTGCTGGGGTAATTTCAGATTCCTTGAGTTTGGTTCTCATGCTCATATTTTCCCAAGCCATCGCGGCGTCCCTTTGACCTCCCCCAGAGACGCTATTCGCTGGGGATCAATAAACTCAGTGGCCAGGTGATGCGCTATAGTGTACATAAGCAAACAAATACAAAAAAGATATAAATCATTTAAACAAACAAACAAAAAAAACAAACACATAAAACAAAATTCACATGTAACAAAAATTTATACAATTTAAAATTATTTTATAAAACTGAATAACTTCATTTAAAGTTAAGTATTAAAACTAAAACGTCAATATGCTTATCTTAGAGTATTTTCTAGTAGCCAATAACGTAATATACAGGGAGACAGACTTGTTTGAAAATATTTAGAATAAGGTCTATGATTTATAAAAAAGGGGGTTACATCCGACGGATCGCACCAATTTGCGGTTCATCTCCCGACGGCGCAGACATCCCTGCATAAGAACTCGTTCCATTACAGAGCGGGGAAGCTGTGGAACTCCCTCCCCACAATAGTGTTCCCGGATCGTTACAACCTACAACTTCAAAAAGAATTGCAACAATTATTTGGAGGCATCTCGGGGCACAAACTCGGCGCTAGAGGTTCCCCTCTTTCGAGAGAAGTGTAATAAAAAAATTTTTTTATGAATGCGGGTTTTAAACTAAACTAACACATGTGTTGTAAGTGATTAAAAAAAAAGTTGTTTACTTATTATATATCAAAAATATAAGTTATTTAATATCGGCTTCGCGATATATTTTTTGTAATGTGCACAAGCTAGAAGAAATAATCATGACCTTAAAACATGAAAAAAGAAATGAATATATATATATATATGTATATATATATATATATATATATATATATATATATATATATATATATATATATATATATATAGATATATATATATATAAACAACAACAAGAATAGTAGAAGATATTAGAGCAACAAATAAAATCTATTTTTCCTAAAACATGCATTTTATATGAATGGTTTGGTAGATTCTTAGCATTTATTTATAAAGATTTTTTTATTTCAATCTACAGAAACAACCTCTGCATATGGACGTTGACAAATTAATATGTAAATACAAATATATATATATAAACAAATATATATATAAATAAATATATATATATTAAATAAATTAATATATATATATATATATACATATATATATATATATATTTATATATATATATATATTTATATATATATATACCTAGTTATAACTATAGTTCTTATATATTTGATATATACGTAGAGTAAATGTTTTTCCAATAAGTGTTTTCTCTTATAGCGTTTTATTTAACTAAAATCCAATTTTTGTTTTAAAGGTTGCCAATTTTCGGCTTAGCGATTTAAATACAATTAGATACCAACAATAATATTCATTTGAAAGTTTAATTAGAATTCTTATCATTTGTTTTGTTTTTGGTTAATAAATAGTTCCATAGGTAAATATTTTAATGCAAACCTTAGGTTGCATCTTAAAATATCTCCTTGCAGATGAAAGCCGCAATTTGGACTGTTAACGCCTTTCGAAGAAAAAGCTGACTATCCAAGCTGAGCGTATTACTATTTGAAGCTCGATATTGTTCTATTTATTGTACAATATTACATTATAATTTATAGACTACATATGCTTTGAAATTTGATGTTCTTGAAGTAGCATTTTGATTTTAGGCATTGAATTTTGTATTTCTGTATTTAATTTCAATATTTTTGTATGCGTTTCAAAGAGTAAAATTATATATTTGATTTAAAACGGAGGAAGTTAAAGTCGCCAATACAGACTAATTTTGTTTTTATTTTTGTTTTTAATGTAATTTAATTTTCTTACATTATATTAAAAAACGATGTTTCGATCATTAAACATATGAATTGATAAACAAAAATCCTTTAAATCAAATGATCGACAAACTTAAAATTTTGCTCAAACGCTGGTGGAGTGAAGGGTTTATTGATGATGCTCTTAACCCTGAAGGGAAACGTGGTAAGAAACTCTATAATCAATTACTTACTATTGACTCGAATTTACCTCGATGTTACGCGTTACCGAAGATCCATAAAGTCGGATATCCCCTACGTGTGATTGTTTCCAATGTGGATACACCATATTATTTCTTTTCAAAGTTTTTAGCGAAATTGATATCAGAGAATGTACCAGCATCTCCTTTTAATATCAACAATAGTATGGAATTTATTGATAAAATCAAAAATTTTCAAATTCCTGAAGAACATAGTATGGTTTCCTTTGATGTGACTTCTCTTTTCACGAACGTACCTGAGGATTGTATTATACGAAGTATAAAAAACAGATGGGATTTTATCAAGGACAAGTGTAGGATCCCATGGAGTGAATTTCAGATCGGCCTCCGACTTCTATTAGGTTCAACCTATTTCACGTTCAATAACTCAATTTATAGACAAAGGTTTGGTACACCTATGGGCTCTCCATCTTCACCCATTTTTTGTGACTTAGCCTTAAGAGATTTGGAAGTTTCTTGTTTTGAGAAACTCGATTTCGAGGTTATTCACTATTATAGATATGTTGACGATTTGTTCTTGATTTTACCGACCAACAAAATTGAACACACTTTAAATGTGTTTAACTCATATAATCCCAATCTCCAGTTTACATATGAGATGGAAACTAATAATAGAATTAGTTTTCTTGATGTACAGGTCATCAGAAGTTTAGATAACCGATTGATTTACAATTGGTACCAAAAACCGACTTTCTCAGGGCGAGTGTTACATTACCATTCATTCCACCCAACACACCAGAAGATTGCGATGGTGTCTTGTTTGACAAATAAGGCGATCAAGTTGTCTGACCAACAGTTTCATGGTGAAAATTTGAAATTCGTTACTGATATCCTTCAAAGGAATTCCTACCCCAACACCTTCATCAAGAAACATATCAGAAAAAGATTAGCAATTTTAAATTATAATGATAATAGTCCGAGGCAAACAAGAGTGGAACCAGATGCCACTCTTACGATTCCTTACGTTAATCGTCTTACTGAACAGTTGAACAGAAAACTAAAGAATTATAATATACGTGTTATTAACTCTATTAACAACAGATTGGACCATATTGTTACACGGGGAAAAGACAAATTACAGCAACAAAATAACACCAATGTTGTTTATCAAATTATGGAGTATAGATAGGTAGGAATTATGGAGTATAGATAGGTATTGTTTGACCTGTCCTGTCACCTATATAGGCCAAACAAAGAGTAAACTCAGTACCCGCATTAAAGAGCATCGAAATAACATTAATTGTCATCCCAAGTACCACAATGTCATAACAAAACATCGACTGGACTGTAATTTTCCTGTTTCCATTTCGTTGGTTAGCTTGGTTTAAATTAATTAATGTGTATCTTATGGTTAAATATTAAGTTTTAACATTATTTTTAACTTTTTTAGACCCGATGACGATCAAATACAATGATCGAAACGTCGTTTTTTAATATAATGTGAGAAAATTAAATTACATTAAAAACAAAAATAAAAAAAAATTAGTCTGTATTGGCGACTCTAACTTCCTCCGTTTTAAACTTATATAATGACAGACGATTTTAACTTTACAATACACAAAATTATATATTTGATTTGTTTTTTCAGTACAATTATAGAGTTTTCTGATTATATAACGATTTTGGTTCATACATAACATTTGTCCACTTTGCCAAAGATATTTGTTATTGTTTTAATAAAATTTTTATTTAATTTTATTTTTTTTTCGGTATAAAGATTTACAATGTTTATGAAATTTTTGTTGTGTTGTATTCAATTTTAAGTCTTGACATTTATACTTAGCACATATATAAATTTGGTTATTTATCTTACACGATAAGAAACAATATCTTTGACCTGGTTTCGTAAATTATTTTCGCTGCTTTTGTCGTCATCGTAGTTGTCGTAATTTGGATGGACTGGTAATTGGTCCATCGGTGTTTGTTAATTGGCCACTTATAATCGTCGAGGTTTCATATGAAGCACTTTTCTTATCCTTATATTATAATGAATACAATATAAATACTGGTCCATTGTTTTCAATGCCATCTCTTTGGTAATTGTTGTGTTGCTCATTCTTAAAAGAAAAAATTTTGCCAGCTTCTTGAATACATTTTACCACTTTCTGAATGTTGTATATTGTTTCATTTTGTATTCTACTCATTTAAAATGCAAACTGAAAGAGGATACAAGATGCAGAGTATGGTTCTCCTTGCAGTGCTGTCATTTATGATTTCACTCTGCCTCGACGATTACAAAGTTTGCACTAGTTCCGCTTAGTCAGGATCATCACGAATTCTGTAAGTATTTGATAATTCATTGTTATAGTTTTTCATGTAAAAGTTCATGTAAAATTAGTAGACTGTACAATTATCCAATGAGAAAAAATGTTTTCTCGAAGTGGAAGAGGTTAATTTAATTCAAATAAAATCATCCTAGGAAGTTATTCTGTTCT
Organism: Microdon myrmicae; assembly: GCA_963931805.1. Lineage (NCBI taxonomy): Eukaryota > Metazoa > Arthropoda > Insecta > Diptera > Syrphidae > Microdon > Microdon myrmicae. The sequence goes on from OZ007501.1 coordinate 25,974,934, forward strand.
CCTTTTGCTTTACACCTGTTGAATACATAATCAATGGTATCTGAGCGCCAGAAGGAATTTATATTTTTATTATAAAGGGTCTCAAAAACAAAAAGTTTCCTGGAGTCATTTACTATGTAGTGCTCCAGTAAGCCCTACCATTAACACTCCCTTTCATATACTCCCATCAAAATAACAAACTCACATGAATCTAAACAGTTCCCAAACCAATATCGAGCAATCTTAAAGTAACAAACTCCCACACATTTCAATCCAAAGACCATAGCAGCTGATTAAATACCATCAGCAAAATCAATAGCGAGCAACCGTGGCAGCTGCTCGGATATGATTGGCCAAACAAACTTTCATGTGTTTCAGAGTTCGAGTATAAAAAGGAAAACAACATGTTTTAAGGATTATTCAATCACATTCATTCAATTAACCACAAGTCAGTCAATCATGATCATTCAGTGATGATCATTTCGCATTATTATAATTACACCCTCGACGCTCGACACACTATGTGGACAAACCATTAAAATATATCTTTTTTAAAAAATAAGAAAAACAGTTTTTTAATTTAAAGTCAGAACTCCGAGTGCTACGTTCTTCCCTCAATCATAGAGGAAGCACGGCGTTGCATAACAAATTGGTGGCAGTAGCGGGATATCCAACATCCCCTACCGAGTAAACTGATCAATCAAAGGATTCCTCGGGATGACATCGACAACACAAGCATCATCCCCACCAGAACATTGGTCACAAGCAGGAACAAACATTTGGATCCGTCAAAATTCCGCTTAACCAGGAAAGAAGAATTGACATAAGGGAAACCATATGTGGACAGCAAGTGACTATACCGCCGATCGGCAATAAAAAAGTGAAAAAGTGAAAAAGGGAAACAAATTATCAAGTCTTCAGAAAGACCAGTCCTATTCAATTATAGGGCGTGAAGCTTAGCTGGCAGTAAAAACAGTTACAGCTCAAAATAAGGAGAAAAGGAAATCACTCAAGTCAACTACAATTCAAGCCACAGTTCTACTACATTCCGCAACAAGAAGTGAGGAACACGCAACAACAACTTATAAAACAGCAAGTTAAACAACAGCAAAACGATTCCTCACCAGCAACACGTCTAACCAACAGAAACTATACAGCACCAAAGCAACGTTATCTCTGGCGTACGACTAATGACCTTGCCCGGAAAAAACAAATCATTATGGAAAATTTAACAAGCCTCAGGATTTGCTAAATAAGGCCAAGACCGGTTCCCGGTTGTAGTGCTGATGATGACGATGATGAAAGCAACGTTATCGGCCAGAGCAGCAGTCAACAGTGCATACATCGAGGATAACCATTGAGGCTCATTGTTTGTCTATAATAATTAAAAAAAAAAAAAAAAAAAATTGTAATAATAATATATACATATAGATGTAAACGAGGAGTCCCTCTAATATATGACTTATTTCATATATATATATATATATATATATATATATATATATATATATATATATATATATATATATTTATATATATATATACATATATATATATATAAGAAACAAAAAAAAAAAAGATGTACGCCGAAAGGCATATATAAAAATCAAGTTGCAATGTGTAATTTAGAGAGCTCGCATAGAGCCAGTAAGTTAATTTAAGGATTGTGATTGTAGAAAAGGGTTTAACATTTACCCCTAATATTATATATGTAAAAAGAATTAGGAAAATAAATGTGGTTTAAAAACTAAAAAAAAAAAAAACCATTGAGGCTCAACACCAATGTAGCAAAGGACAACATCAACTGCAGTGATGTCAACAGCAACATGGTATTTAAATATATTTTTATATATTGCTTAATTCCAAACGGGACGAATAAAACCCCATCATAAATCTATATACATATACAAAAAAAAATATTTTTTTTACATTAAAAGGGACAAAGAAAGCCCCGAAATAAAAATTTAAAAATGTTTACAATGAAGTCTCATAGAAACCCCAAAATGTAACTACATTCCTTTTTTTTAAAATTTGATAACATTAATCGAAAGGGGATACCGAGCAACCTTAAAACAAATTTTAAAATTTTATTTCTCAAAAGGAATAATGATGAAAACCCCAAATTAAGATACACATAGGTAATTTAAGTGGGGGAATAACAAATTTAAAAAAAATCGTTCATACATACATGTATATATATATATATATATATATATATATATATATACATATATATATATATATCTGGTAACATCTCAGCTGGTGCGACGTTGATACAACATCCGGGCGATCACTCGATAAAGAAGAAACAAGCCTACTATCAGCCGTTATCCGTTGTCTCCAACAAATCATTCATGTGAAGCAAAAACAAGGTTGAAGCCAAAATAGAACCTTGAGACAACCCGGAATTAACAGGATACAGATCCGAACAGTCGCCGTTCGCAACAACCCGGATCGATCGATTTTCGAGGAAGTCTTCGTCCAGTCGCAAAGCTGCTGGGAACGAAGTGTGCTCAACAATGCCCCGTGCCAGACACGGTCAAAAGCTTGGAGATATCTAACGAGACCGTCCTTGACTCAGCATGCCCCTCAATCGCAGATGTCCATATATCGGTTATAAGTGTGAAAAGGTGGCCCGTGGACCGTCTGCCACGGAATCCGTATTGACGATCATTCAGAAGTCCGTAGCACTCCAAATACTTAATTAACTCAGTATTGATGACTTTTTCTATCATATTAGATAACATAGGCAGTAGTGCTATCGGTCGGTAATATTGTGGGAGACACTTTTTTCCCTTCTTTGGGATTGGCTGAACTCGAGCGGTTTTCGAGCAGGTAGGTAAGGTCCTTTGCGCATAAGATAAGCGAAAGAGTTTGCCAAGAACCGGGGATAGTTCTGGAGTACAGTTCTTAAGGACCATTGCTGGTATTCCGTCCGGGCCGGCTGCCTTCCTACGGTCCAGTTCACGTAGAATACGTTGAATAGTACGCCGAAGAAAACTCACACCCCACATGGAAGACCGTACCGGCACGATCACATGTGGTTCCAAAAGACCGGGATCGAGGTTTGAATTCGCGGAAAATAAATTCGCGAACACATTAGCCTTATCCCTTGGATTTCTGACTAATATCCACTGTCCGTCACAAACGGAGGGAAAGAGGAGGTTACTGCTGACAGCCCTTGCCATTGACCAGAAGGAACGCGAAGCAGTTGGACACTGAAGGAGGCTTTATTGGTGACTCTGTCGTTGTGAGCTTTCTTCGCGGTATCAATAGCTTGGTTGCACGCGTTTCTGATTCTAACAAAATTCGGTCTGTTAACATCGGTGGGATTGGAGCGCCAGTGCTTAAAAGCTCTATTGTTGCCGCGTTAATCTGCTCGCATTTTTTATCAAACCAAGGTTTATCAGATGAACTTCGTTTAATGGAATGTCGAATGTAGATCTCCATCCCGAGAAGAAAAATCGCTGTGACCGACTCCGCGCAAGCGTTAACATCGGAGTCTCCGAAGCACACCTCCGACCATGGAAATGATGTATAGAATATGAGAAAAAAGTCTTATATATGGAGAAATAAAATACAAAAATGTAAATAATAAAGAAAATAACATTTTTACATCTGTAAATTTAAAGTATTTAAAGGCTATAATAAATACACAAAAAAAAAAAAACACTTAAATATTTAACTAAAAAGGAATCATTAAACAGAAATTTTAATGGTTGTTAGCATTTAAGGTTGATTGTTTAAATATTAAAAGAATATAAGAAAACGTAAAATTCAAACAATTATGAAAAAATAAAATATTAAGACAATAAAAATCTATATTTGTTAGCCAATAATACAAATTTCAAAAACCACAAAAAACATGTAAAAACAGAAAAATAGTAAAATAATGTTATCTAGTACAAGAAATCTTATCACATGTAAGGAAAATTCCCCTTAAAATATGCCAACGTAAATTTTTTCTCGTCGGACACCGCCTAGAAATTCAATCTCTCCAAGATTAATTTTCTTTTCTTGAAGAAGAGACATCCTCTCCTCCAGTACTCCAGAAAGCCCTACCATTAATTTCCCCCACCCACATACACTCCCATCATATCCTATCCATCATGCTTACTTTATTAAAACCAAGAATCTAAACGATTCCAAAATCATTATCGAGCAACCATAGCAGCTGCTCAAAATAACAAACTCCCATGCATCTCAATTCAAAGACCATGGCAGCTGATTGAATCATCATCATCGGCACTACAACCGGGATCCGGTCTTGGCCTTATTTAGCAAGAGTCTCCACCGGTATCCGGTCCATATCCGAGACTTGTTAAATTCTCCATAATAATTTGTTTTTCCGGGCAAGGTTATTAGCCTTGTGCCGATAATACCATCAGCAAATGAGTAACCATGGCAGCTGCCCGAATATGATTGGCCAAACAAACTTTCACGTGTTTCAGAGTTCGAGTATAAAAAGGAAAACAAACATGTTTTCAAGATTATCCAATCACATTCAGTTAATCGTGATCATTCGGATCATTATTTTTCTCAATTAAGATCTCGAAGGTCGACACACTATGTGGACGGAAAATAAAATAAATATAGTAAAAAAATTAAACAGCAGTTTTAATCAGCGCAACAAAACTCCGCATGCTACGCTCTTCTCTCAATAATAGAGGAAGCACGGTGCAGCATAACAACACCATGAGCTAGATTCACTTCCGAACGCGTACTGTTGCCGCGTACTCGAGGAGCTAAACGCAAACAAATCCGCTGGTTCTGATGGGATTCCCCCAATTTTCCTGAAGAAATGTTCTTCTTTACTCGCTGAACCACTGCGAAAACTCTTCCATTTGTCTTATTGTACCGGCTGTTTTCCAAATAGATGGAAGTCAGCGAACATTCAACCAATTCCCAAAAAAGGAGACAAATCGTCCTGTGGCGGTCCTGCCAAAACCCACTGACTACTTACCTAAAGAACCCCCATCCCTACAATCCAGTCTACATAGGTTTCTACTAATGCAATCGCATTAAGCACCTGTAAATGCTTCACGCATCAAATAGATCAAATTTATAATCTAAAAGTCCCTGTAAAAAAATCCTTACTGTTCATGCATCTCTTCGCATACAAATTCCCTATAAGAATTCTTTCCTAACTTATCATAAATTCCCTGAAAGAAAATTCATCGGTTCACATATAATACAACCGCATAATCAGGGAATCTTACCATTGAGTTGGCTTATCCCAGCCTCAACATGTGTACAATAAAAACTACCTACATACACATTGGCTGGCGACCCTTTTAACCAACGATAAATAGTCCAATGCAGCTGCATGCAATTAGCACCATAGACGTTGAGACTAATTCCTTAGCATGCCCCATGTGTAATCGCCAGAAAGCCTGTTCTTCCATAGGCTTTCTGGCGATACCATAAACAATCCATATCGTTTGTGGTATCCCAAATGCATTTCTCATTTAATGAGTTCCAGCTTATTTATTTAGGTGACCCTAATCACAGACCGATGCATTAGGTCGCTTCTTTTTTTGTCTGTATCCCTTGTCTAGGTCTCGTTTCGCTTTTGACCTGCAAGCGTTATGTAAACAGGTTGATCTCAACGATCGACTTCACGCACACCACTACAGGACTTCACCAGTGAGATCCTCTTTCCTCGTTTTCACCACGAGAGGAACACTTTCTCTCTCGGGGAAACTTACCCCATTAGCGAGTCGGGTCTGTACGAGCCGTTTATCGCGGAGTCCAATTACATCAGCCGACCGCGCCGGTCGGCCTGTCTCCCGCTCTCCGTAAAGCTGCGGAGATGCGTTTACGTCACAGAGTCGCGAATTAACCCACACCGAAATTAACAGTGTGTTCCAATTTTTAACTCGGACATATTTTTCAGTGCGTCGTGTGAAAGGAAACCTTTTTCCAATAAGTAACATTTATACCGGATACCAATTGCGGAAACAAGTGCTAGTTTAATCCGATACATCTGTCGTGTGAAAGGAAACCTTTTTCCTTCATTAATTTGTAAAGCGTGGAACTCGGGCATAATAAACCTTAATACTAGCTAAAAGATTGTCTTAAAAAACGGCGTACTCCAAATTAAATTTAGATAACATATATTAAAATAAAAACCAATTGGACAGAGATTAAAAATCATCAACAACCCCTCATTTAGTGTTTTTATTGTACTTTTCTTTTCTTGGCGAACGTTTTCTTTTGGTGCAATGGTAATTAACTTCTGGTGGACAATTGACTTGGTGTTTGCACCTGCTGCGATATTCGGCTGAACTCGTTAGTGAATGATGGTGGAGGAAGGGAACCGAGTGCCCATGTCTGGCACAACACTTCGTTCCCCACAGTCCCTCTTTACTTAGCGACCCATAGCAGTAACTTCTATTCTTTCGAAGGTAATGGAATCACTGATCAACCATGAACCTTCGAAATATCTGGAATCAAATGACCTCCTCAATGACCGCCAATATAGCTTTCGTAGCAATATATCCACAGGAGATTTGATGGCATACTTTACCGAAAAGTGGAGCTATTCCATCCACTATCTCGGGGAAGGCAAGGTAGTCGCTTTGGATATTTCAAAAGCCGTCGACAGAGTTTGGCATCAAGCCCTTTTGTCAAAATTGCATGGAGTAGACAATTTCCTGTTCCGATGGATAAGAGACTATCTTTCTAGCCGTTCTATCCAAGTGGTTCTTGGCGGTGTCAAATGTGTCTCCCATCAAATTAATGCAGGTATTCCCCAGGGTTCTGTACTCTCACCCACTCTCTTCCTCATCTTTATAAATGATCTCTTGTCTATTACCCACAACCCAATCCACTCGTTTGCCGATGATAGTACATTGAGTTTCTCATACTCATACGAACATTCCCGGCCAAACTCTTCGAACGTCAATACCAATTAGGAGATTATGCTTAATACACTGAATTCTGACTTTAAAAAGATATATCAATGGGGATTATCTAACCGTGTAGAGTTCAATGCCTTAAAAACTCAGTGTTATCTCCTGTCGTCAAAGGTGAACCCCAAAGTAAATATTCTGTCGATGAATGGCACTTCCACTGACGTAGCCAAGGAACTATTGTGGTAGTCGTTAGTATTGTGCCAAGACACGGGCACTGGTTTCACTAACTTCCCAACGTTGAAAAGTCAAATCACCAACACACCACGAATAAAAAACGTTACTCCTTCTCCACAACTATGACGCAATTAAAAACACTGGAGGGTTGTTGTTTATTCGTTTTTTTATTTAAAACTGTCAAGGGTTATTGAACATCACCACTCTATGAATCTCCTTATTGATAACTATTGAAGGTACTTTACATGTCCACACTCTATGGTACAATCCGTTCTAGTTTTCAAAAATAACGACCAGTAGCGCAGTTTTTCTTATACACAATTTCAATTAGGTATCTTAATTCAAAACCCGCACAAACTCTTTAATAATGTCAAAGACGCGACCGTACTTCACATGTGTATTCGCCTGGAACGAACGCGACTCTTTAAGGGATCAAATTTGACTCTTCGGAGCAATCCACATCCCATCAGAGGCAACGGCGGTGGATCACACCGATGTAGGAGGAGCGAATCGGATCTACTTGGCGACGGCCAATGGGCGATCGAAACGGCGTTAAATGGGAGGATTTCCCCCATATGACCGTACAGGTCAAGTACAATGCACTTTGGCCTGAAATACCGAACACGAACGAATCTACACTTGTTCAAACAAAGGGACAAGCATCGGGGGCCGCAGGCACTGTTGTCGTAAATCATCGTGATAGTCGCCTGTGAACGAAATAGGTTTCTGTGTCTTATGTAAACAGAAACGCTATTTCGAGGGTCATACGATGAGATGCACATTGTTCGTGGTTTAGCCGATGTTACATAGGAACATTATCGTGTTTACTTAGTCGTTCACGATCATGCCTTAGTCGTTCACGATCATGCCGTTGACGATAGGTCAACTGAAGATTTGAGATTTGTTTACATAAATGTGCTGGTACATGAGTACGATGGTGAGGAATTCGACTTGCAGAGGTGCAAGCATACGTCTCACCCAGTGTGGCTTTGGCGGATGTTTAGCGCATTTATTCGTATTTATTCGTAAGCGTCACTGCTGACCGATGTTGGAGTGTTCCGTCGGGCACTGCTCGCCGTAGAGGAAATATACACCACGAAGCGAACTCACAAAACACAAAAACACGGGGGAATAGTTCTTTAGATTTTTCTTTATTTTATTGTTTCCTTTTCCTTTTGTTGCACATATATTACAGACGGCTTTATGGATAGTTACCCACTCAGGGATACGCCTAAGAGTCACACTTAAGACCGAACAATCACACCTCTAAATCATACCTTTCTCGTAACGTACAATTGAACCACGGACTTTTAGATAGCACATCAATCCGCGCGACGTCGGAAGGCACCCTAGCTTTTAGACAGTCGTTGCGCGGAGTTCTTAAATGTTTTTCTTTAATCGATTGCGCGGAGTTTAATGTTCGTTGTTCAATTTAAATGCACGGAGTTCAATGTTGTTTCAATTAAGTTAATTGCAGCGCGGACTGACCTCTTCGTAGGGTTTCTCTGTAATTTCGCTATCAACCTCCTCGGTTGGGTTCTCGCTGTTGTCTGTTCGGATGCTCGATATAGACTAACCGTCTGCCCACACAGATATCCAGATTCAAAACTGGTATCTGTATTTGTACGGAAAAATTTCCATATTCGATCTGCTAACAGAATTCCCGAAATCTCTGTTAGCAGCATGCTATTTCATCCCAGGGGTAATTTCCTATTTCCCTGAAAGAAAAAGCTCGCTCATCATCAAACATCATTATCGCCATCCGTGGTGGTGATTGAAATTCAGTTCGACGGTAGTCGATTGTGTGCCGCCTTATTTACATAAAACATCTGGCGCGCAGGCCGAAGGATATCCTGCAATTTGGATGGACGTACGGTTCATGAGTTTTGTTTAACTTCTTTAGTTAAAACTAACAATCCATCAGACCTTTCTAATGGGAGTAAAATTCCACAAAGGAACCGTGGGACTAGAGTATTTCCTTTGTTGGCTTTACTCGTCATAAACAATTGGATATTTCGTTGAGATATTATTGATTGCGAAAGGTCGTGGCTGCCTTCGGTTGTTCAAGGATTTGGGTTGTCCTTGCATTAGATTACCCGCACGTGCATCCGTTGATCGGCTCATTCTTTGGTGATAGCAATTCGTTTGTATCGATACTCGGAATTGCCGGTTCGATGAGATGTTCCTGGGCGCAGGCAGAATATATGACATTTTTGGGAATTGCTTTTAGGAATAGGATGCATGGATGGTTTTACCTTTGTTTCAGGTATGCTGAACTATGATTGTTGAGCTTGACATTAAAAGCTTTGGGGACTTTCAGTTCCTTGCTTTTTCGTGTCGGGCTCAACGTTGGCTATGAGTTGCAGGCCCTATGGTGAGACTTTGGGACACGCGTCTGTGGGTGCGTGTAACGTTTTCAGGTAGGTATGTTCCTTGAAGGGTAGAACCCCTACCTGCTTGGAATTGTGCGTTCGTAGAACGCTACATGGCCATGGATTAGCGGTTGGTAGCTAGAATCAACACAGTGATGGTGTGCGTTTGTTTTAATTTTCAGAAGGAGCATAACAGGACATGAACATGGGTATGATTGCTTAGGTAACAATCATGTTAATGCCTAATCCCATAATCGGTTGATGGCCGATAAAAGGGAATTGGCTGCAACTGTTGCGAACCTATGGATATGGGGGCAATATTTGATTACGTAATGGTAGGGAAAAATATCGGCTGCAGCTGTGTCAACAAGTACGCTGGTCGGCGTGTCTTCTTGGTCCAACGGATTGTTGGAACAAGAACACGCTGAAAGATTGGCGTATGTTCATCGATTATGATTGCTGACGAGCAATGGTTCGTATATTATGAATAGGATAATGTAATGATGTGTATGCATGCCAGGGTTTTGCTTTCAGATGGAAGATGGTGCAGGGTAGCTTACGCTGCTCATTTGCAGGTAAGTAAAATGACTTTAAATGGTAAGTGGAAGGCAGGTTCATTTAAAGAGAATGGGTGGTTCTTTGGGAATTCCTTAAAGAACCCCCACACTATCAATCCTCGGCACTCGAATTAATTCGATTCTTAATTGGAGCGATCACATTTTTGAATCCGCGAAAAGTGGGGCCAAATGCACGGGGTTCCTTAAGAGATCCAAAAGATACTTCATTCCATCCAAAATTTACAAGGCGTATATTCGTCATGAAATGGAGTTCAACTCCCATATTTGGCCAAGCGCGTACAAAACATGCTCGGTAGGATGCAAAAAAAAAAAAAATAAACACTTATCGGGAACTCAGCCGTAAGTCGTTCAATTTCGTCGTTAAAACATAGGCGCAACGTGTCATGACTGTCTTTTTTGTATAGGTATTATCACGGCCGTTGTTCAACTGTCCATAAGTTCAGTTGTATTCCGCTTCTTCAGACATTTTCCCGCGATACCCATCAATCTTAAAATGCGCATCAATTTATGTTAAAGGTGGACTTCAGGCGCACAAATAAACACAGAGTCAATCTTTCTGATCATGTGTTTCCTCGTTGTTGTAAAATCCAGGCATTTAAGACCTATGTACATCGATACCTCCTTTCCATATCCTCTTCTTCACTGTCTGCTCCCACTGTGCTCTGACATTTTACGGTGATCCAAAATCCCCTTTTGTGCGCCCGTTAGTGTAAAAAAAAATCTGAGCACAAGAAGGAGTTTGTACTTTTTTTTTACAAAGGGTTTCAAAAACAAAATTTTTTCTGGAGTAATGACAGTCCAAATATCGCCTTCACCAGAGGTAGAGAAAATTTGTGTTATATTCACCAATTTCATAGCAACGTATTGTGGGGGGGAAGTATGTACCAGCATGGGTACTCTGTTCACTTCCATCCCCATCATCTATTGTTCTCGCGCTAAGGAAAGTGACACTAAACAAAACCTCTCGACGCAGGAAAAAAGTTCAAAATTCAGAGTGGACACAGCACAGGAACAATGAAACAAACACTGGTGTAGTTATTATTTAGACATCGGGTTTTTATTTTCCGTAGGTAAACGTTAATATTAAATTTATATGCACTCAATACCGACTCGCGGAGACTACGACGCAAACGATTGTTTTTCATTATCACTTCCCTGTGCGCACCAGGGTAGCGATGGAGCCGCGATCTGCTCGGGCCGAAGGATGGTAAAAGACTCAGCGATCGTCATCTCATGCAGAGATGATTTCGCTAAGGAACAAAAGGAAGAGAGAGAAAAACTTTTCTCTTAAGGGTGTAATATATCCTTGCCAAGGATATGTTTTATCTCCCACAAGTGTAACGTAGAGTCTCTCTTATGGGAACAAGAAAACCAGATCTCGTAATAAAGGTCATGGTGGTATGTGTGGGATCGTTCAGATAGATGCGATTCACACGTGCAGTGGAACGACGAAACAGGCAGGCGGCAAAGACAATAGGGAAAAATGACCAAATGCGCCGTTGGTAATGCGGGTCATTGTTTACACGATGCCTTGTCGCTATTTTCGACGTTAGGAGAAAAAGGTGCTAAAAGCAAATTGGATCTTTATGGCATCTCTGGCTGCAGTAGAAACCGGGTTCATATTTACATTAGGAAATGCTGGAGAATTTGGTTTCAGCGTCTATTGCGCTAATTATATGCAGCTGCTTGGGTTGTTTGTTGATAAGACAAATAAAAAAGGTTGTCAGGCAATGTGTATGAAAAGATACATGACGCGGCTGGGGAAATAGACGGCGCAATGTTTATGGTCCCTGTCATGACGGTTACAATGAATGCAATCCGAATTATTTTGTTCACAGGAATTTGTCTAAGGAATTTTGACTGGCGACGTAGATGCCGAAATTGATTGGAAATTCCTGGTAAGTTAATAAAGAAATCTTAAGGAGCAATGGTATGCGAAGAAAATGCATGAAGGTAAGTTTTCTTTACAGGGACTTAAAGATCATAGATTTGATCTCTTAAATGCGTGCAGCAGTTTTTGGTACTAATACTGTTGCATTAGCAAACTAAGGGCAGTTGGGTAGTAGTTATGGGGGTTTTTCAGGTAAGTAGACCGTAGGGTTTGCGGAAACGCTACAGTACTCCCCCCCCCCCCCCAGCGACGTAGTCACGAAAATTGGTAGGGCTGTAGGGGTGCTCGAATGAATGGTGCTATGCTGGGCGGAGGGCTGAACACTTGACGAACAAGGTGGCCCTGCGCACTTCGGTAGGCGCTGTAATTAAATCGGGGGAACTGTCATAGTGACTAGTTCCAGGTATAGTATGGGCCTTTGTCGATAATAAGGTGGACATAGATGTTACCGATTGATGCCATCAAGGGCAAGGGTGTGCGGCGTGGTCCATATCCTGTTATGGGTCTCGTGGACCAACAGGCTTACCGTCCGAATAGGTCGGAACCCATCGGAAATCCGCTCACATCCGCAGTGACGAAATGGCGTGTGCGAGATGGAGGGGAACTTATCCCAGGGTAATTCCCATCCACAGTGATGGGTTGCCGTGTGCAGGGTGGAAAGGGACCAAGTCCAGAGCCGGTGTCTTTTCTCCATACGTTTGTATGGCGACTTGTTTGCCACTGGGACTGGTAGAGGAGGGCGGGCCCTCAATTGCACGTTTTACCTATCGAGGGAGGACTGGTACATTGGTGCCAATGTAGCGGTAGCTGCGACCTCGACCGAATGGAAACTTGCTGTGAGGTGCCGGCCGTCGCGCTTGTTAAAAAAAAAATAGGGGATTTTGGTTAGGGGGCTCCTGGTGGGTGGTTGATTGTGTCCAACCCCAGGGTGCCCTAGGGTTATTAGATGTGCGCTCCGAAGTATTATGCACCTAGGTATTTGAGGCGGCGTAGAGGGGCGTGTATAGCTTTTAGTTGCCGCTAATGGGGAATCATGGTGGCTAAAGATTGGGGAACCAGGTATAATGTCTCAGTGCGGTGGTATCGGTTTGATTTGTGGACCGGTGTTGCTGAGACATTTGGGAGACGTTAAGGGATCTAAGGACGAAGGTCCTGAAGTTTAAATAAAGTGGCAAAACCAGGTGTCCTGCTGGGTGCTGCTACCCGTAGTAGCTGTGTTACGAGGCAAGCTGGCTTGCTGAAATCGGGTAGAAAAGTCGAGCATTGATGAACGGTTTCGCGTGATAACTGTCTTTGGCGTGCATGGGCGCCAATACTTGAACAGGGACAGAACAAGTTGTTAGCGGTCAAGGAAATTCGAGAAGGGTTGCATGGGGTTGCGTGAAGGCTATGGTTGATGAGCGCGAGCGCCAACCTTCAGAAAAGAGACAGAAAAGGGTGAGGGTGTTTCACGCGAGACAAAACCGGGCGTTCTATAAATTATATACTACACGTAGTAGCTGTTGTTACATAAGGGGCCGGTTTGCAGAAAATGGGTGTTGGTAATGGCGAGCGTGTGCGCCAATATTTAGGCAAGGGCCGAAAAAGGAGATGTTGAAATAGAGTGGAAATTCCTGGTAAGTTAATAAAGAAATCTTAAGGAGTAATGGTATGCGAAGAAAATGCATGAAGGTAAGTTTTCTTTACAGGGACTTAAAGATCATAGATTTGATCTCTTAAATGCGTGCAGCAGTTTTAGGTACTAATACTGTTGCATTAGCAAACTAAGGGGAGTTGGGTAGTAGTTATGGGGGTTTTCCAGGTAAGTAGACCGTAGGTTTTGCGGAAACGCCACCGTATATTACGCGATCCATTTAAAAACAGCAGTGGTCTATCCCACTGCAAAAAGGAACAAAAAGAGAAGTAATCCAGCCAATCTCCGATCTAACAGTTTTCTGAACATCAGGAAAAGTAGTTATAACCCCCAAAACTCTAGTAAACTGGTTCCGGGAAACTGTAATCAGACTTCACAATGAAACATGAGTCGTTTCCAATGTTCAAGGAAAGAGGCAAGGGACAATACACTGCTGCATGTTGGGTTAACTTTGTAACGGCGACCATGTCGATAGAGAAGCCACCAAAACATTTCAATAATAAGAATCAATTGACTTACCACTGTAGTTGACCATGCCATCACCGTCAATATCAGCTTCCTTGATCATGTCGTCGACCTCAGACTCCGAGAGTTTCTCTCCTAGATTGGTCATCACATGGCGCAGTTCGGATGACGAGATCAGTCCATCATTGTTTTTATCAAAGACTCTGTTTTAAAAAAGAATTGATTTCATGGATTTTAACCACAACGACCAGTGCACTTACTTAAAAGCTTCTTTTAATTCGTCTTCGCCATCGGGATCTTTCATTTTTTTCGACATCATCTGAAGGAATTCATTAAATTCAATTGTCCCGTTTCCATTTTGATCAAAAGCATCGACCATATTTCGAAGTTCGGTTTCTGTTTAAATTGTATAAGTAAATCGATGTTAGTTTTGTAAAAATTGATTTTTGTTAATATTTACCACTTGGGCGCTGTCCGAGGGAACGCATAACAACGCCCAGTTCGGACATTGATATAGTTCCGTCTTCGTCCTTATCGAAGAGCATGAACGCTTCTTTAAATTCTGAAATGAGACATTGAGAATATGTTTAATGTAGTTATTAGTCTGATGAGGTTCAGTAAACCCAAGTGTCAGGATGGTCGCAGTTAGGAGCTGAGTTTTACTCCTGCGAAACGTTGAAGATACATGCTTTCAAGCGCAATCTGTTTGAAACAGGGCGGGAAGTGTAATTTATACTTATTATATGTCGATCGTACTTGAGTGAGAATAGTTCACAGATTATTTCTTATCAATATGACTCAGTAGCTGATGCGGTAATGGCGTTGTGACACTTACGAAAGGACAAATTTTTAGTTCGGTTGAAAATTCTGTAAGATATAGTCAAATTCACGTTCTGTAATATCACGCTTTGTATGCTCTTTGTTTACGTTTTGTGTGAGTGTGCTGTCTTATTTTTCTTTCTTTTTCCGTTTTCTTCCCCTCTCTTTACAGTATTTTTCCTTCTTTACTATATTTATACCAATCTATACGGTTCTTCTCCATTCTGCATTATTTTCCCCCCAATTAAGATGGGGAGCTGTGTTAAACCTGACTATACAGCTTCAAAAACTTGCGGAGGTTTATGTCGTAAATCCTTCCATCCCTCTTGCACGGGCATTGGGAAACGAGCCTCCTCCTACATGAACGAATATTCGCATGACTTTACTTTCTTCTGTGACGATTGTGCCCACATTCCTCGTCGCATGTGTTGCATGCGATTAAATGCTCACGTGAGTTTCTCGGCCAAATTTCCGAAAATCTTAAATTATATCAGAAAAAGGATCTACAAGAGCTCTCTAGACTAGATGAAGACATTAAATCAGCTGAGGTTGTTGCTTCCGCTTCCGAACACCATCCCAATTCATTAAAACCCAACACAAATCGGTTGAAAGTCGAATTGCCTCTAGTCCCAATTTATTAAAAGCCGACGTAGAAGAATGTATTAATAATGCGAGACATGACCTTGGAAATCAGGGCCTCAGATCATTCAAAAGGCATAACAGGAAGCATAAGTGCCTTATCAAAAAATATTGTTCTCTCCCTACAATGCTCTTCTTCCAAACCAAAATGATTGCTATGGGAAACGACCTCACCCTTATGAGGGTCCTGATTAGCGACCAAAATAATGAGATTAAATCCATGGCAGTCCGTATAGTCGAAGTTCAGGAAAAGGTCTCCGTCCCGTCACACAACGACTCATTACCGACCGAGATCGAATCTGCTCATTATTTAACTACCTATACATCGATCCCCAATTTTTCTCTTCCGGGTGAGGGGGCTCCCGTCTTGGTTAAAACTAGGCCTGCGAACACTGAGGCCGAACCACTCCCACCCCCACCGTCGGATCAACTTGGACATGTGGCGTTTCTAATAGATACACACAATACACAAGCACATTGTGAAGAACACCGAACGAAAATTGAATAAGAAAATGCATCAGAGCCGTATACGATAGCGATAACATAACATTCCGCATCAGTGGAGTGTACTTGAGTTTAGAAATCGAATTCGTACACACGGTAGTGGCCTGATGTGTTGAGCATTGGTTCCATTATTTAGTGATTCTAACCGCCATAGCGTCAGTTTGAATCACAGGTTGTTCATTATCGTAGCAAACGCTATAATTGGTGACCCCGACGTGATCTGTGTACAAACACACACACACACTTTCCCATAGTAAACAGAACTACTACAATCACGACTTCCGCATAGAGCACCGGGACACTCGCCTGCTCCGACGTTCTCTCGCTCGCTCGTTCTTCGCTCCGTCGTTCGCACACGAAGTTGATCCTAACAAAGTTACTGAGCAGGGAGTAGTGTGGCGTTTCTAACGGATGCACACACAATACACAAGCAAATAGTGAAGAACACCGACGGAAAATCGAATAAGGAAATGCATCAGAGCCGTATACCATAGCGATAACATAACAATTCGACATCAGTTGAGTGTACTTGAGTTTAGAAATCGAATTCGTACACACGGCAGTGGCCTGATGTGTTGAGCATTGGTTCCATTTTTTAGTGATTCTAACCGTCATAGCGTCAGTTCGAATCACACGTTGTTCATTATTGTAGCAAACGCTATAGACCCCTGCAGAGTGGAATGAGAGGATCATTAAATTAAGTAAAAACAGTTTCTCTGCTTTTACTATCACCTGCATCCCTACAAACCCTCATGCTTCGTGGGTAATCAACTTGTTCCTAACGAATTACGCACTCAGCATCATTAACGTCAACAAGATCGCAAACCAAGCTTCCAACTTATTTTGTTTTTACATCTCCACTCCGCATGAATGGATATTCCTTCAGCCGAAAGGGAGCGCACTTAAACTAGGTAAATTTTCATCAGCATCATCATCGGCACTACAACCGGGAACCGGTCTTGGCCTTATTTAGCAAGTTCTGAGGCTTGTTAAATTTTCCATAATGATTGGTTTTTTTTTCGGGCAAGGTCATTAGTCTTGCGCCGGAGGTAAATTTTCCGTATTCAAAAATGACGCTCACATCAACATTTTCCTTAATCATAAAAATAGCTCCGCTGGTAAACTCCCCCACCCCATTTGCTGTAACTCAACAAGATCCTCACCCAAAACTTCTCATCAATATAGCCTTTTACCACGTCGCAACCGATCCTCTAAACCTGTAGTGATCCTTCTCTCAGGGAGCGTCTCCTTATCCTGAAAAGGATGAGGGATCTCTTTAGACCGCTCTTGAGGGGACCCGTTGCGGTCGCCACCGTCCTTCCGGGGTCTCCGGGAAATTGACAACCGATTGCTGAATATGGGCCTGATCCAATAAACCGCAGGTATTTGCAATTAAAACTATTTTTATTAATTTCAATATTTAATTTATGTGATTCGCGTTCTTAAACATTGGACGCCAACCTATAGACTGATCCTTGAATACAAAATCCATCGCCCTTTTATACAAAATCTTATCGGGATTTTCTATCGCGGATGCATCGAAATGCAAGCAGAATTTCGAAATGTAGTTCGACTGGAGTCGAGTACTGGAGAAAAGGGATGTGATATCTATTTTTAGAATATACACATCTGGCTGGATTTTAGGAATGTGTGTATGGGTGATAAACGAATATTTGATTCATTTATCGGGATTTTGTATTTTTGAATTATTTGGATGATTATGGGGAGTTGGGTGCAAGGGCGATAAACGAACATTTGATTCGTTTATCGCGAATTTTCAATTTAGATGATTGTTTTTTTTGAATTTAAGTTAAGGATTATGAGATTAGGATGTATGATATAGTAGGTGGGTAGAAATGTATGTGGGAGGAAAATGGTAGGGCTTCTTGAAGCACTACAAACCCTCCAAACTCACCCCCCCCCCGCCTCCTCAAATCTACAAACCGGCCAATACTTAACCCTAATACCGACTGAAATCTTCGTACTGCCTGCCCCAAACCTACACTACCCGCACCCCGACCTAATCAAGACAACTCTGATATGCCCAATAAACGGAAAACCGATTACCACAACCTCTCTTCCAAAAAGATGTTTTCCTTCCAACTTCCCCTATTAGTCTCTTTTAACTCTAACCCCACCCTTCTTAACGCCCCAAAACCTAAGCCATACTCCACCTGTTCATCTCATCTCACCCTCCGCCACATTAACATCAAACAAAAATCCCAATTTCATCAGAGTCTATTCTATTAACCCTTGGTGCCATTTTCCAAGTCCTTTTACTCATATCTACCCAACTATCTACCGCCCCAACTAATTTTAGCCACTCATCACGTTCCTCTTCTTTGGGGACTTCCCCCTGAACCCCGTTGCCCCAATTAGCCACAAATTTTTTATCCCGTCTTCTCTCCCTCAGAAAAAATAACATAGCTTACCCCCGAATCATCTGATTGGCGCTACGTACTGTCCCAACTTAGAGGCAGAAAGACATGTGAAAATTTTCGTCTCTTTCTAGCGTATCTCCATGACAAATGTGGTTCTGTCTGGAACAACAAAAAAAAAAAAAACCAAAACCAGTGTCAAACCCTATTCAATAGAAAGGTTTATCTACCAACGTTCCTTGTCTCCACAAACTGTTCACAGAATTCCACGTAATTTTGTGTTTCTGAAAGCCTTCATTTTCATTGTTGTAAGGCCGACTTCAATAAGTTTTTTTCGTTCGTAAACTCCCACCTCCCCTATCCTCTCCCAAAACCGACAGCATAACCCGACCACCCTCTATTATCAGTGCGTACGAGGTCTTCTCTTAAAGACCCAATCTATTCTGAAAAACCCCCATTCTCTACCTGTTGAGATTTTCGCTTTAAGCGAAACGAATTCAATCCTTAGCGTTCATAACCTGAAACTGTTTCCTTCCACGTTGATCATCTTCCGCGATGACCTCCTCAATCATGCCACCGACTTTTCTTCCAGCCGAGGAGTGCTCATCGCTATACATAACAGCCTCGATTCGTCAAATATCGCTTTCTCTACCTGGACCTTGTGACAGTCAAAATCACTCTTCCTGGGAAATCAATCTTAGTCATGCGCTGTTATATCTTACCATCCCAGCCTAATGAAGTTTACGAGATAGCTGTTAATGCCATTGCCTACATAATCGAGTTGAACAATTGAGAGGACGACATCATCATCTTCGCAGATTTTAACCTTCCACAACTCAATTGGGTTTTATCTGACGATCATTCACACTTCACCTCCCACCCCACTCTGGCCAAGGGATGTCTCTTCATTGATCGACTAGATGATTCTTGGTTCTGTTAAGTCAGCAACGTTCGAAACCTCTTGGGTAGGTAGCTAGACCTCATCTTTACAACAGACCCTATCAATACATCTGTTTCACCTAGCCCCGTCGTCCTTACATCTATCGACTACCACCACCCCCGTCTTCTCGTGGCCTTCTTTCGAGTCCACTCGCCAACGCCTGTCCCTCCTTCCAATTAATACACCTACGATTTCCATAAAGTTAAGTTTCGCCTCATTAACAACTACCTAGGCCTTCCGTTCAACTACGATGGCCTATCCGTCGAAGATGCCATCACCCACTTATATACCGAAATCCTGCACTCTATTTCCCTGTTCGTTCCCTACTCTATACAAAGAACATCAACCTCTTCCCCTTCATGGTACAATCATAAGCTTGGTTCCCTGCGTAACAAAAGGAATAAGTTATGGGTCACCTTCTCTCGGAATCGAACTATTCCCAACTACTTCAACTTTCTTGGTTGTTACCCCCAATTAACGGAACTATATGACACCCATCACCCACTTATATACCGATATACTTCACTCTATTTCCCTGTTCGTTACCTACTCTATACAAAGAACATCAACCTCTTCCCCTTCATGGTACAATCATAAGCTTCGTTCCCCACGTAATAAAAGGAATAAGTTATGGGTCACCTTCTCTCGGAATCGAACTATTCCCAACAACTCCAACTTTCTTGGTTGTTACCCCCCAATTAACGGAACTATATGACACCCTTTATCGCAACTATTTTATCAAAACACAGACCAATCTCAAAAACGACCCTAAAACCTTCTTTCAGTTCGTCAATAATAAACGAAAATCTGATGGTTACCCCACAAAGTTTGCCTTAAACTCTCATCTGATCCTGCTACTACTGCCAACCTCTTCGCCACTCACTTCAAACAGTCATTCTCCACAACTCCTTTGATCCGACCTTAATTGAATCCACCCATTCCCTCTGTTCCCCTCCCAACGATCTTCAATCTCTCACTCTCTCAATGTGTATTCCTCCACAATTGAAAAACCTCCTTCATCAACCCCATTACCAAGATGGGCTCTAAAAATGAAGTCGGGAACTACCACCCCATGGACAAACTGTCCTCCTTACACAAGATTCTCGAAAGCCTTCTATTTATACCAATCTCTTAGTTTGCGTTGCAAATCTTTTATTCCACGAAGGCAACATGGTTTTCTCAATGGCCGATCAACTAAAACCAACCTTGTTGAGTTTACTTTTTTTACACTCTCAGCATTAGAGCACAGTAATGAGGTCCACATGGTCTCAACCGACCTCAGTGAAGCATTTGACAAAATCTCCCACAATCTAATCCTCTTCAAACTATCGGCCCTCAGCTTCGGATCTAGATTGCTGAAATGGATTTTTTCCAATCTAAAGGATAGACTTTAATCCGTTTGGTTCAAGCCTATGATATCTAACCCCTTCCTTGCGGCTTCTGGCGTCCACCAAGGAGCCCACCTGGGCCCTCTGCTATTTGCACTTGCCACTAATGACATCGATAAGGTCATAAAGAAGTCCTGCTTGTCCCTATACGCTGATGACACCAAGTTATACAAGATCATCGAGTTACCAAATGAGTTACCTTGACAACTTCTCGACTTGATGTGACAAAAAGTGCTTTATATTTAACATAGCCAAATGCCAAACTATAAACTTTTTCCGTAAGCGCATTCACTCATCCTCGCGCCCCTATTCCCTTCATAACCAACAACTGACCTTTGTCCAATCTATTCGAGACCTTGGGATCCTTTGCAAGAGGGGGGTTTGTGGGGCTTTTCAGGGCCCGAAGAGCCACGCATCGCTCGATCCCCACCATTACCAGCAATACAACTTACCTTAAAGTTGAAATTTCGGAAAGATTGTACAATCTTGCTAGGGCATTAACCGCCACCCAATTAGCTGGAATCAATTCGGTTATCCTTACGGATAACCGTCATAAATACATATTAGGCAGCTTACCTCTTTTGGGGGCTGTTCCAAGCCTCTTCTCCACGGTCATTCCTGAAAGCATAATTCATGGCAAGATTATCATCTTGCCATGACATCAATTCAGCATCAACCGAGCTTCCGCGACCGAACAATGGATGGCACATATCCACCAACACACGCTAATCTTTCCGTGTGTTATCTTTGTACCCATCCATTGTACTAGCAGTCATTTCGGGTTGCTTGCACATCTGCAAGCCAGATTTTCAACGGCATCTTCTATGATCTATCTTTCCTAAAGTAGAGAAGATCAAATTAAACATTGGCCTTTCAGGCGTGCATATTTGGTTGATTATCAGCATGACCGATTTTATGATCCGTTGCCGTTTCTTGGAACGATCACCAGCATCGGTCATGACCATCAATATTTACATAAGCAACGAGTAGCCACGATTCTCACGCTGGTTATCGAGGCTGTTTTCGTTTACACAAAGTAAACACCCAAGCGGATACTTTCGCCTGACAGTACCCACAACGGGATTAACATATCCCTAAAACAACATGCATCGAATCATACATGACCGAAATATGTTTATTTTAAACGATCTAGCAACGGCCATACCCAATGCTTGATTCATTATCCCAAAATAGATTCCTGCCTTCGGCAAGGGTTTTATTGACTCACGTCAATCAAAGAATCTATCCCTTGCGGATGGCGGCAGTTTATATTGCCCATGCATGTAGCAGCAGATTTGACCTGCAACATGAGTTTTTCCTGTTTTCCTTTTTTTCATGACCTTCACCATTGGCTGCCCTTCGGCGGCGAATCCCTTAGGTTCGTTTTTGATGGATGTCTGTAAAGAGACATCCAATAGTGAGTCAGATCTTAGCCACCGCTGCGTGCAGTTGTAAAGGTCCAGTAAAGTCCGCGTGATAATGTATCATTTCTATTAAGTGAATATACGTGAATCTCTTAACATCCGGTGCTCGGTAATCAAAGGATTTATAACATCTTTTTCTCCCTTCGGAACCTGTCCGAAAGTGATTTAAAAAAAGGCCTTAAAGAAAAATCGACTACGTGTGTTACCTCCCGGTAGATTCCGAGATAGAGATCGGTGGTGATAGTTTAAAGGACTAACATAACTAACTAATCAATATTCAGTGTAAATAAAAGGAAGTTTTACGACGAGTAATACTGAGTGTTTTTCTTTATGTATGTTGTATTCTCCCGGTGGTTAATTCGCTCAGTAATCGCTCATCAATCGTTTGTGCAGCAGAGAGTGGGAAGTCTAGTGAACCCTGCGTACTTGCCGACGCCCTGACTAGATTTACTGAACCACATGTTAACATCCTCTCTCGCATTGACGAGACGATCCGGAAAGCCAACTCTGCCCTCGGGTTCATGACGATCTAAGGAATTCTCTAACCTCTAAGTAACTCGATCCATTTATCTTACCTTCGTCCCCGCCGGCTCGGCAGACTGCGCCTTCCTCCTTAACTTATATCCTCTGAACACAAACCCTCGTAATATGCGTAATCCCCGTCTTCTCCACTACGCCTCTTCTGGTTTTAACGAACCCTTTTCACGGATTCTGCCGAATGTCAACTACAACTCCACCTTGCTCGACTTCGACGTCTCTACCCATACTCTCAAGCACCGACTCCTAAAACATTCTCTCCACCAATCTTTCTACACTTTCCTCTCTAATCTGCCCCCACCCCTACTCTTGCCGTTGTAATATGACCTGATTACCTTAGAGTAAGCTTAGTTAAATTAATTCTTACGTTCTTTAGTTTGTAAAGTTATATATACTTTAGCTTCTAAGTACTTATCAGCCGAGAGTTTTTATTGTTTCTTTGACGGGTTTTGCTGTATGACTCGGAGCATTATCATGCAACAAAATTATCTTTCCGTGTTTTGTGGCCCATTCTGGTCGTTTTTCGATGAATACATGGTTCAAATTGATCATTTGTTGTCGGTAACGTTGCGCATCAACAGTTTCGCCAGGTTTTAGAAGTTCATGATACACCACCCCCTGCTGGTCCCACCAAACACAGAGCATTGTCTTTTTTCCGAACCGATCAGGCTTTGCAGTCGATGTTGACACTTCTCCTGGATGCACCCATGATTTTTTGCGTTAATAATTTTTAAAATAAATCCATTTTTCATCACCAGTCACAATTCGATGCAATACTGACTTCTATTCGTGTCGTAGAAGCAACGTTTCACATGTGGTGTTTCGCTTTTCCATCTGCCTGTCATTCAATTCATGTGGCACCCAGTTTCCACACTTTTGGATCTTTCCCATAGCTTTTAAACGGTCAGAAATTGTTTGTTGTGCAACATTTAACATTTGTGCCATTTGTTTTTGACGTAAAGTGTCATCTTGATCCAATATTGATTGCAATTCGGCGTCTTCAAACTTTTTTGGTGGTCTTCCACGTTCTTCATTTCGCACATCAAAATCATTATATCTGAACCCCTGAAACCATCTTTTGCATGTTGCTTCCGATAGAGCATGATCACCGTAAGCCTCGACAAGCATTCGATGCGACACTGCAGCACTTTTCTTCAAATGAAAACAAAAAATTAATGCTTCCCGCAAATCATCATTTTCGGGTACAAATTTCGACTTTTTTTACAGGATTAAAAAAATGATGTTGTTTGTACAATAACTTGATGCATACTAAATATGTTGACAGCTGTCATAGCAACCAAATAAAAAAAATATAAGGGCTCCTTCACAACAAACGTTCCCTATCGATACATTTGTATCTTGACGCTCACTTCAGACCGGTACACCGGTATATTGCTTGAATTAATTAATAATTATGGGGTGGTAGCCCCACTAAATAAATAGTGAGTTGTTAGTGGTCAAACCGTTGACCAAATTATTTTGTGTGCGACTCATTAGAGTCAGTCAGTCGTGAGACTTTGTAAGAGCACTTGTACTAACCGCTTCATATTAATTCTTGTCAAATTATCTTTATTCTTTCAATAAAGTTATCTTTTGCTTTTTGCTAAATCTGAGTTATTCACTCTAAAATTATAATATATTCTTTATACGCGAAAGAGAGTAACGGACTGGGTAAATCATAGAGTAATGGTACTGAAGAAAAGTTGTAACCCAAATATGCATACTAGTGCCATCTCACAAGTCACAGAGGAAAGATGATTTGGTGCAAATATCGTTATTAAGCGTTTTGTCGCCCTACTTGAGGAAATTTCTGGAAAGGGTAATCTTTTCCCTGAGCATCCTTATCCTTGCGTAAATTCAGTCCCTATATGGCAGAAGCGGGAGAAGTAGTTGCGGGGAATACGAGTTGTAAATATTCGTAATCGGTGCAACTACCAGTGATAAATGCGAGACGATAGAAGATCAAGTGGCCTTCGAAAACGGACACCGATGAGATGAAAATAGTATCCACAGTAACAAAGAAAGCTAAAGGAGCTATTAAAGGTTGGCAGAGATGGCGAGCAACACACGGTAGTCCTAAAAAAGAAAAACCAAACAAGCTGTGAAAACCAGACTAAATGATAATAAATGTAACAAACAATACCTGACACCAATGCCCAACAAAATGTAATTCGCGTGATTTTATCAACGTAATAAAATATTTATTTGATATATATATACAAACATTATTTATGTCTTTTTATGCCAATCGAGTTTAAGGATTTTATTCTTTTCCTTTCTCTTCAATAACATTTTTTTATTTACGTGACTTTTATTTACGCAGTTTCCTTTGTTGTAATTAAAATTTGATTGATCATATAAATACTATGAGGATGGTTAGGATTCACTACTACAATCTAAGCCAAGTGTTTCAAAGTGAAAATTATCTGTAACAGGTCAATTGAAAAGTCCCCGGCCTGAGACATAGATTTAAATCCATATGCACTAGAATTAAATCCATATGATTTTTAGTTAGGCCTAACCTTCAAAAGACGCGTGTATAAATTTGACAGATGTCGGATCATTAATTTGTGAATTATAGTATTTTGAGTGAAGCAACTTCTGTTATTGTGGAAAAAATGGATAAAAAGGAATTTCGCGTGTTGATAAAATATTGCTTTTTGAAGTGAAAAAATACAGTTGAAGCAAAAACAGGAAAATCAACCATCAAGGATTTGTATGCAAAGTTTAGGCGTGGTGAAATGAGCACCGAAGACGGTGAACGCAGTGGACGCCCAAAAGAGGTTGTTACCGACGAAAACATTAGAAAAATCCACAAAATGATTTTGAATGACCGTAAATTGAAATTGAATGAAATAGCAGGCACTTTAAAGATATCAACTGAACGTGTACATCATATCATTCGCGAATATTTGGGTATGAGAAAGCTCTGTGCAAAGTGGTTGCCTTTGACCAAAAACAACGACGAGTTGATGATTCGGAGCAGTGTTTGGAGTTGATCAAGCGTAATAAACCCGAGTTTTTGCGTCGATATGTGACAATGGATGAAACATGGCTCCATCATTTCACTCCGAAGTCCAATCGACAGTTATCCGAGTGGACTGCACACGATGAACCCGCCCCAAATTGTGGAAAAACGCAACAGTCGGCTGGCAAGGTTATGGCGTCTGTATTTTGGGATGCGCGGAATAATTTTCATTGACTATCTTGAAAAAGGAAGGACCATCAACAGCGACTATTACACTGCGTTATTGGGCCGTTTGAAGGACGAAATCGCCGAAAAACGACGGCATTTGAAGAAAAAGAAAGTGCTGCTTCACCAAGACAATGCACCGTGTCACAAGTCAGTGAAAACGATGGCAAAAATCCATGAATTGGGCTTCGAATCGCTTCCGCATCTACCGTATTCTCCAGATCTGGCCCCCAGCGACTATTTCCTGTTCTCAGATCTCAAAAGAATGCTCGCTGGGAGGAAATTTTCGTCGAATGAAGAGGTGATCGCCGAAACTGAGGCCTATTTTGAAGCAAAGGACAAATCGCACTACAGAAAAGGTATCGAAAAGTTGGAGGGTCGCTATAATCAGTGTATCACCCTCGAAGGGAATTATGTTGAATAAAAAAAACGAATTTTGCCAAAAAAATGTGTTTTACTATGGAAGGCCGGGGACTTTTCAATTGACCTGTTACATCCGTCACAGAGTATGCAGACTTTTTTTTTAAGCGGACGAACTTCGAAGCGTAAAAGCTGGAAGCACTGGGGAAAGCTGTTTCCAGAATCCGGAGGACTGTAAAGGGTGGTCTACTTGTTCTAATAAACAAAATGAGCGATAATGTAGTGGAATATATGGCTATTATCAGAAGGGCGCCCTGGGAAAAAATAATCGAGATAAGTCTGGAAAGTCGAAAAAAAGAAATAGAGAACTCACAAGCAGTTTGGAACATCTGGACACAAACACATGATTGCGCCAACTAGCCGAATGCAAGAAACACAACAATGGACTTATTCGGTCCAAGAACAGCAGCCCACCAAAAATTATAATGAAAATTGTTTAAATATTTGTAAATCTAATCCATTGTGAGACAAGTGGGGTTATTCTGACCCGAAGTGGTTGGAAACATCCGCGTGAAGTCGAGCATGGGTCATCGTTCCACTATAGAAATTCAACAGCCTGACAGAAACCTTCAAGGAGGTTAAAGCTGATGTTGTACTGACTTGGTAGCAACATAAAGGTCTACAAACAAAGAGGAGGTAGTTTCAATAATAAGTGGAATATGCAATCTTCCAGATCGGAGCTAGATTATGCGACCCAAATAGCTGGTTAAGTATTTGCGAGTGGTGAACTAATAAATTTCGGCGAACCAGGATATAGTGAGAGGATTATGCTGTAAAATGTGATAAATTCAAGGTGTCCCATATGTCACCTCATTGGCGGTTGAAGTTATACCAACCAAACAAATGAAGAGTAAGGTAAGCGCAATACATTGGCTTTGAGCATAGAAGACTATATGCAGCTTCAGAACGATTCCCCACGTTTCGTTATAAGTGAATTACTTCACATGAATACCTTAGCAGAAGAGATGCTTCGAATATACGTAAGAAGAACCATGACATTCAAAACCCACAACCCACTCTCTCTCTCTGCTGAAGAACCATAACAATAAATGATTATAACAACAAGTAGGCGCAAAATTACTGTGAAAAAAAGAGGTAGGCGCTGAATATAAAAACAAAAAGAGAAAAAATTATAAATAAAGAAGTCAGTTGAAAAAAACTTACAACGGCGTGCGGACACGATTTAAGAAACAAACACGAGAATTAACATTTAGTGCGCGGACGCGGAAGAGAAAGTATAAAAACAAATTATATTATCGCGTATTGCGACGATAGTGAAGAACGTCTGATTCGAACTGGCGCTATGACGGTTAGAATCACTAAAAATGCAACCAATGCTCAACACATCAGGCCACTGCCGCGTGTACGAATTCGATTTCTAAACTCAAGTACACTCAACTGATGTGGAATTGCTATGTTATTGCTTGGTATATGGCTTATGCATTTTCTTATTCGATTTTCTTTCGGTGTTCTTCATTATTTGCTTGTAAATTGTGTGTGCAAGACTAGTTTACACTGGGACCAGATGGTATCCCTGCAATTCTCCCCAAAAAATGCTCATCCATTCTCTCTGCTCCCCTCTCAGTGATCTTCAATCTCTCACTCTCTCAAGGTGTATTCCCCCACAATTGAAAAACCTCCTTCATCAACCCCATTCACAAATGTATGTCGCGAATTGCCGCCCCATCGCCTAACTGTCCCACTTGCACAGGATTCTCGAAAGCATTCTATACCAATCTGAAGTTAATTTTATCATGAAAAAAAAAATTGCTGAACCAGCCTAGAAAACTAAATAAACATTTTATAAAAACAATATTTGTACATGGCATGTCCGTAAAATAAGGTTTCCAAGGCGATGGAGCCACGAGAGCCGCTTTTCGCGAGATCAATCAACACTGGCATGCAGTGGTTCACCTTGTTCAAATACATATCAATCAAAGCCCGCTGCCTCGCTCATTCTTGGCTAGACAGACCTTCGATAATAAACGTGAATGTGTTCAAGACGCCTGCAAGTTCCCCGAGCTTTACACAGCGCAGGGCGAGGAAGTTTTGGACTTAATTGTTACTGTCGACGTAACCTAAGTACACTACATGACATCCGAAAGCAAGGAAAAGTCCCGTCCGTGATAGCACTCGATTCGGAAAAGTTTAGTGCTACTTGGAGACGGAGTTCTATGACAAGGGTTTTGCTTTACACAAACGCGCGCACAAAAGAGGATTTTGGAATACCCTTAAGTGTCAGAGCACGGGTGTACAAAAAATAGCATAGCGCATGCAAACCTGTATTGATCGCAACCGCGATTACGTTATAAAATAACTGGAAGCCTTACCATCGATGAATATTTCATTGCTAATAATCGTAAACAACAAATCATTATGGAAAATTTAACAAGCCTCAGGACTTGCTAAATAAGGCCAAGACCTGTTCCCGGTTGTAGTGCCGATGATGACGATTTTTTTTTAATTTTTTTTTTTATTATACTTCTCTCGGGAGAGGCGAACCTATAGCGTCGAGTGGGCGCCCCGAGATGCCTTCAAATAACTGTTGCATTTCTTTTTGAACAGTTGTAGGTTGTAACGTTCCGGGAACACTCGCGTGGGAAGGCAGTTCCACAGCTTCCCCGCTCTGTAACGGAACGAGTTCTGATACAGGGATGTTCGTGCCATTTGGAGATGAACCATAAACGGGTGCGATCCGTCGGATTGTCTTGTGGAGCGCATATAAACCGAATTGCGTGGAACAATGCCACGAATCTCCGAAGAACAGCACCCGTGATAATATCTGTAAAACAGACAGAGGTCGACTACGCGCCTTCGATGTGATAGCGACTGTAGTCCCGAAGTCAGCGCCGAGTCCCCGATCAGGCGGATCGCTCGTCTTTGTACGCTCTCAAGTAGGTCGAGGGTATGTTTAGGAGCCGAGCTCCACAATATTCGAGCGTGGGTCTAATTTGGGATTTATATAGGAGAAGAAGTTGGGTCGGAGTAAAATATTTCTTGGCTCTAAAAAGATAGCTCAGTTTTCCTGAGGCTGACCTGGTGGTTCTCGACACGTGTTTATGCCATGATACATAACCACAGACCGTGACGCCAAGCACTTTCAAACTTTCCCCAGCCTCGAGGGTCCGATCATTCATCACCAGCTCTGGAACCGATGAACCACTTTTCTTTGTGAATGTTGTATATTGTGTCTTCGCTGCATTGAAGTCTACGAGATTCGCCTTTCCCCACTGCAGGACCCTATCTAGATCAGAGAGTCAATCTGTCTACATCTCAGCTGATGCGACGCAGATGCACCAATCGGCCGAACACTCGAAAAGGAGGAAACAAGCGTACTATCATCCGCAAAACTGAACACTTTATTATCCGTTGTCTTCAACTAATCATTTATGTGAAGCAAGAACAAAAATAGAACCCTGGGGCATCCTTGCAGTAAATGCAGCGTGGGGTGTACCGCATCATACTGCGGATTATTTGCTAGAACTTCCGCGACTGATGCAGACCTCGGTCTCTACTTTACTCTATTTCACAGATAAGTTCTATGAGACTGCTGCATTGGCCCGTATGCAGCATTCTTACGTTCAGCCGCTAGTTTACACTCATCATCAAACCAGTTGCCTCGATCTCTATGACTACTGCCTAAGATGGCGTTGACAGTACTAATGACAGTATTCTTAAGGCGTGTCCATTCCTCTTCTACGCCCGGCATTCTTCCCCTTTCATCGAGCTCTCCGAGAGCGAGACTAATGACCTTGCCCAGAAAAACAAATTATCATGGAAAATTTAACAAGTCTTAGGACTTGCAAAATAATGCCAAGACCGGTTCCCGGTTGTAGTGCCGATGATGATGATAATAGGAGAAGAAGTTGGGCCGGAGTAAAATATTTCTTGGCTCTAAAAAGATAACTCAGTTTTCCTGAGGCTGATCTGGCTATACCCGATACGTGTTTATGCCATGATACATTCCCACAGACCGTGACGCCGAGCAATTTCAAACTTTCCCCAGCCTCGAGGGCCCGGCCACTCATCATCAGCTGTGGAACCGATGATCCAGTTTTCTTTGTGAATGTTGTATATTGGGTCTTCGTTGCGTTGAAGTCGACAAGATTGGCCTTTCCCCACTGCAGGACTTTATCCAGATCCTGATTCAGAGAGTCAATCTGTCTTCATCTCAGTTGGTGCGACGTTGATGCACCAATCGGCCGATCACTCGAAAAGGAGGAAACAAGTGTACTATCATCCGCAAAACTGAACACTTTGTTATCCGTTGTCTCCAACAAATCATTTATGTGAAGCAAGAACAAGGTTGGAGCCAAAATAGCACCTTGGGGCACCCCCGAATTAACAGGATACAGATCCGAACACTCGCCGTCCACAACAACCCGGATCGATCGATTCTCGAGGAAGCTCCTCGTCCAGTCGCAAAGCTGTTGAGAAAGAAATGAACGAAGTTTGCTCAGCAATGCCCCGTGCCAGACGCGGTCAAAAGCCTTGGAGATATCTAATGCGACCGCCCTTGACTCACCATGCCGTTCAATCGCAGATGTCCATATATGGGTTATAAGTGTCAAAAGGTCTCCTGTGGACCGCCTGCCACGGAATCCGTATTGACGATCATTCAGAAGACCGTTGCACTCCAAATACTTAACCAACTCTGTATTGATGACTTTTTCCATTACCTTAGATAAAATAGACAGTAATGCTATCGGACGGTAATTTTGTGTGTGACACTTTTTTCCCGTCTTTGGGATTGGCTGAACTCGAGCGATTTTCCAGCAGGCAGGAAAGGTCCTCCGTGCATAAGATAAGCGGAAGAGTCTGCCAAGAACCGGCGATAGTTCTGGAGCACAGTTCTTAAGGACTATTGCTGGTATTCCGTCCGGGACGGTTGTCTTCCTACAATCCAGTTCACGTAGATTGCGTTGAATAGTGCGCGGACGAAATCTCACATCCAGCATGGAAGACTGTACCGGCGAGATCACATGTGGCTCCAAAAGGCCGGGATCGAGGTTGGAATTCGCGGAAAATAAATTCGCGAACACATTAGCTTTATCCTTTGGATTCGTGACTAACGTCCCACTGTCTGTCACCAACGGAGGGAAAGAGGAGGATGCGAAGTTACCGCTGACAGCCTTTGCCATTGACCAGAAGGAGCGCGAACCAGTTGGGCACCGAAGGAGCTTATTGATCACCCTGTCGTTGTGAGCCTTCTTCGCGGTATCAATCGCCTGGTTGCACGCGTTTCTGATTTTAACAAAATTCGTTCTGTTAACATCGGTGGGATTGGAGCACCATTGCCTAAAAGCTCTATTTTTTGCCGCTGTAATCTGCTCGCATTTTTTGTCAAACCAAGGTTTATCAGACGAACTTCGTTTGATGGAATGTGGAATATACATCTCCATCCCCAGAAGAATAATCTCTGATACCGACTCCGCGCAGGCGTTAACATCGGAGTTTCCGAAGCACACCTCGAACCATGGAAAGGATGCGAAGAAATCTCGCATATCGTCCCAGTTAGCAGCCCCATACTTCCATACATGACGAAGCTGCCTAGACCGGATATTCGCTTGATATGTAAGTGCTTGCGCGACAGATACCAAGCAGTGATCTGAGTTTCCCAGTGGCGCAGAAACCTGAATGATGAATAATCGTAAACACTATACTGAACAGGCATTGGGGATCTTATTTTACGGACGAGCCCCGTGTATTTATCATAATAAGATGATACGGCGTTTTTATAACTTTGGCGCAATATTGTTATATACAGCCTTAAGAACCGTGAATGTGCAGGCTTGGGGCTTTGGTATCTGTAAAAGATACCACAGATACGTCGCAACTATAAAATAAAAGGTGGTAGCTTTGATGTTGTTTTTCATGTTCTTGCTTTTTAAGTTACGAGTATAAAACATGAAGTAATTGATCCACGTCGGTTATGAAAGATGTTCGTTCGACTAAATTAATTTTGTATTCTAATTTACCTGCAACTTGATCTTCAGATAATCCATGTTCCATCTGAAAAATGAAGAATATTTTTCTTTTTGTATGCTCTCTCAAGTTATGTAGTAAATACATACCAAATCGATTTTGACAACCAGATCGTAGGTTTGGTGCTTCTTCTTGTTCTTCTTTTGCGACTTTGGAACTGGTGGTGCTGCTTTGGGTGGTGCGGCACTTATAGATTGCTTGGGTGTCGACGATCCCTTGTTACTGACGGAGCCAGATTGCTGTTTAGCTGGGGCCGGCTGTTTAGCAGAGTGCGCGGTTGCTTTTGCTGGTCCTCCTCCTTTTTGTCCGGGACCTGGGGTTTTATCCCGTTGACCAGCTTTTGCATTATGGCCAGACCCATCAGCTGGTTTACTCCGCGCCTAGAAAATGAATATTAATTTAATTTTCAACTTTATTGTTTAATATTTTTATTAATTTCATTATTAATGTATTTACATATTTAGTTATATTTTTTATGAATGCTTAAGACAGTTGAGTAAAGATTTAATTACAGGTGTTATAAAGGTTTAATCTTACTCACTATTAAAGCTACGTGTGCTTTATGATTAAATCCTAGTAAATTCTACAAGACTAAGTGGCATTATGTAAAAAGTGTTATTATTTGCAATTGTTTTGTGGCGAAAAAGAACTAACTTCGAAGAATTTTTAATGGTATAATTTATTACTGTTTTTGTGGTTAGCTTATTGTAAAAATATTTGTATTATATTTTAATTTATTTATTTCTTAAGTGGTGTAACTGATGAGAAGGTCCGTGTAACATAAGTATGTGGGTTTAGCTGTTGGCTCGGCGACATACATTCTTTATATCTGTAAAAGTATGCCAATGTACGGATTCTCGGTGGGGTTTGGCAGTTTTTATGGGTGTACCAGCAAACACAAATTAAAAGTCAGAACGTTGTTTTTTGATACATATGATTGTTTTTTTTTTAACTCTTCTAGAATCGCATAACAAATTGAACGACACTTGAAAGTTTAACATAATTCAAATAAAACTATTATATTATTCATACGATATTGGATCAATCATCACTTGTGAGTGGTTGAGGCCAACTGACTTATATCCAGAAAACAACAACAAAATCCGCCGCCGTCGAAATTTCTAGAAAATTCCAAATGGTTGACCTGACTCTGTTAGTGTTTTCTCTCACTTACGCAATTTTCGTGGATGTTCGTAAAATGAGGAGAAATGTCTAGAAACACCATCTAGACAGTGAACTCTGTAATTGTACCATGGTAAAATGAATTCATAAAATATTGAAAGGCGGCATAATTTTGAGTTTATTGTTCTTAAGAAACCCCTAAGTTCGCAGCACAGGAACGATGGCGGAGTCGAGTCGGCGAAGTCATGAACTTTCGGGTTCCTGCAGGGCAATAAGTAGTAATAGTAATAGTAATCAGGTCGCGAAGATCATGATGGGCCGGACATAACGATAGTACCGTGTGTAGAATTCTTGACGGTAGACCAACGGGAAAGAGACCGACAGGACGGCCACGACGAAGATGGGGGGACAATGTGAGGTCTGACCTTGAGGAGATCGGATCGGATGGTCAAGCGTGGAAGGAGGGTGCACAGGACAGGGAACGATGGCGGAGTCTAGTCGGCGAGGTCATGAACTTCCGGGTTCGTACAGGCCAATAAATAGTAATAACTTATTTGGCCGATGTAGTTATGGAACTGTGGGATAACGTGCAAACCGTGTAGAGATTTAAACGGGACAATCGCTATGAAGGCTTAGTGATGTGACATTAATGCGCTTGTATTTGGAATGGATATTATGATTAAAATATTAATTAAGCAAACATTTTCTGATCTTGGTATTGTCTAAGAATTATTTTGGACGTTTAAAAGAAGGCAACAAATGGGGCGTTGATTCCACAAAAATTTGAATTAAGATTATTTCCTCGCTCGCCTAAAGGGATAGAGAATATTGGCGCCTGCTTTGCGGGAGTTAAATGGTATGCTTGCAAGGACCTATGGGGTACGAAGTCATTGTGCCGGCGCACGAAACGGGGTTCTACTTCGTCCCACCGCCACTAAAGGTTCTTCCGCGCATTGTCCACAACGAAAAGAACAAACACACCCAGGATAAAACGTACACGGCAGGAAAAGGAAACACACTGATTTTGTTTATTCCATTTTATTCTCCCACTTAGACTTATTGCTAACATTAAATTGATTGGTACTCATTTTGACAAGGCGAACACTTCTTTGCACCACCCGACTTCAGGCATTTTCGCGTGTCTGCAGCGCCACAGACAGCGGGAGCGGCAACGACCATGGCGGCCGGCGGATGCAAATGGACTCAGCGATAATCATCTCGTGCAGAGATGATTCGCTTATGGGGTGAGTGTGTGGTGTCGTGGTAGATATCCTCTCCACTAAGGATATCGTTTTTACCTACCACCAGAGAAACGTAAAGTCTCTCTTGGTGGAGTAGGACACCAGATCTTGTAATGAAGATCATGGTGGTATGTGTGCGATCGTTCAGATCTGAGTTGTTTATGCGTGCTCGAGGGCAATGGGTAAACGAAGCAGGCAGGCGCAAAGACAAAAGGAAGATATGACCAAATGCGCCGTTGGTAATGCGGTTCATTAATTACGCGATGCGTCGTCACTATTATCGACGTTGGAAAAAAAGGTGCTAATGGGATTGGTGGCCGAACGAATCCCTTGCATGCCTTTATATATGCCGGGTAATTTGCTGCGGCAGGGAAAGAAATTGAAGATTGTTTGTTAGTGGAAAAACAAACGATGAGTTTGATCTTATGCATGTTTACATGTGTAGATATATGGTTTATCATCATCATCATCATCATCGGCACTACAACCGGGAGCCGGTCTTGGCCTTATTTAGCAAGTCCTGAGGCTTGTTAAATTTTCCATAATGATTGATATATGGTTTATGGCATCTGTAAAAACAAGCTGTCCGACATAGGATTTTAATACAGACACATGGTGCCGACTGGCTTGGGATTCATGATGCCATATGCACTTTAAAGAATTATTTCTAGGAATTTTATCTCACGCGTTGCATTAAATGTCCTTGTAAAAGGAAATGTTTCAGGTATGCGGTGGAAATTGCGGTCCAGGTGTGGGAAATTGAAATTTGCCTGGGAACCGAAGGTACCGAATAAGTTTTGGGATTCCTGAAAAGGTAGAAAAGAAATCTTACAGGAAATTATATGCGAAGAGATGAATGAAGGTACGTTTTCTTTTACAGGGACTTTTTAGATTATACCTTAGATAATCCTAGATGCGTAAAGCATTTAAGGTGCTAATGCGGTTCTATTCCCCCGCTTGGTAGAAACCTTGACGTGGTGCGGGGGCAGGCTATGCTGACGGAAGCATACGCTTCCAGTAGGGCCACCCATGTCAGACAGGCTAGCGAGGAGTAACACACAAAGATCTACCGCCCCTAATCTAGGGTGTTACGCGTCACCGTGCCCATTGGATGGTTTGCAGCCAGGGGTATACCGGCTGTATTATAACGGCGCCTGTCTGACACCGGGTCGAATCAGAGCAGTAAGCAGACCTTACCATATCAAAGAGGGGCTCTGATATGGCGGACCATTTGAAACCCCAGAGTGATCCAAAGAAATGAATGATCAATACACAAAAAACAATCTCACAAAAAACCCGGTAGGCGTAGGTGTGATGAGCCAACACTACCATAAGGGAACAAATCATCAGGAAAACAGCGATATACGCGTCGGCACGTGGAATGTTCGATTGTTATATAAACCAGGCGCGATACAGACGGTCGTAGAAAACACGAAACAATATAAAATGGACATCGTCGCGCTTCAGGAAGTCCGACTCCCACATCAAGTAATCGAGACCAACGGGTTTACACTGGTGTGTGGAGGTACCGATACACATAACCTCGGAACCGGCTTCATCATAAGCAAGAAGATTACGCCCCATGTAAAAGATGTGCAATTTATTAATGACCGAATGTCTGTGCTAAAAATACAGGGCCGAAGGTACAATTATGTATTTATAAACGTACACGCCCCAACAGAATCTGCGGACGAAGAAACCAAGGACACGTTCTACGAGACCCTAGATGATGTATTTCATGGGATCTCATCATTCGATGTTAAAATCCTCCTCGCGGACTTCAATGCAAAAATTGGAAAGGGAGATATCTTCCAACCAACTATAGGTAAAGAAAGTCTACACGACGTTTCAAATGATATTGGAATTCGAATTATCACGTTCGCAGCGTCAAAAGATCTGTTAGTAAAAAGCACGATGTTCAAGCACAAGGAAATTCATAAAGCCACATGGATATCACCCGACGGCGTAACGCGTAACCAAATAGACCACTTCCTCATAGACAAAAGACACCACTCGAATATCCTTGACGTAAGATCATATAGAGGAGCAGATGCGACTCCGATCATCTTCTAGTGATGGGCAAAATCAGGAGTCGTCTCGCAACAAACCCGTATGGGCAGTCACGGGAGACGAGCAAAAAGTTCGACACTGATAAACTGAAAGACCTACGCAAAAGGGCTGAATATCAAGACGAACTACCGAACAGATTTGGCATTCTAGAGAATGTGAGCAGTGTGGAAGAGGAAGCTAATAGTGTGGACACTAAATGGACATCGATCAGAGACACAATCAAACTAAAAGCCCAAAAGGTATTAGGATTTAAGAAAACAATTAAGTCCAAACCTTGGTTTGACGATGAGTGCAGGGCGAAGATCGAAGAACGTGAACGCCTCAGAGTGATCCACTTAGAAAGATATGATGAAGTCAACGCAGAAAGATACGCGACAATTCGGAGAGACAATGAGGCTCTTCAAACGCAAAAAACGCGAATGGGAGAAGACTCGGATCGAAAAAATCCTAGAAAATTCTAGAGTGAAGATCATCAGAGGTATGTATGTCGGCATAAATTCAATTAGAAATGGGTACCGAGGGAGAGTCAAAATAATTCGAGACACAAGCGGCTGTTTGGTCCCAGAAACAAAAAACGTCGTGACAAGATGGAAGCAGTACTTTGAAAACCTGCCCAATGTGCGCACCCATCAACCACAAATAAACGCACCAGACGTACATACAGCCGAGCCCCAGATCACAGAGCCTTCTTTCGACGAAGTTGTAGACGCGATAAATCGACTGAAAAACAACAAGGCCCCCGGAATCGATTGCATACCGGCAGAGCTTGTGAAGCATGGAGGAGGGGCAACCGCTCGAAAGATCCACCAACTGGTTAAAATGTTATGGGACAAGGAAGTCATTCCGGAAGAATGGAAAACCGCAATAGTCATCCCCATTTTCAAAAAAGGCGACAGATCTGACTGCGAAAACTACAGAGCAATATCATTGCTCCCAATCGCATACAAAATATTAACAAATGTCACACTGGCAAGAATCACACCGTACGCAGAAGAAATATTGGGAGACTACCAATGCGGATTCCGTCGGAACCGGTCAACAAGCGACCAGATGTTCACAATAAGGCAACTGGTGGAAAAGAAGTGGGAATACGTAGAGACGGTTCACCAACTGTTCGTTGACTTCAAAAAAGCCTACGACTCAGTCGCAAGGCAAAGACTTTACCATATTGTGGTTGAGCTGGGAATTCCATAAAAATATGCCGCCCTCATTCAAATTTGCATGAACGAAAACAAAGGGCGAGTCAGAATAGAAAACCACCTCTCAGAACCATTTGAAATCCGGGACGGACTAAAGCAGGGAGATGGTCTATCACCGTGTCTTTTTAACATTGTGCTCGAGTATGTCATCAGAAAGGTACAAGACGACAATATGACCGGATCATCCCTGAACGGGGTCACACAAGTGCTCGCATATGGGGATGACATCGCCGTTCTGGGCGATAATCTAGAAACTGTTAGTAAAAACTGTGAAATCATCATGCAAGCGGCAGAATAGGTGGGCCCAGAAATAAATGAAGACAAAACAAAATACATGATTACGGCGAGAGCAGGTGGACCGCAGAGAACACATATAAACGTCAGAGGTAAGATATTTGAAAAGGTTAAAGAATTTAAATATCTGGGAACGATGCTGACCCCCAGTAACGAAATGACGAAGGAAATTAACAAGAGACTGCATTCCGGCAACGCTAGTTGGCACGCAGTCAGTAAACTGCTGAAATCCAGACTGCTATCACGTAACATAAAGCTCCGTGTCTATAGAACCATAATCATGCCGATTGTTCTATATGGATGCGAAACATGGGCTCTCACAAAACGGGAAGAAAACAAATTCCGCGTATTCGAGAATAAAGTTTTGAGGGGCATCTTTGGAGGTAAATACGATGAGGAGGCAGGACAATGGAGGAAACTCCATAACCACGAATTGGAAGAGCTATATCGCAAACCTACAATAGTGAGAGTAATCAAGTCGCGAAGATTAAGATGGGCCGGACACGTGGCGCGAATGGGGAATGATAGGACCGTGCATAGAATTCTTGACGGTAGACCAACGGGAAAGAGACCGGTAGGACGGCCGCGACGGAGATGGGAGGACAATGTTAGGTTTGACCTTGAGGAGATCGGATCGAATGGTCAAGCGTGGAAGGAGATTGCCCAGGACATGGAACGATGGCGCAGCCAATCGGTGAGGTTATGAACTTCCGGGTTCCTACAGGCCAATAAATAATAATAATAATGCGATTGCATTAGCGAAATTATGTGATTGGATAGAGTTATGGATGTTTTTTAGGAAAGCGAACCGTAGGGTTTGGCGGAACCGCCACAAACCTGCGAACAAATATGTCTCTAATAATCAACTACTGTATTCGCAATAACGAGGCTTTTTCATTCTAGACAACTATGGTAACTTATGAGACTTTGAAGTCTAGTCATAAATGGTAGATTGACCATTAAGCTAGATAGATGGGATATTAAAACTTTATATCGCCTTTCAAATGTGAAATATTTGGTATGTTGTTTGTGAGCAGAGTACCTTGGCACATTATTTTCAATTTCTGCCCAATTACTAGTTTTTTTTATGTGTTATACTGTAGAAAAATGGAATCAAACTAAGGTTTATAAAAGGTGATGTTGGTAATCCATGTAGTCAGGCAAACTTTTTTCATGAGAAAATATTCGAATCGTATGGATTGTTATGGCAATAGACTACGATACTGTTTGCTGTATGTACTCATCAGTTCCCATTGAGAACGACGGCCAGCACCAACCAATAAATCGATAGCTCTGGACCAAGATATCCCTATGCTGTCATTAACCTTACACCCCAGTATTTTGTGTATATGAAGTCAAAAGAATCACGTTTATTCTACTTTTGCCTTTTTCCAGTCCATTGCATTTGTAATCATTCAAACTTCCTGCCACGGACGAGATCCAATTATGGCGCATCTGACTAAATTCTCTTGCACGCAAAGGATTGAATAGATCACTCAACAGCTTGTTACTAATGAGGTATTTTTAAATCCCTCAAATTTAAATACAATTCATCAGCCGGAAAAAATGTTCGGTGAACTTGAAAATTTCATTAATAACTTTGAGCTTATAAATTTATTGAAGATTCCCTGATAGAGTCAATGTCAGATTTTTTTGTAGCTCGTTTTTAAATAAGCAACAAAGTATAAGAAATATTTCTATTTTGTTTCCTGCCGACAAGATTCGGGGGTGAGTTTGTTCTGATTTTGCCCCGAATCTTAGCTGCAATTTATTGTTGCTAAGAAAAAATATGTAGACGGATAAGTGGTGTAGTTTATATTTTGTTGTTTAGGTGAGTTTATGATGTGCGTGGTATTAGGAATGTGAGATGGAAAAAAAAGCGAACAGGTAGCTGTGTCACTAACGAGGAGTTGAGTGATAAACTCAATGTGTCCCAATTATTCATCAGTATAGTTGTATAAGGCCTCGTTATAAAATTTCACCAAGAACTCATCTTCTTAACAGGTTTTGGGTGGGATTACAAATCATTCGCTTGATGGCACCAATAAAGAAGTATTTTTTTATTTTTTCTTCAGTACAAGGCCATGCTAAAAGTTTTATTAAAAAATTACCGATATCATAAGAGAGAAAGGGACAGAGAATATTGACGCTTGCTTTGCGGAAGATAAATAGTACACTTGCAAAGACGTATGAACAAACATGACTCAAATAATCAAGGGGAATTTGCATGGATAATCCTTTTCCTCTGTTCGTGCATAATCCTTATACAAAGAACGTTCACAATTGATCATTTTCAAAACTCATCATTGATTATTTTCAAAACTCATCACAACTGGTTTTTCATTTTAGGCTTAAAAATTCTGAACAAGTAAATATTGTTATTTAGACTTATTGATTTTTAACGATACAACGCGCAAAATATATTTTCCTACTTGTTTTCTTTGAAACATTTGTATTTTATTATTTTTTGGTGTATACCTATTCATCATCGGCACTACATCCGGGAACCGGTCTTGGGCTTATTTAGCAAGTCCTGAGGCTTGTTAAATTTCCCATAATAATTTGTTTTTTCGGGCAAGGTCATTAGTCTTGCGCCAGTATACCTATTAGGACATTGAAGAAGTTCTCGTTGAAATGAACAAGTTCTCGCGTTTCCAACAGATGGCACTGTGGTGGTCCCGCGAACCTCACAAACCACTGTGGGGTTAATTACTTTTCCGCCCAGCTAAACGGTACATACATACAGGTGCCCTCAACCCTACGTATCCACAGACACGTGAGCCCAATATAACTTTTCGCCTAGCTAAAGGGGACATACATACTGGCGTCCGCAACTCATTTCCTCGACCGAGTCCTCATGTCTGCACGGCTAGCGAAGGACACTACCCAGAAACGAAATTGTTTGACGATCCATTAGCTGGGCAAACACAAGTGCCAGACGCCGACAGCCATCAAAACCGCATGCGATAAAAGTATGGCCAAGAGATAAACGAATTTATGATCTGCTCTTGAGACAACCGCAATTCGGTTTTTCCATATCGAAAGGACCATTATGGAAACGAAAGGTAAAGAATCCACCAACTGATACTGTTCCTACAAGGAGATAAAAACCTTGTAAATATCGCAGCCGAAGATAACGACTTCGGCCGTGGAAATCATCAGGGCCATAAACCACATGCGGGTAAAGTACACAAGGAATGTGATATGCAGATATGTGAAAAGCCTGACGATCCTCGGTATATCTCCGGCCACATGAACAGCAACGTCCGCGTCTGTGTGTGTAGTTCCATCCACACAGCATCGGTACGAACAAAACGGAATCGTAGGATAAGAGACGGTGCGATCCCTTGGAAAGGAAAAATTCTTTGCAAAAGAGAGAATACCAAGGGAAAGCAAAATTGAAGAGAAAGGAAGAACAACCTGGTGGAGTTTCCATCCCTAAAAGAAAAGTGGTAAGTCAGTCCAGTGATAACCTCCTTCGCGCAAGGGTCCGCGTAAGAAAAGAGAAAGAAAGTTAAAAACGATCGATAGTGCGTCCGCGAGTCCTGTAAAACATAAAGTTCTCATAAAGAAAGATATTTTGACTGTTGGAGACGGAGCAGCACACGACGGCAACACTGGATGCGACCAAATGCAACAAATGTCAGCCAACAACTGACATTCAATAATATTTAAATGAGCTGTCACTCTTCGTAAATCCTTTCAAGAGTCACAGTTCGGAATCCATTCAATCTATATAAATCAAATTAAATCAAGACAAATAAAGGAAGATTTAGTTACTAATACCCAACGCGTTTCATTGAAGAGTCGACCAAGACGTTCTGCTGGAGTTCATCCGAGGTATTCGGTCCACTTTCAACTAAATAAGCCATTGTTTTCATGAATCAGTGTGTTTGACGCCGGGAGTTTCTTGTTCAGCAGCGGACAGTATATCTCACCACCAGACGCAGTTATTGGTGGACGCTGCGTACGTGTTAGCATAGCATGCAAGACACTTTACAAGTTCACGTTCGACGCTTGCTCGCGCTCGGAAACATTGACAAGAAAATATACTGTTATTAAGCAAGAAAGTAAAGCAAAGGTTTCTTTTTACTTTTATGGACGGTGTTCGGCGGAACACCATTAATAATACCAAAACCGCTATAATTGGTGACCCGGACATGATTTGTATACACACAACACACAATATCTCATAGTTTAACAGAACTTTACTACTTCATCACGATTTCCGCAAAGAGCGCCGGCACACTCGCCTGCTCCGACCTCCTCTCGCTAGCTCGTTCTTCGCTCCGTCGTTCGCACACGAAGTTGATCGTAACAAAGTTACTGAGGAGGGAGTAGTGTGGCGTTTCTAACAGATACACACACAATATACAAGCAAATAGTGAAGAACACCCTCTTATAGTTGCTGAAGTTTTCAACGCTTGGACAGTAGAACGGGGTATTGAACAGGCAGGGTGAACAATAAAAATAAAACGCGATTGTTGTTTAAATTGAGGATATATATTTTACACGTCCGAACGGTACGAGGATGGATGCTAAGAAGAAAGAAGTGAAAGTTGAAAAATGTGAGTTTGGCGTTTCTTGGTGTGGATGACAGTTGTGTGCCTTAAGGGCCTGAATGCAATGAGAAGAGTGAGTGTTATAGTTTAGCTTTGAGTGCGTGCAATTTGAATATAATTTTTTTAATTTGTTTAACATGGGGAAGCACAAGGACCAAGAGTAGAGGCCAGGCACTACTTGAACCCTTCGCAGTCCTAGATGTGGTGTAACTTAATGATGGTGTGGATGACACATTCAGAAACGAGAGAGGCCGGTCCAAAATCAACATCATATTTGCCAGCTCCATGTTGGCAAGAAGTATGGCGTGGCGAGTTTTGGACACCTACATCCATAGTGACCACCAAG
The DNA here is from genome assembly GCA_963931805.1 of Microdon myrmicae. NCBI lineage: Eukaryota > Metazoa > Arthropoda > Insecta > Diptera > Syrphidae > Microdon > Microdon myrmicae. Next base: position 26,018,004 of record OZ007501.1, read on the forward strand.
CTGTGATGTACGAAATATTACCACACAGGGGATTCATCACTGGCAAATTGGCGCAGAAAGCCTAGAAAAATGGGTGGAAAGAGAAGGACCTCGATGCGGAACTGCTCGATTATATACTGGAAGAACAAATCGCACAATTTGACGCAGAGGCCAATGCGAACAGGCAGGCTGGAAAGGTCATTAGGTGGCTAACTACCACATGCGATGCTTCTATGACACGACAAAGACAACCATCAGGGGTATCAAACCAGTGTATTGGTGGAACCCAGAAATCGCCCATGTGCGATCGAAGTGCAACAGGTTAAGACGCTTGCAGCAAAGAGCAGGAAACCGTAACGCCTACCCACAGTTACATGCGGAATTCGTCAAAAAACGGAAAGAGTTGAGGAATGTAATACGCAAAAGTAAATATGACGCGTTCTGCTCCCTAAGGGATGAATTAAATAACAACCCATGGGGTAGCGCCTAGAAGATAGTCATGAAAAAACTACACAACAACAGTAGTCAAATGCAAAAAAGTAAAACTGACATGGTCAGAATCGTTATTGTCCTCTTCTCGCAGTGTGATGACGTGCAAGAGGGGTGGAGTATCACTGAAGGAGAGATACCTCCCGTGACCACTGAACAGGTGCTCTTGGCTGCAAGGGCTGTCAAAAAAAAACAACACCCCGAGACTGGATGGTATCCCTAACGCTGCAGTGAAGACCGCTTTAACAAAAAAGCCGGAAGTGGTAAGCAGTCTTGTGGCGTCTCTAACAGATACACACACAATACACAAGCAAATAAAGAAGAACACCGAACGAAAATCGAATAAGAAAATGCATCAGAGCCGTATACCATAGCGATAACATAACAATTCACATCAGTGGTATATACTTGAGTTTAAAAATCGAATTGTAAGCACGGCCAGTAGCCTGATGTGTTAAGCATTGGTTCAATTATTGGTGATTCTAACTGTCATAGCGTCAGTTCAAATTACACGTTCTTCACTATCATTCCAAACGCTATAGTCTTTCACAACCTGCCATCAAACAGGACAATTTCCTAAACGATGGCAAAAAACACCGGCTTGTGCTTATACCAAAAGGAGTTAAGAATCCAGAGGCGCCGTAGTCTTATCGCCCGTTGTGCATGCTAGACACAACAGGAAAACTGCCTGAGCGAATAATTGCCACTCGCCTGGAACAATACACTGAGGGGACATCGGGGCTCTCTGAATCGCAGTATGGGTTCCCGAATGGTAGATCAACCAGTAAAGCACTATCTGTGGTGTGCGACATCGCTCGCAATGCGATAGCTGGAGTACGATGGTGTTGCAGATTCGCCTTTAACCATCCGCAATTAAATTAATTGTGGCACCACCTGAACTGAATCAGATATGTGGCATCACCGAAGCAATGTCAGCAATCAGCTGACATTTATGAATTCTGTTGGTTGTCACTTGACAACCAGCTTTTATGTTTACTTTCTCTTCTTTCGTTAGCATTTGATGGATACAGTTCTAATCTAAATCAATCTGAATAATCAAAAGAAATAAAGCCAATTTTTTCTTCTATAAATTGGAAACACCAGTGTTTCAATTCTCTAACGGCTAAAGTTTGGGATTAAAGACCAAAGGTAATCCTTTCACTTAAACATTTCTATAGATATTGTTGCAGTAAACGTGGACCAGTGTCGCTACACATTGTTCCTGAAATTCCTTTTCCCAGACCACCGAGCATACATTGGGTGGTGGATAGTTTTGTATTATACAAATACAAAACAGATGGCCAGGTGGTACAAAATTGCGCGGTGGTGTTGCTAGATATTAAAAATGCGTTTAACACTGTGAATTGGAATCGGATTCGTTGTGCGATCTACAAGTCTCACCCTACTTGGTGCGTATACTAGCAAACTATCTCTCGGATAGAAGACTGCTCTATGATACAGATGTGGGACCACAGGAATATAAAATAACAACTGGTGTACATGTATGGAATATCATGTATGATGGTGTGTTCAGGGTCAATGTACCAGAAGAGGTCAGAATCATAGGGTACGCAGATGATTTGGCAATAGTGGCCTTAGCTAATCATCTAGATGACCTGGCGAATATTTGCTCCCAAGCAATCCAGTGCATTAAATGCTGGCTAGATATGGCCGGACTGAAACTAGCTGGACATAAGGCGGAGGCAGTTTTAATAAGCAGCCATAAGAAAGTTGAACACCGTGATATGGAAATAGAAGGACAAATAATCACATTCAGTCCCTATATTAAATATCTTGTTGTTATACTCGACAACAGGTTAACCTTCAAGGAACACCTGAGGAAAACGAGTGAAAAATCGGCAAGAGTATGCAAAGTTTTGGCGAGACTGCTACGCAATGTTGGTGGACTCCGGCCCCACATAAGGAAACTCATAACCAGTTGTCAAGACCTCCAGTATAATGTATGCAGTTCACATATGGGCAGGAGCCAGACAGTATAAGTCGTACATGAGGGGAGTGAACTCAGCACATATGCTGGCATCACTAAAAGTATGCTGTGCATTCCGCACGGTATTCGAAGATGCCATAAATGTTTTGAGCGGAAGGATACCACTTGATATGGCAGCTAAAAAGAACGCTACATTGCATGAGGTCTCCCAAGAGAATCGTCGGAGAATGCAATCACAATTAGAGCTCTCAAGCCTAAGAGAATGGCAACGAAGGTGGGATTCTTCCACCAAAGGAAGATGGACCCACACCATGATACCTGATATAGAAACATGGGTCAAAAAGAAAAAAACATGGCGAGCTGAATAACCACCTGACTCAGCTAATATCAGGGCATGGATGCTTTCGGCAATAGTTGCACAAGTATAAGCATGTGAATCACCCATACTGCTTGTATTGCGAAGGCAAAATAGAAAATGCGGAACACGTACTCACAGAGTGCGTGAGATTTGCGACCGCACAAACGATTTTGGAGAGACATATGAGACGGGCAGTTACTCCGGCAGGGGTTATAGAATAAATGCTGAGTTTACAACAGGCATGGTCCGTAACCAATGGTATCACTATCTTGTTGGTACCGTTTTCCGAGCGCGGATTGCCTTTCGGAGACGTATTGCATCCGCGGATCAGGTTCGAATAAACACGGCTGCCTTACGCAATGAGAATACCAGTAACACATTAGGTCATGCGCTAGGACTCGCCCTCGGAGAGCTCGACGGAGGGAGAGTACGTTCTGGAGCCGGAATGTCGGGCGTAGAAGAGAAATGGACAGGTCTTAAGAATACTGTCATTAGTACTGCCAACTCCATCTTAGGCAGTAGACGTAGAGATCGGAGCAACTGGTTCGATGATGAGTGCAAACTAGCGACTGAACATAAGAATGCTGCATACCGGGCAATGTAGCAGTTTCATATGACGAGGGTACGCGAAGAGAAATACAAAGAGCTCAGAAGATCTGAAAAAAGGCTTCACAGAAAAAAGAAAAGTGCCTGGGAAAAAACCCTTCTTTGTGAAATAGAGAAAAGTAGAGAGCGAGGTCCGCACCAGGCGCGGAAGTTCTACCAAATAATCCGCAGTATGACGCGGTACACACCCCGCTGCACTTACTGCAAGGATAAAGAGGGTAATCCGATCACCGATCCTGAAGGCATTCTGAAGCGATGGGAAGTGCACTTCAATGAAGTTCTAAATCGTTAGCTCACAGAAGAATTGGAGGCTCCACCAATGCAAGATCAAGACCAAATGCTGTCGCCACCAAGCATTGAGGAAATATTAAAAGTCATAAGACTGTTCAAATCAAATAAAGCCCCCGGAGCTGATGGCATACCAATTAAGCTGATCAAACAAGGAGGGACAGCGTTACATCGCACAATTCATGGGATCGTGGTGCACGTATGGGAGCAAGAGGAGATGCCAGATGATTGGCGTCGTGGAATAATTTGCTCCCGTACATAAGAAGGGAGATATCACACTGTCCAGCAACTATTGGAGTATAACATTGTTGAGTAAAGCCTATAAGATACTCTCCATTATCCTACAAGATCGGATAGCCCCATACGCTAAAGTCGTTATTGGTCAATATCAGTGTGGCTTCATCACAGGCAAATCAGCTATTGATCAGATATTCACCCTTAGGCAGGCCATTGAATAATGTCTGGAATTTAATATCCCATTATATCATCTATTTATAGACTTTAAGGCCGTCTACAACATCATAGCTAGGGTAGAACTATATAATGCAACGAGAGAGTTCGGCATTCCAAACAAATTGATACGACTTTGTAGGTTGACTATGACCAACGTAACTAGTCAAATAGAAATAGCGGGATTGCTGTCCAAACTAATAAAAATCTTTAATGGACTCCGACAAGGGGACGGTCTGGCCTGCCTCCCCTCAACCTGGCGTTGGAGAAAGCAATCTGTGATACTTGCCTACGCAGATGACATCGTTCTCATCGGTGGATCCGATTCGGCCTTACACGACTCCTTCACCCAGATCAAACAGCCGGCACAAAAACTGTGACTGCACATTAATGAGGGTAAAACTAAGTACATGGTGGCAACTTCTGCGAAGAGAAGACCTAACCTTGGTCAAACTATCGGGGTAGTGGAGCACGAATTTGAAGTAGTGCAATCCTTTAACTACCTTGGGTCAATAGTATCAGCCGATAACAATATGGAAGAAGAAATACGCGGACGGCTGATCAAATCCAACAAAGCCTGCTATGGTCAATCAAGACTCTTTAAATCCCGAAATTTATCCAGAACATCCAGGCTGCTACTGTACAAGCCCAGGAAGGAGACATCGCGGCAGACTTTGTCGGCGATGGAGGGATGGCGTAGAGCAGCACGCCCAGAGCTTGGGAGTGCAAAACTGGATGACATCAGCTCGAAATCGGGGCCGGTGGAGAGATTTGTTAAATAAGGCCAAGACCGGATCCCGTGTATAGTGCCGATAATGATGATGAAATGATAGCGCAGAGTCTCCATACACAGATTCCACCTCATCTTTGATTTCCGTAGGCGTATAGCCTTTCAAAAACAAAAATTTAATGACAGCTCGATACTTAATTTTGTCCATTTTCACAAAAACACACACATGTGGACTCACTCAAACGACTGTCAAATACAAACTACGCGTCAAAATGGATGAAATTTTAGTGAGTAGCAGTGTCAAAAGATGCACAACTACATTCACTAGCTTTTATTGACGAGTGCTGCTATCTTCACGTTGGGGTCGGAAGCTTTTCTGGCCACTCCTGCACATATATATATGGTAAAAAACAATTTAAAAAAAATGTATATATAATTAATAAAAACGAATGGAAAAACCGCTTGAGACAATTTGGGGAATACGATCCCAATATAATTAATAATAAATATATATATATATATATGTTATATATATATATATATATATATATATATATATATATATATATATATATATATTTATATTAAATGGGAGTTTATGTAGGGTGTTACAGCATGCTTTACACCCCCTCTTAAACAATTAAGATTCAAGCATCCTCACATCCAACAACCATTCAGCATAGAATGCAATACCCGCCTTTTACCCACAGGCATTTTAAATTCGCATATGATTAGTCATTAATTCCAAAGGAAAGCGCAGCGGCCTTTTTCACGGGCAATTAATGCATATCGATAATTACCCATTCATACCCACCTTCCAAAGTCAAAACAATTATCATATATCAATGTAATCAAACGCTTGATCCACTCCCCAAGGCCACTCGCTAACTGCATTCTGCTTCGCATTTCACGGGCTCGTATTTCAAATGCATACTTTTTTTGCCGGAAAACAAGTGTCATACAAGATATATGACACGGTCGGTGGTTTCAAAGGTTTTTGGCGACGATATAATTGAGCTTCGGTAAAGTGCCGAGTTCGGCGAAATAGCGGACACAGCAGTGAAATGCAATTAAGCGGATGATACGATGGGCACATGGTCCAATGCACTATAATGGGTTCGCAATTAAGTAATTGCTCAATTCACTATCGCTGCATTTTAAGCAGGGTAAATTGAACGGGAAGCAACTATTGGGAAATACGAATGACTCGTGTTAGGCACAGTCAGTCACATATTCTGATTGAGGAAAATGCATCGTCTGCATTATTTCCCCAATAATTTGGTATATAAAGAGTAGTTGCAAATGGGTTTTTCTTGTTTTGTAATATCCAAGCAAGAAGACTGCGGCCCAGCGCGTAAGAACAGCGGGTCTTTTTGCTATTAAGATAATAATTACAAAGTTCCAATATTAAAGTAAAAAGTTATCAAGCTACCATATTAAGTAATAGTTCCATAGTAACTAAAGTAAAAAGTTACTAAGCTACAATATTAAGTAATAGTTCCAAAGTTGCAATATTAAATACAAGTCATCGAAGAAAAGTGAAGAGAGTTTTCTTTCCACAACTGAAGGAAGGGATCCAATCCAGCGAAGCCACATTAAAAAGCCCAAACACAATTCTGAGGTTACCGGATCCAGCACAGCGAAGCCGCATTAAAAAGCTCGTAAGTCACCTTAAATATACCACGTATAATTAAATATTAAATGTCAATATCGGAGGTTACACTCTGATATTATAAGGGTAATGACCCCAAGCACACCTCAAAATTGGCTAAGGAATGGTTGTCTCAAAACAAAGTCGATGTTATGGAGTGGCCATCGCAGTCCCCTGATGTTAACCCAATAGAACACCTATGGGGCATTCTTAAGCGCAAGATCGCAGACTGCAAAGCCAAAATAAGGAAGAACTTTGGTCCAAATAAAAGATGAATGGTACTCTATACCACCCGCGACTCGTACCAAACTAGTCAATTACATGGGACGAAGATGCGAAGCAGTCATTAAAAACAAAGGTGCAACAACTAAGTATTAAAAGGATATGAAACAATTTTACTGTAAATTAATTCTTCACAAAACACAAACAAAAAACTAATTTGTTTCTATTATTTTGTTCAGGCAACTCCAAGGAAAACTGGAATCAATATAATATACTATTTCTCGCTTTTTTTTTAAATAAAAATGTAGTATGTCTACAGTGCTCCAAATCTATTAGTATATTTTTAGTTCTTATTTTTCCCCAAATACATTTTTTCTTAACGATCAATGTCGAAGAACAAGCTTGTTTCTATTATTTTTCCAGGAATGTATATATATATATATATAATATATATATGTATATATATATATATATATATATAAATATACATATATATATATATATATATAATATTTTAAAATAAAAACAAACAAAAAACCGGTCGATCGAGTAGTTTTTGAAATATCGCGGACACCAATGTGAAAAAGATGGTTTCGAGAAAAACGCGTTTGAAGTTTCAAAATGCTATACGAGGGTGGAGTGAAAAGCTTCCGGCCCGACTTACAGATGACACCAGCAGGTCTAATTCCTATGTCAGGTTCTATAGTACTGTGGGTAATTTTTACTATGGCATCAGCAAGGATGTGAGTTCGATAAAAACACCACGGATAGTTCACGGTTCCAAAACAAGTAAATAAATGGACTGGAGTCTTCCTGTTGTTGAATGTTTTCTTTATTACTTAACTTTTTAATTTACACTGTTCTGTGTTTTTAAATGTTTGGTTTATTACTTAACTTTTTAATTTACACCGTTCTTTGTTTTTAAAGTGCCTTTACACCAAGAAAACTGAACTTTCCCCGTGCGACTCTTTTTATTGAAAAGGTCTATTGACTCCAATATAACTTAACTTTCCGCGCACAACTCTTTTTTATTGATAAGGTAAATTGACTCCAAGATAACTTAACACGAAAGGTAATCGAGCTGCACACTCGAAAACTCAAACGATCGCGGTGATGGTAGAAATCTGACTCCCCGATGCAATCCGTATCAGTCCGATTCAACGGTGGTGGATTACATCGTTGTGGGAGGATTCTATATGTGTCCGTATAGGACAAGCACGATGCCCCTCAGCCTGCATATCGGCAACGACGAAAATGCGCCTGAATAAACATGGACTGGTGTAATGAATTGCAGGCAGTATTGGGATACGCGATAGCGAAGATCGTCGAAGGATGTGTCCTAAATAAATAGAAACGCTATTTCGAGGTTCAAACGATGCGGAGCGTCGGCTGTTTACATAGTCGCCCCAGACTTATGCCATTGCAGGCAATCGATTTTTTCGTGGCGATAAGCACGCTCGCTTATGGCCAAGGCTATGGTGGCTTTTGTTTGATCTAATTAAATGGAACATGGGGGACCATGGACAGCGGTTGGTAAGCAGCATAAGCACAATGATGCTACTGTGTGTTTGTTTGTTTTACAGGCCGGAGCATCGTTAGGCATGATCTAGGGTATGATTGTCTAACGTCAATCATCATCAGCATTGGGCACTACCATCGGGAACCGGCCTTGGCCTCATTTAGCAAGTCTTGAGGCTTGTTAAATTTTCCATAATGATTTGTTTTTTCAGGGCAAGGTCATTAGTCTTGCGCCAGAGGCTCCCCGACGGGGAATCGAACTCCGGTCTCCCGCGTGACAAGCGGTTGTACTAACCACTATACTATCGAGAAACGTCAATCACATTCGTGCCCAAATCCCATGATCGGTAGATAACCGATAAAGGAAATTGGTTGTAAGTGTTGCGAACCTCGGGATTGGGGCAATAAATTGTTATGAACCGTAGCAAAACCATCGGCTACAGCTGTGTCAACAATTAGGCTGCCCAGCGAGTGTTTATCTATTATAATTGCTGACGAGCCGAGCCGCTGGGGATATGGAATGGTTCATATAATATGAAACGGAAAAACTCAATGTGATGCATGCCTTGATGAGGTTTAACTTGCAGGTGAAAGCCATTTGAAAGACAGCTTACGCTGCTCGAATGCGAGTAAGTATAGTGGTTTATGGAGTGAGGGAAAAGCGGTTGATTGAAAGAAATGGATGGTTCTTTGGGAAAGCTTTACAGAACCGCCACAGTACTGTCTCATTACCTTGCATAAACACTTTCAGGTTTATTGCTCTGAGCCCACTGAACATATGTGTATATATAAAAACAAACAAAAAAGCAATAGAAAACTCAAAAATTATAATAATATAATAATAGATTTAAGTTCTGCTTTTTTCTCTGATATATTTTCTAACTTTTGTTCAAGGTAAAAACAATAAATAACAAAATTACTGCAAACTATAAGGTAATATCATCATCATCGGCATTACAACCGGGAACCGGTCTTGGCGTTATTTAGCAAGTCCTGGGGCTTGTTAAATTTTCCATAATGATTTTTTTTCCGGGCAAGGTCATTAGTCTTGCGCCAGAGGCTCCCCGACGGGGAATCGAACCCCGGTCTCCCGCGTGACAGGCGGGTATACTAACCACTATACTATCGAGGAGCCATAAGGTAATATACTTATACAGAAAACAAAACAAATGTACGTAGAATATTTAAGAGTGCTCGTGCAGAGCCAGTAATTTACATCAAAATCTAATTAGTTAAAATAGGCTTAGCATTTAGTCTGATATTGAAAATACACTTACTTACTTCACTATACTTTTTTTTGCAAACAAATGCTTTAAGAAAAGTCTATGCTTCATTTGAAGGAGCAGTGCGTTCGGCATTGTTTGTGCCCGAACGTCTACTTTTGAAGTTAGTATAACTCTCATAGTATAGTGGTTAGTATACCCGCCTGTCACGCGGGAGACCGGGGTTCGATTCCCCGTCGGGGAGCCTCCGGCGCAAGACTAATGACCTTGCCCGAAAAAAAAAAACAAACCATTATGGAAAATTTAACAAGCCTCAGGACTTGCTAAATAAGGCCAAGACCGGTTCCCGGTTGTAGTGCCGATGATAATAATACCTCTGATAAATAATTGGTTTTCACAGATCAGAATCTGGTTGATGATTTCCCAGCCGTTTCTGAGCTTGAACGACGTTTTTTTTCTTATTAAAAAGCAAACTCAATTTTCCCATTGTTTTTAAAATAGCAAAAGTAGGGTCCTCTACAATTTAGTAGGATATCCTCCGATTGTCAGGAAAATTTGATGCATTATAGATTGAAAGTTGGTGCTTCCTAAAAACCATACAGGCTGCTATTAAATCACCATCTCTGGGCTATATTTGGATTTTATTGCACGATGAATATTAAAAATTACAGTTAATAAATATCTATAGATTTTAAATAAATAATTTATAAAAACATTGCATTAAAATATTACCTTTCGGAAAAGATTTCCACAAAAAGATAATACATAAAATCAATGTCCGTAAATTTATTATTATATATATCAATATACGTATACAAGTAAATCTGACAATAATAAGGTAAATAAATGAATAATTTATGTAGTGGTGAGTAAATAAATTTTGATTTTATTAACTAAATATATACAATTTTAAAATACAATATTTTACAGCATTAATCTCGTTGTTTTATAGTCACACCTCGTATAATTTTCTGAAAAAAAGATCTTAGATGTATATTGTACACGGTGAGACCAGAGGTAATCGGAAGAAATTGTACACATCTGATGTTCAAGTACAATTCACTTATTAAATAGCCAAACCTGGTATATAGTACATTAAAATGTAAAAAATGTTCCACATTCATTAATGAAGCGATTAAAACCCACTACGAATAAAAAAGCCTGTAACGTATTAAAACACGGAAGTACGTAAACAAATAATAAACAACTTAACCTTAAAGGCAAACATTCACTTCAACAACAAAAGTTAATTAAGAGAAAACAAACAATTTCAATAAGAACAAAAAAAATGTTGGGAATAGTTTTACTTCTCGTGCAATACAATATTACCATGGAATGTTTTCAGATTGTTATTTCATTCGGAAGCAGTTCGGGAATTCGATATCCTTCCAAAATGGAAAAAAAAGAAGACCACATAAATACCAAAAAAATCTTTTGAGAGAAAATTTTAATTTCGATACCAACTCATGGAGCAAATTACGTCTCACGCATCTACCCAGGCGTGCAAGATTCAAAGGTTATTTATATAAAAACTCATTTTATGCACAGTTTGCCGCCACATCCATTTGCTTTCAGAGCCACGACGATATTACTATCAAGATTTTTAAATTTTCCGGCTAATCTGTTTTCAGCAGGACATGTCATTAGCAGAAGCCTAGAATAGTTGCTCGTCAAGTTATTGTAATGTATCTCAAACAGAAAATAGATGCAAATAAAATGGCGGACTAAGTCACATTCATCTCAGAAATGGCTATTGCGTATATTTTGGATGCTACACAGATGGCTGTAGAGAAATGCAAATAATGCCCAAGTAATTTACGTTTGTTTGCTTATGTTGTGGGTGAGTAGATCGCGACGTTATGTACCTGGTTGAGGGCAGTTGACTTTGGAATGCACGACATTGTTTTGCACAATCGTTGTCAGATATTTATATAAATCATGCACACGATGGTATGACAATTTAGTTTTAGTGGGGCTACACCACCTACAGCATAGAGGAGATTTACAAAAAATTTTTAGATCAAACTTACGAGCTAAATTAATTAATAACTTATCTACGATGTTGGCGAATGGGACAGGAGATGAAAAGAAGTTAGCGCGAGACAGAGCCTTTTGCTTTCAGTGCCCGTTTTAGAGGGAGGGGGCTAATATTGAAGTCAAAGACTTGGAGTTGATATACTTCGTAAGTGGTATGGTTGCCGGGCGGATAGGCGGGCGGATGAACGGACGGATCGTGGGGGCAGGGATTACATATGTTGTGGGTTTGTGTTGAAAGAAGTTGACGAAATTGGAACAGTATATTGAGCCAGAGAGATTCGTGAATGAATAGAATATCCGACAGAATTCTGCGTTCTTACACGGTTTTCAGGTTATTTAATTTGTGACGGATGGGGGGGTTTCCCATCACCATCCACGGACCGCTAAATGTAAGAAATTACGTTGAATTCTCTCGATTCTGCGAAAGTGTGTCTGCTGATAGGGGTGTGGCGGTTCTGCCAAACCCCACTGACTACTTACCTAAAGAACCCCCATCCCTACAACCCAGCCTGCATAAGCTTTCGGTAATGCAATCGTATTAGCACCTTAAATGCTTCACGCATCAAATAGATCCAATTTATATAACTTAAAGTACCTGTAAAAGAATTCTTACCTTTCATGCATTTCTTCGCATACAATTCCCTGTAAGAATCCTTTCCTAACTTATCAGGAATCCCAATCTCACCAAGTGCATTTGCCCCTAGACGAATTTCCGAGAAAAAAATGATTTGGTTTACATACATTGTAACCATCATAACAGGGACCAAAACAAATATACGCATCTCGCGTCTCTTGGCACCAATTAAATCCTACAGCATAAGCAAATGCAAATAAGAATTCAATAAGCTAGAGTCAATTACCACCATGTGCATGGAATTGCGGCTATCGTTACAGCTGCAATGCATAGCTTAGACAATGATCTACCCGATCTCTGGGCCTTCCCATATTTCTGGATCTGTTTCTCATGAGTAGCGGCATTGAACAAGCAGAAACCCCAATTAGCACCCAATGAGATTCGGCTTGTTTACTCAGTCGAACGCACATCCCATTGATGCACATCATTCCTTTTCTTGTTTTCAGATTCGTCTCCATTGCCTTGTGTATAAAAAAACGAATGTGATCTTCATTCACACATACATGTGTACTACAAACGATCTTCACCCCAAACGATTGAATATCTTGGAGTCGTATTTTAACATCCAGCCACGCTGGTCGATTTTTTTCTTCTGCTCCCCGTGGCGCCGCGGAGGCGCATCAGTCCCAGAGTCTTATTCAACCGAGTGTCCGAGTCCTTTATTCTATGTGCCGAACCAGATTGTCCTCCTTTTCGTGATTCATAACTTGAGAAAGGAAATATAAGTGTTGCGTTTTGTTGCTTTGGAACTGTTAGTTCTTTTCACGGTCGAAATTGAAATATAGTAACAAGAGAATGTGCTCAAGGATATGCGACACCGAGTACGCAAAATTGAAGTGGAAACAAAAGATTCAATGAATCGGAAATGTGAAAGACCAATTGTATACATCAATTTTGTGGATTATAACGTTGAAATATTTTTAATTGTTTTGTGTTTTGAAAATAAAAGGACCTGTATAACATAACTCCCAGTGTTTCATTCTCTCCTGTGATTGATGTTTTCTGCTTCCTTCGGCGAGCGTTCGCTTGTTTTTGGTGCAACATTTAGTGGAGTGTTAGTGGGACGAAGTAGAACTCGCACCCATGCCGGTGCCACGACTTCGTTCCCCACAGGGGGACCATACAAGACTCACATATTCGAGTAGTAGTCGGACAAATGAAATGTGAAGGATGTTACATAATTATCTCCCCATTTTGATTGCATCATCAGATGGAAAAGGAAAACATCATTTGGCAAAAAGCCGCTCATCGCCTCCACAGCAGCCACAAGAGCACTTTATTTATATATTAATTTTATTATTGCAAAAAGGGGCATACCGGTTGGAGAAGTCTTTAGACCACCGTTTTACAAACCCGTGGGCTTGAGTTGCCCTTAAGAATCATCTCTTCAAAATGTGAAGGGAATTCAAAGAAACATTTCGTCAATATGTGAATGGAATTGAGTTGCCCTTAAGAATCATCTAGTCAATATGTGAATGGAATTTGCCCTTAAGAATCATCTCTTCAAAATGTGAAGGGAATTCAAAGAAACATTTCGTCAATAAGTGAATGGAATTGAGTTGCCCTTAAGAATCACCTCGTTAATATGTGAAGGGCAATTAAGTTCTTTATCATATAAAATACCAAGGTGGCGGATCGATTGGATGACGGGGAGGAGAAGATGTTCCGTGAAAAGGTTGTAAACTGGCATTTGGCGAAATTAATCTCTAACCAGTTTTTGCGACACCAAACCGAGAAGTTGTCAAGATCTGTTTGAAGTACTGCAGAATCAAGTCGTGATATGATAGTCTTGTAGAATTTGGTGTCGTTAGCTTAGAGAGACACACAGGAGTGCTTGATGACTCTACGGATGTCGCTTGTAGTTAGAATGAAAAGTAGGGGACCTAGTTGACTGTCTTGAGGGACCCCAGAGTTAGTCAGTAAGGGATTAGATATTGCGGAGCTGAAACGAATACTACAGAGTCGATCTTTTAGGCATGAAGAAATCCATTTGAACAGAATGGGCTTAAAACCGAGGGCGGACACATTTTATGTCGTAAGCTTTGCTGAGATCGGTTGTAACCATGTCGACCTACCATAAAAGAAATTGTTTGACGACCACCATAAGTGGTCGGCGCGGCAGCGCCAGATGACGACAGCCAGAAAAACCCCAGGCGATAAATATATGGCCATGGAGTAAACAAATGTATGACCTTTCCTTGAGCCAACCGCAATTTGGTTTTCCGTATCGAAAGGGATATTGTGGGAACAAAGTGTTAAACACTAAACCAAACAACCGACACTGTTCCTACAAGGAAATTAAGACCACGTAAATACCGCAGCCGAGCATTTTTCCGTTTCTAACAGATTCATACACAATACACAAGCAACAAGTGAAGAACACCGAAAGAAAATCGAATCAGATAATGCATCAGCCGCCTACCAAATAATAACATAGCAATTCCACATCAGTTGAGTGTACAGTGGCCTGATTCCCTAGAGGTAGGTCGTTCTTAGATATCTTACTTATTGACTCACGACTGAGACTACTTAACACCAACAGACGAAACAGAAACTGTTTACGGACAATTGACTACGACAGTGACAACTGAGCATTCACAGAAGTAATAGGGTTACGTATCTATCGTATTCTTACAATAGGGATCCTTGTCGAGTCGGCTAGAACAAACAACAGGCACCATAAAACGAATTACACATTCGTTTAGCGCCTATCAACATAGATGTGCATTCGCACGATCTTCTGTTGATTTTTCCCTTTGTGTTTCCGCTTTTGATCCCAAGCCGGGAAAGATAAAGAGAGAAATGAGATATCCTTCGACCTTCAGGATGAAGAAAAAAAAGGTCTTCGTTTGAGCAGTTGGTTTTTGAATCTCGACCGAGACGGCGAGTTTTGACGGAGTTGTGGTTCGGGACGATTGACCAAGACGGTCAACTTGAGAAGGATTGTTGGTGTTGTATTCGTCGTGTTTCAATAAGTGTGAACGACTTAAATGAAATAAAATAGAGTTAAAATAGTTCCCGAAATAATATAGGTTTAATAAGTGTTACTACGAGTTAAATGACTTTAAAAATAATTAACACAGCTTTTAAAACCATACATGTTTAAATAAGTGCAAGCCAGTTAAGTGACAATAAATATAATTACATAGTTTTTAGAACAAGACATGTTCAAATACAAATACGAGTTAAATGAAATAAAATAAAGTTAAAATAGTTCCCGAAGTAATATATTGTAGCGAGCTTAGGGTTCGCTGGATTAATTATTTTTAATAAATAAGAGCCGTTAAATCGATTTTGAATTAATGTAACACTTTATTAGTCCGTTAATAACAACCGTTACTTTTTACCGTACACTTAACCATTTCTTGACTTATCGCTTCCGTACTTATCGCGTATTTCACTGCTTACGTATTACTTTCTACTTATCGCTTGCTTCACTTTCATACTTCTTACTCCTTACTACCGCACTTATCGCTTGCTTCACTTTCCACTTCTTACTCATCTCCATGATCTGTGTGCGACGTATTTATACCATTTCCTCATTCTGATTCAGCGTTTCGTTTCCGTCCGTTCCATAGTCTTGAATGTTCTACTGTTCACGGTCTCCGGTTTTCCATTACTTTATAGAATATTCTAGTACTCTGTTTCGGACTTTCTAGAATATTCTAGTACTGATTGTCATATGCGTCACAATATGTTATATTAGCTGACAAGTGTTTGTTTTAAAGGTATGCAGTGTGTGTGGTGAAGAAACTTCTCAACAATAGAGCTTCCGAACGATCTGGCAGATCTGGAGGAATTCGTGATCCTGCTACACCACAACTATGGGGCAATGCGATGACTGCGGTTCACCAGATCATTAACAAGAGAACTTCGTTCGAATGACTTTAATTTGGCAATAAACAGAAACCTGACAAATGACAAAATCGACGAATACAGACTGTTATCAAAATTGAAACAATTACATAGACAGTTTACAGATAGACAAGACCAGGAGATTATTTCATTGAAATCCCGATTAAAAAACCTCCAGAAATTACTTAAAGTTAACTATAGATCAGCAACAATAGGTATTGGAACAATAGAATTTGAGCTATAAAAACTAATAACCCGAATATGTTCCCACAAATAAATAAAATATTCAGGAGAAATAATCAAAACGAGATTCACTGTCTCCAAATTCCCGGAACCGAGGTAAACAAGCAAGTGTTAATCAACATCAGCATAGATACAGAGAACGCTATCCTCAATAATGATTTCTTTGTGATCGAGGATCCTTTGGAAAAGATGAACGCTGTGGGAGCTGTCTTTCAGGAAATGTACAAGGTGAATGAAAGCATTCGCCGAAATCACGACTTGGAGGAAAGATTTCTACTGAATCACTGCACCTCCGAAATCAAATTTCACTTTGGCAATCGGAGAATCCGGGTTTTACGGAATTCAGTGCCGATAATTTGCCAAATAACATGAATGCCAATGTTAGGGCTAATAGCCCCTTAATTACGAGGGAAGAAATTCAGGGTATCGTCCACTCATTGAGAAACAAAAAGTCAGTGGGAATAGATGGAGTACCTAACATCGTACTCAAGAACCTGCCCCCAATGGCAATAGATATATACACGGTCCTGTTTAACAACGCGTTGAATAATGCATATTTTCCCGCGCATTGGAAAATGGCAATCATATAGCCCATGGCATGGCATTATACTGATTTACGCACGAAAAACCACTTTTGATTGATTATGTTGCGACTCGATACGCGTTCGACTCGCACTCGATTTTTTGTTTCACACCGTACCGGCGCCGGTACGGTGGATGGCGGAGCGACCGTCTCTATCGCTGGAAGAAATTCAACTCACCGAGGATAGAACTCTGACATGAATTCCATCCTAGGTTAGAGTGAAGAAAACGGAAGAGGAAGGGTGTGGCCGCCACAGAAAATGCACTCTTTAGTGCAGTAGTGTGTGTGCACAGTTCTTTCATGGATGAGAAGGAACCTAGAACAAAGAAAGGGCATAAAGTGCATTCATAAGATACGATTTCGGTAAAGCAAATAAAACCGAACTCGTCGGATGCTAATGGGTTTGCTTATGCATCGTCCGGTAATGAGGGTCAGCTAAATAAATAGCAGCCGCTCATTAATGAAAAAAATGTTTTTCGGATACCACAAGCGATATGAATTGTTTATGGTATCGCAAGGAAACCTATGTAAGAACAGCGTTCTTCTGTTTGCACATGGTGCGAGCTAGAGAATTTTATTGCTGGGAGAAAAAGGTCGCCGGCCAATGTGTACGTAAAGAAATTTATCGTACACATGGCGAAGTTGGAAAATAGACGGCGCAATATTTATGGTCCCTGTCATGACGGTTACATTGTATGCAAACCGAATCATTTAGTTTACAGGAATTTGTCTGGTACAGAAGGTACCGAATTGGTTTGGAATTCCAGATAAGCAAAGAAAGAAATCTTACGGAAAATTGTATGCGAAGTGATGCATGAAAATGTAAGTTTTCTTTACAGGGACTTTAAGATTATAGATTTGATCTAATTAATGCGTGAAGCATTTTCAGGTGCTTAATGCGATTGCATTAGCAAAACTTATGCGACTTGGGATGAGGTTATGGGGGTTTTTAGGTAAGTGTACCGTGGAGTTTGGTGGCACCGCCACAGTAGTATAAGATTTAAGTTAAGTTCTTTTAAATAACATTAAAAAAAGAGAAAAAAACATAAATATATATATATATATATATATATATATATATATATATATATATATATATATACAGTGGTGGAAAAAATAATAGAAACAAAGGTTTAGATAACGATCAACTATCAGTAACTGCGTACAATTTGGTTTTTCTTCGACACCAATTCTATACCCGAACCGTTCCCAACAGTAGTTTGATATGGTGCATCAATTTGCTATTATCAGTTTTTTGTTTTTGCCTTGTAGTAAAAAATGCAAGCGAAAGGGATATTTTGACTGAAAAAAAATAATAGAAACAAACCATTACCACAGTCTTCAGTCGTGATTGAGAAGTAAACTACTGGTTCGTCTTTATTGAAATCTTCGTAAATTTGTTGTGTTTTAGTGTTAGAAAAAGAAACAGTAAAAATAATCTCTTAAGGCGAAGTTTCACCACCTTTCGTGAAAATAATAGAGCGGATTCCCCGCTTAGAAATCTCAACACTAGCATATTTGTACACAAGGACGAACTGACGGACATTCTTAGATCCATTAAGAACAAAAAATCTTCTGGAATAGATAGTATTCCAAACATTTTTCTAAAGTATCTACCTCTTGAAGTATCAAAGGTTTACACTATTTTGTGCAACAACGCTCTAAATAATGCATTTTATCCAACCCAATGGAAATCTACAGTAGTCCATCCCATCCCCAAAAAGGGCAAAGACAGAGCAATCCAGTCAATCTTCGCCCGATTAGTTTGCTTCCGAACATCAGCAAGGTATTCGAGAAAATTATAAACAAGGCATTTACTAACTGGGGTGAGGAAATGGTATTATTCCGAACAACCAGTTTGGTTTATCGATCGCACCATGACACAGTTCATGCTGCGACAAAACTTGTTTCCGACATACAGCCGAACAAGGCGAAGCGACAATGCACTGGGGCCTGTTTCGTTGACTTTGGAAAGGCCATCGACACCGTATGGTTAGAAGGGCTTGTATTAAAGTTATCAAATCTAGGTATGCCCGAATATTTATTATACATTATTTACGCTATGATAATGGGTAAAAAATTTGTAGTGAAATGTGGAGATATAATCTCTAACAAGGCTCCTCGATAGTATAGTGGTTAGTATACCCGCCTGTCACGCGGGCGACCGGGGTTCGATTTCCCGTCGGGGAGCCTCTGGCACAAGACTAAGGACCTTGCCCGGAAAAAACAAATCATTATGGAAAATTTAACAATCCTCAGGACTTGCTAAATAAGGCCAAGACCGGCTCCCGGTTGTAGTGCCGATGATGATGATGATAATCTCTAACAAGACTTTTCACATCAAAAACGTCCTACAACAAACAGGGAACAGTGAATTCTCCCATTTTATTTAACATTTACATTAGTGATCTAGTGGTTGGCTCATGGGGCATGACCGTGGGTAAACAAATGATCATGTTCATGCCCAAATCCATTGCTCGGTTGTATAATGATTAGGAAATTGGTCGGAACTCAGCGAACCTTAGGGGATAGATAAGATATACAATCATGTACGGTAGAAGGGAATATCGGTTGCAGCTGTGTCCGCAATACGCTGGCCAGCGTTTGTTTATCGTTAATTGCTGACAAGCTGAGCCGATTGGAGATGTAAACTGGTTCATGGAGTATGAATCAGAAAAGTTCGGAATTATGTATGCCGTCGGAGAGATTTCCTTTCAGGTATGAAAAATCCTGCTGGGAGCTTACCGTGCCCCAAATTGCAGGTAGGTATGGTGTCTTGTGGGTGAGGGAAAAGACAGGTTAATTTGAGGAAGTGGGTGGTTCTTAGAGAAGACTTTAAAGAACCCCCACAAAGTCTCTTCCGTAGTAGTCTTCTAGACCCCAAGGTGAAAATAATTTCATACTCGGCATTCATACGACCAGTATTAGTGTATGGCTGCCCGGTATTGTATAACATATACCCATTCTACCTGGAGAAGTTTAGGGTGTTCGAGGGACAGTGTTTGCGTTCCAGCCTCGGAATGTACAGAACCCCAGAGTCGGAATATAAGAAATACTATCCCAATAAAGTCCTGTATGACAAATCAGGACTAAACAGAACAGATAACTTCATTATCAACATTATTTGTGGTCACACAACAGGGGCAATGGGCAGCGAATATGATCTCATTCCGGGAGCACATGGCTTGCCAGAGGATGGAGGCGTTGGAGCCCAATAATATGGACATCATATGGTTGACAATTCCGACTGGTTGTTACATTCTAACAGAACCGACGAGGATGGGAGGCTGGCGGAGATGTTTGCTGTAAGCCACAACATGACTCAACTCGTGGGGGAGCCAACGCGAATACCGGATGCCCGAGGCGATTATGCGAACACCCTGGATCTGTTTTTGACATCCGAACCGAGTATTTATACCGTAGAGGTTTCTGC
Source organism: Microdon myrmicae (assembly GCA_963931805.1). Lineage (NCBI taxonomy): Eukaryota > Metazoa > Arthropoda > Insecta > Diptera > Syrphidae > Microdon > Microdon myrmicae. Next base: position 26,038,251 of record OZ007501.1, read on the forward strand.
GCCACTGGGAAACTCAGATCACTGCTTGGTATCTGTCGCGCAAGCACTTGCATACCAAGCGAATATCCGGTCTAGGCAGCTTCGCCATGTATGGAAGTATGGGGCTGCTAACTGGGACGATATGCGAGATTTCTTCGCATCCTTTCCATGGTCGGGGGTATGCTTCGGAAACTCCGATGTTAACGCTTGCGCGGAGTCGGTATCAGAGATTATTCTCCTGGGGATGGAGATGTATATTCCACATTCCATCAAACGAAGTTCGTTTGATAAACCTTGGTTTGACAAAAAATACGAGCTGATTACAGCGGCAAAAAATAGAGCTTTTAAGCAATGGCGCTCCAATCCCACCGATGTTAACAGAACGAATTTTGTTAGAATCAGAAACGCGTGCAACCAGGCGATTGATACCGCGAAGAAGACTCACAACGACAGGGTGATCAATAAGCTCCTTCAGTGGCCAATTGGTTCGCGCTCCTTCTGGTCAATGGCAAAGGGTGTCAGTAGTAACTTTGCTTCCTCCTCTTTCCCTCCGTTGGTGACAGACAGCGGGACGTTAGTCACGAATCCAAAGGATAAAGCTAATGTGTTCGCGAATTTATTTTCCACGAATTCAAACCTCGATCCCGGCCTTTTAGAGCCACCTGTGATCTCGCCGGTACAGTCTTCGATGCGGGATGTGAGATTTCGTCCGCGCACTATTCAACGCATTCTACGTGAACTAGATTGTAGGAAGGCAACCGACCCGGACGGAATACCAGCAATAGTCCTTAAGAACTGTGCTCCAGAACTATCGCCGGTTCTTGGCAGACTCTTCCGCTTATCTTATGCACGGAGGACCTTTCCTGCCTGCTGGAAAATCGCTCGAGTTCACCCAATCCCAAAGACGGGGAAAAGGTGTCTCCCACAAAATTACCGTCCGATAGCATTACTGTCTATTTTATCTAAGGTAATGGAAAAAGTGATCAATACAGAGTTGGTTAAGTATTTGGAGTGCAACGGTCTTCTGAATGATCGTCAATACGGATTCCGTGGCAGGCGGTCCACAGGAGACCTTTTGACACTTATAACCGATATATGGACATCTGCGATTGAACGGCATGGTGAGTCAAGGGCGGTCGCATTGGATATCTCCAAGGCTTTTGACCGCGTCTGGCACGGGGCATTGCTGAGCAAACTTCGTTCATATGGACTTTCCCAACAGCTTTACGACTGGACGAGGAGCTTCCTCGAGAATCGATCGATCCGGGTTGTTGTGGACGGCGAGTGTTCGGATCTGTATCCTGTTAATTCGGGGGTGCCCCAGGGTTCTATTTTGGCTCCAACCTTGTGTTTGCTTCACATAAATGATTTGTTGGAGGCAACGGATAACAAAGTGTTGAGTTTTGCGGATGATAGTACGCTTGTTTCCTCCTTTTCGAGTGATCGGCCGATTGGTGCATAAACGTCGCACCAACTGAGATGTAGACAGATTGACTTTCTGAACCAGGATCTAGATAAAGTCCTGCAGTGGGGAAAGGCCAATCTTGTCGACTTCAACGCAACGAAGACCCAGTATACAACATTCACAAAGAAAACTGGTTCATCGGTTCCACAGCTGATGATGAGTGGCCGGGCCCTCGAGGCTGGGGAAAGTTTGAAATTGCTCGGTGTCATGGTCTGTGGGAATGTATCATGGCATAAACACGTATCGGGTATCGCCAGATCAGCCTCAGGAAAACTGAGTTATCTTTTTAGAGCCAAGAAATACTTTACTCCGGCCCAACTTCTTCTCCTATATAAATCTCAAATTAGACCCGCGCTCGAATATTGCTCTCATGTTTGGAGCTCGGCTCCTAAACATACCCTCAACCTACTTGAGATCTACAAAGACGAGCGATCCGCCTGATCGGAGACTCGGCGCTGACGTCGGGACTACAGTCGCTATCACATCGAAGGCGCGTGGACGAACTCTGTCTGTTTTACAGATATTATCACGGGTGCTGTTCTTCGGAGATTCTTGGCATTGTTCCACGCAATTCGGTCTATATGCGCTCCACAAGACAATCCGACGGATCGCACCCGTTTGTGGTTCATCTCCCGACAGCGCGAACATCCCTGTATCAGAACTCGTTCCGTTACAGAGCGGGGAAGCTGTGGAACTCCCTTCCCGCGCGAGTGTTCCCGGAGCGTTACAACCTGCAACTGTTCAAAAAGAACTGCAACAGTTATTTGATGGCATCTCGGGGCGCCCACTTGACGCTATAGGTTCGCCTCTCCCGAGAGAAGTCTAATAAAAAAAAAAAAAAATTTTTATCCCAATGATATGCAGATTGGAGAGTACTCTCCAGAATGGGTTTGTGGCGGTTCCGCCAGATCCCACGGCTCGCCTTCCTGAAAAAAACCCCCATAACCACAACCCAGTCTGCAGCAGCTTTCGCTAATGCAATTCGCATTAGCATCTTAAATGCTTCACGCATCAAATAGATCCAATTATTATAACCCAAAAGTACCTGCAAAAGAATTCTTACCTTTTCAAGCATTCCTTCGCTTACAAATCGCCTGTAAGAGTTCTTACCTTCCTTATCATAAACCATCCTGAAAAGAAAAACCCCGGTTCACATATCATGTAACCATTCCAGCCAGGAATAATTATCATTGCGTCGCCTATTCCCAGTTTTATTCATCTGTACAATAAATTTCTTTATGTATACATTGGCTGGCGTCCTTTTGTCCCAACAATAAAATTCCCTGACTCGCGCAATGTGCAAACCAAAGCAAATACGCATCTCGCGTCTTAAACCTTAAACCTATTACCACCATGTGCATCGGCATTGCGGCTATCGTAACAGCTGCAATGCATACCATAGACAATTCATATCGTTTAGGTATCCGAATCACATTTTCTATTTAATGAGCGGCTGTTATTTATCTAGCCGACCCTCATTACCGAACTATGCATTAGGTCATATTTCCCTTGTCCTTTGATTCGCCGAATCTTGTCCCTTACGAACGAGATGTATAAACAAATACAAAGCCATTAGCATCCGACGAGACGCGATTCGTTGTTTCAACAAACACACATCTCTTGGATGCCCATTATGCCCCGTCCTTGAGTTTCAGGTTTATTCCTATGGCCTTGTGTATGAAAAATAAACCAATGTGATCTTCACTCACACATACACAGTCATTGCCAAGTCTGTATTCCTTGTTTCCACCACAGAGATACATTTTTTTCTTCTTGGGCAAACTCACCTCAAAACGAAAAATATCGTGGAGTCGAATTTCATCCAGCGATCGAGACGGTCGCTCCGCCATCCACCGTGCCGGCGCCGGTACGGTGTGAAACAAAAGTCAGAGAGTTAGAGTCGAGCGCGTCGAAAATAAAAAAATAATTTTTCTTGTGCCCCCCAGTATAAGGCAGTTTTAAGTTAAATAATTGTGAACCAGTTGCAACAGTTAAATTAAATAATAGAACTTTTAGACAGACAACCAAACCGCGTTACATTTTATTTGTTTCCTGAGTGTTTATGTGTGCTTCCGTTTTCTCGACGAACAGTTTAGTTTACGGCGACGAAATGGACGACAATAATCAGATGTTGGCGGAGGAAGGGAACGGAGTACCCATGCAGGTACATACTTCCTCCCCACAGGTTCATTCCCCCAGAAGCGTTCCTTTTCTTGGATAAAAAAGGACTTATCCAAGACAAATATGGAGTCCCAATTAATGACCACACCTTCCATGGTGCCAGGGATATATGAATTCTCCATGATAACGATGTCTCTAATATTCCAGATCGCCTGCGTTATAGTATGGTTATCGGCGAAAGAGATAAATCAATATAAGGCCGATCCCATCCCAACGTCCTCAAATATAGTATGCCTCTCAGGTTCACCGCTTTTCTTCCCCCTATCCCCAAGTCTTAATTGTTTTTTATTTGTATTCCTTGTTTATGTTTTACGGTTTGTTCCGTTTTTTAATTTTTGCTTGTCAACCCCCCTATACACATATGTAGTTAAAAAAAATAATTATAATTTAACCTCACATTGATTTGTGAGGTTCGTAGTACCACCACAACACCTCTGGGAAGGCCTTGACAGAGATGGGTAGACAATGTCAAGTATGACCTGGAGGAAATCAGATCAGATGATAGAGCGTTAACAGGAAGCGGTAGCGTAGCCTAGTAGGTGATATCATGAACTTTCCAGGTCCTACAGAGCAATAAATCGAATAGAATGGAAGGCGTTTCGATTTTTTGGCCTATTTTCAAGGCCTTTTTTTTTATTCACAGTAACAATCTATCGAAGAGGTTTGTGGGTGATAAGAGGCGCCATCTGTCCATAACTCTTATTGTCTATATTGCAATGGATGTACAAAAACTGCAAACCACATACTTTCTTTTTTTTTTTTTTTTACATTTCTGTATTTATTGACCATAAATGATTTGTTACAATAAGTAATACAGATAACTTATAATTAGCTTAGCTTTAATCGTTTACACATACTTGCTAGTACATTTTTCAAACATTATTATAAAGTTACATATTTCATGGGTGGACAAGATAGGAGTAGGTGGGGCTTCCTGGAAAAGGTCAGAAAACCAGGATATAATTATTTACTTAACCTATAACTAATTTGCTTAACTTAACTTAACTCAGCTTAGCCTAGCTTATCTAATTATTGAATCTATTATTATTACAATAAGTTAGAGTAGGGTGGGGCGGGAGGTATAGTGGTCGATGGGTAGGATTTGGGTTAGGGTGGGTACTATTAGTCGGGGATATGGGTTGGGGGAACACTTTCCGATTGGTCGTTGAAACGCAAGATATTAGAGAAGGGTTGTATATTACAATATTTAAACTGGTGAGGTGAGAGTTCAGTATTGTGGTATACAATCTCATTGGAGTTGTTGACCAACCTGCCAAAGGTGAAGAGGGTTCTGGTGTGGAGACAGTTCGGGTAGGCAGTTCGGTTGTCTGACGGAGTCGATGTGAGCGTATTTATTATCGGATTGGGATTATTGGGAAGATTTTCGATAAATTTGATGGACAGCTCGAGGAAGCGTCGATCTATACGTTCAATATTGGCGGGATAGTAGAGCGAACTACTGTTGTAATATTTGTGGGAGTTAGGATGTCGGTTGAGGCCAGTGATAAGTCTGAAGCATTTCCTTTCGAAAACGCGTAGCTTCTCCATTTGGGCGGGTGTAATATGGTACCATATCGGGCATGCATATGTGAGAGTGGGTCTGATTATCTGTTTGTAGATAAGTGATTTAACTTTGGGAGAGAGACCATTCGGTTTGTACATGACTTTTCTGCAGAGGTTCAGTTGGATTGTGGCTTTACGAATCGTATTTTTAATGTGGGCGGAGAATGACAGATTGTTGGTAAAGGTTATACCTAGATACTTTAAGGTTTTGGAGGGTTTAATTATATTGTTATTTATTTTAATTCTGATTTTATTATGGCAGCGAATAGTGTTGTTTGTACAACTCGCGTTTCTGTCTTTAAAAACTATGAGCTGAGTTTTGGTTGGATTTAGTTGAATTCTCCACTTGGTAAAGTAGGCTGACAGGATTGGGAGATATCTGTTAATACAGTTTCTTGCCTCCTTGACAAGCTTGTTGCTTGAATAAATTAAGGTGTCGTCGGCATAGTTGAGCATTGTTGTATTGGGTAACAGTGGCTGCGGTGCGTCTGATGTATAAAGAAGGTATAGTAGTGGGCCGAGGATGGATCCTTGAGGAACTCCTGCGGTTATGCTATAAGGTGTCGATAGAGTTGAGTTTATTTTCACCATGAACTTTCTATCAGAGAGGTAAGAAGCGAGAAGTTTTGTGGAGTGGATGTTTAATCCATACATTGAATGAAGTTTGTATAACAGTCCTGCGATCCAGACACAGTCGAATGCTTTAGCTATGTCTAGGGAGACACATACCGTTGGGGATTGGTTTTGGAGGTGGGTCGTCACATCATGTGTCAGTTTTAAGAGAGCATGACAAGTGGAGTGTTGTGAGCGGAAGCCAAATTGAGAGTTCGGAATGAGGGAGTTATCCCTGGCAAATGAGAGAAGATTTTTGTAGATTTTACATTCAAGAATCTTGCTAAGCGAGTTTAGCTGCGATATCGGACGGAAATTATCCGGGTACTTGGAGGGCCCAGATTTGCTAATAGGGACGATCACCGCTGTTTTCCAACTTTTAGGGAAATGTGAAGCGTTTATTATGTGGTTGAGAAGAACGAGAATCGGGAGCAAGTTGCCTGGGTGGAGTCTTTTGAATAGGAGGTTAGGGATTCCATCTAGGCCAGTCGATTTTTTATTGTTACGTGAAGTAATGACTTCGGATAGTTCTTCAAGGCTTAGGAATGTGTCGATTCCTACGGGGTGTGATGCTTTATTGCTTTCGGTGAATTCAGTAATAAATGGTGTGAGGAATGGCTCCAGTGAGCGTGGAATGTAATCGTTCACGGTATCGTGGAAATTTGTTACTGGGAGGGTATCGTTTTGCTTATGGACTTTGCAGAAATGTTCAGCGAGACAGTTTGCTATATCAGTGTCCGACTGGACGATGTTATTATTAGTTGGGTGAATAAAATAATCTGTTCGAGGCTTGAGTTTGCGACCCGTTAGTCTGTTTATGTTTTTAAATAGATCGCGATTTGGTTTGATACTGTTTAGGGTGGATGTGTAGGTCTGATTAGTGAAAACTTTTAGTTGTCCATTTATCAGGGAGGTCAATAGCTGGATCTGTTGTTTAATAAAAGGTGAGTAGCTAGTGTGCAATTTTCGTCGGGGTTGTTTTTTTATACGTAATAATTTTGTGAGTAGGTTGGGTAGGGGTTTTCCTAAGTGATTATGAGGAACGATAGTGGGAGTATGGCTGAAGAGAGCATTTCCCAGTATTTGCTCTATTTGGGCCGCTGCTTGGTCAATTTGTGTAGGGGGCAGGTTAGAAGATTCCGGTAAAGAAAATGTTGAAAAGCTAGCAGCAATATCCTTATTGACTTTTTTCCAGTTTGTTTTGGTGAAATTTGGAATAGGATTCAGAGTGTAGAGTGGTTCAAGCGAGGGGATTTGAACCGAGGTGTGGACAGAGCCATGATCCGAAGGGAATGTGAAGGACACTGTGGGAGGTTTAGATGAATAGCTATCTGTAGACTTAAGGAAGAAATCGATTGTTGACTTGGTTGAGCTGCAAATTCGAGTAGGTTGCAACGGGCAGTCTGCGTAGACATATGGATGAAGTCGGAGGAGATCAAGGAGTTGGCAGCCGTATTTGTTGCATTTGATGTCATTAAATGCAGTATGTCGTGCGTTCCAGTCTCCTCCTATTATGAAAGGTGCTGGCAGAGACTGTTGGATTATTTGTGAGATGTCTGCACTAGGGAAGTTTGGTTCACGAGAAGGGTGAATGTATATGGAGGACAAGACCAGTACTTTATTATTTCGACAGAAAAGTTTAACAGCCGTGTATTCGACAGTAGTTATATTAGCAAATCTAATCTCAGTAAATTGGAATTTTTTATGTATTAGGATTCCCGTACCTCCATGAGGGCCAGAGGTTCGTGGGTTGGACACAAATGTGTAATTAGGTATGTAGACTCGAGAAGTGGATTTCAGCCAAGTTTCTGAAAGCAGAAGAATATCTGGGGAGAACTTTTCAACAAACAGTCGGAGGTGTTGTCTACGGGTGTGGGAATAAATGGACTCTGAGTTGAGGGAGATAAGGGTTAAGTTATACGTTAAGGGAAAGGATGTGGGAAGTTATTAAATTTAAGATCTGACCTTTTTTTCCAATTCGGAACTGTGTTTTAAGGTTGGTAGTAGTGTCTCCAGGCTCCTGATGTATCCCAAGATATCCAGGTTGAGAACGTTGGGGTTGGGTTGTTGAGATTTCGGGCAGCTACGGGAACTTTTCGTAATTTCTGCATATGATGTTCCTGACCCCCTGAGATGGGATGGTTGTGGTGATAAGGGTTTCGTTGCATCTGGTTTGGCCGTATTAGTTACCGTATGTAACGAACATCTCTCCAGAATCCGTAGCTTTTCGGGGCATCGTGAAAAACTAGCTGGATGTGGGCCTCCGCAGTTACAGCAAGTTATGGTAATTTTTTTCGTGGATGTTGATCCATCGGCGTTTGTTTGCTGAATTATTGATGGTTCTGTGCCAGGCGGGTTCACTCTGCACTCTCCTGGTATATGCTGTTCGGCACATTTTCCGCATCGTGCCACATACTTTCCGAATGTAGAAGGTTCCATGGACCAGGGTAAAAAAAAAGAGTACGCTATTGCAGTTGTTGCTGGCATAAAAATGTTAATGCTGCATACCAATAACGGAAGAAATTAGCACAATGTTCGGTGATGTTGTGTAAAAGCTTGATAGACTTTAACAGCATCCAGAAGACCAACAACAAAATGTGTGGACTATGATATGTGTATTCTGATGATTTTTTTTGCATTATATTCATGTAACATTGAATTACCTGTTGTATCACTCTGTTCTTTTATTTACATCGATGGTAATAAAAATAATGTGATTGCTTTTAAGGACTTTTATTTTCTTGCAAAATCCGACAAGACTTTTTGTCTACTACTACAATTTTCACGGACAATTAACCCAAGTGCATTCAATGGAAAATATGACAATAACCATCCACATCCTTAACTGATGCAAGCAAATATTTATTTTCTAGCATGTCAAGCTCTGTCGTACATTTATAATTAGAAATATTTCAGATATGAAAATCTCTCTCTACTCTTCTGGGTGTTGATAGAATCTTTGCACATTCTACTAGACGGCTAAAGTTTAAATAAAGCGCGTGAAATCATAGTTCAGCTTTGATTACCTTGCAACGTTCATCGTAAATATTTATAATGGCACCTTATCAGACCCGGAATTGATGACATTTTTTAATAGCAGTGAAATCTTTTTTTCAGGTTTTCTATCAAATACCGAACCGGTGCCAGAAATCTCTTATGAAAGATTGTGTATTGTTTTTCTTGGCACCTTGTCTCTGGATTTTTATTTTTATTTTTATATCTATTTCAATGCAAAGAAAGAGAGAGCATCGTTTCATCATTTTATTTTGTGTTTTTGGCAATAAGGGTGTCAGCATCTCCTCCCACATCTTTGGTTGGTCCAAATTTCATTCGTTCACGTGTACATTCGAGAAGGCTATCTGACTGTGTACTCCGATTTTAAATAAATTGTTTTGGACATTTATTGGAGATGCGATGCTTTATTAAATAATTATTGTCGTTTACGTTAAGCTGTTGAGATCGTATAGCTGTCAACAGAGTATACCTCTAGCGCTGCGATATAGTTTGGCTTATGTATACAATTGTTACGGTTCTGCAATTTGGATATGTGTGTGTGTCCAACGTGTAATAAAGGAGAGTATATTGACGAGAACACTAACTTTTTAATATCCTGCATAAAGCACAAGGCCATCTACATATGAGTAGGAAACAAAAAAGCAATTAGTAGATTTATAACCACAAAATCCTCGATTCAGTTTTAGACTACCTAAGTGCTTGTGGTTGTTTCTCCATGCATCCCCAGATGGAGTATTGCTCCTTTATAATATCTGGAGATATACAGTGAATCTTAGAGCAGAAAGGACTTAGAGAAGTAGCTTTTCGCAATGATTCTGAGCACCCATAAATAAAAGAATGGCATACTTAAGACGAATGTTTAAAACACATTCCGGTGCCGCATTAACAAATTCTTCAGTTAAACTTTAAGTGACCTTATCCGGATCATTATTCTGATTTAATGTCAACTGAAATAACATTTTTGGACTTAGCGGTAAGATTTAGTAAGATTTAGTGGGTAGAATTGCAAATACAAATAGCCTTTTTGTAATATCCATTTGTTATGTTGTTGACAAAACGAAATTTTTATCTTGTTACTTTTTTTTTTTACATAAAACGCGCATCTAAAAAGCATTTTAGGGTTCTTAAATATCAAATCGACATAGAGGGATAAAGGGAGGGGGGGGGGGGGGGGGGGTCTAGCGTCTAGCGATTATAAGGAGAAGAAAACACATAGGCTAAAGAACGATTCTCTGTAATTATCCGTATCTCTGAAGTTCATTTTTAACGTGAAGTGGAGAAAAAATATTTGAAGAGATTTACCAAATCCTATTTATGCAATGATCGGAAAATACCTGTAGAAAAGAGTTGTGTGTTGGCAATTGAGCGGCCAACACGTAGGTTGATCTCTGCCGACCGAGGAATGTCATCAGGGAAGATATCTATAAGTTCCGCCGACCGAGGAATGTCGCCGGGGAAGATTTCTATAGGCTCACAATTGGTGTCTCCTGTCGTGCAGCGATGTTCATTGCTACTCTGAAACACTGATAAAAGCAAATGGTTGAAAAGGAAATGAATACCTAAATGTGGAGCAGCGATTCCATAACTATCCTCATCCAAACGGGAATAATGACGCGGGGTTGGGTTTATCTTATTAACAATTGTGTTTTATTTCACGGATGAGCTCGATTAATATTGATTTCCAAAAATGGAAACGTGTCGCTTGTCTGAAGATTTTACGAAGAAGAATAAGTTTGTTATTTATTGCTTGACAACCAAATTCGATTATGTCAGCTAGTTGCTGACATTTGTTATTGTGTTGCCAAGGGCAGCATTCAGTTGCGAATTCACTGGTTGTGTCCAGTGCGAATCCGCAACAGTTAGTTTATTCGTTTAATACATTAAATTTATTAAATTATTGTTACAATAAGTTTATTACAATCGTCGTTTCTTTCATATACTTTAGAACATATTCCTAACCTGTTACATATACTTTGCAATAAATTCCTTAACCTAATGATGGGTGTTTCGCTTCGGAAACCAACGAAAGAAACTCGAAGGACCACACTCAAAAGTAAATTTGTCCCGGCGTGAGAGCAAAAGTTACCTTATTTTCCCAAGCCCAGTTATAACCGACCCCCCCCCCCCCCCCCGCCCCCTTATATCTCACGATTTACGCACTCCTTATTCCAAACGCTCCTCCGCACCCACCCGTAATAACGCCATGCCCAATATTAACTCAACTGCTCATCTCACATCACATCTTGCCCACTTCTCTAGCCCCTTATCACTTTCGACATAAAAACCGGTGTTAAGTACACCAACTTCCCCATAACCCTATATACGCCCCCCATCAAGGCACAACTCACTTGTCCTTTGAACCTAGCTCGAGATTGAATTTCACATCCCCCACCCCACATCCTCATCTCGTCCCTGCCATACACCGCATCCCCCCACCACCGAACTACTGATCCCCCTTACCACCTCCTGTTAAGATCACACAGCAGTCCCTTAAAATCAACTGAATGTCGATATGCCCTTTCTAAATTCAGAAATAAACTGACCTACGAAAATGTCCGCATCTATCTTGCTTACCTCCATGCAAAATCTGGTTTAGTCTGCTATGAAGACAAAACGAAAACGAGCGTCATGGTTTCCATTCAGCAGGAAGGTCTGCCCACCGACATTCCTAACCTTCGTAACCTATATACGAAATTCCAGGAAAACTTCAATATTCGCTCACAAAAAGTATCAAAAGACTTCTCGGATTTTCGTCAATACATACACACGAAAATGGGGTCTAACGCCCAGGGGAACCATTAATAATACATTTTTTCGACCCTAATCAGTCGCCCACCCCACACCCCGTTAAGACACTCAATACTCTCGCCCCGACTTTCTACTATCAGAATGTCTGAGTACTACGTTCAAAACCCAATCGAACTTGCAAAATACACACTCCCTTTCTTTTGATATATGATATACGTTCTGACCGAAACTGACCTTATCCCCAGTATCAACATGTTCATCGATCCTGTCCTGATTCCCCCTGACGAGGCGCGCTGTTTGCCATCCAAAGTGGACTAGCCTCTTCCCTTATTACCATTTCTTCTTCTCCCAACCTCGACTATGTCGCAATAAAAATTGAACATCCCTTAAATTCTTTATACATCATTTGCTTCTATATACCGCCTTCGCAAACCCTAGAGTCATACGAACTCGCGATTGCCACTGAACTAAGTTGAGTTCTTCCCAAGATGATATCGTAGAGCTTGGGGATTTTAACCTCCCCCATCTCCAATGGACGTTGTTGCGGATTCACAACTATATGCTCGGAGAGAATCTAGTACGTTCATCGTCTAGTACACTCCCTGACAAACATATTCACCACACCTGCCAGCAACTCGATGAGAGTGCACGATCAACTGTCAATCAATGATCAATGTAATTGGATTTTTGGGTTTTAATTTGCGGACAAAAACATGTGCCCTTTTTTTGCTGTAGTTAATGCTGTGATTGTTGTGATTCAGATGATAGATTTGCATTAAATTTATATCATGAACTAAAACAAGGAACGTTCTATTTATTATCCTGTATAATTCGCTTTAATACAACCCATCAACCAAAAGTCAAAGTGATCATCACGAAGGGACAAGCAAGTTCATCAAATACATCTATTCAGCGGGAACTTCAAGCCGGAAGAGTGTGACTTGAAGACGTCGAACGGCCACAACCAGGTTGCATTGTAGAATCTTGACGCGGCGGATTTCTACAAAAAGGTATTGCTGTTCCTTTTTTAATCTAAACCTATTTGGTTTCGGACGCCATTGCGTCAACCTATCGACATCGTGCTACATCTTTGGCTATTCCCCGACGACATTCCTCGTTCGGTGGAAGCCCAACGATCTCGACCGACGACATTCCTCGCTCGGCAACGAGATATCGCACAGACGTTGTCAGACGATTAATTCTTTTACGGGTCATCCGCGTAGAGAGAGGTGGAGGAGTGCTTGATACTGGGGTGTATATCGTTAATAGTAAGCATGTATATGAGGAGTCCAATATGACTGCCCCGGGGAACCCCATGAAGTGGGAAAAAAGGATTGGAGGAGGTGGCTATAAATCTGACACGGTAAGTTCGATCGTTAAGATAGAAAAAAAATCCACTTAATCAGTAGAGGTTCCAAGCCGAGGGAAGATAGCTTAAGGTGACAGTCTGGCTTTTATGAGTATATTTTGAGATTCTATTTTTTTCATAGAAAAATTTGTTTCTATAATCAACTAATTTTATAAATTAATGTGTACATGTTGTAGTATAAACATTTTTATTTTTTATTTTTCAAAGTTGATATGGCGGAGATAGGGCATGCTGTGCGGGTTCTTTCAAAATACGCGAAGAACCACCCACAATTCCAACCCCAACTCCAGTCACAAACCCGCACTTACCTGCAAACATTTCCTCCCCAAGGGCCAAGTAACCGTCATAAATCAAGAAACCTTATCGGCGCCCCTGTCAGCCAGCGTATCCTGCCACACACGTGCGCAGCAGATTTTCGCGGCTTATCCACATCCACGGCAGCCTTTTGCCCAACAGACAAAAGAAGTTTTCGCATTTCTCGTCTAGCCGCCAAAAACCGAATTCACCAGAATGTAAATATGCACACAAAAGAATTCGATGCTTTCCGCCGGCATAGATACCGTTCACAATCACCATTGCTTTTACCAACAGTTTTCTTAATGGCATGCAGCCTATTTACGCAACTGTATGCACATCGCCACACAATGGCCTTTGTTCCGTTTCCTTTTCCCGGTTTCGTTACTAATGACCTCGCTGCATGGGTAAACAATGTAATCTCCGCAGGATCAACCGCACCCTCGCCAGGACCTACTCAGAGAAATTGTGGGCGTAAGGGTAGGGTGTGTCTGGCACGACACGGGTTCACTATCATCCCCAACCATGGTCCGCCGAATATTGTTCTCAAAAATGGTAAAATCAAACACAATTTACTTCGTTGGTGATCGGTTTTCTTTTTTTTGTTATAATATCGCTTTTAATGAATTTATAAATTTAATCACGGGCACTTCGACAATAATACACAATACATTCATTTGATGGTTAATGCTCCCTATGCGTTCACAAAGTTTTTAGTTTTCGTAATTATCTTGTGCAACTGACTGAAATCAAACTGTCTTTTTGGTTTATTTTGAACCGAATGCAATAAGTTGGACGTCCGGCGTTAACTTGGTATAATTACGTAGCGCAGCAAAACCAGTTGAATTTAACTTGGCTGGAAACAATCGACCCGAATGACAAAACTTTTGATTATTATAGACTCGGCTGTGGTGAACTGTGTGGACATCTTGGGATTGAACTTTGGCCCGGAAACGTGTGCACCGTTTGAGAATTGATTATCGGCTATATTGACCGGCCTCGGTGGCGGTTAAATCTCGACTCCGTGTACCTCGTTGGAGGAATGTAATCTGACTAATGTGCACCGTTCGGCGGATGAATCTCGACTGGCTAAATGAAGGCAAGAATCTATTCAGGGTGTCGTGGCAGTCGAGTCATCGCTAAGTAAACTCACTGCCATTTACTAGGAACATGGAGACGGGTTGCTATGCCTACATAGAGAATTTTGTTTCAGGGAATTTCTGCCGTACCGGCTGAATTAGATTCTTCTGTTGCTGTGTATACGGAGAAATCAGTTTCGGAGGCATAACCAAGTATGGGCATGGGTTGTCGGTTAGACAAAGGAACATCTTGATCGTGGCGATGGTTGTTTCCTGGAAATGCAACGCATCGTGTTGGTGACTTACCAGTTAGGAGAATTGGTATTATTTCAAATGGGATGAGAGCCGAAATGGTTTTCGGGGAAACTAAATGCTGCTTGGTTACAAGCGAGGAAAATGGTTTAAGTAGGAAGTGAGCCGAAATGGTTTTCGGGGAAAACTAAATGCTGCTTGGTTGCAAGCGAGAAATATAGTTTAAGTAGGAAATGAGCCGAAGTGGTTTTTGGGGAAAATGCATGCGGTTTGATTGTAGATGAGGGAGATGATTTAAAATGTATTTTATTGCAGGTTTTAGAAATGAATTCCGTTGCTGTTTGGGAATGTACGCTATTGCATATTTGGGGATGGGTGCTGTTGCAAATTGGGAAAGGTATTCTTGCAAGTTGAATGAGGCGTTGGGCTATGGTGACACGTTGTTAGCGGTCAAAATTAGGTAGGAATTGTGGGTTGGTTTGTACTTGTGGATCAAGATGGGCGCGGATTCAATACAGAAACTACCTACTACACGCTGCGAAAAAGAAACAAAGTTCACCCGAGAAAACAGAAACAACTGAAACACATGGATTAAACTGTGGATTTTTATTGATTATTATACAATTTTCTCTTTGCACATTAATTGTTTTCAAATGGTCTGGTGATCACACGTTTGTTATTATATGGCTGACGGCACAGGGAACATGTTAATTTGTAACTTGGATATATTCGAGACACCGAAGGACACACACGTATTGTTTTAGCAAGATGTCTCAATTCTTATTTTTGTCACAAATAACTCGACCTTCATTTTTCTTCGCCGTCCACCAAAAAGTTTGGCTATCAAATAAAACAAACTCAACGCCCACGGTTATTCTTCGATTTTAGAGTCACGACTCCGGTGGTGCGTACATACTCCAACTGGGGATGAATTTTGACTCACGCAACGTCCTCGGTACGTGTGCGCGGTTCAAAGGTTACTATCTGACTCTGGTGACGATCCTAGATGTTGTTTCGCGCGGATATCACTATTCGAGATGCGTACAAACAGGAAGAGGGCCTGCACATGGGGAACAACAGTATTTCATATATCGGCTGCAGTCGAATAAGGAAAAACGACAACAAAACTGACTAACGACATTTGAATTCAAATAGGTCAGCTGTGCAAATAGATGGTCGCTCGTATAGCGTCCGAAAAAGGTTGTTATGATTAAAATAGCGATTCGTTGATGCAGGATTAGGTTTCTGAGTATTATGTCAACAGAAACGCTATTTCGGGCGTCGTAGGCTAAGATATGCGTTTGTTTGCCTTAGCTGATGGTACATGGGTTGTTTACGAGAACTATACCGTGGGACCTGATATGGCGATCGGAATGTTTACACAATGACGGTTTTGTATTTATCCACGTCAATTGTGCATTGCATCCATAGTGAGTCGAAGGTCGAATTCCAGTGTGAGTATTTACACTGGCAAAGAATTCGGCTCTTGGCAGTTAGGCACGAGTTGCGCTATGCTTTGTATTAGTGAACAAAAAATGGGACGTGACCATTGCTAGATTGTTTAGGAAAAACAAACTATGATCACGTCCAATTCGATGCTATTGGTTTGATGCCATGGCAGGATGGTAATCTTGCCGTGGACTTATGTTTCAGGTATGCTTTCGTATGATGCCATGACAAGATAATGATCTTGCCGTGGGCTTATTTTTCAGGTATGGGGTGATTTGCACCTTTTAATTGCAGGTGCGAAATGGGAAATTGGGGTAAGGGAAATGGGTGGTTCTTGGGAGATGCTTAAAGAAGCCCCGCAGGTTCCCCGTGTGATCACGTCCAATTCGATGCTATTGGTTTGATGCCATGCCAGGATGGTAATCTTGCAGTGGACTTATGTTTCAGGTATGCTTTCGTATGATGCCATGGCAAGATAATGATCTTGCCGTGGGCTTATTTTTCAGGTATGGGGTGATTTGCACCTTTTAATTGCAGGTGCGAAATGGGAAATTGGGGTAAGGGAAATGGGTGGTTATTGGGAGATGCTTAAAGAAGCCCCACAGGTTCTCCGTGTGATATAGAGAACCCCCACAAGATCCCCTCACCATGGTCACCCAAAGAGAAACTTCGCTTTCTCCTAAAGAACAAAACTCACCTCTAGCCAACAGTCGACTTTGCACGACTCAAGTCAGTCGAGTTTTACCATCAGCGGAGTGCGCATAGAGGAGTCGAATTTTAACCTAAGTGAAGTGCGCACGGGAGTCGACCATAGAGGTTGATATTTGAAATTGCGCCCAGTGTTGTTTAAGAATGGTCATGCCAATAAGTGGCTCTGTGCGAAAGATTGTAAAGCAGCTTAACTAAATATAAATGAATGTGAATGTTGTGCTTAAGTTGAATAATATTATAATGTAAACAACAAACGCGTTGACACAAATGTGCGGTTGCAGGAACATTGTTTGTATCGATTCTTTTCGGTTGTTTGTAGGATAAGGATACTTGTTAAAGAATTTAACGAACCATATTTACCAACGACTTGGTCGTGTTAAAGTGTCAAGTGCATTCTATTTACCGAAGGTGTGCACATTATATTAAGTGTGTGTGAAGCATTAAACAGTATTATAAATAAAGAGCGTGAAACCCAAAGACGAAAGTGTACGTTTTATTTGACTTAAAGTGTTGAAGGTGAGTTTGGTCAACTACATCCCCATATTCACGTGGAATATTAGTGAACACGAGCCCGTGCCGGCACACTAACTAATATGACCCCACACGGGTACTCACAGTCCCGCAATGCTCTTTCTTTGTGGATCTTGATTTGTTTTTAAGTGTGGCTAATAACCTTGCCCGGAAAAACAAATTATTATGGAAAATTTAACTAGTCGCGGATAAGTACCGGATACCGGTGGAGAGACTTGCCAAGATAGGCCAAGACCGGATAATTATGCAACAAAACCAATGAAACAAATATCCCAAAAACTCTAGATGTCACGCAAGATACAATATTTTATCGCATACCGTTGGCCGTGTGACGCATACATCACTAACTTTTAGAGGCGAAATTTTACTACTTTAATAATATTTTTAAAAACTATACAAAAATTGCAAATTGTTTTTATTTATTTCGACAAATGGTTTTCATCAAAACGGTTATGTTACATGGTAGCCTACATTTATAAAATACACGTTGGTGTTTTTTCTTCAGATCAAAAACGACGTGTGCAGAAATTTCACCACCAGTTCCCAGATTGGGAATGAAATCGCACTAAAGTCCTCGCATCTCACCATTATAAAATAATTTTTTTAATCATTTTTTACACTAAATATATATCGTCTTTAACAAATAAAAATGAAAACATTTTATTTGTTTATTATCGTTAAAAGAGAATAAAAACATTGAAGTTACATGCGTTTTTATGGCTTCGGGGTCCAACCTCTAACAGAAAAAATTTGTCGCAAACCTCCTTCGTCTAACAAACTTATATGTAGTATAAAGTCTTATATTAAAAAAAAATCGATGACTGTGTTGGTCATTCACAGACAAATAACCAAAAACAGGTAAGTGTCACCAATAATCAATTAGCTGTGAACTATTCACTACCCTGAAACACCCTTATCAACCTCTTCAGTAATATAAGTTGACAATAGCAGTAATTAAATAGTTTTGTGGCGCATCGAAAGTTCAGCCTTCAAGACATATCCGGCACATTCCATTAGTAATTATATTTAGCTGTGATATATTGGAATACGACGACATACTATCGGCTCTAGTCGCCCCCGGATGCTGTTTCCATGTTTCCACTGAAACACACAAATAGGAAGAATCTGCTAATTGATATCTGCCACATTCCATTAATCAAGATCTTCCTTAAAATATTCGCAGCAAGTTGCGTATCGTTCTCATCCAAGGCAAATCAATTGTCGAAAGATAGATATTTTCTTCATTTGGTTATCGTTTCCGATGATATTGTTTATTTAACAATACGGACACGTGCCTAATTTGTGACTTTTATCTCGCATATGTCGCATCAATCACAAGTCCCTTCAGCATGTTTGACCTAGAAATATTATTCACGAATCTATCTGGAGATGAAAGCAAGCGAAACTGGGAAACTAAACAAATGCGTTCAGGCTTATTTAAACATGAAATAATGAAATCATTTTTAAAAGGAATTCCTTGTGTCGAATTATCACGGGAACGTCTCGGCAAACAGTTTGTCATCGCCCTGCTGTTTTGGTCAGAGAAGATGAATAGATTTGTCCACGGCTCATGTACAACGACAAATAATCTTTGTGGAATGTTTTGCGTGTTTGTTTTGAACTCTGGCCATCACCATGGTATCGTCATTAGCCAGAGTCGGGGACAAGTACATCCATATAAATATAGTCGAAATGTGCGCGATTTGGGAGGACATATGGCTTCTAGCAAACATTTTAAAGTACATGTTGGATGTCTCTGACAAACCTTGAATACATCTTGTTCTGTGTCGCCATCAGACTACGTTGGCGCCGTACATCCCATCACCAGTCCGATCTTGGTCTCAGACAAAACAGGAAATAAAATGAAGAATAAAATAAATAACAATCAAAAGAAACAAAACGACAAAAAGAAAAGAAAAAGATTAAAAAAAAAATTGAAGCAAAAAGCTAGTGGAGGTGTAATAATCTAAAAAAAAGTTTTAATCAACATTCATGGACTGATTATTGGGTTCAACGTGAGGTGCTATTTTTGTAGCACTAGAAACGGTTCTGGTTAATATTAAAGGAATCGTGTTTTACACTTCTTAGAAATACTTCAACTGCAGGCTGAAGTATGCGTCAAAAAAAAATTCATAGTCTGAATACCAAAATGTTCAGAAGTCGAGAATGTAGAAAAGGAAGAAGTTTTCTTTATTAAACTGTTCTGAACTAAGACTGCGCAAATACAGAATCTGTTCATGAAGAAAACCTCTAATGAAAACGTCTTGTATAAGTTGTATATGATGAATCATTTAGTTGGAAATATCATGAGTGTTTTTGATCCAACGGGCCCAGTAAGTCCCCACTTCGACTTATTAAAAGGGCCCAACTATGTGTTGGGTTAATTAAAGTCCTAACACTCTTTAAAGTCCATTTAAAGTCCTAAGACCACTAAGGTCCTAAGAGTCTTAAAGTCCGAAGACCCTTTAAATTTCATTTAACGTCCTAAGATCATTAAAGTCCTAAGACCAATAAATTCCTAAGACCTTGTAAGTCTGAAGATCCTTTAAATTCCATTTAACGTCCTAAAGCCTGTAAACGCTAAATTTGTTTGTGGTCTTTGCCGTTGACTGAAAACAATGGCAAATCCGAATGTGGTTGAAACTGAAAGGAATTACCTCAATTGGTTGGATCGAACAACTCTTCTTTCGATCGTAGTCCCTCAGTTCTTGGACTCTCTGGGGTTTCCTGATGTTGCTCGACTCACGAGGAAAGGCTCTTACGTTGCTAACCAAAGGACCGACCATTAATAACAACCACAAGATTGAGAAACAAACACCGATCGAATATTAATTAATGGTTTGTTTATTATTTACGCTACACACGACAAGTAGAAACGGGTTTGCAACGACAGCTCATTTTAATAATTGAAATGTCAGCTGTTTGCTGACATTTGTTTGTCATGACAGCATTTCAGTGGTGCCTGCACCACTGTTGCCATCGAGTGCTGCTCCGTCTCCAACATTCCGCCCACCTTGAACTGTCGGTTCAACCGTCTCATCTTCTGCCACCATCTCCTTAATGCTGCCAGGAAAGTTTCATTGGACAGCTCGCTGATAGGACCTCCATAATCCACGTCGGTGTTACTAACTGGCCTTGCGGGATTAATCCGACTGGCTGGTAATGCCGCAATTTGTTGAGCTAGCACCCGTCCCTTGTGACGGCCGCAAATCGTGCAATCAGCGATGACCCCCTGGACAAGTCTTCGACTCCCTATGATCCAGTGCCGGGAGTTCACTGCGGATAGCAGTAACCGGCTTCCAGCGTGCATCAGTCTCAAGTGCAAATCTCTCACGAGAATCCTTGCCAGGTGATGTTGCCGATGTAAGATTGGTGGATGCCGGCGTTCGTATTCCATCTTTGCTGCTTCTAATCTTCCGCCCACCCCGAGGGTACCTTGGTCATCGATGAATGGGTTGAGCGCAATCAGTTCGCTTTGTCTTGATATTTACCTTCCGGCTCTCATGGCCGTTAGGTCCGCTTTCCGCCACGCTAATGTTCGTACCGTTCGAGTGAGGCTGGGAACCTCGCTAAGTTGAAGCGCCTTCCTCACGAACGAAAAAAGCCGAGCCAAGAGATGGGCACCACATAACTCGAGTCTTGGGAGTGACACCTGCTTGACTGGGGCCACCTTTGCCTTTGCCACGATGATACGTACTTGAGAAGCGCCGTCCTCCTCAAATCTGACGTAGAGGACCGCTCCATACGGCTTCTCGCTTGCGTCCGAAAATCCATGTAACTGAAGGGTTTTCGGATGTCCCAACCATCGTGGGATCTTCACCGACTCCAGCGCTGGCAAATCCTTCGAAGTACTCCTTGCACTCTCTCCGGATCTCTTCATCCAGTGGTTCATCCCAATCGACACCTCTAAGTCACAGTTTATGCAATACCAGCTTGGATCATATAGTCTGTAGACATGTGACAGGACCTTCCTCTTCGTGAGCGATGATACCTCCGGAATCTTCTGCACCTTGTAGCTCAAATAGTCCGGTCCGGGATGCCAATTCACACCAAGTAGCTTCGTTTCTTCGCTCATGATGAACTGGTACACTTCTTCAGAACCCGGTGAATCGGCGGACAGCCAGTTTAGTACCTTGTGGCAATTTGATTTCCACTTACGTAGCGGGAATCCGCCGCCTTTAGGAACCTCCGTCAGTTGGTTCACCAACTGGATCGTCAATTTGGGTTGGCCCTTTGATTAGTGTGATTGGTGTGGTATAGATTGCTGCCGCATAGGCTGTGGGGCCAAAGACTGTTGCGGAACAGATTGCTGCTTCATACTTTGCTGTGTCCTATGCTGTTCTGGCACAGATTGCTGAGTCATAGGCTGCGGTAAGGTTTGATGAGATACAGGCTGCTGTGTCACAGATTGTTGTTGTCCAGATTGCTGTGGTACACACTGCTGTGCCATTGATTGTTGTGGCATGGATTGCTGTGGTACAGACTGTTGTGGCACAGACTGTTGTGGTACAGACTGTTGTGGTACAGACTGTTGTGGCACAGACTGTTGTTGCACAGACTGCTGCGGCACAGACTGCTGTGGCATAGACTGTTGTGGTACAGACTGCTGTGGCATAGACTGTGGAGGAACAGACTGTGATGTTAAAGATTGTGATGCCGTCTGCTGTGGTACATATTGGTGTTGTACCGACTGCTGCGGCATAGACTGCTGTGGCATAAACTGCTGCTGAACAGGTTACTGTGACGTCGATTGTAACGGCACAGCTTGTTGCGAACCAGACTGCTGTGATATAGGTTGTATCGGAACAGATTGCTGTGGCATAGATTGCTGCCCCACAGATTGTTGCGGCAGAGACTGTTGGGGCATTGGTTGCTGTGTTAAAGGCTGTTGCGTCATGGACTGCTGCTGAATATTTTTTGGTTGCAACGATTGTGGCTGTTTCAATAGTTGATGCTGTTGCAGTGGTGGTGTTTGTGGTTGCTGCATTCGCCCATCATTCGCGAAGCCGTTTGTTCCAGGGGACGGAGGCCCAGGGCCTTGGACTTCTATTGATGTGGACGCATGGAGAGAGTCGCCCACCCTGAATTGGTGATGGGTGTATTGATGATGACGAGTGTTCCGTCGCTGGACGGTATTGTCCGATGGGATGCTGCCTATAGCATGTGAGGCCGCAACTTTGAGTGAATAACTGGTGCGGATCCAGTGCTGTATTTGCCCATTCGTCGGAGTCCCTGAATTTGAATAAGGTTGTGAAGATACCTGATAAGAACTCTGTGGTTCATTTGTTACTTGAGATTTTATGTACGTAGTGCCCGTCATTGTGTTTGTGACACTAGAGGAATAGGATTGCTGAGTTATATTAGAAGCAGGTGGTGAATTATAAATTTGGAAGTTTTGTTGCTGCGGTTGTGTGGAAGGTGATGGAGAACCACCGAGTTCATTTCCCCCTTGATACACCGATGTCGGAACATAAGGAGCTTGCTGAGAATTCGTATTCGCAGCTTTACCGTTGCCGATATCGTTATATGTAGGAATATTTATTGGCAGTGTAGAACTTTGCGTTGGCTCTTGTTGTTGCAACGCCTCTAAACTTGTCGGAACACTGCAGGTCCCCCAGCCATTACTGGTCAGAGGAGTAGTCATTTGATTTACAACGAAGTTTGTTGGCTGATACGGGCTACTGTAATATGGTTTAGTGCCGTTCATTTGCGATTGACCTTGTTGGTGGTAGTCCTCGAAGGTAGGCACGTCAATATGCCTCAACTTGACCGGTCGGGTTGTCGCTTCACTCGTGGAATCCGTTGCTGTCGATCCTGTTGACCACGTAACCAATTCCATGAGCTTCTCGCTGGCATTCATGGCGCCAAGCAGCCTCTTCATTGCTGGTTGCTCCGCAGTTACCGTTGTAGTAGTTGCCGTTCCCAGGGTGTCTCGTGACGTATCCAATGCGGTGGAGCCTGCGCCTGTTGCCATGGTCAACCGCTGGTTGAGCTTGCCTTGCAGCTAAAAATATCGCTCTTCGATCTCCCTGTCGATGTTCAATTCCGGGTCGTTCTCTTCGATACATTCCTGAAGGTTCTCAAAAGATTTGAATGTGTCCTCCAGTTTGCGCAGTCTGCTTGCGACTTCCTCCCTGGTCACCTCCTTTGACTTGTCCGCGAACTCCTCCAACCGCGTGAGGAATCCCTTGATGACTCCTCGTCTCCGGTTCATTGTCGGAACAGTCATGTCGCCGGTAGCCATTGCAACTTAGTTTGGCCCTTTTTCGATGCTTGTGGATCGAAGTGCCACTAGCTACTTGATTCCGATTCTTGTGGATCGGCTGTAGGTTGGTCTTAGGCTTCTACGCAACTGAGTGCGCCGCTGGTTGTGGCTAGCTTTAATCGACTGGATGACCGTCTGTCTTGTTGCTTTGCGTTGCGGTTGAAACGCTTGGGTCACACGTTGCACTCCAGGAGAGTTTGTCCACTCGGCAGTTGCTGTGTTTACCTCGGATCCTGAATCCTCTAATATGCCGTGACGTAAGAATCTGCAACTCGTTTGTCCACTGCGAACTGGCATCAGTGGATTGGATCCACAGACTGGATCCGGCTCAAAGGACCAATTTGTAAACGCTAAATTTATTTGTGGTCTTTGCCGTTGACTGAAAACAATGGCAAATCCGAATGTGGTTGAAACTGAAAGGAATTACCTCAATTGGTTGGATCGAACAACTCTTCTTTCGATCGTAGTCCCTCAGTTGTTGGACTCTCTGGGGTTTCCTAATGTTGCTCGACTCACGAGGAAAGGCTCTTACGTTGCTAACCAAAGGACCGACCATTAATAACAACCACAAGAGTGAGAAACAAACACCGATCGAATATTAATTAATGGTTTGTTTATTATTTACGCTACACACGACAAGTAGAAACGGATTTGCAATGACAGCTCATTTTAATAATTGAAATGTCAGCTGTTTGCTGACATTTGTTTGTCATGACAGCATTTCAGTGGTGCCTGCACCAGTGTTGCCATCGAGTGCTGCTCCGTCTCCAACAGGCCCTTTATAAAATGTTTTAAACTCCATTTAAAGTCCTAAGACCCTTAAATTCCGAATACCCTTAAACTCCCAGGACTCTTTAAAGTCCATTTAAAGTCCTAAGACCACTGAGGTCCTAAGACTCTTAAAGTCCGAAGACCCTTTAAATTCCATTTAACATCCTAAGATTCTTTATAAAATGTTTTAAATTCCATTTAAAGTCCTAAGACCATTAAAGTCATAAGACCTTTAAAGTCATAAGACCATTTAATTCCTAAGACCTTTCAAGTCTGAAGCCATTTAAATTCCATGTAACGTCCTAAGGCGCTTTATAAAATGTTTTAAACCCCGTTTAAAGTCCTAAGACCACAAAAGTCCTAAGACCCTTAAATTCCGAATACCCTTAAACTCCTAAGACTCTTTAACGTCCATTTAAAGTCCTAGGACTCTTTATAATGTCCTAAGATCACCAAAGTCCCAAGACCCTTAAATTCCGAAAACCCTTAAAGTCCTAAGACCCGTTATAAAATGGTTTAAAGCCCATTTAAAGTACTAAGATCCTTAAGGTCCTAAGACCCCTCAAATGCCATTTAAAGTCCTACGACTATTTATAATGTGTTTTAAAGTCCATTTAAAGTCCTAAGATCATCAAAGTCCTAAGACCCTTAAATTCCGAAAACCCTTCAAGTCCTAAGACCCGTTGTAAAATGATTTAAAGTCCATTTAAAGTACTAAGATTCTTAAGGCCCTAGGACCCCTCAAATGCCATTTAAAGCCCTACGACTCTTTATAATGTGTTTTAGAGTCCATTTAAAGTCCTACGATCATCAAAGTCCTAACACCCGTTGTAAAATGATTTAAAGTCCATTTAAAGTACTAAGATTCTTAAGGTCCTAAGACCCTTTAAATGCCATTTAAAGTCCTAAGACCCCTTATAAGGTGTTTTAAAGTGCATTTAAAGTCCCAAGGCTCTTTATAAAATGTTACCAACAAGTATATACGGCATCTTCATTATTTACGTGAATTCCGAGGGGTGATAAATAGAGACTGATACGTAGGCGAATAAGTACTAGCGAAATTTTGTGATATTCAGCTACAAGAGGAAATTTCACCGAATTTTGTGAATGTAGCACGTACCATCTTCCCCGAATCGCCCAATAAAGTACATTTATCAAATTTCGCCTCCAAAGCCTTTATAGCTGCATTCACCTTAGCAAAATGGCGACCTTTGAGCTCTTTTTTGACCTAGGTATATGAATAAAAGGCTCCTCGATAGTATAGTGGTTAGTATTCCCGCCTGTCATGCGGGAGACCGGGGTTCGATTCCCCGTCGGGGAGCCTCTGGCGCAAGACTAATGACCTTGCCCGAAAAAAACACAAATCATTATGGAAAATTTAACAAGCCTCAGGACTTGCTAAATAAGGCCAAGACCGGTTCCCGGTTGTAGTGCCGATGGTGATGATGATATGAATAAAAGGCATTGAGAGCTAGATCTGGACCAAAGGGAGGATGCGGTATTCATCGATAACTTGCGTTACACACTTCTCTCAGGAGAGGCGAACCTATAGCCCCGAGTGAGCGCCCCGGGATCCTCGATAGTATAGTGGTTAGTATTCCCGCCTGTCATGCGGGAGACCGGGGTTCGATTCCCCGTCGGGGAGCCTCTGGCGCAAGACTTATGACCTTGCCCGAAAAAAACACAAATCATTATGAAATATTTAACAAGCCTCAGGACTTGCTAAATAAGGCCAAGACCGATTCCCGGTTGTAGTGCCGATGTTGATCATGATATGAATAAAAAGCATTGAGAGCTAGATCTGGACCAAAGGGAGGATGCGGTATTCATCGATAACCTGCGTTACACGCTTCTCTCAGGAGAGGCGAACCTATAGCCCCGAGTGAGCGCCCCGGGATCC
The DNA here is from genome assembly GCA_963931805.1 of Microdon myrmicae. Lineage (NCBI taxonomy): Eukaryota > Metazoa > Arthropoda > Insecta > Diptera > Syrphidae > Microdon > Microdon myrmicae. The sequence goes on from OZ007501.1 coordinate 26,064,435, forward strand.
CACCCACAGTTGTAGGTTGTTACGCTCCGGGATCACTCTCGCGGGAAGGGAGTGCCACAGCAGAGTTCCGCTCTGTATCGGAACGAGTTCTGATGTAGATATGTTCGTGCATTCGGGTGATGAACCGCAAACTGGTGCGATCCGTCGAATTGTCTCGTGGAGCACATACAAACCGAATTGCGCGCAACAATGCCACGAATCTCCGAAAAACAGTACCCGTGATTATATCTGTAAAAACAGACAGTGGTCGGCTACGCGTCGTCAACGTGATAGCGACTGTATGCACGACGTCAGCGAGATAAGGCGGATCGCTCGTCTTTGTATCGTCTCAAGTAGGTCGAGGGTATGTTTAGGAGCGGAGCTCCAAACATGAGAGCAATATTCGAGCGTAGGTCGAATTTGGGATTTATACAGGAGAAGAAGTTGGGCCGGAGTAAAATATTTCTTGGCTCTAAAAAGATAGCTCACCTTTCCTGAGGCAGATCTGGCGATGTTCGACACGTGTTTATGCCACGATACATTCCTATAGACCGTGACGCCGAGCTTTAAGCTTTCCCCAGATTCGAGGGTCTGGCCATTCATCATCAGCTGTGGAACTGATGGTCCGCTCTTCTTCGTGAATCTTGTGTACTGGGTCTTCGCTGCATTGAAGTTGACGAGATTGGCCATTCCACATTGCAGGACCTTATCTAGGACCTGATTCAGAGAGTCAATCTGTCTACATCTCAGCTCGTGCGACGTGCATGCACTAATCGGCCGAACACTCGAAAAGCGTGCTATCATCCGCAAAACTGAATACCCCGTTATCCGTTGTCGCCAACAAATCATTTATTTGAAGCAAAAACAGGGTTGGACCCAAAATAAAACCTCAGGGCACCCCAGAATTAATAGGATACAGACCTGAACGCTCACCTTCCACAACAACCCGGATCGATCGATTTTCGAGGAAGCTCTTCGCCCAGTCGCAAAGCTGCTGAGAAAGTCCATATGAAAGAAGTTTACTCAGCAATGCTCCGTGCCAGACGCGGTCAAAAGCCTTGGAGATATCCAATGCGACCGCCCTTGACTCACCATGCCGTTCAATCGCAGATGTCCATATATCGGTTATAAGTGTCAAAAGGTCTTCCATGGACCGCCTGCCATGGAATTCGTATTGGCGATCATTCAGAAGTCCGTTGCACTCCAAATACTTAACCAACTCTGTATTGATGACTTTTTCCATTACCTTAGATAAAATAGACAGTAATGCTATCGGACGGTAATTTTGTGGGAGACACTTTTTTCCCGTCTTTGGGATTGGCTGAACTCGAGCGATTTTCCAGCAGGTAGGAAAGATCCTCTTTTTGGCGCAAGGCTAATGAAACAAATTATTATGGACAATTTAACAACCCTTACGACTTGGTAAATACGGCCAAGACCGGATCCCGGTTATGGTGCCGATAATGATGATGAAGAAAGGTCCTCCGTGCATAAGATAAGCGGAGGAGTCTGCGAAGAACTGGTGATAGTTCTGGAGCGCAGTTCTTAAGGACTATTGCTGGTATTCCGTCCGTGCCGGTTGCCTTCTTACGGTGCAGTTCACGTATAATGCGTCGAATAGTACGCGGGCGAAACTTCACATCCCGCATCGAAGACCGTACCGGCACGATCACAGGTGGCTCCAAAACACCGGGATCGATGTTTGAATTCGCGGAAAATAAATTCCCGATCACATTAGCTTTATCTTTTGAGTTTGTGACTAACGTCCCGCTGTTCATCACCAACGGAAGAAAAGAGGAACAAGTGAAATTACTGCTGACACCCCTTACCATCGGCCAAAAGGAGCGCGATCCAGTCGGGCACTCAAGGAAGTTATTGGTCACTCTGTCGTTGTTGGCCTTCTTCGCGGTATCAATCGCCTGGTTGCACGCGTTTCTGATTCTAACAAAATTCGTTATGTTATCGTCGGTGGGATTGGAGCGCCATTGCTTAAAAGCATTTTTTATCAAACCAAGGCTTATCAGATGAACTTCGTTTGATGAAAATGGAAATCTCCTTCCCGAGAAGAATAATCTTCGTGTCCGATTCCGCGGATGCGTTAACATCGAAATCTCCGAAGCACACCTTCGACCACGGAAGGATGCGAAGAAATCTCACAAATCGTCCCAGTTAGCAAACCCATATCCCCATACATGGCGAAGCTGCTTAGGTCGGTCTTTCCCTTGAAATGCAAGTGGTTGCGCGACAGATACCTAGCAGTGATCTGAGTTTCCTAATGGCACAGCAAACTCCCCGGTATAAATGCCCGGGTCGGAATGTGGAATGTAGATCTCCACCCCGAGAAGAATAATGTCTGTGACCGACTCCGCGCAAGCGTTAACATCGAAGTCTCCGAAGCACATCTCCGACCATGGAGAGGATGCGAAGAAATCTTGCAAATCATCCCCGAACGCCCCAGAACCACGAATTGGAAGAGCTATACCGCAAACCTACAATAGTGAGAGTAATCAGGTCGCGAACATTAAGATGGGCCGGACATGTAGCGCGAATGGGCAACGACAGGACCGTGCGTAGAATTCTTGACGGTAGACCAACGGGAAAGGGACCAGTAGGGCGGCCGCGATGGAGATGGGAGGGCAGTGTTAGGTTTGACCATGGGGAGATCGGATCGGCTAGTCAAGCGTGGAAGGAGAGTGCACAGGACAGGGAACGATGGCGGAGTCGAGTCGGTCAGGTCATGAACTTCCGGGTTCCTACAGGCCAATAAATAATAAATTTATTTGTCTCTTTTGTTTTCTTTGGAAAGCAGTATCTTACATTTATGTTACTTTGTATAAATAATTTTATTTCACTTTATAAAGCATCTTTGCTTCGCGCAATGTTTGCTTTAAATTTACACTTGGATCTCTTTCTTTTATATTGATTTATTTTTAAGTCCTTGCTTCTTTTTTTTCGAATCCTACCAGATGAACAACTACAACTCACGATCAACCACTTACTACTGACAAACACCGACTCCTGCCCAACAACAGGTACTCTCTCCATTCCCACCTTTCGCTCTGATCGCACACTCATCCTTATTTCCCACTTCCCCGCCCACTAAAGGTGAATAAACTAACGCGAATTTACTCAACAGCCAATGAACCCACAGAGTCGGAAAATTGCAAAGGACACCAGCTCGGTTTAGGGGCAGATTTGGTTTCGCTTGCAACGAAAAGCGAAATCAGAAGGGTGACCGCGTGACCTCGTTTAATGCTTGGGTAATTCTCAGAATCCAGAACCACAAGTGCATTCCGAGAAGGGGAAATAGAAAGGGCTGAAAAGTATACTCACGCATATTTTTCACCTGACATTGATGTTGTTTCCAAGCGAAAAGCTTGTCCTTTTTTGTACAGGAAAGAGGGGAACATTGGCTTGGGGGTAATTCTCGGAATTCAGAACCACAAGTGCATACTTTTCTTGTAAGAACTATTCCCAAGCGTATTGTCTGTACTTTTTATAAAATGCGGGGGAAATTCGCTTGGGGTTTTTTTTTGCATTGGAATGTGCAAAAGGAATTTGGTGTACGACTAAATTGTTTCTCTATAGAAACAGCGTCGTGTATCAATGTTTTGCTGTTATTAACCAACCGGACGGATTTTATGATTTCAGGTAGGGAAATCGATATTGGGGATTCAGGTAATTGGGGTTTTCTTAGATAAAAACGGATGCGAATCAGTTTAATGATTTCGGGGGCTTTTAATTATGTAACACGTGTGAGCTAGGTGTAGTGATATGTGTTTTGAGTGCCAGAGGCATTACCTCCATTTTCAATTATTGGCCGATATGCCAAGTGAATGGGCATCAGCAACGTGTGAAACTGTGCCTGAGAATAAAAGGGGGGACGTGGAGAGCGCTCCAGGAGGCCCTCGGTTTCGGCCGAAACGTTTGCGAACGTTGGAATCGGGCTGTAATGGTTCGTCATAATGCAAACGGATCACGAATGTTAGCATGTGTAAGACCGACAAGATTTTGACAGAACATTTTCATTATCGTCAGGTATATGTGAATTGGGTCCCGAAAATACTCAACGGAGACCATAAACGGCAATGTTTTCAAATGTGGTCCGTGAATTTCTTGAGGATTCAATTGTCATTGGCGATAAAGAATTGATACACTACATGACAGGGGGGTGGGAGCGAACATACAGGGTAAAGTCTGTGCTTTCAACCGGACGAAGGCCAGGACGACCCTTGTCCCTGTTCAATCCAAGTTGATATGCAGTCTCCACGGGACACCCCTGTATAGCTACTTTGGCACCCGCCAAGTAGTGAACCAATGCAAGCCGCGATATCCTGAGAAAGGTTGGCGCAAGGCTAATAACCTTGCTCGGAAAAACAAATTATTATGGACAATTTAACAAGTCTCGGATAAGGACCGGATACCGGTGGAGAGACTTGCTAAATACGGCAAAGACCGGTTCCCGGTTGTAGTGCCGATGATGATGACGACACTACATGACACCCGAAGCTAAGCAAAATCTCGTCAGTGGCGGCACTGATGACGAGTTGAAAGACAGAGATTTATATGACAAGTGCATACAAAAAATTCCAAGGGTCCCACAAATTTCCAACGGACAAAACGGTGATTACTTTGAAAAGTTGCAGAAAGTTAGGCTTTTCTGTTGATGTACAATTTATTGCCAATAAACATCTTTTTTTCTATATGGAAAAATATCGAGGCCCTACGAAAAAAGCTCGTATATGGTATTTTTGTCCTGTGAGTAGGGCGTTAGAATAGCAAGAGGCGTCCAAAGATCGAGACTAAAGACTGAGTGGTAGGTGGGGTCCCAACGCCCTATCGTCCGGTGAAATACTACCCTATCAAGCTATAAGGTTCGTGAAATGGTCTGAAAGAATCTCCGGTTATCTCTCGAAGCTTAGCCGATGGACCGGTTCGAGAAAAAGTTGCTCTTTAGGTGGTAGGTCGGTCCCAAGGTGAGGTACTACCCTGTTACGCTGTATATTCCGCGATACCGCGAGCATTTTTCAACTATATATCGAATGTATGAGGGGAATGGGAGCGAACATACAGGGTAAAGTCTGTGCTTTCAACCCGGCGAAGGCCAGGATTATCATGTCCCTGTTCAATCCAAGTTGACATGCAGTCTCCACGTGACATCCCCGGGTAGCTGCTTTGGCACTCGCCAAGTAGTGAACCAATGCGTGCAGCGACATCCTGAGAAAGGTTGGCGCAAGGCTAATAACCTTGCCCGGAAAAACAATTTATTATGGACAATTTAACAAGTCTTGGATAAGGACTGGATATCGGTGGAGAGACTTGCTAAATAAGGCCAAGACCGGATCCCGGTTGTAGTGCCGATAGCGATGATGATGGTGATGATCGGATGTATGGGTGATGGCACGGACTAATAAGGAGATAAGTCATCATGGTACTATAGCGTTTGGGACGATAGAGAAGACCGTGTGATTCGAACCGACGCTATGACGATTAAAATCACTAAAAGATTTAACCAATGCTCAACACATCAGCCCACTACCGCGTGTACGAATTCGATTTCTACATCCAAGTGCACTTAACTGATGTGGAATTGCTATGTTATTGCTTGGTATACGGCTGATGCTTTTGCTTATTCGATTTTCTTTCAGTGCTGTTCTTCATTATTTGCTTGTGTACTGTGTGTATATTTATTAGAAACGTCACAGTATCATTTGAGATCTAGAATTCCGGAGGTACACTAATTTCCCATTCGGAGTTCCGTGTGAAGACTATGTCAGGGGATACAACATGCATATATTCAGAAAACCGTACTTTAAGAATTTCGCCACCGCGTAATCGAGTTCGTTCTCGAAGCTCTGTTGACGTTCGACTAATAACGATATCTTATAACATCAGCGGCATCGGTTTCACCAATATGACTGTGAACGGCGTCTACCAATATTTACAAAAAGTGAAATCTGATATCCTTGCCCTAACCGAGACCCAGGTCGATTCGTCAACTGGTTCGGCGTATCGTCTTTGCTCAGGATACGAATTGCATTCGAGATTCCGCTTTAAGGGCGGAGTCTGTGTCTTCACCCGGTCCAATCTGGCTTGCCAGTGGATGGAGGCGTTGGAACTCAATAACTTGGACATCATGTGGTTGAGGGTCGTGCTGAGGAGTTCTGTTAAATTTCTTTTTTGTCTTTACCGCTCCCCGAACGACGATCGACCGGCGACAGTTTTTGAACATCTTTCACGTATCGTCGACTGGATACAGATCAACCACCAAGCTTTTGGAATTGTTGTCCTTGGCGATCTTAATGTGCACAATTCTGGCTGTTTGGTACATTCTAAGAGAACCGGCGAGGCTGACGTAGATGTTCGCTGTTAGCCGCAATTTGACTCAACTCGTGGAGGAACCTACACGAGTGCTGGATACCCAAGGAGATTATGCTAATACCCTGGATCTGTTTCTGACATCAGACCCGAGCATTTATACCGGGGAGTTTGCTGCGCCATTAGGAAACTCAGATCACTGCTAGGTATCTGTCGCGCAACCACTTGCATTTCAAGGGAAAGACCGACCTAAGCAGCTTCGCCATGTATGGAAGTATGGAGTTTCTAACTGGGACGATTTGTTTGATTTCTTCGCATCCTTCCGTGGATAGAGGTGTGCTTCGGAGATTTCGATGTTAACGCATCCGCGGAATCGGACACGAAGATTATTCTTCTCGGGATGGAGATTTCCATTTTCATTAGAGGAAATTCATCTGATAAACCTTGGTTTGATAAAAAATGCGAGCAGATTAGAGTGACAAAAGATAGAACTTTTAAACAATGACGCTCCAGTCCCACGGAGGTCAATATTACGAATTTTGTTAGAATCAGAAACACTTGCAACCAGGTGATTGATACCGCGAAGAAGGCTCACAAGGACAGAGTGACCAATAAACGCCTTGAGTGCCCAACTGGTTCGCGTCCCGTCTGGTCAATGGCAAGATCTGTCGGCAGTAATTTCGCTACCTGCTCTTTTCTTCTGTTGGTGAGGGACAGCGGGACACTACTCGCAAATTCAGAAAATAAAACTAATGTGTTCGCGAGCTTACTTTTCTCGAATGCAAACCTCTATGCCGGTCTTTTGGAAACACCTGTGATCGCACCGGTACGGTCTTCGATGTGCGATGTGAGGTTCCACCCGCGTACAATTCAACGAATTCTACCTGAACTGCACTCTAAGACGGCAACCGGCCCGAACTATCGCCGGTTTCTGGCAGACTCTTTCGCTTATCTTATGCACGGAGGACCTTTCTTACCTGCTGTAAAAACTAAACTGGACTAAATTGTAGGAAGGCAACCGGCCCGGACGGAGTACCAGCAATAGTCGTTAATAAATCCGCTCCAAAACTGTTGCCGGTTCTTGACCGGCTCTTTCGCTTATCTTATGCACTGAGCACATTTCCTACCTGCTGGAAGGTTGCTCGAGTTCAGCCAATCCCAAAGAAGGGGAAAAAGTGTCCGTTTGAATTAATAATGCCGGTAGATAGTATAAAAACTGTACTCGTACACACTATCTTAAATACACGCCCATCAATTTGCGATGTTGATTCATTGAGCTCAACGACTTGACTACTCCGGGACGTGCACTGGAGGGTATAAAAGGACGTCTGCCCCCTGGGATGGTTATTACTCGACTGACTCATTAAAAGCGAGAAGAAGTTCATCGCGTCGTGACAGTGGGGTCATAGCTAAATAAACTCACTGCCACTTACTAGGAATTTGAAAAGGGTTGCTATGCTTGCATAGGGAATTTAGTTCCAGAGAATCACTGCCGTACAGGCTGAGTTAAATTCCTCTGGCGCTATGTATATGAGGAAATTGGTTCGGAAACACGACCAGGTATGGGCACGAGTTGTCGGTTAGACAAAGGAATGTGAGTCTTGGTCGTTGCGATTGTTGTTTCGCGGAAATGCACCGCATCGTGCTGGTGACTTACGTGTAAGGAGAATTGGTATTGGGTAGGATGGGAGCTAAAATGATTTTCGGGGAAACTAAATGTTGCTTGGTTACAAACGAGGAAATAGTTTAAGCAGGAAGTGAGCCGGAATAATTTTCGGGGGAAATTAGAACTGCTTGGTTGCAAGCAAGGAATATAATTTAAGTAGGAAATTAACCGAAGTGATTTTTGGGAAAAATGTAGGCGGTTTGATGTAGTTGGGGGAGATGATTAATATTCCGTTGTAAGTTGGAATACGCATTTTATTACAGATTGGGAAATGGATTCTTGTAAAGTTTGGGGATGTATGCGATTGCAGATTTGGGGGCGGATGCTGTTGCATATTGGGTATGTGCTTTGCATGTTAGCGGTCGAAGTTAGGTAGGAATTGTGGGTTGGTTCTCCATGTGGTATAGAGAACCTGTAGCGTCTCTAACAGATACACACACAATACACAAGCAAAATAGTGAAGAACACCGAAAGAAAATTGAATAAGAAAACCCATCAGAGCCGCATACCATAGCGATAACATAACAATTCACATCAGTGGAATATACTTGAGTTTAAAAATCGAATTCTAAACACGGCCAGTAGCCCGATGGGTTGTGCCTTGGTTCAATTTTTGGTGATTCTAACTGTCATAGCGTCAGTTCGAATCACATGTTCTTCACTATCATTCCAAACGCTATAATTGGTGACTACGGCGTGATCTGTACACACAGCACACACTTTCCCGTAGTAAACAGAACTTCACACACGATCATGACTTCCGCATAGAGCACCAAGGCACACTCGCCTGCTCCGACGTTCTCTCGTTCGCTCCGTCGTTAGCACACGAAGCTGATCGTAACGAAGTTACTGAGGAGGGAGCAGTGTAGCGTCTCTAACAGATACACACACCATACATAAGCAAAATAGTGAAGAACACCGAACGAAAATCGAATAAGAAAATCCATCAGAGCCGTATACCATAGCGATAACACAACAATTCACATCAGTGGAATATACTTGAGTTTAAAAATCGCATTCTAAACACGGCCAGTAGCCTGATGGGTTGCGCTTTGGTTCAATTTTTGGTGATTCTAACTGTCATAGCGTCAGTTCGAATCACACGTTCTTCACTATCATTCCAAACGGTATAAACCCCCACAGGCTCCCTTAGTGAAAGGCTACAACAAGAACGGTCGGATTGGATCTGTCCGGGGTTTTGATTGTGTCGGGCAAGGGTCATTGCTGAGCAAGCTTCGTTCGTACAGACTATTCCAGCAGGTTTGAGACTGGACGAAGAGCTTCCTCGAAAACCGATCGATCCGGGTTATTGTAAACGGCGAGTCTTCGGATTCCGTATTCTGTTAATTTCGGGGTCCTTCAAGGTTCTATTTTGGCTCTAACCTTGTTTTTGCTTCACATACATGATTTGTTGGAGTCAACGGGTAACAGAGTGTTCAGTTTTGTGGATGATAAGTACGCTTGTTTCCTCTCTTTCGACTGATCAGCCGATCAATGCATCAACGTCGCATCACGTGATATGTAGCCAGATCGACTTGTGGGGGTTTAAGTTATTGTGCCTACCGGGGCACGGGTTCACCATTACCCACCGACGGGTCCTTCACAAAACTGTCATTCGAAATCCCAGCACCAAGATGAGAATAAATGAAAGGCACTGTGGAAAGTTCTGTTGCGCAATGCTCTCTTTATTTAATTGTAAAAATATTGTCTGTGTTCCTTTTATTTATCCTTCGTTATCCTATTTTACATTGAGTTTATTGCTCGGAACTATTCCGCAGGGACACGCCCGCGATTTGAGTTATATTTGTTGCAACTGGATCTATAGCGTTTGAAATAATAGTGAAGAAGAACGTGTGATTTGAACTGACGCTGACAGTTTGAATCACCCAAAAAATTGTACCTAAGCGTTACCCATCAGGCCACTGACCGCCTTTTGGTGTTTGGTTTTTAAACTCGACTATACTCCACTGATGTGAATTATTTTTGTTATCGCTATGGTATACGGCTCTGATGTATTTTCTTATTCGATTTTTCGTTCGGTGCTCTTCACTATTTTGCTTGTGAATTGTGTGTGTATCAGTTAGAGCCGCCACAGATCCGCTTACGAAAGCGCTCTAAAGGCTACGCTTACATTTCTTGACTAGCTTGGATGAACCGTACACTTAAGTTCAATTGTCAAACCGCGAAATCAATTCGGTTACCAAAGCGCTCTAAAAGCTATGCCTGCACTTATTGATCAGTTTAGATGCACCGTACAGTTAAGTTCAATTGACAAACCGCGAAATCATCCTTAAATGACGATATTGTCATGCGGCCGTATTGATCCGAACTCGACAGAAGACGCCCCGGGGAAGCTACGCGCTCGACTCTTGGTTTCGCCGCGGTGGTTATGACTCGACAATGTTGCTTGTGCGCCTTTTGGCGGGTGATTAGCGACTGACTAATAAAGGAAGGAATCTATTCATCGTGCCGTGGCGGTTGAGTCGTAGCTAAAATCGGCTCGCCGCCATTTACTAGGAACTTCGAAAAGAGTTGCTATGCCTGTATAGGGAGTATTCTTTCCGGGAATTCCTGCCGTACTGGCTGGGCTAGATTCCTCGGTTGCTATGTTTACCGAGAAATCGGTTTCGGGACCACGAGCAAGTATGGGCATGAGTTTTCGAGGGAAATTGGAATTGCTTGGGTGCAAGCGAGGGATGTAATTTGGATAGAGAATTAACCGAAGCAATTTCGGGGAAATGGATGCGGCTCGGTGTAGTTGGTGGTGATGGTTAATGTTCCGTTGTAGGTTTGAATATGCGTTTTATTACAGCATATGAATTTCGGGGAAAATGAGAATTGCTTGGTCGCAAGCAAGGAATATGGTTTAGATAAAGAATTGACCGAAGCAATTTTGGGAAAATGTATGCGGGGATGATTTAGAATATATTCTGTTGAATTGTATTCTGTTGCGGGTTTTGGAGTGTGTTTAATTGCAAAGTTTGGAATGTATGCTATTGTGGATTTTGCATGGGGAGTTGGGTTAAGGTGACGCGTCTTAAGTGTGTCAGGGATAACATAGAAAAGGACATCATTTAATGGGTCATTGATACACTTGATCAGAAAAGTACAACCACATTCTGAACTCCAGTAACCTTACAGCCTAACGTTTGGCGGTCAAGGTTGGTTGGAATTGTGGGTTGGTTCTCCATGTGGTATAGAGAATCCCCACAGACTCTTTAAATTGCGATCTGGATAAGGTCCTGCAGTGGGGAAAGGCCAATATCTTCGACTTTAATGCAATGAAGACACACTATACAACATTCTCAAGGAAAAATGGATCATCGGTTCCAGAGCTAATGATGAATAGCCAGGCTCTCGAATCCGGACAGGCATAAAATTGCTCGGCATCCCGGTCTTTGGGAATGTATCGTGGCATAAACACGTGTCGAACATCGCCAGGTTCGCCTCTGAAAAACGGAGTTATCTTTTTAGAGAAATATTTTACTCCGGTCCAACTTTTTCTCCTCTATAAATGTCAAATTAGACCCGCGCTCGAATATTGCTCTAATGTTTGGAGCTCTAGTCTTAAGCATACCTGTGGAGGGGAAGTATGTGTCAGACACGGGCACTAGGTTCACTTCCTCCTCCATCATAAATTGTTCCACCGACGAGCACTAAACAATTCCGCCAAAGCACAGGAACGAAACGCCGCCACGTTTGTCCGCCACCGGGAGTAATGGAAAATCATAAACACACTGGGAGAAGCACAAGCGAAACTCCACAACGCAACGTCCACGAATTGTTCGAAAGAGGAAAAGGAAGTTCACACAAACACTCAGGAAACTGCAGCGAAGGATTATAAAACGCCCCGTTTTGATTTAATTAATCCGTTTATTTATCTCACTTTTGTTAACTTTAACACGGTTGCCAACACGTCCGCTAGTTGTTTTTCTAAAGGTCGTGGACAGGTGATTTCCGTAGTCGATGGAGAAGAATTCATTCGAAAACCTAAGTTACGAAGTATTCTTGCTCGAATCTCTTCTGATGATAGTTCTCTCATCGTGGCTGTATATATTTTTTTAAGGAAACCTCGAAATGCTTGATTCTGATCGTATATATCCCTAGACCAATATCTCCACTACTGCTTCTGCTTCGGTGTTTTTATTTATTTGGCAACTCGCCACTCAATCACTGCGCCGCCAGTTTGTTTCGATATCCCAATGAAAATGAAGTCGATCACCGAATTCATTAATTTATACCTGACAGTCAATTTATTCAATTATTAAAAGAAAAGTTCGCCTGCAGTTTATTTAATTCCGAACACTTTAGTCTTCACTATCGCTTTAAATGTGAGAGGAGCTATCAAGTCAACCAGCACTTCACAAAACGAACCGTGTATACACGCATCTCCGCAGCCGGCGGAGAGCGGGAGTGACGCGTGACCGTGGAGGTCAGTGGATGGAAAACGACTCACCGAGGATAGAACTCTGACATGAATTCCATCCTAGGTTAGGGTTAAGAACAAAAGAAGAGAGAGAAAAACTTTTCTTTTAAGAGTGCGGCCGTCAAGGGAATGCACTCTTTCAGTGCAGTGGTGTGTGTGCGTGATCGAACAGATCGATGTTATTTACACGGGTTCGAAGGCAGTCGAACAATGAAACAGGCAGGCGGCAAAGACAAAGGAGATTGATGATCTATGTCTATGCTGTGCGACGTCGCTGTAGACGTTAGGAAAAAAAAGGTGCTAATGGGTTTTAGCTAGGTTACTGAGAAATGGTGTTTATGGCATCGCTAGTAAGGGTAGGTATTGAATTCCTATTTGCATTTGTTTATGCTGTAGGATTTAATTGATGTCAAGAGACGCGGAATGCGTATTTGCTTTGGTCCCTTGGGTATAAGTCGCCAGCCAATGTGTATGTAGGGAACAATGTTGTACACATGGCGCGGCTGGGAAAATAGACGGCGCAATATTTATGGTCCCTGTCATGACGGTTACATTGTATGCAAACCGAATCATTTTGTTTACAGGAATTTGTCTGGTACCGAAGGTGCCGAATTGGTTTGGAATTCCAGATAAGTAAAGCAAGAAATCCTACGGAAAATTGTATGCGAAGAGATGCATGAAAAGGTAAGTTTTCTTTACAGAGACTTTAAGATTATAGATTTGATCTATATAATGCGTGAAGCATTTACAGGTGCTAATGCTGTTGCATTAGCGAAGTTAGGAAATTGTCTGAATGTTATGGGGGTTTTACGGTAAGTAGACAGTGGGGTTTGGCGGAACCGCCACATACCCTTGACCCATTTGAGAGCATCCAGAGACGAGCGATCCGGCTGATCGGGGACACGGCGCTGACGTCGGGACTATAGTCGCTATAACATCAGAGGCGCGTAGTTGACTATTGTCTATTTTACAGATATTATCATGGGAACTGTTGTTCGGAGATTCGTGGCATTGTTCCGCGCAATTCGGTTTGTATGCGCTCCACAAGACAATTCAACGTATCGCACCAGTTTGCGGTTCATCACCCGACGTGGTGAATATCTCTCAGAGCTCATTTCATTACAGAGTGGGAAAGCTGTGGAATTCCCTCCCCGCGCAAGTGTTTCCGGAGCATTACAAACTGCAACAGAATAGGAAAAACTGCAATGGTTATTTGGTGGCATCTCTTGTTCGCATCTTCTGAGAGACGTATAATAAAACAAAGGCAAAGTCCACCCTGTTTATGTTGGCGACTTAATATCAAGCTTCATTAGGACGGTTTTTTTTTCAGGATTCAGGAGTCGAGCAAAGCCAAGACAGCCTTTTGAAAACCTGATTCTTTTCTACATTGGGTCGTATTGATTACCTCCATATATGATCATTGGCCTGGTGAGAACCGTGTGACATATAACCTTTGTTTTGTTGTCAAGTTGGGTGCTGTGAAATTGCGTTCCTGTCACAGTAAAAGATCTCTTTCCATTAGCGTAGGGCAGACAGTACTGGATGCGATCTGCCAAATATCATTCTTAACATCATATAAATAAAATAAAATAAATAAATAAACTTGAAATACTGGAAGTAATAGAAAAATAATGACATCGACATCTCCGTTAATTTTTTTAATTGAGGTTCTAAGCTAGCAAGTTTCTCTGCCCCACCTTGTACTATCTGTACAATTTTTTTTTCTATTCTATTATTCCCCCAATAATCATTGAAAAAGCGGACTACAAGATATACATATACACTATTTACATATTTCCACCTTTCCATCTGGCGCTAAAAAATAAATTACAACTTGAGTTGTAATAAAATGTTTATTGTGACAGGAAATTAAATGTTCTACAAAATCTGTGAAAGCAAAACACAGAATACTACGAACGCTCGAGGACCTTCTTCAGTCCAAAATTTGAGTAATTGCAAAACATCGCGCGAAAAGCAATCGCTAGAAAAGTTCCTCCTCTTTTAAATACAAACCAACGAATTGTAAAGTTAAACTTTTACGTGGCGCTGTTGTGTTTTCGCCACTATTTGTAATTTATGGGTGAAAAGAAAAACTTTTTCGAAATCCACTGGAAAATGTTTAAAATTGTTTGCTAAAAAAACGATGAAATAGACAACAATTCAAAGTGATTCTTTTGTAGTCCGTTGTTATGGTTAGGTTAAGGTTTTTACGCATGTTTTTTTGAATTCAATTTTTGAATTCGTTTCTAGCATTGGCTTTGGCTTTGGCTTTTCTTTTCTATTTTTCTTTTGGCGAATTCATCACTTCGAACTTTCTTCATTTCATTTTACTATTGATCGTTGACTTCATTCAAACCGAATAGTTCTGATCTGTCTTCTTCGGCGTAAGGTGAAACGCAGAATATTAAAATGGTTAGTAGAAATGTTTTTGAAGTATAAGCGAAACAAAAATAATAATAAAATTTTCACGTAAACGTAAATGAATAAATAAATAAATTCGCGGTGTAATATATTTAGTACAAGTGACTATATTAATATTATTATAAAATTGTTTAATGATTTCATCGATAACAGTGATTAGCAAGTTTGAAGTGAAGTTGGATTAACCATTCTAACTTGTTTGGTGGTGTAATTCGATTTTAAAAGCAACAGTTCCTGGCCATCGAGGGGGTTTTTCAATAAGAATGGACGTTTAGAAACTTAGCTTTAACTGCTTTTTGTGACGTAATTATTGTTGGAAGAAAACTCCATTTTTGTGAAGTGTGCAGTGTCTTGAAGAACAATTACACACGGAGAAACCAAGTTTGGGCCATTTAATTTTGAAACGATTTTCTTGTATTTTTAAACATCTGTTCGTCTAATAATATGCAGTGAAGTGTGAGAGATAGGCAGGCTGTAGTCGATGGAAATTAACTATTTTGTATGCTATTTATAAGTACGAGTGAACAAAGGGGAATTTAATGCAATTAAATGTCAATGATTACTGTGGGTGGAAGACGACGAAAAAGATTGGGAAACGAGATCTCTATGGATATTTGTGTTGAATGACTGTAGGCTGCTATCACCAGAAAGCAAAAGATCTGACAGAGTATCCCGTTTTCGGGTATTTCGACTGAAGAACGATTGGATGTGTTTATCTTTTTTTTTTTTTAAATATGCAAGCCCTATCGCATTGTTTATCATCATCATCATCGGCACTACAACCGGGAGCCGGTCTTGGCCTTATTTAGCTAGTCCTGAGGCTTGTTAAATTTTCCATAATGATTTGTTTTTTCCGGGCAAGGTCATTAGTCTTCCGCCAGATGCGCCCTGACAGGGAATCGAACCCTGGTCTCCCGCGTGACAGGCGAGTATACTATAAGTCTCGATAGTGTAACATAAAATATATTATAGCATATGCTACTTGGAGAATCCCACCATGCTAATAAATATCTGTGTAAAACAACACCTCAGCACCAGTAAGTAACCCCAAAGGTGAAAATCTTGCAAGTTTCCCAACACCGTTTCTCGCAGGTTTTATGTTTATGCCTTTACGTGACAATTGTTGGTCTGACTAGTTGGTTGTCAAACCCTAGCCATAACTATGTTGTAATAGAACACTTAATGGTACCGAAAATGTTCAACCAAAATAAATGTAGGTTTATTATCCGCGATGGTATTCTAATTGTTGCTACAGGTGCAACAATTAATGGGGACAAACCTTATTCGCCTTCAACGTGGTCAAGGCATTATGCAACATCACTTTCCAGCCCGGACTGTGCTCTGACATTTTAGGGTAATTCAAATTCCCTATTGTGCGCGCGTTAGTGCAAAACGAAAATAAATAAAAACACCGTATAACAACTACAACAACGATGAAGAGGACAGTGGTAACTATAACCGCATCGATGATGACAAATAAATAAAAACACCATTTATTAACTGCAACAACGACGAAGATGACAGCGATAATTATAACTGCAACAATGATGACAAATATTAAGACAATAATAATTAAGGACAAAAAGAAAGGTATATGGAAAAGAAGAGCAGGATAAAATAAGACTAAAGACAGTTACACGTATCATCAATATCACAGCATCCTTGATCATCTCTACAAAACACCTTGTAGTACGAAACGGTTGTCAAGATGGGGCAGTTACCCGTGTTGTCATGACGCCCGAATATAAGAATTAAGTTCTTTATTATGAGCTAGTAAAAGGGCTCCTCGATAGTATAGTGGTTAGTATACCCGCCTGTCACGTGGGAGACCGGGGTTCGATTCCCCGTCGGGGAGCTTCTGGCGCAAGACTAATGACCTTGCCCGGAAAAAAACAAATCATTACGGAAAATTTAACAAGCCTCAGAACTAGCTAAATAAGGCCAAGACCGGTTCCCGGTTGTAGTGCCGATGATGACGATGAAAAGGGCTCACAAATGGTCCCGATGGATATTGCATTCGTCACATGACTTCCGTCCGCTAAATTGCAATTGTACAATATATAATTTGGCAGACGCTATCTCAAAGACAAAGTGACCAAAGGAGGTTTCCTCTTTTTGCTTTTGCCATGATGATACGCACCTTGGAAGCCCCTTTCTCCTCAAATCTGGCGTAGATGACCGCTCCGTATGCCTTCCCGCTTGCGTCCGAAAACACATGTAACTGAAGGGGCTTCGGATGTCCCAACTGACATGGGATCTTCACCGACTCTAGCGCCGGCAATCCCTTCGAAGTATTTCTTGCACTCCCTTCGAATCTCTTCATCCAGGGAGTCATTCCACTCGACGCCTTTAAGCCACCGTTTTTGCAATACCTGCTTGGCTGGCACCAATGAATCATACAATTTGGAAACGTGTGAGACGACCTTCCTTTTCATGAGCGTTGATACCTCTGGAATCTCCTGTACCTTGTAGCTCAAATAGTCTGCCCTGGGATGCCAATTCACTCGAAGCATCCCCGTTTCTTCACTCGTGATGAACTGGTATACTTCTTCAGTACCTGCTGAATCAGCCAACAGCCCCTTCAATAATTTGTCGCAATTTGATTTCCACTAGCGTAGCGGAAATCCGCGGCTCTTAAGAGCTTCCGTCAGTTGACCCACCAACTGGATTGCCTCTTCCACGGATTGTGCTCCGGATATACCGATTGTATATGTAAAAGTCCTATCTGATAATTCGCGCTGCCTCCGGACACGATTGTTCGATCTCCTCTGCAATCTGGGCCAAACAACGCCTTGTCAGAAATGAGGCGGGCACCGTCCCGTATGTTACGGTTAGCAGCTTGAACTTTTGGTACTCCTTTTCTGGGTTGTCCCACCAAATAATTCTTTGGAAGTCGACGTGACCAGGCTGGACTCGAATTTGGCGAAACATCTTGGCGATATCCGAGGTAAATGGTATGGGATACTTGCGGAACCGGGTCGATATTGAAATGGGAGTGAACAAGGAGGTGTTTAGTTTTTTTTTTGTTTTCGGTAGGCAGGTGAAAATCTTCAAAAGATACCTCTAACTGATCCATAGTCATGCCGGACTTTTACCGACTAAAACCACCCCCCTCCAGGCGCATATTCTCGTTGATCCCCGCGAAACTTTCTTTTAGATATTCCATCGCAGGGCGGGACGCAGTTTACTTGTTACTCCGCTCGTCGCGTCGCAATTGCTGCATCATGTCACATAGAACATCGTTTGCTACGGACCATGCCCGTTTTGAACTCAGCATGTATTTTATTACTCCCTCCGGAGTAACTGTCCGCCTCAAATGTCTCTCCAAAATCGTTCGCACGGTCTGGAAACTCACGCACTTTGTGAGTACGTGTTCTGCATTTTCTGTTTTGCCTTCGCAATACAAGCAGTATGGGTGATTCACATGCTTATACTTGTGCCAGTATTCCCGAAAGCATCCATGTCCTGATATTAGCTGAGTCAGGTTTTAATTCAGCTCGCCATGTTTTCTTTTCACCCAGATTTCTATATCAGGTATCATGGTGTGGATCCATCTTCTTTTGGTGGAAGAATCCCACCCTCGGTGCCATTCTCTTAGGCTTGAGAGCTCTAAGTGTGACTGCATTCTACGACGATTCTCTTAGGAGACCTTATAGCGTTTGGAATGATAGTGAAGAACGTGTGATTCGAACTGACGCTATGACAGTTAGAATCACCAAAAATTGAACCAATGCGTAACACATCAGGCTACCGACCGTTCTTACAATTCGATTTTTAAACTCAAGTATATTCGACTGATGTTAATTGTTATTTTATGGCAATGGTATATGGCTCTGATGCATTTCTTATTCGATTTTCGTTCAGTGTTCTTCACTATTTGCTTGTGTATTGTGTGTGTTCTGTTAGAGACGCCACAACCCCATGCAATGTTTTCTTCGGCTACCGTTCGGAATGCACAGCATACTCTTAGTGATGCGGGCCTATGTGGTGAGTTCACTTCCGCCATGTATGATTTCTACTGTGCAGGTCCTGCCCATATGTGAGCTGCATATATTATAATGGAGGTGTTGACACTAGTTATGAGTTTGTGGGGGTTCTCTATATCTCATGGAGAACCAACCCACAATTCCTACCTAACTTCGACCGCTAACAGCGCGTCACCATAACCCAACCTGCAATCCATTCGCAAACATGGAAAGAACACACCCCAATACGCAACAGCATCCGTCCCCATATCTGCAATTGCATACATCCCCCAACTTGCCAAGAATCCATTTCCCAAGCTTATTAATCATCACCATCACTTATATCGAGCCGCATACACCCTTCCAAAAACCGCTTCCGTTAATTTTCTATTTAAATTATATTTCTTGCTTGCAACCAAGCAGCTCTAATTTCCCCCGAAAATCATTCCGGCTCACTTTCTGCTTAAACTATTTCCTCGCTTGTAACCAAGCAACATTTAGTTTCCCCGAAATTAATTTCGGCTCCCATCCTACCCAATACCAATTCCCCTTACTGGTAAGCCACCAGCAAGATGTGTTGCATTTCCGCGAAACAACCATCGCAACGACCATATTCCCTCATCTAACCGACAACTCATGCCCATACTTGGTCGCCTTTCCAAACGAATTTCCCAGTATACATAGCGACAGAGGAATTTAACTCAGCCCGTACGGCAGCGATTCTCTGGAACTAAATTCCCTAGGCAAGCATAGCAACCCCTTTTCAAGTTCCTAGTAAGTGGCAGTGAGTTTATTTAGCTATGACTCCACTACCACGACGCGATGAACCTTTTCTTGCCCTTTCATAGTCATCCGAGTCACAACCACCACTGAGCGCGCATCGCTCTTCCGTCGGTCCAGTCCAATTTCGTTACCGAAACCGCGCACACGAGTCCGGTGAACCCGTAAAAGTACGCAACGTAATCTAGCGTTTATGCGATGTATCCTTCAAAGCATTCACGGGCTGCTAAGAAATGTTGGGTCTATAAGAGTTCCCGAGTGTAAGGTGTCGTCGAGTGCAATACCCTTTAGAGTACATACTAATTACAAGTACCGAACTAAGCAATTGATTATGAGTATACATGTGTAGACCATATCGGCATCTGGTCAGTGAAGAGTAATACGCCAACGGCCCGGAGTTATGTAAAACATAAATTTAAAATTTGGATAACAGTTTAATAACCTTTGTGTAGATCCATCGTAAAGTTAAATAAAAGATCAGTTGGACTACAAAACAAGCCACAAGTGTTTCATTTTATTCTTCTTGGTGGACAGTTGTGGACGGAAGAGTCGACTATTCTGCTGTGAAATCCCGGGGACGATCTTCAGCGAATTAGACGGTGGAAGTTTGGTGAACCCCGCGCCCTTGACTGGCGCCCCCACTAAAACTTACCCACATGTTTCCTTATGTGAGCCCGGAGTCCACCAACATTGGGGAGCAGTCTCGCCAAAACTTTGCATACTCTAGCCGTTTTTTCACTCGTTTTCCTCAGGTGTTCTTTGAAGCTCATCCTGTTGTCGAGTATAACACCAAGATATTTAATATAGGGACTGGATCTGATTATTTGTCCTTCTATTTCCAAATCAAGGTGTTCAATTTTCTTTCTTGCTGCTTATTAAAACTGCCTCCCTCTTATGTCCAACTAGTTTCAGGTCGGCATATCTAGCCAGTATTTAATGCTCTGGATTCTATGGGAGCAAATATTTTCCAGGCCCGCTAGATGCTTAGCAACGGCCACTATCGCCAAATCATCTGCGTACCCAATGATTCTAGTCAGTCGAGTCACAACCACCACTGAGCGCGCATCGCTCTTCCGACGGTCCAGTCCAGTTTCGTTACCCAAACCGTGCACACCAGCCCGGTGAACCCGTAAAAGGATGCAACGTAATCTAGCGTTTATGCGATGATAAATTGATCCTGAACACACCATCATACATGATATTCCATAACAGCGGACGGAATACAGATCCCTGAGGTACACCCGCCGTTATTTTATATTCCTGTGGTCCCTCATCAGTGTCATAGAGCAGTCTTTTATCCGAGAGATAGTTTGCTAGTATACGGGCCAAGCAGGGTGAGACTGGTAGATCGCCCAACGCTTCTAGAATCCGATTCCAGTTCACCGAGTTACGCGCATTTTTAACGTCTAGTGTCACCACCGTGCAATATCTTTCGTACCTCTTAGCCATCGTGCTCCATCTATCGCATTGCGAGCTATATCGGACACCACAGATAGTGCCTTACCGGTTGATCTACCTTTCCGGAACCCATACTGCCATTCAGAGAGCCCCCATGTCCCCCCAGTGAATTGTTCCAGGCGAGTGGCAATTACTCGCTCAAGCGGTTTCCCTGTTCTGTCCAGCATGCACAACGGGTGATAAGACGACGGTGCCTCTGGATTCTTGACTCCTTTGGGTATACGCACAGGCCGCCATTTTTGCATCGTTTAGGAAGTTGTCCTGTTTGAAGACAGGTTGTGAAGTGTGTAGTATAGTTAGTGTGTAGTATAGCTGAACACCTCCGGGTTTTTTGTTAAAGCAGTCTTCACTACAGCGTTAGGGATACCATCCAGTCCCGGGGTCTTGCCAAGAGCACCTTTTCGGTGTTCATGGGAGGTATCTCTCCTTCAGTGATACTCCACTCCTCTTGCACTCTCAACACCTCATCATACTGCGGGAAGAGGACAGTAACGACTCTGGTCATGTCAGTTTTACTTTTTTGCATTTGACTACTGTTGTTGTGTAGTCTTTTCATGACTATCCTGTATGCGCTGCCCCATGGCTTGTTATTTCATTCATACCTTAGGGAGCAGAATGCGTCATATTTACTTTTGTGTATGACATTCCTCAACTCTTTGCGTTTGATTACAAATTCCGCATGCAACTGTGGGTAGGTGTTACGGTTACTTGCTTTTTGTTACCTGTTGTACTCCGGTCGCAGATTTCTGGGTTCCACCAATACACTGGTTTCATATACCCTGCTGATTGTCCTTGTCGTGGGATAGAAGCATCGTATCCGGTAGTTAGCTACTTCATGACTTTTCCAGCCTACCTGTTCGCATCGGTCTTTGCGTCAAACTCTGCGATTTGGTCTCTGACTTTATAATCGAGCAGTTCCGTATCGAGGCCCTTCTCTTCCCACCCATTTTACTGCGCTTTCTTCGTCAATTTGCCAGTGATGAATCCCCTGTGCGGTAATATTTCGTACATCATGGCTTGGTGGTCACTATGGGTGTAGGTGTCCAAAACTCCCCACTCCATACTTCTTGCCAACATGGAGCTATGCGATGTCGATTTTGGACCCGCCTCTCTCATTTATGAAGGTGTCATCAACACCATCATTAAGTAACACCACATCTAGGAATGCACTATGTCAGGGGGAACATCATGCAGATATTATGATAAATAACCAAACTTTCAGAAATACGTCATCTCATAATCTGGCTCGCTCTCAAGCCTCTGTCCACGCTCGACTAGAAACGGCATTTTGTAACATCAGGGCATCGGATTCACCAATGCGAATGTAAACGCCGTCCACCAATATTTGCAAACAGCGAAACCTGATGACCTTGCCCTAACTGAGACCCAGATCGATTCGTCAACTGATTTGACATATCTTCGCTGCTCAGGATACGACTTACATTCGGGATTCCGTTTTAAGGGCGGAGTCTGCGTCTTCGCGCGGTCCGATCTAGCTTGCCAGAGGATGGAGGGGTCGGAACCCAATAATATGGACATCATACGGTTGAGGGTCGTGCTGAGGAATTCCGTTAAATTTCTTTGTTGTCTTTACCGCTCCCCGAATGACGATCGACCGGCGTCATTTTTCGAACATCTTTCACATACCGTCGATTGGACACAGATCAACCACCAAGCTTCTGAAATTATCGACCTTGGCGATTTTTATGTACATAATTCCGGCTAGTTGGTGCATTCCAACAGAACCGACGAGGCTTGGAGGCTGGCGGAGATGTTTGTTGTTAGCCACAACTGGACTCAACTCGTGGAGGAACCCACGCGAGTGCCGGATCCCGAGGCAATTATGTGAACACCCTGGATCTGTTTTTGACATCCGAACCGAGTATTTATACCGTAGAGGTTTCTGCGCCACTGGGCAAATCAGATCACTGTTTGGTATCTGTCGCGCAACCACTTGCATTTCATGCGAATAACCGGCCTAGGCAGCTTCGCCATCTGTGGAAGTATGGGGCTGCTAACTCGGACGGTTTGCGAGATTTCTTCGCATCCTTTTTATGGTTGGAGGTGTGCTTCGGAGACTCCGACGTTAACGCTTGCGCTTTAAGAAAACAACTAAGTCCAAACCTTGGTTTGACGATGAGTGCAAGGCAAAGATCGAAGAACGTAAACGCCTCAGAATGATCCACTTAGAAGCATATGATGGAGTCAACGCAGTAAGATACGCGACAATTCGGAAAGAAACAACTAGACTTTTCATACGCAAAAAACGCGAATGGGAGAAGACTCGGATCGAAAAAATCTTAGAAAATTCTAGAGTGAAGATCATCAGAGGTATGTATGCCGGCATAAATTCAATTAGAAATGGCTACCGAGGGAGAGTCAAAATAATTCGAGACAAAAGCGGCTGTCTGGTCCCAGAAACAAAAAATTTCGTGACAAGATGGAAGCAGTACTTTGAAAACCTGCTCAATGTGCGCACCCATCAACCACAAATAAACGCACCAGACGTACATACAGCCGAGCCCCAGATCACAGAGCCCTCTTTCGACGAAGTTGTAGACGCGATAAATCGACTGAAAAACAACAAGGCCCCCGGAATCGATTGCATACCGGCAGAGCTTGTGAAGCATGGAGGAGGGGCAACCGCTCGAAAGATCCACCAACTAGTTAAAATGTTATGGGACAAGGAAGTCATTCCGGAAGAATGGAAAACTGCAATAGTCAAAAAAGGCGACAGATCTGACTGCGAAAACTACAGAGCAATATCATTGCTCCCAATCGCATACAAAATATTAACAAATGTCACACTGGCAAGAATCACACCGTACGCAGAAGAAATATTGGGAGACTACCAATGCGGATTCCGTCGGAACCGGTCAACAAGCGACCAGATGTTCACAATAAGGCAACTGCTGGAAAAGAAGTGGGAATACGGAGAGACGGTTCGCTAACTGTTCGTGGACTTCAAAAAAGCCTACGACTCAGTCGCAAGGCAAAGACTTTACCATATTGTGGTTGAGCTGGGGATTCCATAAAAATATGCCGCCCTCATTCAAATTTGCATGAACGAAAACAAAGGGCGAGTTAGAATAGAAAACCAGCTGTCAGAACCGTTTGAAATCCGGGACGGACTAAAGCAGGGAGATGGTCTATCACCGTGTCTTTTTAACCTTGTGTTCGAGTATGTTATCAGAAAGGTACAAGATGACAACACGACCGGATCATCCTTGAACGGGGTCACACAAGTGCTCGCGTATGCGGATGACATCGCCGTTCTGGGGGATAATCTCGAAACTATACGTAAAAACTGTGAAATCATCATGCAAGCAGCAGAAGAGGTGGGCCTAGAAATAAACGAAGACAAAACAAAATACATGATTACGGCGAGAGCAGGGGGACCTCAGAGAACATATATAAACGTCAGGGGCAAGATATTTGAAAATGTCAAAGAATTTAAATATCTGGGAACGATATTGACGACCAGAAACGAAACGTCAAAGGAAATTAACAAAAGACTACATTCCGTCAACGCTAGTTGGCATGCAGCCAGTAAACTATTAAAATCCAAACTGCTATCACGTAATATAAAGCTCCGTGTCTATAGAACCATAATCATGCCGATTGCTCTATACGGATGCGAAACATGGGCTCTCACAAAACGGGAAGAGAACAAATTCCGCGTATTCGAGAATAAAGTTTTAAGGGGTATATTTGGCGGTAAATATGACGAGGAGTCAGGACAATGGAGGGAACTCCACAACCACGAATTGGAAGAGCTATACCGCAAACCTACAATAGTGAGAGTCATCAAGTCGCGAAGATTAAAATGGGCCGGACACGTAGCGCGAATGGGCGATGATAGGACCGTGCATAGAATTCTTGACGGTAAACTAACGGGGAAGAGACCGACAGGACGGCCGCGACGGAGATTGGACCTCGAAGAGATCGGATCGGATGATCGAACGTGGAAGGAGAGCGCACAGGACAGGGAACAATGGTGGAGCCAAGTCGGTGAGGTCATGAGCTTCCGGGTTCGTACAGGCCAGTAAATAATAATACATAATAATAATAATAATAATTTGCGAAAAAAAAAATGGTTCCTGAATTTTAATTTCCACTTATCTTAGACAATTAAATTGTTGTTTATAGGGCTTTTATTTTATACATAAAAATTGACTGTCTGATTGGCATTGGTCCATTTTTCGATGGTGTTTTACTTCTCTGAAAATGGAATGAGAAGGAACTTCAAAGTCGAACGTGGATGTAGTAGACCTATGGCATCGAACTATTTGTGTAATCCAATTCAAATTATCGTTGTGGGAAATACTAGACGTGATTTCTAAACTAGTTGTCACATAGCAAGAAAAATGGCGGCTGTTCTGCATAGAAAATATCGTGTAGTAAGACGTTTTAGGGAGAATAATTGATCGCCGACATCATTCGCCAGGACACAGGCACGTTGAGCTTATGATGAGATTTTTCAACAGGCATAATTTTCAAATTTCGTGAACCTTAAAATTAACATCTGTCAAGGTTTACTCAACATATTGTCCAAAAAGTGGAAACAGGTAATCAAAAACTATTTTAAACGATTACAGGGCTTAACAATAAATTCTAAGTGGGTAATTTGTTCTATATTTAGGTATAATGTAATCTCTCAAGCATTTGCTTCCTCAATGGAAACATTTTCTTCAATTTGTGCGTAATTTTTAATTTTTTTTTTACATTAACGGGCGCACAATCGGGGATTTTGAAGTATCCTTAAATGTCAGAGCACAGTGCGAGCGGATGGAAAGGAAGTGGATAAGGAAAACAAACACAAAAAAGTTCTGAATGTGAAATGGTATTTTCCTACAACCAAGATAAATCAATGGGGTTTGTTAAACTTGGAAACACCTCCTATTATCAAATAGAAATAATATGCCAAGCTCCTGAATAAGTACTCACTGTTTTTCGTGGTTTTTAAAGTATTCGGGTTAATTCAAAAGTATGGTTCAAAAATGTCATGCGAGTTGAAACCAATCAGAATTGATTCTAAGAGAGTAACATATTATTTCTACCTTATAACATAATAAGGGGTCCTTGTAAGTTTAACAAATCGCAGTAGCCTAATTTGATTATAGCGTGATGCCATTTTGGCTACAAACTAAGGTTCTAGTAAACTGTCTTAATATGTTTAAAATTACCAAATTGTTTTATTGACAGGTGCTATTAGAGTCTTTCATATATCAATAAAGAAATTATCAAACACCCCCATCCTCCGGAGCATATCTTTTAAAGAAATCATAGATTATGTCTGAACGGTAAAATGACAAAAAAGATCACGAGAATACATTTCGAATACAACACTTTCATCTCTATCCACTAAAATTAGATATATTTAATTAGTGTGAGAATAAAAAAAAAATTAATATAAATCCGAATTAATGGCGACTGTAGGCTAGAGAACCTAATTCCATATAGTGGGCGTAAATTATCTGTTCTAATGATAGCACATCAGGTATCTGAGCAGGAAGGAGTGGGTTTGAATCAAGGTGTGCGGGCATGGACCTATTTATGAGAAATAAAACTGATTTAAGAAAATTTGTAGAGGAGAAAATTGCGCCTGTTCGGCAGTGTGTTGAAGGTGTAGTTATTCTGAGCTATCCTATAGTATAGCGAGAGAACTTTATCTCTTCAACTGAATACCATGGATTTCAATTCGAGGGCAATAAACGGCACTTTCACGTTACCACAATTATTTACATGAAAAAATGTGTAATTAGAGCAACTATAAGCGAGTGGTAGTGGCCATCATCTCAAATGATTGATATTCAGAATGAAAGTTGTGGGTTCAAATCCAGGACGTGTAAAAATATATATATTTGAGTAAATGTTTGCACACGACTTGGGAAATCAATTAGCTAATTACAAATAAAGTTTAATTTTGAATTTGAATCTGGTGAGGGCGGAACAAGCGGTACAAGTCGCTAGTTGCTTTTTTATTTTACGAGAGCAGTTTGATAGGTCAGAGACTTTTTGAATAAAAGATATTTTTTTCGACAAATAAACATTTTATTTCCCAACATTTAGTAGTCTCCTTTCAGCTCCATACATTTAGTCCAGCGTTTTTCTAATTTTTTTTTATTCCTTCTAAATAATAGGTTTTTCAAGGCCCTCAAAATAGTCATTAGTTTGATGACCACTTCAATCTCTTACCGCCCAAGCATTTCTTTAGGTTTGGAAACATGAAATAGTTGCAGGGGCTAAATCTGGAGAATATGCTGGATGGGGTAGCAGTTCGTACCCCAATTTATGGATTTGGTTGAATATGTTTAATCAGTACACGCAAGTTATTTGCTTTCATTGGCTGTTAAATGTGAACTAAACGACGCCACTTGCTCAAACTTTGGCAGTAGTCTATTTATTGATGGTGGTTGACGGAAATAGATGGCGCAAGACTAATGACCTTGCCCGGAAAAAACAAATCATTATGGAAAATTTAACAAGCCTCAGAACTTGCTAAATAAAGCCAAGACCGGTTCCCGGTTGCAGTGCCGATGATGATGATGATGACGGAAGTAGTATTGAACTTAAAGTTCTTGCCTGGGAACTTCACAAAGTCACTGAATTATCAAACATCATTGTAATAACACCGATCTATGGCAGGAACATCGTGTAGCACTTAAATGCCAATTCACAGAGCAGGTAGAAGAAAAGGGCGTGGGCATGAAAAAGATTTGTACTATACTTGGCTCGCCAGTGCACGTCGTCGCCTACCGACAGTCAATCATCAAATGTCTGATTACTCAACCTGCACATTTTTGTTTTTTTACACTAAAGCGCCCAGAAAAAGGGATTTTAGGCTACCGATTTTAGGCGGAAGAAGTTGACCATTATTCGAAGCTTGGCTGAAAGATCCAGTCGAAAAACGCCGGGATGGTAGGTTGGCCCAAAATTGAGATATCCGGTCACGTTGAACATTCCACGAAATGGTCGGATGAAATATTTGTTTTGAGTGGTTGTTCATAGCTCGAACTAAGGTTGAGAGAGTGCCATGATGGAATTTTCTGGGTTAGAAAACGCTGAAGATAAATTACACTTCCCGAGGCGATTATGCGGACACCCTGGATCTGTTTTTGACATGCGAACCGAGTATTTATACCGTAGAAGTTTCTGCGCCACTCGGAAACTCAGATCACTGCTTGGTATCTGTCGCGCAAGCACTTGCATATCAAGCGAATAACCGGCCTAGGCTGCTTCGCCATGTATGGAAGTATGGGGCTGCTAACTGGGACGATTTGCGAGATTTCTTCGCATCCTTTCCATGGCCGGAGGTGTGCTTCGGAAACTCCGATGTTAACGCTTGCGCGGAGTCGGTATCCGAGATTATTCTTCCGGGGATGGAAATGTATATCCCACATTCCATCAAACGAAGTTCGTCTGATAAACCTTGGTTTGACAAAAAATGCGAGCAGACGGCAAAAAATAGAGCTTTTAAGCAATGGCGCTCCAATCCCACCGATGCCAACAGAATGAATTTTGTTAGAACCAGAAACGCATGCAACCAGGCGATTGATACCGCGAAGAAGGCTTACATAGACAGGGTGATCAATAAGCTCCTTCGGTGCCCAACTGGTTCGCGCTCGTTCTGGTCAATGGCAAGGGCTGTCAGCAGTAACTTCGCATCCTCCTCTTCCCCCCCATTGGCGACAGACAGCGGGACATTAGTCACGAATCCAAAGGATAAAGCAAATGTGTTCGCGAATTTATCTTCCGTGAATTCAAACCTCGATCCCGGTCTTTTGGAGCTACCTGTGGTCTCGCCGGTACAGTCTTCCATGCGGGATGTGAGATTTCGTCCGCGCACTATTCAACGCATTCTACGTGAACTGGATTGTAGAAAGGCTACCGGCCCGGACGGAATACCAGCAATAGTCCTTAAGAACTGTGCTCCAGAACTATCGCCGGTTCTTGGCAGACTCTTCCGCTTATTTATGCACGGAGGACCTTTCCTGCCTGCTGGAAAATCGCTCGAGTTCAGCCAATCCCAAAGACGGGAAAAAAAATGTCTTCCACAAAATTACCGTCCGATAGCATTACTGTCTATTTTATCTAAGGTACTGGAAAAAGCCATCAATACAGAGTTGGTTAAATATTTGGAGTGCAACGGACTTCTGAATGATCGTCAATACGGATTCCGTGGCAGGCGGTCCACAGGAGACCTTTTGACACTTATAACCGATATATGGACATCTGCGATTGAACGGCATGGCGAGTCAAGGGCGGTCGCATTGGATATCTCCAAGGCTTTTGACCGCGTCTGGCACGGGGCATTGCTGAGCAAACTTCGTTCATATGGACTTTCCCAACAACTTTGCGACTGGACGAGGAGCTTCCTCGAGAATCGATCGATCCGGGTTGTTGTGGACGGCGAGTGTTCCGATCTGTATCCTGTTAATTCGGTGGTACCCCAAGGTTCTATTTTGGCTCCAACCTTGTTCTTGCTTCACATAAATGATTTGTTGGAGACAACGGATAACAAAGTGTTCAGTTTTGCGGATGATAGTACGCTTGTTTGCTCCTTTTCGAGTGTTCGGCCTATTGGTGCATCTGCATCGCATCGGCTGAGATGTAGAGAGATTGACTCTCTAAATCAGGATCTAGAAAGGGTCCTGCAGTGGGGAAGGGCCAATCTCGTCGACTTTAATGCAACGAAGACACAATATACAACATTCACAAAGAAAAGTGGACCATCGGTTCCACAGCTGATGATGAATGGCCGGGCCCTCGAGGCTGGGGAAAGTTTGAAATTGCTCGGCGTCACGGTCTGTGGGAATGTGTCGTGGCATAGACACGTGTCGAGTATCGCCAGGTCAGCCTCAGGAAAACTGAGTTATCTTTTTAGAGCCAAAAAATATTTTACTCCGGTCCAACTTCTTCTCCTATATAAATCCCAAATTAGACCCGCGCTCGGATATTCCTCTCATGTTTGGAGCTCGGCTCCTAAACATACCCTCGACCTACTTGAGAGCATACAGAGACGAGCGATCCGCCTGATCGGGGACTCGGCGCTGACGTCGGGACTACAGTCGTTGTCACATCGAAGGCGCGTAGCCGACCTCTGTCTGTTTTATAGATATTACCACGGCTATTGTTCTTCGGAGATTCGTGGTATTGTTCCACGCAATTCGGCTTATATGCGCTCCACAAGACAATCCGACGGATCGCACCCGTTTGTTGTTCATCTCCCGACGGCGCGAACATCCCTGCATCAGAACTCGTTCCTCTACAGAGCGGGGAAGCTGTGGAACTGCCTTCCCACGCGAGTGTTCCCGGAGCGTTACAACCTGCATCTGTTCAAAAAGAACTGCAACAGTTATTTGATGGCATCTCGGGGCGCCCACTTGGCGCTATAGGTTCGCCTCTCCCGAGAGAAGTCTAATAAAAAAAAAAAAAAAACGAGCAGTCATTCGTACGGAATAGTTCCTTGGATCGAATGACAGAAACAGGCCCAAGGCAGAATGCCACAGGTTACGCAAAACTTCAACTAAGTGGGTAGACTGAAAAGTAAGGCACATATGACGGTGGAGCGCGAATAAAAACCAAATAGGAAAATCGGCAAGAAGTATACTAAAGAACCTATTACTAAAGCACGCTGTTAACGGGGGAGTTTCCTTTTTAATTATGAAATATATAATGACGCGAACTTTTTCATAAAGACGTGTTATTACGTCACGTCAAGCGGTTGCACTAGCAAAAACATCTTTGTCAATATCACCTTTCTCTTCAACAGAAGATTCCACAGTTATAACATGAACAAGGTGATACTATTCAACAAACAAGCACGAATAATAAACTACAGGTTAATAATGGGTCAAAACTTAACCTATAAGTATTCCCCAAACCAAAACTAGAGTATGACCTCCCTTCTATTGTCCCATGATCCTTTGTATAGATATAGATAACTACAGACCTATATCTATATCTCTATAGATTTAGACATAGATACAGATAACTCTTCCGTGATTTTTTGCATATATATAGATAACTCTAATAACTAACATCTCACCCATTCCAAGCCTAACATATCAGCTATCGCAAGTTTGAGTATGGGAAAACGTGACTCGAGCCGAGGCTATGAAAAGGTTAGAAAGGCAAACTGCATAATAATCATATAATATTTAGCTTAGAGCGTCTGCGTAGGACTAGTAAGTTATAATATAAGATAATTAATCTAGAATTTACGCATTTTCTGCACACCCTATAATTTAAAACCTAAGAATATAAAATGAAATAAAAAATATTGCAAAAATGAAGGTTAGACTGACACATTAAACTACAGCCGAAGATTTCTCAACTGGCCACGAAAACTGCAGATTGGTACATTAATGCTTTGGTATATAGCTCTTATGATTTTTTTTTATCCTTATTTGGTTC
Source organism: Microdon myrmicae (assembly GCA_963931805.1). Lineage (NCBI taxonomy): Eukaryota > Metazoa > Arthropoda > Insecta > Diptera > Syrphidae > Microdon > Microdon myrmicae. The sequence goes on from OZ007501.1 coordinate 26,095,867, forward strand.
TGCGCTCTCCATTACGTTTGTTGTTGGGTAATCTGTTTGAATTGCTACAGTTTTCATAATTGTAAGAGAGTCAGAAGGCAGAAACAATAATGAAGAATACACTTGTCTAAATTCGGCAATTTTTCGCACTATTATTTTATTAATAATTCCCATCCGGTCCTGAATCGGGAATCCACCTTTAATGCAGCATCCACCTAAAACACTTTAATTCCATTTGACATAATATTTCCTTTCGTAATCGGATATGGTCTAAGTTATCGCATAAAGTGCAGTTTGAAATCGACCTTTGTGTATGGCAACAATAAAGAGCCTAATGTCCTACTGACTAAAAGTCGTCTTGTACGAGTATACATCTTCCCTTTAATAGGATCCCCCACGGTACACGAAAATGGCTGCACAATAACTGTAGGCCTTATAAATGGTCTTCGTCAATCAATCGTAATGGTTTTGAAAGGAAGTACGGAGTCGTGTACATTCGAATTTCAGGCAGGCAAAAACGTCGTATCCTACGTAAGGGTTGATAAATCTTTTCAACGATACAACAATCGATGTATCGTGCTACAGTGATGATTTATTATTGATGACCATGTTCAAATACGGGAACATTACTCAGAGCGAGTTCGTGTAAGAAGGTCGTTTGAATACAAAGTCCAATAAAGCGCTCTATCTTGATGGGAGCGTGCATCAGTTAATGTATTAAGTCCACAGAGGTCCAAGTGATATTAATCAAGGAACATACCTTCCGGTACGAAATTTAAATTCCTCTTGCTTGTTGTCATCGAAATGACTCAAGGTGGTTCTAGCTCAGGTAGGAGTCCTTTTGGGAGGGCAACATTAAGTATTCCGTATCTTTCATGGTTGGGATTGGGTTGATTCGATTTGTTTGTGCCTGGCCCATACATTCATGAGTGATTCAATGGGATATTTGACAACATACTTTCTCAGAATTAACCCATTCGATAATTTGAACAACATTAAATACGGTAAATAAACAAAACGCAAATGAATTAGAGATGAGTCCACCAATAAACCCTTGGAAGTAACTTGGGTGAACAACATTATAATAAGTTAGGTGTTGGGAATTCTTGGAATAAAAATATTTTATTCACAATGCGATAGCATCAAAAGGAGTTTATTAAACCCTGAGATACAAAGCACAATGGGAAGGAAGAGGCGAGTGAGATAATGGAAAAAGGACGGGCATTGGTTTTGAATGTCGAAGATGGGAATAACAAGAAAAATGTGATCAGAGAGAGAGAGAACGACTAACATTCGTGTGGTTCGGCTGAAGAATGATTCTGTGTTTATTCGAGCTTCTGAAGTAGAGCCGGTGGGTGCTTTATGATTGGTAGGTGTCAAGGGAAATTATTTTGAAGCAGGACGCACTAATCAAGTGCAAATATTCTAGAAGCATGAATATTTTTTTTAAATACCCAGTACTGCCTCTTGTCATCGAAGAGGAGCCCGAAAATAGATCCACAGTAGAATAACTCTGCCGTGTTCTGATAAATTCTATTGCCAATTCAAAATAACACTTATTTGAAGCCGCGAAAAATGCAGCCAAATGGGTGAAATTTCTTAACAAATACTACATGGGCCGAAAAATCACGGGATTTTTCAATATATGTCGCCACCGGAAAATCAACATGACTTATCTTGAGAGGCTTATCTGTCACTAGTTTATGTATAAAGTTTCGTCACATTTAGTCATCCGCTCAGACTGTCCTCTAACATTTAAGGGTACTCCCAAATCTCCTTTTGTGCGCGCGTTTGTGTAAAAAAAGGAAAAAAAATCGTATACAAGCTACAGTCGTTTGAGTTACGCTATTTTCGCCTTCGTAAAAAAATGGAAAAACAGGAATATCGCATCTTGATGAAACGCTTTGATGAGAAAAACTTCTGAACAATCATTGCGATGGTTGCCAAAATGTTATCCCACATCTACTCCTTCGAGAACAACAGTTTATCGGTGGGTTAGTGAATTTAAAATGGGTCGTACAAGCACCGAAGACGCACCTCGCTCTGGAAGGCCAAAAGAGGCAACGAATGCGGACAATGTAAAGCAAGTGCATCGAATTGTTTTGAAGTAAAGTTGCGCGAGTTAGCTGAGGCCGTGGGCATTTCAAAAGAACGGGCGGGATACATTTTGTACGATCTTTTTGGAGATGTCAAGGATATCGTCGCGATGGGTGCCGCGTTTGCTGACCATCGATTAAAAACAGCTGCGCGTTGATCATTCAACGGCCGATTTGGCGTTGTTGCAGCGTAATCGAGCGGTCTTTTTTCGAAGTTTTGTGACAATGGATGAAACCTGGATCCATTACCATACATAGTAGCCCAATAGGCAGTCTGCAGAGTGACTGGAAAGCCACGAAAGCCGATCAAACCAGCCAAAAGACCATCACTCGGCCAGGAAGATTACGGCCTCTGTTTTTTTGGGATGCCCATGGCATAATCTTCATCGATTACCTGCAGAAGGGAAGAACAGTTACAGGAGAGTAGTATGCATCGTTATGGGAAAAACTTAATAACGAACTAAAGAAAAAGCAGTTCCATGTGGCGAAGAAAAACGTTCTGTACCATCATGAAAACGCACTGTTACACGTGTTTGGAAGCGGCCAAAAGACCAACGCTCGGCCGGGAAGGTTATGGCCTCGGTTTTTTTTGGGTTGCGGATGGCATAATCTTCAGCGATAACCCACCGAAGGGAAGAACAGTTACAGGAATGCATTATGCAACGTTATGGGACAAACTGAACCATGAAATAAAAAAATTACGGCTTCATATGGCGAAGAAAAATATTTTGTACCATCACGATAACGCACGGCCACACACATTCATGAAAGCGATAGCCAAATTGGACCAATGACGATTTGAATTGATTGCTCACCCACCGTATTCTCAAGACTTGGCCCCCAACGACTATTATCTGTTCCTGTTACACAAAAATTTATTGCACCAATTAAAAGTAGGAACAAAATGCTTACTCACGTTCTTCGGGTGATGTCGTACAGTATGGGTTAGTTCCGGCAGTCCTGAGTTTGTTGTCGCCGGGGGTGTTGAAGGTTGACCTTCTTGTTGGCCAAAACACCAACTTCATTGTTATTGATGATGATAATGATGATGATGATATTCACACAACAATTTTGTCGTCGTTAATCCTCCGATTAATTGAAATGGTTTACTTTGAAACGCAAACGTGAAATCTTGACTGTTGATTAGCTTTTGTTTTTTATACTTCTCTCAGGATGACACCAGATAATCGTTGCAGTTCTTCTTGAACAGTTGCAGGTTGTAGCGCCCGGAAAAAAACTCGCGGGGGGGGGGGGGGGGGAATTCTAAAGCAACGTTAAATGCATTTATCGTTTGCCTTAAAAGGGACAATGTCAACTGAACCGATGGGGTTAATACACTGCTAGAAAGAACTTTGTTATGTGAAATGAAAGATCTTAAAACTCCTGGCAAATTGTTTGCTTTTCGTAACGGCTTTAAGTGGGAAATTGTTATCGAGCGTTTAGAAGTCGCACTTTCTTAAATCGGTTCACGTTATTAAATGTTTACATTCCGATTGATTTTCAATGTTTTTAATCACAACTGGTTGTGATTTGTAGCACCATAATATTACACAATACTTTTATGTCACTCAACTAACAATACGCTAATTGTTATTAAAAGCTCCTAGTTGTTGTAGAAGGAACCCCACTCAAGGACTAGTACGTTGACACTTTTGTTTTTTTGTTTTTTTTTCTTAAATTCCTCTTTTATTGTACTAAGTCTATTTAGACATTTTTCACAAAATCCCAAGAGTATTTACAGGTAGAACTTTTTTGCAAATAACTTAACTTAATCCACACACGACTTTACTGAGTCCACATGTGACTCAAACTCATCGTCTGATGCAAATCAAGCGAGCTTTTTCTTTATGCAGTGTTATGTTATCGCATTTGCTTTCCTGAGAAACTAATTAGATGATTAAATTGTTTAGGTTCTAAGGTATAGTCTACAATCATACGAAATTGTAGTATCATCATCATCATCGGCACTACAACCGGGAGCCGGTCTTGGCCTTATATAGCAAGTCCTGAGGCTTGTTAAATTTTCCATAATGAAATTGTAGTATGATTTTGCCGAAAACAAGTTTGTGGCGTTTCTAACAGATACACACACAATACACAAGCAAATAGTGAAGAACACCGAACGAAAATCAAATAAGAAAAATGCATCAGAGCCGTATACCATAGCGATAACATAACAATTCCACATCAGTTGAGTGTACTTCTGTTTAGAAATCGAATTCGTACACACGGCCAGTAGCCTGATGTGTTACGGAAAACGGTATTTTCTTGCTTGCGATCTCTACCGAAACTTTAAAACACACATATATATTATATATATATATATAATATATATATATATATATATATATATATATATATATATATATATATATATAAATATATTGGCGCAGGGCTAATAGCCTTGCCCTGGAAAACAAATTATTATGGGAAATTTAACAAGTCTCAGACTTGTTAAATATGGCCAAGAGCGGATCCCGGTTGTTGTGCCGATAATGATGATATATATGTATATATATATATATATATATATATATATATATATATATATATATATATATATATATATATATATTAAAAGCTCCTAGTTGCTGTAGAAGGAACTATATATATATATATATATATATATATATATATATATATATATATAGAATGAATTGCCCCGAGTTTAGAGCCAAATGTACAATGATTTCAACTGTAGCTCAGAATCGGGAGTCACTTAATGTCCCTGGAAGAAATGGAAAAGAACCCGGTCGTAATCGCGTCTTCCATTCGTCATTCACCTTAGGGGGCTATGTGACTTCTCGGAGAGGGTACAGGAGCGTGGTAACACTAAAGCTAACTGGACCTATCACCTTAGAGAGGCGAATCGACCAACCATAACCTCGACAGACAAGGGAAAAGGAAGATGGAAGGGGGGTATGGAGATGACAGTCGATTACCCTCCTAGAAAAAAACTTAGAATGGCGAGGTGACCGATTCCAGTAAGTAGACCAATATAATTCCTTCATGGAGCGGAGTGTCCTCCCGTCTATTGTGCTTTCCTCCCCTAGCAAAACTTTAGAGTGACGAAGCAACCGATCCCTACCATAGCGAAAGAGACCAATATAATTCCTTCATGGAGTGGAATGCCTTCCCGTCGATCGGGCTCGCCCTCCTAGAAAAACCTTATAGTGATGAAGAGTCCGATCCCTACCACGAAGTAAGTATACCAATATAATTCCTTCATGGAGCGGAGTGCCTTCCGATCTATTGGGCTCGCCCTCCTAGAAAAACCATATAGTGACGAAGCGTCCGATCCCTACCACGAAGTACGTAGACCAATATAATTCCTTCATGGATCGGAGTGCCTTCCCATCTATTGGGCTCGCCCTCCTAGGAAAACTTTAGAGTGACGAGGCAAACGATCCCTACAATGACGCAAGAGACCAATATAATTCCTTCATGGAGCGAAATGCCTTCCTGTCGATCGGGCTCGCCCTCTTAGGAAAAACTTAGAATGGGGAGGTCACCGATCCCTAGCACGAAGTAAGTAGACCAATATAATTGCTTCATGGAGCGGAGTGCCTTCCCGTCTATTGAGTTTGCCCCCCTAGCAAAACTTTAGAGTGTGAAGCAATCGATCCCTACCGTGGCGCAAGAGACCAATATAATTCCTTCATTGAGCGAAATCCCTTCCCGTCGATCGGGTTCGCGCTCCTAGGAAAACCTTAGAGCAGCCGATCTCTACCACGAAGTAGGTAGACCAATATAACTCCTTCATGGAGCGAAATGCCTCCCTGTTGATCGGGTTCGCCCTCCCAGGAATACCTTAGAGTGACGAGGTAACTGATTCCTACCATGAGGCAAGAGTGGATCGACACAGAAGCTGAAAGGTAGGGTGAGGTGAGGCCTACCGGCTTCCCGTGTAAAACCCATGTCTTTGGGATTAGCAAAGCCAAGGTGGAGCAACAGTGGCAGGTTGCCACCCCCCAAGCCCTCATAGGAATCGCTTTAGAGAGACTTGCTGTGTTACCCTGCGTGTGGAGCAAGTGAGATTCCAATTTGCAACAAAGAAAAAGGAGTGGCGGCAGGCCGATATAAATGAGACAAGGACAAATGTGTTCTTCGCTTGTCTCTGGCTTCTGATCATCTTGGGACAACCAGAATCACCCACATCCGTGAGGGTATTGGGCTCGAGCTGAAGATGTCTGAAAAAGAGGAGGGTGCGGGGGGGGGGGGGGGGGGGGGGGGGGCTTGTTTACAAGGTAAGTTCAAATGTACTCTACCTACTTGGACGGAGGGACCGTGGGAGGGACATCGTACACGACCGGAAGGTCTTGGGTGCGGTAGTAAACGCAGATTACGTCTTCGGAGTCTGATAATCTGCGTTGTGGACTCCAATTTGCATGGTCCGCGTCATGACTTTTGTAGTGAACTTAACGGTATTTAGGAACAAATTAGCTTTCGCATTGAGCTTTCGAACATGACAAAACTTTCGAACATGAGAAAATTTTCGAACATATTAACTTTCGGAATCGATTCTAATTTCAAGTTTTTTGAATTTAAAAACATAAAATCATCTTCAATGTTTAAATGACATAAGTAAATTCAATTTCTAAGTAACAAATTCATTAATGGGAAACTAAAAGTACTATATCTGGCGCAAGGCTAATAACCTTGCCCGGAAAAACAAATTATTATGGAAAACTTAACAAGGCTCAGACTTGTTAAATAGGGCCAAGACCATAACTCAGTTGTAGTGCTGATGGTGATGATGAAAAGTAACATAACTTTATAAATAAATTCAATACTGAGGTAACGTAAATTCAATTTCTAACTAATATAATTCAAGTCAATAACATTACAAACTAAGAGTGCAAAAAAAAAAAATTGCATTGTTTTTTCAAGGAGCGGTTGTACAAATAAGTTATTACGAAATACATATAAAAAATTAGGAATTTATTGTGAAAGAACGGTACATTACGTTTTATTCAAAGTATTGTCCATTACAATGTAGTGTCATATTCCCATCTTTCTGGCAGCATTCGGATACCACGTGAGAAGAACTCTTCATCTTTTGAGGATATCCACGAATCGACCCATTTTTTGGTATCTTCAAAAGTTGTAAAGTGCTCCTCGGACAGACCAGGTGCTATGGATCAAAATAATTGGTAATCAGAAGGGACAAGGTCTGGTAAATACGACGGGCGGGATAGGACTTCCCAATGAGGTGTATCCAAATATTTTTTCACCGCCACCGCAACATGCTGATGAGCATTATCATGGAGAAGAATAATTTTGTCATGTCTGGAGTAGTAATGGGCGCGTTTTTCCTTGAGTGCTCGGCTCAATCTCATTAATTGTGTTCGGTAGAGAGCCAGTGATGGTTTCACTCGGTTTCAGCAATTCACAATACATGACACCAATCTGATACCACCATACACACAGAATCACTTTTTTCCCATGAATATTCGGTTTTGCTGTCGATGTGGAAACATGGCCAGGTGGTCCCCATGGTTTTCTCTTCTTTGGGTTATCGTAGTGGATCCATTTTTCATCCCCAGTGACTGTATGATGCAAAAAACTCTTTTTTTATTGCCTGGCAAGCAGCATTTCACTTATGGAAAGTCGGCCTTCAACGTCTCTTGGGTTCAGTTCGTATAGAATCCAATTTCCTTGTTTTGAATCATCCCTAACGATTTTAAATGTGAAATTGCTTGTTGAGTTACATCTAATGTACGTGCAAGTTCTTTTTGGCTTTGGGATGGATTTTCCTCCAATATTGCTTCCAATTCCTTGTCTTCGTACACTTTCGGCCGTCAACTACGTTCTTTGTCATCCACGCCAAACTCACCGTTTTTAAACTTTTTAAACCACTCATAACAACTTTTCTCACTCAAAGCAGCCTCACCACATGCTTCTATAGCGTTTGCAATGATAGTGAAGAGCGTGTCATTCGAACCGAAGCTATCACGGTTAGAATCACTAAAAGATAGAACCAAAGCTTTACGCATCAGGCCACTGACGCGTGTACGAGAATTCGATTTATAAACTCAAGTACACTCAATTGATGTGTAACTGCTATGTTATTGCTTGGTATATGGCTGATGCATCTTCTTATTCAATTGTGTTCTTCACTATTTGCTTGTATCTTGTGTGTGCGCCTGTTAGAAACGCTACACTACTCCCTCCTCAGTAACTTTGTGTGCGAACGACGGAGCGTGAAACGAGCAAGCGAAAGGACGTCGGAGCAGGCGACTAAGCCGGTGCTCTGTGGAGAAGTCGGGATCGCAGTAGTAAAGTTCTGTTTACTATGGGAAAGTGTGTGCTGTGTGTACAGATCACGTCGGGGTTGTTGCGTTAAGCAAGGATAGTGAAGATGGTGAATTGAACACACAATGAAATGGGTGAAAAGCAAAGCATTGAAGCTTCAGGCTACTGCCGCGTGAACGAATTCGATTTCTAAACTCAAGTACACTCAACTGATGTGGAATAGCTATATTATTGCTTGGTATACGGCTGATGCATCTTCTTATTTGATTTTCTTTCGGTGTTCATCACTATTTGCTTGTATATTGTGTGTGTATCTGTTAAAAACGCCACGCTTCTACCAGCAATCGATGCGCCTCAGCGGCAGATTTCTTCAAATTAAAAAAGTAAATCAAAACTTCCCGCAAATGACGCTTATTTGGCACAAAACTAGACATTTTTGCACGAAAAAAATTATGTAAAGTTGATACAAAGTCACTAATATTTTGAGGTTTTGTTGTTATCACGTGTTCAAACTCACAATATTACGTTTGACATCTGACAATTTCTACATAATTGGTGAACAACTTTGCTTCCGCCGTTTTGCAATAGATGGCTGTAGCGGTAAGTGGTAGTTGAAATAAATAGATCATAGATGTCATACAATAAGCTTAGGTATTTGTAAACATAACGCCATCGAAATATTAGTCGATTTGTGTCTGCGTCAGAAAGTTATCCTCGATTAAACATGTCAGCTTACGAGCCAAATTCTCGTCATTTGCGAGAGGTTTTAATTTTCTGCTTTAATATGAAGAAATGGATTCGTATGCTGCCCGAAAGATGGGAGAAAGTAGTGGCCAGCGATGGACAATACCTTCAATCATAAATATTTAACCAGTTTTTTACAATAAAGCCTCGAATTTCGGAAAAAAACGGCGGAAGCAAAGTTGTACACAATATATATATATATATATATATATATATATATATATATATATATGTTTGTTGTGTATGAATGAGAATGTGTAATATTTTGTTAGTTATTTTGGCTGGTTTCTCACCAACAAATGCGTTGGGGGTTACTTCGTAACACTCCCAAACCTCAAGCTCAAGGTGGCTCCAGGAAAACGGATTCAGATCGAATGAGGAAGTCATCGCGGGAACCGAGGCGTATTTCGAAGTCTTGAAAGTTTCGTGCTACAAAATGAGCACCGAAATATTGAAAAATCACTATACCAAGTGTATCGTCCTCGAAGGCAATTATCTTGAGGAATAAATATAACTTTGCCCGAAATACCCTTTTTGTAATCAATAATCTCCGGACCTATATAGTATATATAAAAAAACATAAGCTCATTCAACCAACAAAGGCATTCGTCGGCATTCAATTGCTTTATTTGGGTGAAATCATCTAAGATTGCGATGTACGTATAAAGCCGAGCGCTGCAATCGATTGGGACCCAAGGATACATTTTTATACCAACAACATGTAGTAAGTTGTGGGGAAGGGGGGGATGGCACGGAATCGATCACGTCAGGGTCACCAATGTGGGGTACGAAGTATTGTACCGAACACGGGCACTAGGTTCTGCTTCGTCCTCACCAATCATCACCAAATTGCAACACGTATTGTCCACCAGAAAAACTGGTATCTTCACTAAATTGGGTGCATACAGTTGTTCACAAACGAAAAGGGTAAGTAGGCCAGGAACAGCAGCTCGGAAATCAAACACACTAATTCTTTATTTATTCTGATCATTGGTTTTTATTTTTATTTCATTTTACTATTACTATTGTTTTTTATTTCTCAACGGATGTACTAAGATACAAGACACTGTACTCTAGTTGACAACAAAATAACTGGTGACACAAAAAAGAATTACTTAACTAATCACGCGCTTGGAAAAAAAACTTTTAAATTAAAGGCGCGCGCTTACTCCACTCGATTTAGAATCGCATCCCCGTGCGCACCGGGGAGCGGGAGATTAAACGACCGTGGTGGTCGACGGGTGTAAAAAGACTCAATCGAGGGTTGGAATCTGTTTCTTGATTCACCCTTGGATTCGGTGGTGGTGGATATCCTCTCCGCTAAGGGTATGTTTCTACTTACCACAAGAGAGACGTAAAGTCTCTCTCTGTGGAACAGAAAACCAGATCTTGTAATAAAGATCATGGTGGTACACATGTATGTATGTGTACATTGGTTCATTCATGGGACGAAACCATGAGAACGAATCTAAAACAAAGAAAGGGCATATGTGCACCCATGCGGTGTGCGTTCGGCTAAGCAAACAAGCCAAATCTCATCGGATGCTAATTGGGTCTTTGTTTGCTCATGCCTCGAGGTCATGAGGAACGGATCGAGGAAAATTAAAAGACAAAGGGACCATATAGATCGTTGCCTAGGATGTGCATCGCGGCTAAATAAATAGACGACGATGCATCGAAGAAATGGTGTTAAAAGCAAAGATGCGACCAGGGCAATATAAAAGTCTTAGATGAGTGATGCCCTTGTGTAAATAGGCGAATAGCCATTCGAAATACATTTATATTATTTTTATTTATTATTAAATTACAATACTTTATACAATGAGAATTGTATATCGTATCTTGGGTCGGTGGCCGAAACGAATCCCTTGCTTGCATTTGTATATGCGAGGTAATTCGTTGTAAGAAACGGATTCTATATTTGCATTGTTTATGCTTTGAATTCAATCCGGCGGCTATGCGCGAAGTCGATGATTGTTTGGAGATTCAAAAAACGGAGCATTTCGGGGTAAAGTGCTTGCAGCTGTATCAATAGCTGCAGGTCATTGCGAAGCGAATTAGATGGTTATACAATGACGGTTTGTATAACATCTATGCCAATTGTATATGGCATCTAATGCGACTCAAGTGTCGAACTCTAGTGGGAGTGTTTACACTAAACGAGAATTCGGTTCTTGGTCGCTAATGCAGAGATGCATTGATGCCTACATGCATGCCCTTGTGGGAGAAATTCTTTACAGGAATTCCTAGGTAATGCGTATGTATGATTGGGATCTGTGATAAATTTGGATAGAGTTCTTATGGGAATTTTTTGATTCGAATAAATGAATGGAGGTAAGAAGTCTTTTCCAGAAGCTTTTAAATAAATAAATTTGATAAGCTTGATGCGTGGAGCATTTACAGGTGCTAATGCGATTGCATTAGCAGGAACTTATGAAAGTTGGGTAGTAGTTATGGGGGTTCTTCGGGTAAGTACCAGTGGGGTTTGGCGGAACCGCCACAAAGTGAGTAAACCATCCTATCACGTTCCTTGTTAATTTTAAGTTGGGGAATGCATTCCACCTTTCCAAATATTTTCTCAAGATATCCGTACCAATTTAGATTAAAAATTTGCTTCAGATGTATGGGTAAGCAGGGAGATTCGTTGTTTAGCCGAATCACACCTTGAATGTTTTGCCTGATTATGTGTTTCCTCGACAATGTATTCTCCAGGCATTCAAGCCCATGTTAATACTTCTCACTTTTTTTCCATTTGCACTATAAGTTTGACATACGAGGGTTGCCTTTTATATTTCGGGATTAGAGAACAAAAACAAATATTGATCATCGAAAATCACTTTATTGTTTTTCAAAATATTCCCCATGAAGATCTATATACTTTTGCATGCGTTTGAACCAATTGTCGAAGCACTTTTGCCACTCTGATTGAGGTATCTCCAACACATCCATTCTGAATGCAGCAACCGCTTCTTCAGGTGTCGAAAAACGTTGACCTCTCAGTTTGTTTTTTACGTACGGGAATAAAAAGAAGTCATTCGGTGCCAAGTCAGGACTATACGGCGGATGACCCATCAAATCGATGTTTTGGGTGCTCAAAAATGCAGTTGTCGCAGCCGATGTGTGAGAGCTCGCATTGTCGTGGTGAAGAGTGATCCGTCTTCGGCGGTTGGTTTTCCTGATTTCTTGGAAGACAACTGGCAAACAAATGGTTGTGTACCACTCAGAATTGACTGTTCTGCGTTGTTCTAGTGGTACGGTTGCGACATGTCCAGTTTTTCCGAAAAAACAGGCGACCATTTGCTTGGAAGTGCTTCGTGCGCGAACAACTTTTGTTGGATTTGGCTCATCTTGAAACACCCGGACAGTCGACTGCTGTTCACTTTCGGGCTCATACGCGTAAATCCACGAGTCATCACCTGTCACGATGTCATAGACGTGTTTCGAAGCACCGCGACCGTATTTTTTGAGCATTTCTTTCGACCAATTGACACGAGCCTTTTTTTGGGCGATTGACAAATTGTGTGGGACCCAACGCGAACAAATTTTTTTGACAGTCAAATGTTTATGCAATATTGAATGTATGCTGGTCCCACTAACGCCTAAGGTTGTCTCAATCTCACGATAGGTCACATGACGATCTTCCAATATCAGTTCGCGCACAGCATCAATGGTTTTCGGAACAACAACTGATTTTGGACGACCTTCACGAAATTCATCTTGTAGTGAACTACGACCACGATTGAATTCACCATACCATCGATAAACACTGGTCCTTGATGGAGCTTCATCGCCAAAAATTGAATTAAGTTCATCCATGCATTGTTGCTGAGTTAATCCACGCCGATAGTTGTAAAAAATAATCGCACAAAAATGTTGACGATTTAATTCCATTTTTGGGCCGAGATGAATCTTTTAAGTTACTGTAAACAACACAAATAGCGCTCGTGTGTCAAAACGTTCTGAGTGCGTATAACCTCAAAAACGTCCAACTTTACGACAGAGCTGTCAATTGCCGGATTGCAACACTAGGGTAGCCAAATCCCGAAACATAAGATGCAACCCTCGTATAATGGTGGTTCAAACCCCCCTTTTTTGTACATATATCATTTAAAACAGACAAACAAATACTTTTGACCAGAAATATCAATTTTTCAGATGTCAGAAAAACGTCCTTCAGACTAATGTACTTGTATTTATTGACCAAGTGTTTTTAACTTGAATTTTCTCTTTTGTTTTTAGGGGGACCAAGGCGATGGTAAATATAATAATATCTGCATTTGACTAACATTTAGCACCTGTACTAAATCACTAAGTCTTTCATTAAAGTTCTACTAAAGGCTTTCCAAATGTTCGACTCCAAAAAGACCGGACGCATCGAAAAAGAAAAGGTCAGAACGATATTAAGTACACTCGGCCTCCGCTTCAGCGATGAACAACTAGACGAACTCATTGACGCTGAACAAAGTGGTGAGTAGATTGTTTAAAACTATTAAAATATTTATTATATTATTGACAAGTGGATAAGTCTGAATTCAGGCAATATGTCGGAGATGTCGCATGCTCAACAGATCATTCAACGTATAAGTAGCATTTATATCTCTGAATATTATCCAATATATTTTCTTGTGATTTGTAAATAGCGTAATTTATTAGAATTAATTAGTTAATGATTAGCACATAAATTGGTTAAGGACACAAGATAAATTTTTATAGCAAAGTAGGAGGTGTAGAGAATTAATGTCCAATTTTTTTACATAACATTGAAATTCAAGGTAAACTCGACTTGACAATTCTTTTTATTTTTAGATAAAAATAAAATGAATAATAGGGCAAAACAAAAAGAAAAAAAGCAGAAGACAAGTTTCCGTCTCATATAGTATGTGATATTTTTTTATTGTCTAGAATAACCTATAAATGTTACGACGATAATTAAATTTGCCTCGTGTGGGTTAAATTTGTGAATGGCATTCGCGTGGGTGGCAGTTTGCACATTCATTGAGATTTGGGCGTATAGGTCACAAATCTAAAATATTCGTTTTATTAAATTAAAACTGAGAAAAATAGAAACATTCATTATTTTAGTTAGTTTTGATGCTCGGGTCTGGATTTGAAAAAAAGTCTATTTTTATGTGTGAAGCCGTTGGGGTTGTAAATTGAATTCTGTTTGTTAAGAATATCTTTTTAAAGCATAAGATTTAGAAGACTCACAACGTAATTATTTATCCGATACGACAGTTTCGTATTTCGTTTGTATAGAAGATCTTTTGAGGAAGAGGAAGCTAAACAAATCGACTGGAATATAAGTTTGGGAATCACTTTGATAGGATTTGTGTGTGTTGCTTTACACCTTGAAATTGTGTCTTAGGTATAATTAGCGCTCATTTCACTTTGACATAGTATTCTTAATCGGTGAATCAATGAAATCAAAATTTGTTCCCTCCTCAAGTTACATTGCAGGTGTTCATTAATAGTTAGTTATTGTTCGTCTAAAAGTTGGTTAGTATTGTTAGTATCTTCTGTGTGTGAGAAGTGGAGCCCTTTTTGGGTAAAGGCCTCCTTCATTTTCATCCATGGTTCTCTATTTTTTCCTCCCTTTGTCCAGTTCTTCCCAGAAATTTGGATTATATCATCAGCCGACCGTTTATAAGGTCTACCAACATTTCTTTTTCCTGCTGGTCATTTCCATCGTGTTGTCTCTATAGTCCATCTTTGTCTGCTAGTCGAGCCACTTTAATTTTGGGGGATGCATAAGTGCGTCTGCGAATTTTGTTTTTTGTCTGATTATGCCGCTGTGTACTGCTCGTTGAGTAGAGAGTAGAGACTACATTCAATGTACAGTGTCACCATTTCGCCGCGTTGTTTCGGTGTCAAGTGATTCATGGTTAAAATTATACTGAATATGAAACTGAAATATGTCTACTCAAGTCAATCAGTTGACAAAGGTCAAAGTTATTCAACGTTTACGTACCGACATAAAAATTCATCATCATCATCGGCACTACAACCGGGATCCGGTCTTGTTCAATTTCCCATAATAATTTATTTTTACGGGCAAGATTATTAGTCTTGCGCCACAAGACATAAAAAATGGCGAACTGTATATCTATCTATATATATATATATATATATATATATATATATATATATATATATATATATATATATATATATATATATATAATTATATATATATAATTAACCTAAAAACCCTGAAACAAACGTAGAACCTTCTCTAATATTCTATTCGTTCGCAAACTTCTCTCTAGCTCCATCGACTGTCTAATTCTTCTCAATTCTCAACTCAACTTTTTTGCAACACAAACCTGTGGGGTTTCTCAATTCTATATGAATCTCAACCAAAATTTCCACCTTATTTCGACCGCTTTCAGCGCGTCATACATACCCATTTCCCTTATATGTTATTCACCTGAAATACATAATTTCCCCAAGGACGCATAGCTAAACTCATTATCCTATGCAGATAATGCATAATTGAGTTTAGCTACTATCTTCGCCATACGGCAAAAAAATTGCTCTAACCATGGGATTTCCACCGGAAATTCCATACGTATTGGTTAGCAACAACCAAGTCAAACCAAGCGACGCGGTTGCATCATCATCCATTGGCTTGGGTATTTACCAACATTCCATAGAGTTTTTCCCATGGTATTATATCCCTAGCCGACGCGGCGTCCTATTGACTTTTCCCAGATCACCCACTCGCTTGGGATCATTGATCTCTTTTTGCAGGTGAATAACATCAGTTAGGTTCTCCTCTCCTTCGCATTTCTGTCTTTCCACGGTTCAATGCGCTCTGACTACACCGTAGCCGCACCACTGGGTCAGTAGGTCGTGTCAGTAGCTGCATCTGATACCAATACACACAACCAAAGCTACCCCGAGATCACAGCACATCATGTTTCTGTTCTCTCATTCTCCATGTCCGTCAATTATCCAATTGACTGAAGTTACCACACTTCAACGAGCGAAGTTGAGAGAGCAGAGGCGTGGTCTCTTTTGGTTGTCCTGTGTGTAAAGTGAAATACAGAATTTCACCCTTAATTCATCAGTCAGTACTCAAACACGATAGAGGTCGGTCACGCCACGTCGAGTGTCCATCAAATAAAGTCAAGCCCCCACCCTCGTATTGTTCTCTTTGCATTACCCTTCATATATGCATATAAAGGAAAGCGTTTTAATAACTAGAAATAGTTAAATGTTCGAGACATAATTCGTTGTCGTTATTCGACGAAATCAAAGTGTTTTAAGTCCTAGAAATAGTTAAACGTCCAAGAAGTAATTTATTGCGGTTGTTTATTGGAAACAAATGTTTGTTGGATCTGCAGAATAATAAATCCTATAGATACAATAAAAACGCAAGAACTAAGCAGATGTAGTGTAACCAACTTGTGTAAATAAAATTTTATACGAACCAATGTAAATAAATGTGGATAGCGATTAAGAATAAAAAGGAACTTTAACATCAAACTAACACCAGTACGAGTTATTATTTCTACATTTCTTTTCTTCCCGTGAATTCGGCGAAGCAAGTGTTGGGGAATCAAATGAATCCGTGCCCCTGTCCTGGCACATCTACTTACAACCCCCACAAACCCACACAACATATAATACATAATCCTCACCCATTCTACCCCCGTACCCACCCCAAACGTAGAATCTTCTCTAATATTCTATTCGTTCGCAAACTTCTGTCTAGCTCCATCGACTGTCAAATTCTTCTCAATTCTCAACTCTTTTGCAACACAAACCCACACAACATACATAATCCTCGCCCATTCTACCCCCCCCCCCCCCCCTGCTGCTTCCACGAGCACATCTACCGAATGCTACGAAGTATAAACTCCAACTCATCCATCTTCGATTTCAATATTAGCACCCTCGCTCTTAAACACCACCTGCTGAATGTCTCGTTTAACTTATTTTCATTTCTCCCTCCCTCGCCAACTCAACCGCTTGCGGCTCCAACCATCACATCCGCCGAATTGCTACGAAGTGTCAACTCCAAGTCATCCATCTTTGGTTTCAATATTACTTATTAAGAGAGAGGGCCTCTTAAACACCGAGTCCCGAATGTCTCCCTCTAACTTATTCTCATCTCCTGTCATATCCTTCAAAATTGTAGTTAAGTTACGAAGTTGCCATGTACTAATTCGACTGTTGGAAGGATCTATCTAAAACCTACTTCCCTACTGTTGCTGTATGAAGCGCAGCCCGCTTAAAGTTTATGGCGTAGAGCGCCGCAGTGGTCGAATCAAAAACGTTTTAGCCATTTGATTGATTTATTATTGAAATTGTTGGGGTATTTTTACTCCCAATCAATCACTCAATTATTCATAAATTTCTTAATCTACTCATACAAATTATGCTTCATAAGCCATTTCACACTTAATTCGCAATTCACTCAAAATACAGAATGCTTATTATGCTATTCTATTCTCTATCACCAGCTTGGTGCATAGTGTGAAAACAATGATACGATTTGACCCGATTAATTTGTGAATCATTTGCCAGCAGCAAGCTCGCAAACGATTGCCATTTGATTCTTACAAATCGTAACCGGAGCAATTCGTTTCTTTTACTCAATGAAATGAATCGACCTTGAATTGTTGTCGGCAACGAATGCTGGTTACCTAAAACTTGCTAATTGTGACAAGGTCAAATTGATTTACTTGATATTATACTTCATGGTCATTTCGTGGATATGTTGTTACACTACAAGTTAGTTCATAAGTTAGACCTAAGAATGTTTTGTAGGGTTGCTCTAAGCCAATGAATGGGGTGTTGTCCCACTAAAACTAAATTACAGATCTTAAACCATCCATTAAGTGTACTTATGTGCAGTGGCACATACAGATGAACCTCCTTACCGACTACATTTGTTATATATGCAAAGCTCCTTACCGACCCCAAGGTATAGATACAGCCATCCATATAATGAACATACGTGCAGAAGCGTATGACGGTCAACCTCCTTATAGACTAGAATTCTTAGGTGTGCAAACCTTTGTGGCGGCTTTAAATTACACCTCCTTTAAAATTCAAAGTGTAAAATTACGGAAATACTTCCCAAACGTACCCCGAGAGAAAAAGAAACCAACAACAAAGCCACAGTAATTATTTCGATTTTTCTAGAAATGTCGATGACATCAGTTTTTGTTGTTGTTCGCAGTGAAAATTGAGCCAAGTAGCTTCACGATGTATTCCACGATTCTGGATTATAGGTTTCTCCCATCTCGCTTTTTTCTACGGAAGCCTAAGCCGCGACCTACGGGAGTATCACAGATCTTCCTCTGTATTTGCTCGCACTGACACCTTCGGATACTAGTCATTTACATTTTGCTATCATTCTCCGGTCAACGTCATTCCAAACCCAGCATCCTTCCTTACTTTTCCAAGAAGATCGAGTCGTTGTATTTAACTAAATTTATTTTTCGCGTACGAGATGAACCATCTTCTTCATTCTCGAACCACCGACATAACCCACACTAGATCGGATTGTATTATTGAGACACTTCCACTATAGTGGCTCCGAATTAGTGGAGCAGATTGACACTGTGATCATCGGCCAACGATTTACAAGGCGAGTTATCGTCTCAACAATATGCCAAGAGAAGCAGACATGTGAGAAACCCAAAATTTGGAAACCAAGACTTTAGCCTGGATGATTACTAGCAGTAACTCTAACTCTTCCTCCCTCCCATCGGTCCGTTTTCTATTCATATTTTCGAGCTTCACGGCAACAATTTTGTCCGGGCTTACACCAGAACCAGGCGACTGACCCGCTTCTACTTCCGCATCAGCGCCTTCCAAACGCAACAACAACGTACTCCACACACGCATCAAGATGAGAAAACAATAGCAGATCCAATCGTGTGAAATTTTATAGAAATTTCAATAGCGTCGGTTTTTGGTATATTTCACCGACTAAAGTGGGTCATTTGGCTTCGGCCACTCGATAAAATCTGTCGTAGCGGTCGTCGAGCAAAAATAGCATCGAAAGAAAAATTATCAGAGCCATATACCATACCAATGAACACAGCAATCCGCCCGGTAGATATTTAGTAGTCGAGAAAAATACTTTATCCCTTATACGCAGTAGCGGTCTAATATGTTGAGACTTTGGTTCTAACTTTTGGCGTGATTTTAACCTTCATAGCGATTACATTTTTAGCTAGTGTTATAAAACGCTATAAAGGCAGATCTAAAGTTTCGGTAAAATATGTACAAATACAAAAAAAAGTCACCGGCATCTAACCCTTTACCGTAGTTCACTTTTCTGTCAATATTTGTGTTATATTGTCTAATAATATCAATACAGTGCCAGCTCATGTAAGGCTAATCTTTTCGAATCAACCACAGGCTCCGATACTCTCTGACAACTTAAAAAAAAAAGGGAAATAGCAGATTTTTTTGTCAGTTGCGCATAGTTGTCAGTTGAACCTCGATATACACACTTGTATTCCTGTCGCGAAATCCACTGAGGTCAAAGAAAAACAAAATCACCCAAGGTTTATAAAATATTCACTTCTATTTAATTGCCGATGAACTCAGTAGGCCAGAGTCTATTCAGACGATGACGCTTTGCACCCACAGTTGTGCACACACCATCTCCTTACAACATTGGCAATTGAAATAGCGACAAAATAAAAAAATGCACACTAAAATTCCCAAACTCTCATAAATATGGATATTGTTGCGGATTCGCACTGGACACAACCAGCGAATTCGCAACTGAAGCGAGGATCAAAACAATGGCCAGGATCGCTGGAATAAAGACCAACTCATGGCCGAACAATAAATCAGCGCCCAGTGCGCTGCCCAGGAACGGATATCGGGGGCATTCCCCAATCTGGAAAAGAGAGGTCCGCCAACGTTGTTCGCGGTGGAAATGCGCCAGAATAACCTCCTCGAATGGGAGGACATCAAAATCCGAAATGAAGAAATAATCCGCCTGGCCAATCCAGAGACGATTAAGGGCCACCGTTACTTCGTGGAAGGATTCTTTGGGGCTGCCGGTGAAACCTACATGGAAGAGGCCACCAAATTCATCGAGATACATTATGCCCTCACTGCTGATCGTCCATTCGTATGACCATACCCAACCCTTTTACTGTCTTGGCAACTGACACTTTTACATGTTAACATTCTGCAAGAAATATGCACAAGGAATGTGACAGGCTCATTAACATGCAATAAATCTGCATTCTAAATGAAAAGGACTCCCAATATGATGTAGAAAAATACCATCAACTTTGGAAATCATATCGCGTAAGAAGTTATTCAAGACCTCTACATAAACCCAATTTGAAAAATCGCCTCTTTTTAAAAGGCAATTCCTAACTCCATTTTCTAAATCCTCCGTCATAAGTCACCATTTATTTGGAATTATCACATTTCTCCCTTAAGGACACTCTTACATCAGCCCACCGTAACCGGCGGATATAATAATGTTTCAAATTGAGGAAACATTTCATCCAGAAATTAGGGGCGAGTATTTCCACCCGCTGGGCGATCTGTGCCGTCTGCTTCCTATTGAATAACATTTCCAAGTAGATGCAATTTATGTAACCCGAGCCGATTATTTCGACGTATACGCATCGTAAATCCGATTTAGCTATCTGGAAGTCTGTAGAAAGCTAAATCCTTGGGATAGTTTCCCATTCCGATGATTATTTCAGTCCCTTCTCGATGTTTGGGGTTTCAGAAAGTAATAGTAGGCGTTAGCAAATATTTAAGGGAAATCTCCTGGGTTCATAAATCAAAGTCAACCGTTTTAAAAATGCCTGCAAGAATTCGAAGGTTTTTCTGCCCACTGTTAGACAGCGACTGTGTAATGACGTGGGATACTATTTGTCTTTATTTCCTGTTGCGTTTTTTTTTTTTCGAACATGAATTTAAATCGCTGATCAAATGCTTGCGTGAAATTTATTACACCGAAACAGATTTCGTGTCCTTTGCACTTTGCGTTATTTATATTTGTCATGGGTAGGAAAGGTCGCTTGGCATTTATCAAATGCCACACGGGCTTGGTAGGTTGCATTGAATGATTTGCAACTGATGAGAAATCCTTGGAGCTATTTAAATTTTTAAACAAAAGATTTATGTAATATTATTGAAGATTTTGAATTGTTGTTCTTGTTCTACACACACCAATGTCTACTTGTAATTTATAAATTTAACTATAACGGTCACAAATATTTTAAAATGTATTGCACTGCATTGCGTTTTGGGTCCGGATACATTCCGCTAGTGTACGTATGGTGTTTCCCACTGTCGTTCACTACATATCCACGTATCTGGTAAGGGCTCTAAGGCGTGCTTCATCATCGAGCCAGATACCCTGACCACCCGCGTCGACTGAATTTATTATTAAAGTCTTCATAGCGCTCGCCCATCTTATTTTGGAGACTGGGAGCATTGGTGAATAGACCTTCTTGCCAAATGGAGACCAGACGCCTGTTTTCAGTTTTCCTTTATAGCAAATAAAATTATGTGAAGTTATGCTATGAACATCCAGCAGAAAAAAATCGTTTTCTCTTTTAAGCTTAGACGACAGTAGTGATTCGAAAACACCTTAATATAAGAGCCAACGCGCCGGCCGCGGTCGCGTATACACGAGGATGTCTTAACTCACTATATAAAGATAAGAGACTGTGGGGAGGAAGTATGGTGCACCGGCGTACGGCGCTGATACCCTTCACATCCCCATCATCCACTAAATGTTCCACCGAATACAAACCGAACGAAACGCAAAAACACGAACCTCAGCAACGCACCGTTCACCAGGAGCAAAGTAAAACAAGGATGAAATGAATCACACTGCACATAGTTTCTGAATTATTTTTATTCTTCACTTGATGTAACTTGGAAAAGGGTTTTATTGTTTTTTATTAGGAATATTGATATGTATTTAAAGAAAAAAAAAACTGTTAGAAACGTTCCAGAAAAGAAAAGGAACTTCCGCACTAACTGCGACTCCTAGATATACGCGTCCCAGTGCACACCGCGGAGCTAAGGAAGTAACGACCGTGGTAGTCGGATGGTGGAAAATGACTTGGCGATATCAATTCGCTGGCTAAGGAAATTTGGCCAGTGAAACTGGCTCTCTTAATTTAAGGATGCATTTTCCGTCCCAAGAGAAACGTGGTCTCTCTTTGGGGGTAGCTAACCTGATCTCATAGAGAAGATCGTAGAGATGAACATGTATGTGTGGACATTGGTTCTTTCATGGGACAAGGCCATGAGAATGAATCTGAAAACAAAGAAAGGGAATATTGTGCATCAATGAGATGTGAGTTCGGCTAAGTAAACAAGCCGATACCTCATTGGGTGCTAATTGGGTTTCTGTTTGTTCATGCCGCTAGGTCATGAGAAGCAGATCCAGAAATATGTAGGACAAAGAGATCGCATAGATCATTGTCTATGAATGTGCATTGCGGCTATATTGATATACCGCAATGCATCCTGCACATGGTGCTAATTGGTTTTAGCTTATTTACAGGGAATTGGTGTTTTATGGCATCGCCGCCAAGGATAAGTATACAATTCCTATTTGCATTTGCCTATGCTGTAGGATTTCATTTATGCCGCAAGATGCGTATATTTGCTTTTGTCCCTTGGGTATAGGCCGCCAGCCAATGTGTATGTAAGGGAATTTATTATACACATGGTGGGGCTGGGAATAGGCGACGCAATGTTTATGATCCCTGTTATTATGGTTACATTATATGTTAACCAAACTGTTTCATTTTCAGGCATTCGACTAGGGAAAATGCGTATGTAAGATTGGGATTTGCCTGCCAACGGAAGGTGCCGAATTGGGCTTAGGGTTTATGATGTTTGGAACAGAATTCTTATAGGGAATTTTGAATTCGAATTAATGAATGAAGGTAAGAATTCTTTTCCTGGAGCTTTTAGGTAAATACATTTTATAAGCTTGATGTGTGAGGCATTCCGGGTGCTAATGCGATCGCATTTGCAGAAACTTATGAAGGTTGGGTTGCAGTTATGGGGGGTTCTTCGGGTAAGTAGACAGTGGGGTTTGGCGCAACCGTCACGAGACTATCTTCCTGGCCGTTCAGTCCAAGTGGTTCTTGGTGGTGTCAAATCTGCCTCCAACCAATTAAGCGCAAGTGTTCCCCAGGGTTCTGTACACTCACCCATTCTCTTTCACGTCTTTATAAATAATCTCTTGCCGTTTACCTACAATCCAAGTTATGAAGTGGTTAACTAACCCATGCGATGCTTGTATGCTACGACAAAGACAACTAGCACCGGCTATCAAACCAGTGTAGTGGGGGAATCCAGAAATCGCCCATATGCGAGTACAACGGGTTACGGCACTCGCAACAAAGAGCAAGGAACCGTAACACCTTCCCACAGTTACATGAGGAATTCGTCAATAAACGGAAGGAGTTGAGGAATATGATCTACAAGAGTAAATATGTCGCGCTCCGGCCTTAACGGATGAATTAAATAACAACCCTTGGGCAGCGCCTACAGGATAGGTTACAGGTTACACAATAACAGTAGTCAAATGCAAAAGAGTAAACGTGACATGGCAAGAAGCGTTGTTGTTCTCTTCCCGCAGTGTGATGAGGTGATGAGTGCGCAAGAGGAGTGGAGTATCGCTGAAGGAGAGATACCTCCCGAAGAGGTGCTCTTGGCTGCGAGGGTTGTTAAAAAGCAAGACCCCGGGACTGGATGGTATTCCTAACGCTATAGTGTAGACTGCTTTAACAAGAAAAGAAGGCCGGAAGTCCTCAGCAGTCTCTCCACAACCTGCCTTCAATCATGATAATTTCCTAAACGATGGAAAAAACAGCGGTTTGTGCTTATACCCAAAGGAGTCAAGAATCCAGAAGCGCCGTCGTCCTATCGCCCGTTGTGCATGCTGGACGCAACAGGGAAACTGCTTGAGCGAGTAATTACCACTCGCCGGGAACAATTCACTGAGGGTACAACAATCCCCTATGACACTGATGAGGGACTACAGGAATTTAAAATAAGAGCGGATGTACCCCAGGAATCTGTTTTAATGCCCCTGTTATGGTATGATGGTGTGCTCAGGATCAATGCACCATTAAAAGTTAAAATCATTGGGTACGCAGATGATTTGACAATAGTGGTTGTAGGTAAATATCTAGACGACCTGTAGAATATTTATTCCCATAGAATCAAGAGCATTAAATGCTGACTAGAGATGGCCGGAAACTAGCTGCACATAAGACAGAGGCAGTATAGCATTTGCGACGATAGTGAAAAACGCGTAATTCGAACTAAAGCTATAACGGTTAGAATCACTAAAAATTGAACCAATGCTTAACACAGCAGGTCACCGCCACTTGTACGAATTCGATTTCTGATGTCTTTTCTTATTCGATTTCCTTTCGGTGTTGTTCACTATTTGCTTGTATATTGTGTGTGCTTCTGTTAAAAACGCCACACTACTCCTTCCTTACCAACATTGTTACGATCTACTTCGTGTGCGAACGACAGAGCGAGGAGCGAGCGAGCGAGAGAACATCGGAGCAGACGAATGAGTAGGTGCTCTTTGCAGATGCCGGGACCGTAGTAGTAAAGTCCTGTTTACATACGGGAGATTGTGTGCTTCTTTGTCCACAAGTCACGTCGGGGTGTTTAATTATAGCGTTTGCAACGATAGTGAAGACCGTGTGAAACGAACCGAGAATATGACGGTTACAATCACTAAAAATTGAACCAATGCTCAACACATCAGGTGACCGTCACTTGTACGAATCCGATTTCTAAATTCAAGTACCCTCAACTAATGTGGAATTGCTATGTTATTGCTTGGTATACGGCTGATGCTTTTTCTTATTCGATTTCCTTTTGGTGTTCTTCACTATTTGCTTGTATATTGTGATTGAATGTGTGTCTGCTAATAGGGGGACCATACCTGACTAGCACATTCGAGGAGTGGACGGACACCGGGTAACATACGGGTTGGAGAATTCTTTAGGTCACTGTTTTACGAACACAAGGGTTGAGTTGCCTCTAAGAATCACCTGGTCAATATTGGTCAATATGTGAAAGGACATTAAGTTCTTTATCATATAAAATACCATGGTCGAGGATTGATTGGATGATGCTGAGGAGAATGAGTTAAATATGCAGAGAGAATGAGTTAAATATGTAGAGAGTGTGAGCTAAGTATGAAGAGACTGGGGGCGGGGAGGAAAAGATGTGTTTTCGTGAAAAGGTTGTAAACTGACATTTGACGATATTAAGCTCTAAGTAGTTTTTGCGACCCCAAACCGAGAAGTTGTCAAGATCTGTTTGAAGTAATGCAGAATCAATTGGTGATATGATAGCTTATCGAATTTTAAGTCGCCAGCATAGAGACACACAGGAGTGCTTATTCACTCTATCGATGTTGTTTGAAGTTAGGATAAAAATTAGGATACTTAGGTGACTGCTTTAGGGGACTCCGGGGGTTGCTAAGAATGGATTGGATCTCGCGGATCTGAAACGAAAACCATCAATCTGTTGATCTTCCAACTAGGAAAAAATCCATTTTAACAGAATGGGTTCATAACCGAGGGGGGGGGGGGGGGGGGGGGGGGGCAATTCAAAAAGTATAAGTTTATGAGAAATTTTGTCAAACGACTTGCTGAGATTGGTTGTAACTTCCTTGCCACTCTCTAGGGCTGACAGTGTGAAAGTCCTAAATTCGACGAGGTTGGTTGTTGTTGAACTGCCCATAAAAAACCGCGTTGTCTAGGAGGATCGATGGATTTCCATTGAAAGCTTAAGGCTTTGTACCAAAACTTTTGAAAAAGCTTGGGTGCATGGGAAAGCTTATCAATATGGCGATAGTTCGTAACAGCGCATTTAGGCGCTTTTTTGCGTATAGGGGTGATATAGGAGGTTTTCCCAATGTTGGGGAATCTCTCTTGAGAGAGAGATAAGTAGACAATTTTCGAAAGGGGAACTGAATGAATAGATGAATATATATATATATTTTTTTTTTAAGGAGAATGGCAAGTATACCACCGAGGCCCAGCGTGAATTCGTCGTCGAGTTGGAGTAATTTGATTTCTCAATCGAGTTTGTATCAGTGGGTAAAAGTAGGCCGAGGGGGAAGTGAGGTAGAGAGTCGAAATACAAAGGGTGGGGGACAAATGAGTCATTGGTGAAGGATTGTTTGGAGTGAGTGGCAACGAGATTAGCGGCAGCAATTGGATCAGTTCCGATTTGGATGTAACCGAAGCTATCAGATTGGTTTTAAATCCACATTCATTTCTAATACAATTACACATTTTTTCTAAGACTAAATGTTATGCTCTATTTTATTTGTATCATTCTTACATTAACTGACTGGCTCTAAACTATACAATATGTAAAACACCTTTTCCACGAATAGCCGTAATTTTAAATAGTGAAGAATACTTTTAAAACGAAGAAGCCTTATAAAATTGATGGGGTGGGTTGAGAAGATATTATAGCGTTTGGAATGATAGTGAAGAACGTGTGATTCGACCTGACGCTATGACAGTTAGAATCACCAAAAATTGAACCTAAGCGTAACACATCAGGCTACTGACCGTGTTTGGACTTCGATTTTTAAACTCAAGTATATTCCACTGATGTGAATTGTTTTGTTATCGTTATCGTATACGGCTCTTATTATTATTGTATTAAATAAAGGAATAATAAAAGGTCCCCACTCTTCCCTCAACCGAGGAAGCACGAAGCCGGACGTCAACACTGCCTTCGTATATGGAAATTTCCAATTAATATTTTTCTATATGGAATTTTATACAAAAATAATGTTTTCCCTTAATCTACTATAATCTCATTAATCAGGACGCCATCTTAACCCTTAGGTAGAAGTAGTACACTTTTAGAGGAGTTAGGCTGAAAAGCTGTTTCCGGGTGATGTTTAATTAATGTAATGCTTCAAATGCTTATTAAAGATATTTATAATCCATATCCAAGAACAAGAATAAGCATAACAAGGCATAATCACAATATAAGTATAAAATCTCTTACCTCCATCTCGCATATATGTTTGACAATAAAATGACGACGATAAATAAAATTTCTAGACCGTACCGTATTTTACAAAATTCAACCAATTAGCGAGAGCAAGGCCTTTACGCAGCACTTACAACGCATTTAATTAGATGGAATCCTTTAGAATCCCGTCGCATGTAAGGAGTATAATGATTCTTAAAAACCCCTCATTACAGCTCGGTTCGTTTCGAAAGGTACCCGACCACAAAGGAAGTAATTAGGCAGCCTTCAGGGAAGGTTCATATTGTGAACATTTCAATGTCATCGTTATAACGGACTTATTAGGATGATTAAAATAATTTTATGCTTAGTATTACGCATCTCGTCGTAAGAGGAATGGATTTTTGTGGGAAAATTGCTCATCTTGAAGGTGAATGGGGTACACGAGAATTTGTCCTTTCGAACCCTTTTTCGAGATTTTCGTGTGACGTTTTCGCTAGCAGACTAGTTGAATTTCATCTCCGATTTTGTCATGTGTGAACTGATTTTGTTTTGTTAAGATGTCTTATATTTAGTGAGTTTTCACTAATAGTGAGAATTGTATTATCATCAGATTGAATAAATTGTGATGCATACCAACGTCTATATTTTACCCCCATTTAATTGACAAAGTGAATCGAGCAAACTAAAAACTCTTAAAGAATTTTTTTAATATGAAATGTCACTTTTTCAAGGAGTAAATATATGAATTTATTTGATCAATAATTCGTGAGATATTTGTTACTACAGCTATCGAGTGAAAAAATTATGGATTTCGTTTTCCTAAACTATTATATCTTTATTAATTTCGTATTTATCGCATTGAAAATATATAGTAGAAACATAGCCGACATTTTTATCTTCGATTTTCGTTTTTTTTTTGTAAGAATACACTACTCTCAGCGACGGCGAATTTGTTACACCGACCCAGCGATCTGCTGAATTGGTATTTTTTTTTTTTTAAACAGTTGCAGATTGTAGCACTCAGGATAAAGAAATAAACACATGTGAAATATAAGGCCATATACACATTTTTCATCAAACTTTCGCATGCATGTTTAAGGATCTTAGAATAGATAGCAACTGATTCAAATGCGATCATTCTACATTCACACAAACCCTGTCTGCCTTTTGGCAATCAATTGAACACACGGTGTTTCACAATCAGTTAAATATACGGTGCTCCCTATTTGTCACAACCATAATTTACGACATTTAGTGGTCACAGACAGTTGTGGAATTAATTTGAGAACATGTTATTGATTCTGTTGTACTTGTCGAATGAAAGCACCTGATGTCAGCACAACCTCCAGAGAGTAAGTGGTGAATAAATCATTATTGTCGTATGGCGCTTGTTACACTGCTCTGCCTCCCATTCGAATATTTATGTGAAAATAAAAGTTAATGGTTACCCCAGAAGTGCCAATAACGTCGAGCTATTCTGATTACCCTCCTCATCATTCTTATTCTACACACAATCACTACTGTTTCAGGAGACCCCATCTAAGTTGGGGTGGCAATTGTACAGGATGCCGTGCTCAGGCGGGTGCTAATATATTTTTGTGGGTTTACCTGGTTTCTAGTCAAGCACATGTTTCGTACTTTTAGACTACGCAACATTTTCATTTCGATGCGGTTTGCCACACTTGAATACACTTTCACGGATTTTACTTTTTAATTATCCTTTTGGCTAAACACTAGAAGTTGCACTTGGTTAGCAGTTTGAGTTCTACTACAGGAACCGTAACCTTATGTCCGTTCGGCGAATTGAACTTGCCTATACAGGGTGGATGTCAAATAGTACTTCAGACTACAACCGAATCACGGTCAATAAGAGATACGTGACCAATTGGCTGTTTTGATGTTTTTCGTAATTTTTTTTCCGTCATTCTTGCCAATCCTTTTGAAAAAAGCACTTTTATGACTTTTAATTGTAGGCGATGGAACAGTTGACTTCAATGCATTTTCTCGGGTCGCCAATACATTTCAAGAGGAGGACGATGAGGCCATTCAGCAAGAGTTGAAGGAGGCGTTTAGATTGTACGACAAGGCTGGCAATGGCTACATTCCAACATCCTCGCTAAAGGAAATCCTCATGGCACTAGATGATCAACTCAACAACGACCAACTGAATGAAATGATTGCTGAAATCGACACCGACGGATCAGGCACAGTTGATTTCGAAGGTAAGTACTCTGAGTTGGATTTTCTGTCGATGACACTCATGTGATTGGATTTCATTTGCATTTTTTATATGATATGTGAATATGTCTAATTTGTTGTTGCTCTTTATGACCAGTTGCAATATTGTCTATTTTCAGAATTCATGGAAATGATGACTGGAGATTAAATCGCTGATTATTGTTTAAGCACGAGTGCACTTATTAATTATTATTCAACAAGAACAACTTAAATGTGAAACTAATAAATAAATCTGATTATTTGTGCTCTAGTTTCATTATGTGACCTATGGTAAATCGTTGGTGGGGAGAGTGTTTTGAAGCGAGTGGATTTAGTCACCGAAAACAAAGGGGACAATTATTGGAATTATCTTAATTACAACAAAAAGGTCCTGCGACAATGCGTAGCGAGCCAATGGTCTTGCATTTCAAATAAGTTTGTAAAGCTTTTTTTTTATTTATTTATTATATTACTATATTTCTCTCAAGAGAGGTGAACCTATACCGCCGACTCGGTGGGCCGAACTACCACTAAGTAATTGTTGCAGTTCTTCTTAAACAGTTGCAGATTGTATCGCGTTGGAAATACTCATGTGGGGAGAGAATTCCACATCTTTCCCACTTTGTAACGAAACGAGTTCTGACGCAGAGATGTTCACGTCGTCGGGAGATGAAGCGTAAACTGGTGCGATTGTGGGTAAGTTTAGTCGGGGCGACGGCAAGGGTGCAAGGTTTGAAATAATGGTGAAGAAGAACGTGTGATTCGAACTGACGCTATGACAGTTTGAATCACCAAAAATTGAACCTAAGCGTTACCCATCAGACTACTGGCCGATTTTAGAATTTGATTTTTAAACTCGACTATACTCCACTGATGTGAATTATTATGTTATCGCTTAGTATACGACTCTGATGTATTTTCTTATTCGATTTTTCGTTCGGTTCTACACTATTTTGCTTGTGAATTGTGTGTGAATCTGTTAGAGTCGGCACAGGTTCACTAAACTTCCACAGTCTTCTCCCGAAAATTGTTCAGCAAAACCCAGTTTCTAAATACCGAGCGGACACAGAAACCAAACAAATAAACTTTGGAAATCGTTTGTAAATCTTTTATTACGTACATCAATATAGTTAGAGTAACTTCGGGTATTGTGATATAGGTATTTGTTTTCTAACAATTATTCGTAATTTTTATTAAATAGCTTTTGCAGCACTATTCATTATAGCTCTTTGATACATTGCGAATTATATTTCGTTTTCAGAACCCTGCAGCGTAAGCCAATCTGCAGCTATTTACAACAAAATAAAAAAATCTCTGTAACCCCCCTTATTAAAATTGGCGGATAATGTGATATGGCTTTAAAACAATCAAGAGATTTTTTTAAAAATGCACTTCACTGAATTAAAAACTCACCCAATATACTGTCAGCTCTATTCACACACAAACAAAATGTATTACTTCAGTTTTTAATTTTGCTCCAATTTTTGCTGAAATATAACATAAAGCTCACACAAAAAAAACTGTCGACTGTACACCTTAAACAATTTCAATGCACTGACATACAAAGCAATGAGCGCGAGCGCGCCTAAAACTGCAGCACGTGTTCTTTTCCATTGCCGTCATGTTGACAAGATAATTTTTGTCGAGAATTGATTATTTCGGAAAATATAATGGTATATCACATTTCCCAACCATATCACAATACCCGAAGTTACTCTATATGGGTAAAAGTATTTATGTGGAGGCGTACTGCACCGGTTCTACTTCCATCCCATAGGTTAACAAAACTAATTGAGAGCGGCTTAGACGGTTGAACAAAGGCCACGACGTTCGATTTCAATACTTTGCTGGCCATCCTCCCGAATATCATGTTGCTGTACTGTTCCGCCAACTTCCTTATTCAATAATCACATTCCATATTGAGATCCAGCATACATTTATGTGAAGCAGAATTCATTTCTTTCTGGTTGCAGCACTTTTCCACACGAAAAAGGATTACTTTTGGAAGAACGTTTGACTTTAGTCTGCACCCTGGTTTCGGGAGCACAATTAAATGCACAGCTTGTGTTGAACGAATGTTTTAATGGTTGTAAAGTAAAAACCGTTCGACTTGGACCAGTAGCAATTATATACATTTATATTAACCAACAATCACGAGTACCTGGCTGACTTTCTAACAGACAACTTGTCTCACAGTTTTGCTCGTGCTATTTATCTTAATCAACCGTTATTTTCACAATTTAATTATCATTATCTTGTTTTCTTTGCCTCGTTTTTCGCATACAAAAATTTGAACAAGTGTTAAACCGTTAAGTTATGGCCCCTGGGCCACGTGTGTTAAACAAAATTAAGCGCAAACGGTTGCGTTACGACCCCGTTATTCGAGGCCAAACTCCTCCGGATAAACTTTTAAAAGTGAACAATAAGGTTCTAGAAAAATCTCAAATGTGTTCAAACACTAACTTTTTTCAACCACTTCATAGTCTGATGGAAGACTCTCCTGAAATGGACCCGACCAATGACGAACAGTGCACAGAACTTCCTAAAGAAACCGTTCCGCCAATTGTGGTATTAAAAACAACTAGTGCTCAAGTGCGTGATATTTTGAGCAACATTAAGATAGACAAATACTTAATCAAAAACATTTCGCTTGGGCAAAAAATATGTGCCCCAACAATGGACATATATAATAAAATCAGAACCGAACTCTTACGGTTAAAATGTGAGTTTTTCACCCACTCACGTAAAGAAAATCGTCCATTAAAGGTAGTGTTATCCGGGCTAGACTTAATTAGCAACGATATAGTGAAAAATGAGCTAATTGCAGTCGGGATTAAGTGCCTAGATGTTAAAACCATCACATTAAATCCGTCAACAAAAGCCCCGTACAAACACTACTTGTACATCGTCTACATTCAACGCGGTACTGTTAAATTAAACGAACTAAAACGGAACTACTCCACCTTGTTCAAAACCATCGTTCGCTGGGACTTTAAAAAACATAATCCAGGTAAGGTCACACAATGTCACAATTGCCAGCTTTATGGTCACGGCTCGATGCATTGTCATATAAATAGCTTCTGTGCAATATGTTCGGGAAACCATAAAACATCAGACTGCAAAACGAATGAGGTCATCAAGTGTGCAAATTGTAGTGGGCCACATAAATCCACCGATCCAGAATGCATAAGCCGAAAGCAGTACATAGACATTCGCCGCAAATTATCCCCACGCGGACGTGGTACTGGAAATACAACGTTCCTACAGCCTCCGAGTGACAAACAGCAACCAGTTCCCGACCGATTATCCATTGATAATATTCGTCCACTACCCCGATCTGTGCGTCAACCTTCACTTCCTTCATCCACCTGGGCTTCTGGCCTCCATCAAACCCAGCAACCTTCCAACAGTGATAAGACACACACGAAGAAAAATCCGTCAGAAACATTAACTAATGATAACCTGTTCTCATTTAGCGAGATAAACTCTCTTCTTGATGAAGTTGTAACCAAGCTTAGTGCTTGTCAAACTAAAGCTGACCAATTTAACGTCATTACTTCATTAGCTATTAAGTACATATACTCGGAAAAAACATGTTAAGAAACTCTCTTAACATCATAACTTGGAATGCGAGAAGCATCAGAAATAAAAAGCATGCATTTTTTAGTTTCTTGATAAATTTTAATATTGACATTGCACTTGTTTCAGAAACCTGGCTCAAACAAGACATTTCTTTCTCACATCAAAATTACACATGTTATCGCCTAGACAGGGTACATGCTAGTGGTGGAGGTGTCGCCATTGTTGTGAAAAAATGTATAGAACATTCCTTGCGTCCTTCATTGCGCCTCAAGTTAATTGAGGAAATTAGTATAGATGTAACATTAAGTGACAACTCCAAGGTGAGTCTTTTTTCGGTCTATTTCCCTGGAGGAAATAGAAACCTAGAGAAATCTACTTACTTTAAGCGGGATCTGCAAAAATTGTATAGAGTCAACACTCGAAACAAGGTAATTATTGGTGGTGATCTAAACTGCAGACATCAGTCGTGGAATTGTCTTCGGGCAAACTGCTGGGGTAACATTTTACTAGATGTTACTGAATCCAGCCCAAGTTTTTCCATACTTTATCCACTTCTCCCCACCTATATCCCAGCGAGTGCTAACAAGAACCCCTCAACTCTTGATCTATATATCACTAATATTCCAAATTACTGCACAGTGCCATTAACTCTAAATGCGTTAAGTTCAGACCACCTTCCGATCAGCCTCACAGTGAACCATACAGAAGTTGTAAATCGTACCAGTTTATACCACAACTATTCCGCCGCCAACTGGAATTGTTATAAATCATATATAAACACGAATTTGGTTCTAGGTGATACCAGCCTAAATTCTATAACCTGCAGCGAGCACATTGATATCCTATGTAACAATTTCGTTTCTGTTATCAATAGAGCGGCCGATCTTGCGATACCTAAATGTTCCACTGCTCCAGTTGATAAGGCACCGCTTCCTGAAAATATCTTACATCTGATTAGGCTACGAAACTCTGAAAGAAGAAAATGGCTGCGTTATAGAATCGATTGTTTTCTGGTTAATGTTAAAGTCTTAAATAATATCATTAAAAACGAAATCTCAAAATATAGGAACAAGTGTTGGAATAAACACCTTTCCTCTCTTGACAAAGCAAGCAAACCGTTCTGGAAAATATCAAAAATTATGAAAAAGAGAGGGTCAAGTATTCCTCCGTTTAAAGTTCACGACAAGTTGTTTATTTCTTCAGTGGAGAAATCGAACCTACTTGCTAACACGTTTAGTGAGGTTGCTAACACTATCCATGTACTTTCTCAAACACCAGCTGAAAGTACTTACGCAACTAATATCAGCAAAGTTAAAGAATTGATAAAAAAATCTAAATCAAAAAAGGCTGCGGGTCTCGATAATATTAACAACAAATTAATCAAAGCACTTCCACCTGCTGCAAGTAACTATTTAACGTTCATTTTCAACGCTTGTCTTAAGAATTGTTATTTTCCGGACTGTTGGAAAACAGCAAAAGTAATACCTATCCCGAAACCCGGCAAACCGAAGAATAGCCCCGAAAGCTACAGACCTATTAGTCTACTTAGCTGTCTAAGTAAGCTCTTAGAAAAAATCATTAAGGAAAGGATTGATCGTTTTGTGGAAGACAATAACATCTTGCCAAACTTTCAGTTCGGTTTCCGTAGTGGTCACAGCACAATCTACCAAGTCTTGCGCATTAAAAACCACATAGCTGGTAAATTCATCGACAAGGAGTTAACGGGACTGGTTCTTCTAGATATCGAAAAAGCTTTTGATACGGTATGGCACGATGCCTTGATTTATAAGCTACTAAAACTTAAGCTGCCAATACCGCTTATCAAAATTATCCAGAGCTTTCTTGGTTCGCGAAAATATGTTGTGAGTTTAGGAACCGACATATCCTCTACTCACCAAATCCACCATGGTGTACCCCAAGGGTCGGTCCTTGGTCCCATATTATTTACATTGTTTGTCGCAGATTTACCATGTCTAGGTGAAAACATTCAGGTAGCTATGTTTGCCGATGATACAGCCATTTTCTCTTCGGGTGCCTTATTCACTAATGTCTGCAACTCTTTGCAAGCAGCTCTTGACATACTAGCAGTATATTACAGGAAATGGAAAATAAAAATAAATGGTAATAAAACACAAGCTGTCTGGTTTTCGAGATGTAGGAAACACTGCTACCTACCAAATGGCACTAAACTCAGTATGTGTGCAGTTGATATTGATTGGTCCGAAGACTGTAGATATCTAGGTATTATTCTAGATAAAAAACTTATCTTTCAAAAACACGTCACTACCACAATTGACAAAATAAACAAAGTCGTACGAGTTATGTATCCATTAGTGTGTAGAAAGTCAAAGCTTAGCATCGAAAATAAAATTATAATATATAAAACCATTTTTCAAGCGATACTCCTGTACGGGGCCCCTGTATGGTGTAATTGTGCTCGCACACACAAAATAAAATTGCAAAGGTGTCAAAATAAAATATTGAAAATGTTGCTGAATTTGCCATGGCATTATTCGACACATGAACTACATGAAAACGCCAACGTTAAACCGGTAGAGTTCCTTATTGACAAAATCAATCAAAACTTCTTCGTCAATTGTTCTTTTTCTGACAATGTTCTCGTTTCCCGTCTTGCGTTATCCTAAATCACTACATATGTACTCTGTCTATGAAAATTATATCGAGGTCATTACTATATAAAATAACCGGAAGCTCGTGCAATATTAGTCTTAAGATTCAAATAAGGGTTTTTTCTTGTAGTTTTCCCTTAATTTATTATTTGTTATTCATTAAAATTGTGCTATTGTCGTTATATAGATTTAAGATTATATTTGTAAAGGAATTGCTATCCTAAATCTCTTAAGTACTAGTTGTAAAATATACCATAAATGTAATTATCTACTAAATAAAAAAATTGAATTGAAAACCAACAATCACAAGGTAGGTTGCATTGTGGGTATGAGGAGAACCAAGGAACCAATTAGGATCGGTGAGGACAGTGTACTTCGGGTCGGCGTTCTCCTGGCGGCAGCAGACGTGTTTCTATAATTTAAAGCACTTGAAGCAATTGCAACTGACGAATGAAACATTTAAAAACATCTTTTATTTCAGCATTTCAATAACATCATTGGAAAGTAAGACATTCGATTGACAGAAAAACAAAATTATGCAAAACCTATTCTATTAAATTAGATTTGAAATCATTCTTTCTCAAATAGCTGAAGATTAAACACTTTAATCGATTAAATGACAACACACAACATAAAAAATCAAAAACGCACTGCAATGAAAAGTTACTGGTCGAGCAACACTCCGCGTCGCCACCCGACTCGCGTTTTACGTGAAGGCACCGGCTTGCATCCACGGAATCTGAACTACAATTAAAGATCGCCATCGAAACAACAGAATTACTAAACATTCATTTATTGCCCCGATGACCATATAAGGGATGATCCTGATGCCGATCAACGAGGGGACGCGCAGATAAGGTTCCATCCCACCCCCAAGCTGTGCATGAGCAATCGAACCGTGGGCATCAGGATTTCCTCAGGGGAACATAAGCCGACATGGATGCAGCTGGTGCCAATATCCTTGCATAGGTATTGAGATGGTTGTACGCTCACTCGGACCGTGGATATTACATTTCCATAAAAGGAAATGTTTGTCCGATTGGTACCGCGTAAAAGTTGTGTGCTGATCGGGCGCACGTTGTTGGCGTCAACAATGGGTCGAGCCGTCGTGTGTGTATTTACACTATCGGGAACTGGATCCCTTTTTGCGGCCAGGTGCAAGTTAAACATTTCGTGTCGATCGGTTTGGCGACCGATGTGGTTGCATCGATGAAGCAAAGCGAGAATATCTCTTGCTTGTGTGCTGCAATTTAGATGGGGGATATGTGCACCGCGGTGGTCGTGTTAAGTCAGTTGCTTCGTGTTGCAACTGAATTAGCTTGTGGAAATGGTGCGTTTTGTGAAACCGTGCCTTTAGGGGAGGCATCTGTTGTATTTCACATCGGCAAGAATTATGCGTTAAGATGCTTTAGGCGAGGTTTTCGCACAATGTATAGGTAAGTACCTATTTTCAGGTCAGATATGCCCTACGTGGGAGCTCGATAAATGGGGTAATGGGGAATTTAATTGGTGGCGCTCCAGTCAGCCACCACAGTTACACAGCGGTTAATTTAGTTCACAGTCACTTAGTTGAATGGGGAATGCAATAGTATATTGTTCCCAGATTTAAATTAGATAGCTGTTAAAACTTTACACAGGAGTCTTTATTATTCTTACACTCGGGAACACTTATAAACACGATATTTCTTAACAACTGATACTTTATATAAACGCTAAATTATGTTGCGCTTTTTTACGGATTCACTGGACTCGCGTGCACAGTTTTGGGGAACGAAACCCGACTCGTCTGCTCGGCTGATAAAATTTGACTCCTTACTCCTTGGGCGAATAAAATCTGACTCCTCGATGACCGTTCAACTCCACATCCGGCAGCGGCCATCGTGATGGAATATCGAGCTGGAAGTAGCCAATCCGATCTTTTCCTTGGTGATAACCAATGAGAGATCGAAGAGGAATCTTTGACCGAAGCATTTCCCCAGTGGCCGTAGAGGCCTGGATGGAAATCCATTCGTTGGAAACCAAGACAAAGAAGATGCTAAGGGTGCGCAAAAGGAAATTCAAATATTCGGCTAATCAAATAGATAATCGCGAACGGAGGCTAGCTGCATTGTTCTGGTGAACGATGGAGTAAAGACATTTTTGTTGACGTTAAGTCAACAAAAACTTCGCCGACGATGACAAGGGACCAGGCTGGATGGCTGTGTGTTTGGTTTAGGCGAGCATCGTACGGCATATTTTAATAAAATTGTTTAATTTAATGTGCTGGTACATGGGTGTACACAATTGCACCAGAAATTGGATGCAAAGAAGGAAATTCGACCCGTCAGCTGTGCAAACAAATAGTCGCTCGACAGCGGCCGCAAACGGTTGCTCCGTTATTCTAGCAATTCGTTTATGCTAAGGAATGTCGCTGTGCCATTAAAAATGAATTCTTCTGTTTATACATTTAGTATACAGAAGCTTTCCTTTTCGATAGCCAGCGTGAGAAGCGTGGCTGATCGTTGTTTAGACAACCTATCCTTAGGCATGGCCGATGCGGTGATCGTTCCTCGACAGGGCAACGGATCGAGTAATCGGCCATGCTGATGTACAAATAAATGCACGCACATCAAGGCTTAAGCCATGTCGTCGAAGGTAATAGGGGAATATTGTGGACGGCGGAAATGGATTCTTCTGTGACGTTAGGTCAACAAAAGATTTGCTCGCCATAGCCAGGGCTAGGTAAGGTTTGTTTGTTTAACGAATAATATATCGTAGGGCATGATGAATGGAAATCTGGCTTGCAGATGTGCCAGCACACAAGTAGCCCAGAATGTCTTTAATGGACCAACAGATTGTTAGAAAAAGACACGCAGAAGAATTGGCATGTGTTTGGTGGGTATGTGGTCGGCTTTAGGAACCGATCGATTCATGAGGGATGAACCGGAATGGTTTAATTGATGTGTATGCATGCTAGGGCTTGCTTTAAGGTGGAAGATGATGCGGGGTAGCTTACGCTGCTCATTTGCAGGTAAGTGAAATGACTTTGAAAGGTAAGTGGAAGACAGGTTAATTTAAAGGGAATGGGTGGTTCTTTGGGAATGCCTTAAATAACCCCCACACGATCCATCGGATTATCTTGTAGAGCGCATAACCCGAATTTCGCGGAACAATACCACGAATCTCTGAAGAAAAGTTCACGTGATAATATATGTAAAACAGACCGAGGTCAGCTCTGCGCCTTCATGAAGGATGAACCGGAATGGTTTAATTGATGTGTATGCATGCTAGGGCTTGCTTTAAGGTGGAAGATGACGTGGGGTAGCTTACGCTGCTCATTTGCAGGTAAGTGAAATTACTTTGAAAGATAAGTGGAAGACAGGTTAATTTAAAGGGAATGGGTGGTTCTTTGGGAATGCCTTAAAGAGCCCCCACACGATCCATCGGATTATCTTGTAGAGCGCATAACCCGAATTTCGCGGAACAATACCACGAATCTCTGAAGAAAAGTTCACGTGATAATACATGTAAAACAGACCGAGGTCAGCTCTGCGCCTTCGATGTGATGGCAACTGTAGTCCCGACGTCAGCAGCGCGTCCCCGATCAGACTCTCAAGTAGGTCGAAGATATGTTTAGGAGCAGAGCCCCCAAACATGAGAGAAATATTCGAGTGCGGGGCTAATTTGAAATTTATACAGGAAAAAAACTTGAGTTGACTCTAGAAAGATAACTCAATTTTCCTGAGGCTGACCTGGCGATATTCGACACGTGTTTATGCCACGACACATTCCCATAGAGACCGAGCAATTTTATGCCTTTCCTAGATTCAGTGGCTGGCCATTCACCATCAGCTGTGGAACAGATGATCCAGTTTTCCTTGTGAATAATGCATATTGTGTCTTCGTTGCATTGAATTTGACGAGATTGGCCTTACCCCACTGCAGGACCATATCCAGGTCCCCATTCAGATAGTCGATCCGGCTACATCTCGGCTGGTGGGACGTTGATTCTCTAATCGGCTAATCACTCAAAAAAGAGGAAACAAGCGTACTATCATCCGCAAAAATGAATGTGTGTACATGGGCTGGGAAACCCTCAAACATCCTCCTTATAACCGCATAGCCAGGCTAGAACTATATAATGCCATGAGAGAGTTCTGCATTCCAAACAAATTGATACGACTTTGTAGGTTGACCATGACCAACGTCACTAGTCAAGTAAAAATAGCCGGATTGCCGTCCAAGCCAATAAACATCTTTAATGGACTCCGACAAGGGGACGGTCTGGCCTGCCTCCTCTTCAACCTGGCGTTGGAGAAAGCAACCCGTGACTCTGGCGTTACGATAAGAGGGACTATCGTCACCAAGTCTAGCCAGATGCTTACCTACGCAGATGAGATCGACATCATCGGTAGATCCGATTCGACTGTACAGGACTCCTTCAAACCTACAATAGTGAGAGTAATCAAGTCGCGAAGATTAAGATGGGCAGGTCACGTGGCGCGAATGGGCAACGATACGACTGTGCAAAGAATTCTTGACGGTAAGCCAACGGGAAAGAGACCGACAGGGCGGCCGCGACGGTGATGGGAGGACAATGTTAGGTTGGGCCTCGAGGAAATCGGATCGGATAGTCGAACGTGGAAGGAGAGCGCACGGGACAGGAAACAATGGCGGAGTCGAGTCGGTGAGGTCATGAACTTTCGGGCCCCTATAGGCCAATATATGATAGTAATGGTAGGACTCCTTCATCCGGATCGAGCAGGCGGCACAAAAACTGGGGCTGCACATTAATGAGGGGAAAACTAAGTAGATGGTGGCAACTTCTGCGAAGAAATCACCTAACGTTGGGCAAACTATGAGGGTAGCGGAGCACGAATTTGAAGTAGTGCAATCCTTTAACTACTTTGGGTCAATAGTATCAGCCGATAACAATATGGAAGAGGAAATAGGCGAACGGCTGATAAAATCCAACAAAGCCTACTATGGTCTATCAAAGCTCTTTAAATCCCGAAATTTATCCAGAACATCCAAGCTGCTACTGTACAAGACCATGGTCTTACCCGTACTCATGTATGGATGCAAGACCTGGGTGGTCAGTACATGGCACTCTGAACTCTTAGCCGCGTTCGAGAGGAAGGTCTTAAGGAGAATTGTTGTTGGAATTGACGATTCCGGAGACGCTACAACCTTGAGTTGTACGCGATCTACCTTGAAGCTAATATTGTAAGAAAAATCAAGCTCGGTAGACTCCGGTGGGCGGAATACCTAGCTCGAATGAGCGAAGAGGAGCCTTCCCGGAAAGTCCTTTGTGGCCGAATGTATGGAAGGAGACAGCGCGGCAAACCTTGTCTGCGATAGAGGGGTGGCGTAGACCAGGACGCCCAGAGCCTGGGACTGCCAAACTAGATGATATCGGCTGGAAATCGGGATCGGTGGAGAGATTTATTGAATAAGGCCGTTTCTGGCGTTAGAATTAGAATTAGAGGGACCATTATCACCAAGTCCAGCCAGATACTTGCCTAGGCAGATGACATCGACATCATCGGTAGAACCGAATCGGCTGTACAGGAATCCTTCCCCCAGATCAAGCAGGCGGCACAAAAACTGGGACTGCACATTAATGAAGGAAAAAATAAATACATGGTGGCAACTTCTGCGAAGAGAAGACCTAACGTTGGTCAAACTATCAGGGTAGTGGAGCACGAATTTGAAGTAGTGCAATCCTTTAACTACTTTGGGTCAATAGTATCAGCCGATAACAATATGGAAGAGAAAATAGGCGAACGGCTGATAAAGTCCAACAAAGCCTACTATGGTCTATCAAAGCTCTTTAAATCCCGAAATTTATCCAGAACATCCAAGCTACTACTGTACAAGACCACGATCTTACCAGTACTCATGTATGGATGCAAGACCTGGGTGGTCAATACATAGCACTCTGAACTCTCAGCCGCGTTCGAGAGGAAGGTCTTAAGGAGAATTGTTGTTGGAATTGACGATTCCGGAGACGCTACAACCTTGAGTTGTACGCGATCTACCTTGAAGCTAATATTGTAAGAAAAATCAAGCTCGGTAGACTCCGGTGGGCGGAATACCTAGCTCGAATGAGCGAAGAGGAGCCTGCCCGGAAAGTCCTTTGTGGCAGGATGTATGGAAGGAGACAGCGCGGCAAACCTTGTCTGCGATAGAGGGGTGGTGTAGACCAGGACGCCCAGAGCCTGGGAGTGCCAAACTAGATGATATCGGCTGGAAATCGGAATTGGTGGAGAGATTTATTGAATAAGGCCGAGACCGGATCACGGTTGTAGTCTCGATGATGATGATGACTAATGGAAATTAGAAGAGAGTCGTAATTTATATTTCAAAGGAAGACATTGCGAAGCATTCAACGAGTTAGTTAGAATTAAGGTCAAAATTGAAAAGTCACAGAAGTTGGTTTAAATATTTTTTGAAGCGATAATTGAAGAAAATATCACAAGGCAGAAGAGTGTTTCAATGGAAATTACATAAGTTGAAGGAAATAGAGGCAGAAGAACTGGTACGGACCTCGCGTCCTCGCCTAACACCCACTAATTCCCGCAAATTTCCCCTCTCTGCCTGTAAAGGGAAGAAAAATCGTCAAGTAGCTAATTTGCATAAACTACATTATGTAAATTCTAGTTGGCAGAAAAAAATAATAATAAAAGGCGTTGGCGCCGAATAAAAACTAAACGTCAACGGTGAAAACGAAAAATTGATTCATTCGTCGTTAAAATCTTGGACCACTTCAAGCAGTTGAATAGCATTTCAAAGTCTGTTGTTTACAAATGTGTAGAATCGTACAAACAAATCGTAATTACTGGACCGAACTCAAATTCCGATATAGAGCTGAAAAACCAGGAAAACACACGAATTAGAAAACAGCGTCGTAGTTCCAAGTGCTCAATTGCTATTCTACCGGTATATGATCCCGAATATAAACTTAGAATAATTGCATCCCGTGGAGCAGCTTCTGGCGGAGAAGAAAGGTTTGAAGTAGAGGACTCGCTGAGAGATATTGACAAAGAAACAATCAAACGACAACAAGCTGAATAGGGGAGCACAAAGCTAAATCCCTCCTGCAACCAGACAGCAGTAGAGACCGCAGCAATTACAGCGACCGCTCCACGGCCGATCAAGTAAGTCCCCTTTACTAACATTAAAAATACCCTTAGATATATTTAAAAATATTAAATATATATTATAATTAAATTATGTATAATATCTACAACAAAACAACCAAAAGAATAAAATAATCAAAAATAAAAATCAAATGATGGATTACATAAAGACCACAAATACGTAATAGAAAATTAAGTAAAACAACAAAAATTTGAAGAAGAGCAAAAGAAGAAATCAAGAAATATAAACGAAGATAAACAGAAGAACTAA
Source organism: Microdon myrmicae (assembly GCA_963931805.1). Taxonomy (NCBI): domain Eukaryota; kingdom Metazoa; phylum Arthropoda; class Insecta; order Diptera; family Syrphidae; genus Microdon; species Microdon myrmicae. The sequence continues at coordinate 26,138,765 of OZ007501.1, forward strand.
CCACAAAGGTCCGTTTATTAAATAAATAAATATTTTGTTTATAAATCATTTATCACAGATGCAGGAAGGAAACATTTAGAATTTGAGTCTCCAGAACAAAGACCAATAACAAAGAGTCATGGGGTTTTATTGTCGAATATAATTCTAGAAACACTTAAAATCCGCGAATGCGTCGAATACAGTACTATAAACAGAATGTCTAATACGAGGGTTGCCTCTTATGTTTCGGGATTTGGCAACCCTAGTGTTGCAATCCGGCAATTGACAGCTCTGTCGTAAAGTTGGACATTTTTGAGGTTATACACACTCAGAACGTTTTGACACACGAGCGCTATTTGTGTGGTTTACAGTAACTTAAAAGATTCATCTTGGCCCGAAAATGGAATTAAATCGTCAACCATTTCGTGCGATTATTTTTTACAACTATCGGCGTGGATTAACTCAGCAACAGTGCATGGATGAACTTAATTCAATTTTTGGCGATGAAGCTCCATCAAGGACCAGTGTTTATCGATGGTATGGTGAATTCAATCGTGGTCGTAGTTCACTCCAAGATGAATTTCGTGAAGGTCGTCCAAAATCAGTTGTTGTTCCGAATACCATTGATGCTGTGCGCGAACTGATATTGGAAGATCATCATGTGACCTATCGTGAGATTGAGACAACCTTAGGCGTTAGTGGGACCAGCATACATTCAATATTGCATAAACATTTGACTGTCAAAAAAATTTGTTCGCATTGGATCCCACACAATTTGTCAATCGCCCAAAAAAAGGCTCATGTCAATTGGTTGAAAGAAATGCTCAAAAAATACGGTCGCTGTGCTTCGAAACACGTCTATGACATCGTGACAGGTGATGAAAAGTGGATTTACGCGTATGAGCCCGAAAGTAAACAGCAGTCGACTGTCTGGGTGTTTCAAGATGAGCCAAATCCAACAAAAGTTGTTCGCGCACGAAGCACTTCCAAGCAAATGGTCGCCTGTTTTTTCGGAAAAACTGGACATGTCGCAACCGTACCACTAGAACAACGCAGAACAGTCAATTCTGAGTGGTACACAACCATTTGTTTGCCAGTTGTCTTCCAAGAAATCGGGAAAACCAACCACCGAAGACGGATCACTCTTCACCACGACAATGCGAGCTCTCACACATCGGCTGCGACAACTGCATTTTTCAGCACCCAAAACATCGATTTGATGGGTCATCCGCCGTATAGACCTGACTTGGCACCGAATGACTTCTTTTTATTCCCGTACGTAAAAAACAAATTGAGAGGTCAACGTTTTTCGACACCTGAAGAAGCGGTTGCTGCATTCAGAATGCATGTGTTGGAGATACCTCAATCAGATTGGCAAAAGTGCTTCGGCAATTGGTTCAAACGCATGCAAAAGTGTATAGATCTTCATGGGGAATATTTTGAAAAACAATAAAGTGATTTTCGATGATCAATATTTGTTTTTGTTCTCTAATCCCGAAATATAAAAGGCAACACTCGTATAATATTATAAACAATTACGATCCTTTAATGCCCATTTTGTCGAAGTTAAGACAACATTTATAATCAATGATATAATAAAACATTTAAATTGAACCAATTCGGATTTTATGTCTTTGCCTTCGCTGGAAACTCACCAGAGGTTGACACCTAGACCGTATTAGAAAAAATTAATTTCATTATTCAGACTCATGGAGTCGGGAAATAAGGCGTCGAATAAATAGTGTAAATATATACAGTAGCATTTCAGAAGGAGAATGCGTTTTTTCATGTAGCGCCGTTAAATAAGAGATCTTCGTCAATTTTTTCGTTTTTCTTCCGCTGTATAAAACAACGAAAAGGGGCACCCGATAGTGGTTTTATTAACTATTATTACATTATTTAAGTTTGGATTCAATAATGACAAACATGGTCATAATTTAATTCCCAAAATAAGAACAAAGTCGGGCATAAAAAATATCAATAATTAAAGTCTATATCAAACAAATTTATATTATATTAAATAAATAAATGTTATACAATTTAAATGTTTTATTAAATAGCAACAACCTATACCTTTTTTCCTTTTGGTTTATATAGTGTTGTGTTTAAATGAATTTTTATTGAAAACCAGCATTTTTCAGTTTCAGTGTTTAAGGTTAAAAGTTAAAAGCATTGCGATCGTTTCATAAATGTGTTCTTTTGTTTATGGTTTTCTATAAAACTTTTCCGAAATTATTTTTTTTATGTAGACTTAAGTAGAATTTAATTTTAGTAAAATTAATGTGCTAATATTAAATTCGATGCCAGGCATAAGCAACTACAGTTAAATCAATTTCGACTTGGACAAAAATTGTATAATTGTGAATTTCGAACTAAGAGCGCATTAGATTGGCATAACTTTTGATTCAAATGCCTAAATGTAAAAATACAATAAATTAAATACTGTGATATTATTCCGACTTACATTGAATACCTTCGTTTTTTAATAATAAAATCCAACAGAGTAAAGGACGACATCACATGGAACGCGCAGGAAAACAGGTAATTACAGAAAATAACCTTTTTAATTCATATCACATGTTTTAAAAAGATGTGTGTTTTTGATGTTATTTCAATTTGGTTAATTTTAATTGCTTCAAATAGTCACTTAAGACGAAGAATAATCATTCAGATTACTGGCGGAAACTTTGAAAACATGCAAAAATGTCAGGTCACAGGAAATAAACGACGCATACTCGTACCAAGATAAATAAATTGAAGATATATATAGTTTAAAAAAAAGAGAAGAGAAATGAATAAACAAACATGTTGTTATATAGTGTTTGTTTTGTTATTGTTGTTCTTATTGTTATATTCTATTGTTTTTATTGTTATTTCAAATGTGCATGCCAATTTGAGAATGAAAAGCGGAACTACTACTCAACCTGTTCTAGATGAAGCGTTCGATTTACTAAAACCATTCTAAATGTGAGACCAAGTGAGCCCCGATTTTAAATATAAGTATTTTGTATTGTATTTCGATTTTGTGTGTTTATTTAATTTTGTTTTTTTTTTTTTTTTTGTTCTTTAACTAACTACATTCACTAAGTAAGAAGGATGCAATAAACTTCTTTTACGTTTCTCGTTCAATGTGAAAAGCCAAAGAAAATCTCTAGATATGTTTAGTATGTGTAGATTTGTTAAAACGAATAAAAAACAAAAAAAAAAGATAAATAAACTGAATCAAGATCAAATTTTAAACTTAGGAAATGAGTGAAAAAGAACCTGTGAACGTAGCAAAAACAGCACCAGGGAACTATAAACAAACTGTCGTTTGTAAGAGAAAAGGAAAGTAGAAACAAAAAGTCAAACTAAAAAAAAAAAAGAAAAAAAAAAATTAAAACAAACAATAAGAGACAATAGTGAGAAAAAGAAAATGTATCTACTGAAATGTTTAACTGAATTCATTCTGCTTAAATACGTTTGTTTTTAGTTTTGCTTTTTAAATTTGGTGATGGCTTTTTGAATTCTAGATTTCAGTACCTGACTGAGACTCCTAAAGCTACTTGTGCTGACACTTCTTGCCTGAAAGAAATGAAATATTATAGTCATAGCAGTAGTAGAAGAAGAGTGGCAGTTACAGAATAGAAAACTAAAATGATGGACGTTTAGGAGCGAGTAGATGTTAACGAAAGGGATAAACTAAAAAATAACTATTAAGTTAACTAATGCAAAGAAAACATAATTTATGGAATTGAACTTTTAACGATGTTTATTTAATTTCAATGTTTGAGTAAATGTAAGATCACTGATCAGTTGATGTAGACTTTTTTATAGTAAACAAGTAGTGTTATATAGATTGGATTAAATGAAAGTGGTCTTTGCCTGAACAGTGTTGAAAAAGTTAATATTAGAGAAATTTTTCGCTTGTTTGTGTTGTTGTGTTCTTTTATCAGAATATTAGAAAGTCTTCTTCTATTTGTTAATAAACCTTGGAAGCCGAAACTATTGTAACATAAAGCAGCGAAGAAGGTATATTTTTCGTACATGTTGTATTTGCCTAGGCAATGGTTGTTTACATTGTTCTGGAATGGGAGATATCCAGTATTAAAAATACCAGACACTCATTATTGAAATACCTTTAAGGGGGTATTCTGGTCTAGGCGCACGAATTTAACGCAATTTTTGAAGTGCTGTAAAAAAAAGCAATCAATATTTTTACTATTCATTTTTTATAGGATGTTTATTAATATTTCAAGAATACAGTAAAAAAAATTGAAAGTAAAAAATTCAAAATTCAAAAAGTTATCAACTGATGAATTGGGGGATCTCAAAAAGTTGGCACGCGACCATACCACTAGTTCTACTGAACCGATTCATCTCAAATTTAGTATATGTCTTCTTTATAGGCTTTTCTATTGCATCCTCATCCCCAAATTTCAATGTTAACTATTTTTAAAAAATTCGAAAAACTAAAAAAAGTGGTACAAAAAAAATTTTTTTTTTCAAGCAGTCGCCATTTTGGTAAGGTTATTAATTTACAGAAATGCCTCTATCGCTGGAACTAAAAAAAGTTGAAAAAAAATTTTTTTTTACCAAAATGGCGCCTGCTTGAAATTTTTTTTTTTTCAACTGTTTTTAGTTCCAGCGATAGAGGCATTTCTGTAAATTAATAATCTTTTTTTTTCCAGATTGCTAGGAGGGTTGAATCGTGGGTATGGTCGCGTGCCAACTTTTTGAGATCCCCCACTTCATCATCTGCTAACTTTTTGAATTTTGAATTTTTTACTTTCAATTTTTTTTTACTGTATTCTTAAAATAATAATAAACATCCTATAAATATTTTTTTTTTAATAACATCCTTTATTGGATATGAATAGTACAATCTTAACAATTTAATTTAATACTAGGTATAAATTGTACTTAATTTAGTTTAATTAAGTAGAGCGTGTAAGGGTTGACTGGACCAGTGTTCAGCTCCCAACTCGATTTTAGTATGTTAGATTTTAACATATTAATTCATGAGGTTTCGTCCGTTTTAGCCGTCTCAATTCGTGCGTAATATCCAAGCGCTGAATGGCTTCTACGTTGGTATGATTATGTAGGCGTCTTTCGTGTTTGAGAGCATATTCTTGGATAACTTCATAAATCCATTTCATCTCTAGGTCATCATGAATTTCCTGATTTGTCACAAAACGGTAGGCATTCGTGATAATGCGAAGGAATTTATTCTAACTTCGTTGAATTATATCTCTATTGGATTTGTAATATTTTGGGTGCACCACCGTGCTTCCGGTTCCCCGGGAAGAGTGGGCTACCGTAGTTGTCCTTCATGGATGTGTCGATCTCTTCTTTCACTTTCCGCGTACTAAACACGCTAAACACTCGCAAAAACAAACACGTCAGTTTCTTTCTACAACTGATTTTATTTTTAGTTTAAAAATACTAATTTACATTAAACTTATATTATTTTTTTGAGGAGGTCTTCTCCTCACGCGCGCTACACCCAGACTCTGTCAAGCGACTTCTTCAACTCCCGAAAATTCAAATCCTCAAATATCTTTATCTTCTTTGAAGGTCAAGATGCATCGCCACTTATCGTTTGATCCTTTATTGGGGTTTTTATTTGTATTAGCCATCTGGCTAATGCAAACAAGAATTTTCGTGCATTTCAAATAGGTAGCACAAGATCCGTGGAAAATGATTGATAGTTTAGGATCTCGGAATCCGTGTCTATTAGCTAGTCATAAAACATCTGGTATACGTTTGGACGTTTATTATTGCAAGAATTGTGTGTCGGCGTATCGAATAGATATGCCATTGTTTGGACACATGCACTTTTAGGTTTTGGATCTTCTAGGTTTTTTAGGTGCTAATTGCTTTTAGCATACCTGAGAAAATAATGCATTATGCTGTTTGATTTTAGGAAATTGAAATCGAACAAAGGCATTAAATTGAATAAATAAATGTGAATTCAATAAATGAGAATTTGAACGTTTAGTTCGATTTGGTTACAATGTTATGTTTGGAATATCAAATGGATTTTCTTATAGGTGTTAAGCAAATGTAATGTGGGTGGAAATGTAATGTGGGTGGAAATGTAATGTGGGTGGAAATGTAATGTGAAGGAAAACAGTAGGGCTTCTTGGAGCACTACATCCTCCCCTCCTTCAAGAAAAAATTAATCTGTAAGAGATTAATTTTCCAGGAGTGACGCGATAAAAGTGAAGGCGATGGCATTCTGACTTCATTACAAAATGTTGTTTTTTATACTTTCTTTCTTACACAAGTACATGAAATGATTGGTTTTGGATATATTGACTTAGATTTCGGATTTGGTGACATTGAACAGTTGCTTAAGTACTATGTATTAATGATTCTATTTATTTCTATTTTTATTTGTCGTTGTTTTCTTTTTTTGTTAATATAAAGTATTCTAGAAACAATATCTATACTATATTTACATTTATTGGTAGGTTAAGACGTTTTTTTTTTATATTACAATGTATATATGTAGTTTTAGAGTAGTTTTACGAGCTATGGAGAAGTGTCGTTTTCAATTTTGTAGCGTTTTTTCTTAGTATTAATGTACAATATTTAAACATTTTGTTATATATTATTTATATTTTAATGCTAAGACATATGTAGGTAAAGTATTTTTTCATTAGTAAATTTTGTTATGATTTAGGTTAGTTAAGAGTTAATACACAATTTTATAAGTGTTTGATTATTATATCAGTGTATAATATTGTATGTTTTGTACATTTTTGTTTTATTTTCTTATGTATTATGATTATTCGTTTCATATTTTGTTTATTCTTAATATATTAAAAACATTTTTTTTTATATAAATAATTTAGAAATTGTATAATAAGTAATATTTCTTTTAATTTGTTTTTTTTTCCATGCAATTGACAAATTTATATATATTTATTTTTTCATTTTCTGCTTTTGTGTTTCATTTGTTCATAAAATTATTTTTAACATGTGTATTTAAATATATTTTCTTTTTCTTTTCATCATATATCATACATATTTACATATACTTCTGTTTTTTTCAAAAGTTTCTACTGAAATAAAGATTGGTTGTGTTGGGAAAATTTTCTTTTATATCTCGAATTCAAAGGGTTTAATCTACGAATAGTTTTAAATTGTTGTTATGAACTACACGAGTACCTTTTCCTATCTTTAGAATAGAGTTTTCCCTGGATAAAATCTTTATTACTTCGTATGGACCTTTCCACAAGGAGGTTAATTTATTGGGTCTTGTGTGGTTTTTTAGCAATACTTTATCACCGACATTAAATTTTTTGTGACCCACTGTCTGGTCATAGTACGCTTTAGATTTTTGTTTTTTTTCCAAAAGTATTTCTCTTGCAGTGCAATAGCCATGTTGCAATCGCACCTTTAGTTCGTTCGCATAGTTGTCGTAATTGTAAATGCCACTGGGGTTTTGTCTAAGGGAAGTTGGTATTTCAGCAGGAAAACCGTACAATAGTTCGTGTGGCGTGTAGCCTGTACTGCTATGAGGTGTGGTGTTGTATACGAACATTGCGTATGGTGTCCAAGTGTCCCAAGTAAGAGGATCTTGGTTGACGTAGTGTCGGAGGTATTCCGCCAAAGTCCTATGACTTCGTTCTAATGCTCCGTTTGTTTGTGGATGATAGGGTGCTGTATTGAGTTTTCTCATTTTAAGTAAGGAACAAATGTCCTTAAAAAGCGTGCTGAGAAAATTTGCACCTCGGTCAGTCAGTAAGGAAGAGGGTATGCCGTGCTGACAAACGATATTTTCCACAAAAACCTTTGCTACTTCCTTAGTTTCGGCGCTGGCTAGAGCGTATGCTCCTGAAAACTTGGTCAGATCGTCCTGAAATGTTAGCAGGTATTTGTTTCCATTGTAACTGACTGGTAGTGGTCCTACTATATCTAACGTAACTCTTTCAAATGGCTTGGTGCTTGTTGTGGTTATTCTCATGGGGATTCTGAGGTTTCTTCCACTTTTGTTTACTTGGCAAGAAGCACATTTTCGAATATAAGCCGTGACGTCGGCAGTCATTGTGGGCCAATAGTATTTTGGTCTCATTCGGTTTATAGTTCGGGTGGCTCCTTGGTGTCCACCGAAAGGCGAGTTGTAATACTCTGCGAGAAGCTTCTGTATCTCGTCTGGGTCTGTTACGAGTCTTTTTATTTTCAGGTCAGCGAATATTTCTTCTACAAGTTTTTTAAAGACTATTTGGGATTCATTGTCTATTGTAGGAATTGAGATTCCAATGGAGTCGAGTTTCTGGACTAGGCACACTTCCTTCAGGTCGCCTAAGAAATCCTTAGCGATTTCCTGGTCCTTTGAGTTTCTAAAAGGCAATGGTAGTGTGATGGCCCATAACTTGTCTTGTTCATGAAGCATAATTTCTCCTATTCCTGGTTTGGTGAAGTTTTCAATTCTTTCAGCCAGGGTTTTTTCTTCCAGTGAATCTATCAAAGGGAAAATTATTACACGCAACCCAAGTTTTTTTCCTGCATGAATAGATCCAGTTCGTTCCTCCCATGTAAAGTTGGCGAGGGTTTCATATGGTTGTATGTCTGTGTTTTTTCTAGCTTTTTCTTTGCTTCTAGTAGTAACGAGAATGTTACTTTTGGTGGGGACATCTGGGGTAGTTGATGTTATGCGACTTAGAGCATCGGCATTCGCATTTTGCTTGCCTTTTCTATGGACGATTGTGTAATCGTATTCTTCGAGTAGAATTCTCCATCGCATAAGTCTGGATGTGGGATCCTTTCGTCCAATAAGCCACTGTAAGGAGCTGTGGTCAGTGACTATAGTAAATTTTCGTCCGTAGACGTATGGTCGGAACTGAGCTAATGCAAAAACGATTGCCAGTAATTCCTTTTCAGATGTTGTATACCGAGTTTCGGCGTCGTTTAGAGTTCGACTAGCGAAAGCAATCGGTTTATCTTGACCTATGTGCCTTGAGATAGCACTGCTCCTAACGCAACATTGCTAGCGTCAGTGGTTATTATAAATTCTCGGTTATAGTCTGGATAAGACAATATTGGTGGGGTAATAACCTTTCTTTTCAGGGTGGTGAATGCCTCGTCACAGAAGGCATCCCAATGGAATGGAACATTCTTCCGCAGTAATTTGCTTAGGGGTTTTGCCAGTTCGGCAAAGTTTGGAATAAACTTTCTATAATATCCAACGAAACCAAGAAATGATTTAATATCTTTTTGTTTCCTAGGTGTCGGAAAAGTTTTTACTGCTTTGGTTTTCTCAGGGTCTGGTTTTATACCTTCCTTTGAAATAACATGCCCTAAATAGGTGAGTTCTCTTCTTATAAAATGACATTTTTCAGGTTGGATTTTCAGATTATGTCTTTGTAAGCGCTCGAAAATTCGACTGAGTCGAGAATTGTGATCGTTCAGATCGTAACCGTAAATTACTATGTCATCTATATAGACAAAACATTCGATTCCTTGGAGACCCATGAGTACATTGTTCATAAGCCTCTGGAATGTGGCGGGTGCGTTTTTAAGTCCGAAGGGCATTCGATTATATTCGTAATGTCCGTAAGGGGTGCTAAACGCTGTTTTTGCCTTATCTCTGTTGTCCATGCATATTTGATGAAAACCATTTGCTAGGTCTAAAGTACTGAAATATTTAGCTTTGCCCAATTGGTCTAAGATATCAGTAATATTAGGTAATGGATATGCATCCCCGACTGTTATTTTATTGAGAGCTCTAAAATCGACAACTACTCTCCATCGTTTAGTTCCATCAGGTCCTGCCTTTTTGGGTACTAATAGAAGTGGGGAATTCCAAGGGCTGAAACTTGGTTGTACCACGCCATCCTGAAGCATTTCATTGACTTGTTTGTGGATTTCTTGCTTCGAGCTATCTGGAAGGCGATATGGTCTTATGTAAAGTGGGGGCTTTCCTTCCTCAGTGATAATTTGATGCTCTATGGCGTCAGTGTGTGTGAGATGGTCGCCCTCTAAGTAAAAGAGATTGTTAAATCTGCGGCAGATGTCTAAGATTGATCTCCTTTCCTCCTGGTTACAATGGCGTAACTCAAGGAGTGATTCCAACCGTTCAAGTCTATTCTTTAGAAGATCGTTTGTTTCATCCGCCTGACATACTTCGTAGTCGTCCAAATTTTCCCATTCGAATTCTATGTTGTTGGTACTTACTTCCTGATCAGTGTCCAAAGTGTTCATCAGAAGCACTCTGACTTTGTTGTCCCTTGGCGTCGTCAATGTGTTTCCAAGGTATATTCCTGACTTGATTTCGGATTTTTTAATTATTACTTGTTCACAAGGCTCTCCTTTAAGGGGTATTTCCACTATTTGTTGGGATCGCGGTTGTAACTTAATGAAGTCAACTGTGACGTTTTGCTTCTTATTGGAAGTTGTTATAGAGGATTTTGGCGTTTCAGCTTTAATTTTTTCTGAAGTTTGTCCTCTCTCGAATTCCTTAAGTGCTTTACTATGAATTTTATTTGAAGAGTATGATGTCAAGGTATTTTGTTCCGCTGCGTTAGTCAAATCATCAGATCCGGCCCGTAGACAAACGGATTCAGATGTTTGCTTCCGAACAGGGTTTTCTAATTTTTCAATAATACCGAGATTTTCCGTAGAACACATCTCGTAAGATGTGGCATTATCAATTTTTTGCTTGACCTCTGTTTCGTTTAGTAAAGGCTGTTCGAGTATATTCGTGGTTCCCTTCTTAATAGTGAATTGCAAATATCCTTTTTCATAGTCAATGTGACACTGGAATTTAGTAAGGAAGTCGTTTCCCAATATACCATCGTACTGAAAATTTTCATTGTCATTTATTATGAAAAAATTTTGTTCAAGATGTATGGTATGTTTTTTGGTTTCGAATTCTAATTTTCCAATTACTTTGCCACGCATGCTGATTGTGTTTCCAGCAATGGTGGATATTGTTATTGGATTTGGATCCTCTAGAGGTTGTACAACGTACGAATTATTTGATTTTATCAGGCTGATGTCTGCGCCTGTGTCGATAAGAAAGGTAGAGTATTTTTTATCCGATGGATTGTATTTGATTCGTATTACTGGCTCTTTGAATTCGGGACAGAAGAATACGATCATTTTAAAATCTACATCGGGATGGGGTGTACGTCGGCAATTGTCTGTACTCGAGAAGAAGTGCCGTGTCTTGCCGCCCGAGTGAGTTCGTTTCCCTGTTGAGGTATGTTAGACACCATATTAATGTTTTGATTCTGATTTTGACTGAAATTTCGGTTTCCTATATGGGTGGAATTTGTTGTTACTCTATTTTGTGATGGACCAGGTTGATTCCTAAAAGTATTTTGGTTCGCAAAAGGGGATTGATTTTGGCTTCGCAAATGGGATAACCTGGTTCTACATTCTGCCTGAGAATGGTTAAATTTTCTGCAGTATGTACATCGGATGCGTTCAGACTCTGTTTTGATGTTCTGGGGAACAAAATTCGGAAATTTTGTGTTGCGATAACAAGTCGCAGAAGTATGTCCCCGTTTTTTACATGTCTGGCAAACAATTTGGTTATTCCTAGAGAAGTTAGTGGATATTGGGATTGTGTTATCGGAGCCCAATCTTCGAGATTGTTCCACAGCGAAATTAATGGCTGTCTTTAGATTTGGAGCGTTATGCGATATGACTAAAATCCTGAGGTTAGGATTCCTCAACCCCTCTTCAAATGCGTTCAATGCGAGTCTTTGGTTTTCTGCCAAAAGATACGTCCGCACTGTAGGCTCAACCGAACTTGCAAATGTAGCGCCGTCTAATTGATGTAGAAGGTGTTTGAGTCTGTCCCCAAACTCCTTTACATTTTCCCTACATTTTTGTTTTGCCGCTACTAGGCTATTTTGTGCCGCTGGCCTAGAAGTTAGAGTTTTGAATTCTCCTTCTAATTCAGACACCAGATCCTCCCAGGTTGGAATGACCTTGTATTGAATACATTCGCGTGCTGGTCCCTGTAATCTAGTTTTGATTACTCTCAAAAAGAATGACTTTTGGTTTTCGTCTCGTGTCTGCGAAAAAAGAATATCTCCACAGGAGACGAATCCATCTAATTCGTCCGAATTTCCGTTGAACGTAGGCACGAATCCTAATATGTCATTCAATCCGAGGTTAGTATTTATTCCGATGTTTAAATTCATTCCCGAGCTTTGTTCGCGCGTTTCAGTGGGCAGGCTCTCCGAGAGCTCAGCCGCAGTTGTTTGTGAACGAGTACCCGGTTTTGTGCTTCCACTTACGACATATTTGAAAAACAGACCTTCCCAAATGATAGTGAAAAAGGGCAAAGTACAAAGAGATGAAATCTTCATTTTTCCCTGAAATTGCTTGAAACGGTCTTGGCTAAACGAAAAAATAAATTTCGGTGGATCTTTGAAAAGATTAGTAATGAAAAACAAAGGAAACTACCAAACAAAACTAAACGAATTTTCCTTACTGTCCCTGTCGGCCACGAGATTTTGATTTATATAAGGTTTAACACTCTTGAAGGGAAAAGGAAACGACTCAAAACCTACAGAACAAAAGCTGATCGAAAAATTGAAACTCAAAATAAACTTAATAATTCGACAGTATGAAAGAAAAATAATCTTCTCAAATAAACTTGAATTATATCGGGCAAAATGTGCACTTTATATTCTAAGCCTGTGAATTCGATCTTTCCCATTAAGATTTTCAAAAGTTTAATATCTGTGTAAATATATGTATATATGATGAAATGTGTGGATTAACTATATCTTAAAGTTTAACATTTCAAATTTTTGATTTTGGGGTTTTTTTTATTTGATATTTTGCAATTAATATTCACAATTTTCGGTTTTTGCATCTCCCTTTGGTTTGATGCTTTCACAATAAAAGTAATTTGAATCATTTTTCTGGTTTTAGATATTTTATGAAAAAGTTTTCAAATGTCTATGTTTTCTTTAGACTCATAAATTTACTTTAATTTGGGGTTTGTTGTTGTCCCCTTGTATCAAATTTTAATTTAAATTTAAATTTATGTTGGGGGTTTTCCTTTGTACCCTTTGGATTAAAATAATAACATAAAATTTGGATTACCTTGATTTCCTTTTTTGTGTGTGTGCTGCTTCTGTGGTCGTCGTCGCGGTGATGTATTGATCGGCTGCTCGTTTTCCTTTGATGCTGGTCGCGGGACTGGATAAGGTCGTCATTCTATATTTCAGTGATTCGTCTTCAGTTCACTTGGTGATTAAAGTTCACTTGGCGATTTAAAAGTTCACTTGGTGATTACCAGCACCGAAGTGTCGTTATATATACTGTTTTTTTTTTTTTTAAGAAAAAAAGTTTTCGATTTCACTAGGATCTTTGAGTATCCCATCTGAGTCAGTTTTTTTTTTTAACGGTTTTGTTGTACTAGTAGGGGATTTTTTTTTTTTTAATTAACTCACTGTCACTTTTTTGTGTTGGTAGGGGATATTTGAGAATCTATCCCTCCAGTGCTCTCGTTATTCAAGTTCACAAACCACACAGGTAGGGAATTTTAAATTAATCCACTGTCACTTGTGCACTTTTCACTTCTTCGAAAATTGTTGTTTCGTTGGTAGGGGATTTTCCGCATCGCTGCCACCAATTTAATGTAATATTTTGGGTGCACCACCGTGCTTCCGGTTCCCCGGGAAGAGTGGGCTACCGTAGTTGTCCTTCATGGATGTGTCGATCTCTTCTTTCACTTTCCGCGTACTAAACACGCTAAACACTCGCAAAAACAAACACGTCAGTTTCTTTCTACAACTGATTTTATTTTTAGTTTAAAAATACTAATTTACATTAAACTTATATTATTTTTTTGAGGAGGTCTTCTCCTCACGCGCGCTACACCCAGACTCTGTCAAGCGACTTCTTCAACTCCCGAAAATTCAAATCCTCAAATATCTTTATCTTCTTTGAAGGTCAAGATGCATCGCCACTTATCGTTTGATCCTTTATTGGGGTTTTTATTTGTATTAGCCATCTGGCTAATGCAAACAAGAATTTTCGTGCATTTCAAATAGGTAGCACAAGATCCGTGGAAAATGATTGATAGTTTAGGATCTCGGAATCCGTGTCTATTAGCTAGTCATAAAACATCTGGTATACGTTTGGACGTTTATTATTGCAAGAATTGTGTGTCGGCGTATCGAATAGATATGCCATTGTTTGGACACATGCACTTTTAGGTTTTGGATCTTCTAGGTTTTTTAGGTGCTAATTGCTTTTAGCATACCTGAGAAAATAATGCATTATGCTGTTTGATTTTAGGAAATTGAAATCGAACAAAGGCATTAAATTGAATAAATAAATGTGAATTCAATAAATGAGAATTTGAACGTTTAGTTCGATTTGGTTACAATGTTATGTTTGGAATATCAAATGGATTTTCTTATAGGTGTTAAGCAAATGTAATGTGGGTGGAAATGTAATGTGGGTGGAAATGCAATGTGGGTGGAAATGTAATGTGAAGGAAAACAGTAGGGCTTCTTGGAGCACTACAGATTGCTTTGTACAGCCCCATAATTGGATTCCATATATCCAGGTCGCCTTGATGATAGATTGATAGATCAATCTTTTACAATAGAGATTGAGTTGAGAGTGGTTCCCGATTAACCAATACATCTGTTTACGTTTCAGCTTTATTTGTTCAGCTTTTTGTTTCACATGATGTCTCCAGTTTAGTCTGCTATCCAAATGTATACCGAGATATTTCGCTGAATCTACTTTGGGAACCGGAATTCCGTTGAGATATGTAGAAATATGTTATCTGATCGTCGCAATGTAAATGTTACGTGAATAGATTTCATCTCGTTGAGTTTAATTTTCCAATCAGTGGTCCATTGACTAATTGCGTTGAGTGCTTGTTGTAATAGTTGTGTAGCTTTTTTTTTTTTTTGATTTTCGTCAGCTGATATTATGACTGTATCATCTTCAAAGGTGCCTATGAATGTGTTCTTGGTTGTTGGGATGTCCGCTGTGTATAGTAAGTATAGGAAAGGTCCCAGGACACTTCCTTGTGGCACGCCTGCTTCTATTGAATAGAAACTAGAGTGAGCTCCTTCGTGTGTTACTTTGAAGGTTCTATCAGACAAGTATGATTCGAGTAGATGGCAGTAGTTTGCTGGAAACAGTTTACTCATTTTATATATAAGACCTTCATGCCATACTCTGACGAATGCTTGGGAGACATCAAGAAAGACAGCCGAGCAATATTTCTTTTCTTCGAAAGCCTTTTCTATTGCTGTGGTCACACGGTGAACCTGTTCAATAGTTGAGTGTTTATTCCTAAAGCCAAATTGAAAGTCGGGAATATTGATGAGAGGCTTGAGTCGCCTGAGGAGTATTTTCTCAAACTGTTTTGAAATGGATGGCAATAGCGATATGGGTCTATAAGGCGTTACTTTTTCTGCTTGTTTCTCTGGTTTCTTGAGCATTATTATCTGGGCTGTTTTGAATGAATTTGGAATGTATTTAAGTCGAAAGCAAGCATTAAACAGATATGTTAGCATAATGACAGCTTTTCGAGGTAATTCCTTGTACACGCCAGGTGATATTGCATCGATGCCTGGTGCTTTTTTGTGGTTCAAACTTTTGTCAATTTCTTGGGCAATCTCCATTGGGGTCACTGGTTTGATTGTTTGCTCAGTTTGATACCTGGGTGAAGGATCAATACTACTATGGATGTTGTGTGGTTTGAACACTGAAGCCAGGTGTTGTGCAAATATTTCAACTTTATCTTCAGTTCTTCGCACCCACAGTCCCTGTGTATCTTTTATAGGTGGCACTTGGATAAGAGGACGTTTAAATTTACGTGTTGCCTTCCAGAGAGAGTAATCCGTATCCACTGACGGACTTAGTTCACTTAGATACTCATCTATACAACTCTGTTTCATCATCATCATCGGCACTACAACCGGGAACCGGTCTTGGCCTTATTTAGCAAGTCCTGAGGCTTGTTAAATTTTCCATAATGATTTATTTTTTTGGGCAAGGTCATCAGTCTTGCGCCAGGGGCTCCCCGACGGGGAATCGAACCCCGGTCTCCCAGGTGACAGGCGGGTGTACTAACCACTATACTATCGAGGAGCGACAACTCTATTTATGGTCTTTAATTAATTTGTTAACTAGATTGCTCACCTTGTTGAATATTTTTTTATCGTTAGGGTGTCTGAATTTGTGCCAGGTTCGTCTAGCTTTGTGCCTGTCTTTGATGAGATCTCTAATCTCAATAGGGTATGTGGTTGCTGGTTCTGGTTTATCACTTGTCACCGGAGTTGCTGTTGCGGCTGCGCTTTTCAATGTTTCGATAAATTGTTGTACTTGTTGTTCCAATTCTTCACAATCTTGAAGTTTAACGTTTAATTCAATCTGATTGTCAAGCTCTGTTCGGAATTTTTCCCAATCTGTATATTTGTTTGTAAGATTTAGTTTTCTGTTCTTTCTGGGAACAGCTGCATTCAGTTTTAGTAGTACTGGAGTGTGGTCAGACGTTAAACCAACTAAACTATCCGTTTCAATATAATTCGATGACACTCCTTTCGATATAAAGAAATCAATCAGGTCAGGAGTTTTGTTGCTATCAGTAGGCCAGTATGTTGGTGAACAAGGCGAATGAAATTCGCACTTTGCTTCTTTGATGGCTGTAAGCAATTCTTTTGCCTTGCCTGGAGTAATCAACCTTGACCCCCAAGCAATGTGCTTGACAATGAAATCTCCACCAATTATAAACCTTGGTCCGAGCTTTTTGAAAATATCCGTGAATTGTTGTTTTGAGATTGTGTGTCTAGGTGGGCAATATACAGCACCTACAGTTAAATCAGCTCCATTAAGGTTGATAGTAACAATGGAGGCTTGAATAAAAGTTTCTTTTATTTCTTCTTGTTGGAAGTGATGTATATTTTGTTTTATTATCAGCGCTGCACCTCCACGGGCACGGTCGCTGGGGTGCGTAGTCCAATAGGCCATATAACCCCTGATTTTTATGAAGCTCATATGAGAAAAGTGTGTTTCTGATATCAACGCAATACCTATGTTGTGCTCTCTTATAAATATTTCTAGTTTTTGAGCTCTTTGATTGAGTCCATTTGCGTTCCAAGTGATTATTCTTAGTAGCCGATTACTCATTGTCTTTATTTTTTTGAATTTCTTGGACGGTAGTTCTTGAAAATTTTCAAGTTTACCTACCCTTTCTGCTAGCTGGTTGATGCTTTTTTTGATGTTGTCCTGGAATGCACTGAGCATCTTCATCATATCCATGATGGTAGGCTCGTTATTGACAGGTTGTTGTTTGCTTTTATTATCTGTTTTCTCATTTGTGTGTTGTTAGTACCAGTAGTGGTTGGCCCCGCTCGCTCTGTCTTTTTGGATTGCAGTTTTTGAGTGACTGCAGTTTTCTTTGGATGCTGTGCTTTTAGTTTTTTTGATACACTGAGCATCCCTTGTAACTAGCTGGATGGCCATTCTCGTGGCAAAGTGCACATGTTGCTATGCTCTTGCGTTGTTTCGAGCACTGGGTTGTGTGGTGAGGCCCAGCACACTTAACACATCTTGAATTATAGTTGCAGACATTTTTGGTATGACCAAGCTGTTGGCAATTATTACATTGAGGTATCGATCTGACCTTTTTGGGTAGTTCAATCGATACTTTGCACCATAATAATTCTTGGATTTCATACACTGATTTGTTATTCTCTTTTTGAACTACATCGACATAAAACAATGGAAAGGCTTTAAAGATTTTATCTCCATTATTTGACGTGGTGCTTTTCCTGATGTTAGTTACCTTTACCACTTTATGGTTTAGTGAGCATAATTCGTTTGCAATCATATATATGGACATTGAAGCTGGGAGTCCTCTGATTACGAATCTAAATAGTCTCTCACTTTTTAGTTGGTAGGTATGATACTCTAAGTCTTGGCTTCTTACATCCGTCTTAAGGGATTGTAATTTCTCCTTAACTGCTCTGTATGCATTTTCTGTTTCGCATGTTATTTTTATGTCATTATTAGATAATACTTTGAATTGAATTTTGTCTTTCACTACAGACAAAATAGCATTTCTAAATGCATTAAAATGCCTTATATTCCTCACATTGATTGGTGGTGGCAGGGGAATTTTTCTTTCTTTTGTAACCGCATTTGTTGATTCACGAACTGACGTCATATTGCTTACAGTCGGTATTGTATTCTGTTTATGACTGTTATCAGTTTTTCTTTTCTTATAAACTGTAGAGGTTTCCGTTTCCAGCTCTTCTTCATCTGTACGGTATTCTGTTGGCAAAGGGATAATGGCGCATACCTGCGATTGCATTTGGTTTTCCATTGTGTTGATTTTGTGGGGCATTTGATTCATCATCGCTTGTTGTTGTTGGCACATAGCTGCTTGCTGTTGATATGCTGCTGCTAGCTGTTCATATGTCATGACGTTGCCGTTATTCGTATTACTTAGCTGGATGTTTTGTTGGTTGAATGATGTAGTGTCCATTATTAATATTATGTATTATTTTACACGTTTTTTTGTTTTGTTTTTTACACTTTTTTTGTGATTTACACTATTCACTTAGCACTATTGATAGAGAACCCGCGTTTACTTTCAGTTTTTTTGTTTGTTTTTTTTTTTTTGTGTGTGTATTCAATGTGTGGCGAGGAGCGCGATTTAAAACGTCTTTGCCGTTCGAACGTCAAGTGAACACTGATATATAATAAATGAGAATAAATGAGTAGTAAAAATATTGATTCCTTTTTTTTTTACAGCACTTCAAAAATTGCGTTAAATTCGTGCGTCTAGGCCAGAATACGCCCTTAAATGTCTATAATCGAATATGTGCTTACAATTTTATAAATTGCAACATCATTACTTTGCTAGATTCTATTGTAATACGGATGAACATCAATTTTTGTTTTATTGGTACTTTTAAATGTCAATACCAAGAGCAGGTCAAAGAAGATGGAGAAGATGAAGGAAGATGGTAGATAAATTGGCTTGGAATGTTTGTCTATTGTAAGCGTCGGGTCTACAAGTAACCTGGCAAATGCATTCAATCTTCGAGTTAACAGCAACATTCGTGGCCTAAGATGCAATTTTTCCTCTGTGTCTGCCTACCTCTGTAACCAGAAACCAGCAATCCTAGTACTTAGCGAGACTAGGGTAATAACTGATGCAGATATTTCTGATTTTACTATACCCGGTTATAAGTTAGTGCCTCTGTTCTTTCCACATCGTGATCTACCCACATATGTACATACGAAATGATATTGCTTGTCAGCTTCTGCCACAATATGGGCTTGTGCGGGTTCTCTATACTACACGGAGAACCAACCCATAATTTCAACCACAATTTCCGCCTTGATTCGACCGCTTTCAGCGCGTCATACCAGCCCCTATCCCACCGTTCAGTAATTCGCCTGCAATACATGTTTCCCAAAAGGACGTATAACTAAACTCATTATCCTATGCAGATAATGCATAACTGAGTTTAGCTGTCTTTTCGCCATACGGCAACTCCATTTCGCTAACCCATGAGATTTCCACCGGAAATCGCATCATGTCGGTTAGCAACAGCATAGTCTGATCAAACAACGCTGTTGCATAATTATGCAATCGCTGGGGAAATTATCAAAGCATTTAATTTAGTTCTTACGATCAGATTTCCCTAGCCAATTCTGCATCCTATTCACTTTCCCCAGACGTGCCATTCGCTGGGGATCAATGATCTCTTTTCGCAGGTGAATAGCACCAGCTACACTTTCCTCTCCTCCACAATTCTGTCTCCCTACAGTTCAATGCACTCCGAGATCACCACAGCCATCGCGCTAGGGCAGTAGGTCATCCCCAGAGGCTGCATTGATACAAGCACACAAGCTAAGCCAACCCCGAAGTTATTGCGCTCTCTCTTTTGTTCTTTTCTTCCTTCGCATGCCCAGCAACTGTCGAATGAAGTGCAAGCATTATTCACCCCACTGAGACATGCAACTGAATAGATTCATGAGAGAGCGCGATGATTATTGCTAATAGCCGTGCGTATGTAAAATCCAAATTTTCATCCCTAATTGGGATCAGTCGATAATCAACCACAGGAGCGTACAGACACATCGTTTTAGTCTGCTCAGGCATTGGACCAATTTTAAATTTCATCTTACGCGTAGAGTTTTACATTTACCACGAAAAGTCGGTTTAATTATCTCCAAGAAAACAGTTAAATTTTATTAATTAATTGGTGCACGTGGAATCATTGAATGATAAAAAAGGAACAAATTCAAAGTGTAAAATTGGGCATCGTTTCTCGTGCGCCAAGTACAAATAAATGTGTCAACTTTCGTGTCTCATCTTGAAAGTGTAAATTCGAAATCAATTGAGAACAATAAAAGAAAAAAAAAAGAAAATTAATTTCTATCTGTACCAGTTGGTGGTTCTGTGTTTTCTTTCCCCTCGGTGCCGCAGTTGTTAGTGGGAAGGAAGTGAACCGCGCGCCCGTGTCTGGTGCAAAACTTCTACCCCCCACAGGCTCTGCACCAATCCAAAATTTAAAATCTCGTGGCTAAAATTTCACGGTCGTAGGTATATCATACAATACTGCTTTTTTTACAGAAGCTCAAATTTGGATAGTTAGTGCCTCGGTTCTTTCCACATTGTGGTCTATCCACATATGTATATACAAAGTGCTATTGCGTATCAGGTTCTGCCACAATATGGGCTCTGCTCCAATTCCATTCCAATTCCAATTCCAATCCAATCAAAATTTAATTTCTCGTGGCTAAAACGTCACGTTCGTAAGCATATCATACATTACTGCCTTCTTTAGAGAAACCCAAACTTGGATAGAAACGCATCCTTTAACGAATTTGATGCTCTATCTGATTCTATCTATAAGACATTGACCCTATATTCCCGCACTGAAAGCGTTATTGCGGGTGATTTCAATTTGCATAACTCTCAGTGGCTTCGCCACACCGGACACACAACAGCTGACGGTCAGTATGTTCAGCTCTTTGCTGAGTCAAACAATTTGACTCAACTCGTCAATGAGCCAACACGGGTAGCAGATACAGAGGGTTATTCCGCCAACACACTAGCTCTGTTTCTCACTTCCCACCCAAACAAATACACTATTGAAGTTTCTTCGCCCGTGTCAGCTAAATTTCCTCTCACCAATAGCAACGCTAACGAGAAAACTCCCAACAGAACAGTATGGTTCTATGAGAAAGCCAACTGGGAAGGTCTGAACGACTTTTTTGGGAAGTTACATTGGTCGTTATTTTTCCTCAATAATGATGTTGACTCTATAGCGGACACATTGACAGACACGATTCTGTTTGGCATATTACTATCGGGTTTTCCAATACGGACTTTGTGAACGCACTCTTTCACCTATCATCGCACTGTCACTGTTAATTTATTCAGTAAACTCAACATTTTCATCCCGGTCAAGTACACGAACGAACAACGTCTGCAAATTATAAAAATTAAATACCGAAAAAAATTTGTCAAGTCCCTATTGGAAAACCCTATATTTATTGGCCCATAGGAGCACGGAAGTTCATGACCTCACTGACTCGGCTCCACCATCGTTTAATTGTAATGAAAATGTGTAGGCTTGTTAATATGGTTATAAAGCATCAAAAACAATTTTTTTGTTGGAATTTTTAAAAACAAAACGGCGGCTGTGTAGTGGCGTAAAGCTGACCCATTAAAGAAACTACGACTACTCTGAAGACTGTAATTTTCAACTGAAAAAACTATTTACGTTTAAAACACGCACAGCTTGTCGGTAAACCTCGAAACAGTGAAAAAAATTCAACAATTGGCAGAAGTTTGTGGCAAACTTTATGATTTTTCGACTTCGCAATAACAAATTAATTTTGCCGCATAAAATTCTAAAATATTTAGGATTACTGTTACTATTGTTGACTATTTATTGGCCTATAAGAACCCGGAAGTCCATGACCTCACCGAATCGGCTTGGCTATCATTCGGCGTCCTGTGTACTCTCCTTCCACGCTTGACCACCCGATCCGATCTCCTCAAGGTCAAACCTAACACTGTCCCCCCATCTCCTTCGCGGGCGTCCTACCGGTCTCTTTCCCTTTGGTCTACCGTCAAGAATTCTACACACTGTCCGACCCTTCTTAATCATCGCGACATGATTACTCCCAATACTGTAGGTTTGCGGTATAGCTCTTCCAATTCGTGGTTGTGGAGTTTCCTCCATATCTACCGCCAAAGATACCCATTTACCCACATCTACCGCCAAAGATACCCATTAGAACTTTATTCTTGAATACGCAGAATTTGTTTTCTTCCCGTTTTGTGAGAACCCATGTTTCGCATCCGTATAGAACAATCGGCATGATTGTGGTAGACACTTTTTCCCTTTCATTGGGATTGGGTGAACTCGAGCTATTTTCGAGGGTGTAGGAAATATCCTCCGTGCATAAGATAAGCGAAGGAGTCTGCGAAGAATCGGCGATAGTTCTGAAACACAGTTCTTAAAGGCTATCGCTGGTATTCCGCCTGGGCTGGTCACCTTCCTTCCAGTTGCCTGCCAATCCAGGACCGCCTGGCATGGAACCCCCATTGACTATCATTTAGAAGCCCGTTTCTCCCCAAATATCTAGTTAAATCGGCATCACCTTAGATAGCATAGACAGTAATGTTATCGGTCGGTAATTTTGTGGGAGACACTTTTTTCCCCTCTTCGGGATTGGCTGAACTCGAACGATTTTCCAGCAGGTAGGAAATGTTCTCCGTCCATAAGATAAGCGAAAGAGTCTGCAAAGAATCGGCGATAGTTCTGAAGCACAGTTCTTAAGGACTATTGCTGGTATTCCGTCTAGGCCGGTCGCCTTCCGTCCAGTTGCCTACAGTCCAGTCCACGTAGAATGCGCTGAATAGTACGTGAGGGAAATCTCACATCCCACATCCAAGACCGTACCGGTGCGATAAGTGGTGGCGCCAAAATATTGGGATCGAGGTTTGAATTCGCGGAAAATAAATTCGCGAACACATTCGTTTTATCTTTGGATTTGTGACTAACGTCTTGCTGCCCGTCACCAACGGAGGAAAAGAGGGGGATGTGAAGCTACTGCTGACAGCCCTTACCATTGACCAGAAGAAGCGCGAATCAGTCGGGCACTGAAAGTCACTCTGTCGTTGTAAATAAATTCGCGAACACATTTGCTTCATCTTTTGAATTTATCACTAGTGTCCTGCTGCCAAACACTAACGGAAGAAAAGAGGAGGAAGTGATATTACTGACAGTTCTTGCCATTGACCAGAAAGAAGCGAACCAGTTGGGCACTCAAGGAGTTTATTAGTCACTCTGCCGTTGTAATCCTTCTTCGCGGTATCAATCGCCTGGTTGCACGCGTTTCTGATCCTAACAAAATTCGTTCTGTTAACCTCGGTGGGATAAGAACGCTTTTGTTTGAAAGCTCCAATTTTTGCCGCCGTAATCTTCTCGCATTTTTTATCAAACCAAGGCTTATCAGATGAACTCCATTTGATGGATTGCGGAATGTATATCTCCATCCTGAGAAGAAAAATCTCTGTGACCGACTCCGCGCAAACGTTATCATCGGAATCTCCGAAGCACACCGCCGACCATGCAAAGAATGCGAAGAAATCTCGCAAATCGCCTCTGTTAGCAGCCCCATACATCCATACAAGGTGTAGCTGCTTAGGTCGGTTATTCGTTTGAACGGCAAGCGGTTGGGTGACCGATACCAAGCAGTGATCTGAGTTTCCCAGTGGAGCAGAAATCTCCGCGGTATAAATACTCAGTTCGGATGTCAAAAACAGATCCAGGGTGTTCGCATAATCGCATCGGGCATCCGGCACCCGCGTTGGTTCCTTCACGAGTTGAGTCTAGTTGTGGCTAACAGCGAACATCTCCGCCAGCCCCACAGCCTCGTCGGTTCTGTTAGAATGCACCAACTAGCCGGAATTATGTACATAAAAATCGCCAAGGTCGATAATTTCAGAAGCTGGGTGGTTGATCTGTGTCCAGTCGATGGTCCATGAAAGAAGTTCGAAGAATGTCATCAGTCGATCGTCATTCGGGGAGCGGTAAAGACAACAAAGAAATTTAACAGAGTTTCTCACCATGACCCTTAACCACATGATCTCCATGTTATTGGGTTCCAGCGCTTCCATCCTCTGGCAAGCCAGATCGGACCGCACAAAGATGCAGACTCCGCCCTTAAAACGAAATCTCGAATGTAAGTCGTATGTTACTTTTAAAGTGGAGTATACCGAGCTGCTACTGTACAAGACCATGGTCTTAGCAGTACTCATGTATTGTTCCGAGACCTGGATGCTCAATACAAGACACTCTGAACTCTTAGCCGCGTTCGAGAGGAAGGTCTTAAGGAGAATTGTATTGCCCCGTAGGTGAGGGAGGACGATTCCGGAGACGCCACAACCACGAGTTGTGTGCAATCTACCTTGAAGCTAATGTTGTAAGAAAAATCAAGCTTGGTAGACTCCGGTGGGCGGGACACCTAGCTCGAATGAGTGAAGAGGAAAGTCCTTTGTGGCAGGATGTATAGAAGGAGACAGCGCGGCAGACCATGTCTGTGATGGAGGAATGACGTAGACCAGGCCGCTCAGAACCTAGGAGTGCCAAACTCGATGACATCGGCTCGAATTCGGGACCGGTAGAGAGATTTGTTAAATAAGGCTATAGCGTTTGGGATTGATAGTGAAGAACGTGTGATTCGAACTGACGCTATGACAGTTAGAATCAACAAAAATTGACCAGTGCGTAACAAATCAGGCTACTGGCCGTGCTTAGAATTCGATTTTTAAACGCAAGTATAATTAACTGATGTGAATTGTTATTTTATCGCTATGGTATACGGCTCTGGTGGATTATGTTATTCGATTTTCGTTCTGTGTTCTTCACTATTTGCTTGTGTATTGTGTGTGTATCTGTTATAGATGCCACAAGGCCAAGACCGGATCCCAGTTGTAGTGCCGATGATGATGATGATGATGATGATGATGATGATGATGATGATGATGATGATGATGATGATGATGATGATGATGATGATGATGATGATGATGATACCGAGTTCAATGCAATGAAACAATTAAAGGGCGCCTTGGCACATGAACTAGTCCCACGAATTTACTGCAGAGATGCATCTACACGGCTGCATACAGGCCCCTCAAATGTTGTTTTTGGTTTTGGTGCTACACTGCTTCAAAAGTTTGATGGACAAGTTTTTTCCTATGATTGTTTGGAGTAAGAAGACATCACCGAGTGATTTAAGGCGCCACAGATACATTTTAGAGGTCAAAGCTGCTTATCTCGCAATTCAAACCTTTCGTCATGCCTGCTTGGGATCTTATTTAAGTTGGTGACCGATTGCATAGCGGTTACTGAGAGTGTGAAGAAGAAGAACGTTCATCGTGAAGTAGCACAGTGTATTTTGTGCTTTCATGATTTCAATTATCAAGTTGAACATCGCGCGGGTGAGTGAGAATGAAGCACGTCGATTGTCTCAGCCGCTATCCGGTGGATGTTCTTATTGTTACGTCGGAGATTTCAGTTCGTCTTAAAGTAGCACAACAAAAGAGAGTTATTATAAGCCATACTCGAGATACTAAAAAGTGGCCATTACGAAAATTTTAATTAAAAATGGTGAATCGTTTATAAGAAAGTCGATGGTAATGACTTGCTTGTGATACCCAAGTCGATGGAACGTGAAATGATCAGAGAAACACACGATGACCGCCGTACAAAAAAGGATACATGCCTTGCCGCAGCAATTCTGGATACCACACATGGCAAGTAAAGTCGCGCAACTGATCAATGCCTGCATTAGATGCATCATCAGCAACAAAAAGCTGGGCAAAAACCAAGGATACTTATATTGCATAGGAAAAGGAGATAAGCCACTGCATACGCTCCACGGTGACCATCTAGGCCCTATGCACTCTACAACAAAACAATACAAATTTATTATCGCAAGGGTCGATGCTTTTTCTAAGTTTGTATACCTATTTACCACGAAAACGACAGATTCCGAGGAAGTTATTAAAAAGCTGGGGGACTGGTCAGATGTTTTCGGCCACGCTGCAAAAATAATAAGTGACAACGGTTCACATTCACATCAAAGGCATTTGAGGAGTATAGTAAGTCAAATGCCATTGAGCATGTGTGTACGAGGGTTGCCTTTTATATTTCGGGATTAGAGAACAAAAACAAATATTGATCATCGAAAAACACTTTATTGTTTTTCAAAATATTCCCCATGAAGATCTATACACTTTTGCATGCGTTTGAACCAATTGTCGAAGCACTTTTGCCACTCTGATTGAGGTATCTCCAACACATGCATTCTGAATGCAGCAACCGCTTCTTCAGGTGTCGAAAAACGTTGAGCTCTCAGTTTGTTTTTTACGTACGGGAATAAAATGAAGTCATCTGTTGCCAAGTCAGGACTATACGGCGGATGGCCCATCAAATCGATGTTTTGGGTGCTCAAAAATGCAGTTGTCGCAGCCGATGTGTGAGAGCTCGCATTGTCGTGGTGAAGAGTGATCCGTCTTCGGCGGTTGGTTTTCCCGATTTCTTGGAAGACAACTGGCAAACAAATGGTTGTGTACCACTCAGAAATTCTGCGTTGTTCTAGTGGTACGGTTGCGACATGTCCAGTTTTTCCGAAAAAACAGGCGACCATTTGCTTGGAAGTGCTTCGTGCGCGAACAACTTTTGTTGGATTTGGCTCATCTTGAAACACCCAGACAGTCGACTGCTGTTTACTTTCGGGCTCATACGCGTAAATCCACGATTCATCACCTGTCACGATGTCATAGACGTGTTTCGAAGCACCGCGACCGTATTTTTTGAGCATTTCTTTCGACCAATTGACACGAGCCTATTTTTGGGCGAGTGAAAAATTGTGTGGGATCCAACGCGAACAAATTTTTTTGACAGTCAAATGTTTATGCAATATTGAATGTATGCTGGTCCCACTAACGCCTAAGGTTGTCTCAATCTCACGATATGTCACATGACGATCTTCCAATATCAGTTCGCGCACAGCATCAATGGTTTTCGGAACACAACTGATTTTGGACGACCTTCACGAAATTCATCTTGGAGTGAACTACGACCACGATTGAATTCACCATACCATCGATAAACACTGGTCCTTGATTGAGCTTC
Source organism: Microdon myrmicae (assembly GCA_963931805.1). Taxonomy (NCBI): domain Eukaryota; kingdom Metazoa; phylum Arthropoda; class Insecta; order Diptera; family Syrphidae; genus Microdon; species Microdon myrmicae. Next base: position 26,165,908 of record OZ007501.1, read on the forward strand.
ATCGCCAAAAATTGATTTAGTTCATCCATGCACTGTTGCTGAGTTAATCCACGCCGAAAGTTGTAAAAAATAATCGCACGAAAATGTTGACGATTTAATTTCATTTTTGGGCCGAGATGAATCTTTTAAGTTACTGTAAACAACACAAATAGCGCTCGTATGTCAAAACGTTCTGAGTGCGTATAACCTCAAAAATGTCCAACTTTACGACAGAGCTGTCAATTGCCGGATTGCAACGCTAGGGTTGCCAAATCCCGAAACATAAGAGGCAACCGTCGTACTACGGCTGGTGTCGCAAGAGGCAATGGAGAAATAGAATGCATCAACAGATCCATCTTACCTATCGTCTAAAAGCTATCTGCCGAAGATTCGTATAAGTGGTATAAATTAGTTGCTCAACAGAGAAGGCGCCGTTCGAGTTATTGTTCGGTATGAAAATGCAAATGAACTACGACCGAAAACGTAACAAGGCATTTAACTACAAGGAAGGTGATTTAGCGGTTGTGAAACGTATTTGTTACTTGGAAGAAATGAGTAAACCCTCCCTTCGGCCGTACGAGGTAATAAAAGTTAAATCCAACGGCCGTTACGACATGAGAAAGGCTGGTCAAATAGAAGGTCCAATTGTTTCTTCAACCAGCTCGAATCATATGACATTATGGAAGTACATCAACTAAAATGAGGATTTGCTGTCGTCTGGCTCAGAGACTGAGTGTCAGGATGACGGAATGTAAAAGGCGGTAATGGTGGGAGGTGCCATTGTAGGGTTTTAGTAGGTGTGTCTACACACGGGCACTAATTTCACTAATCCCCAACGCAAGTCTGCAGCGAACTGTTCACGGTTCTATACCAAGTAAATAAATGCACTGGAGTTTCCTTGTTTCCCTGTTCCTGCCCTCTCCGCAGCTAAAAGTGCATATGCAATGACAAGAAGTCTGTTTCGAAATAGTCTCCTAGATCACAAAGTTAAAATAATTTCCTACTCAGCATTTATTCGTCCAATATTCGTGTATGGTTGCCCGGTATGGTTCAACGTTTCCCCATCCTACATGGAAAAGTTTCGCATGTTCGAGAGGCAGTGCTTGCGTTCCTGCCTCGGGTTACATAGAACACCTGAGTCTCAATACAGGAAATTCTATCCTAATAAGACACTGTATGACAAATCAGGACTGAATAGGATCGACAGTTTCATTATCAAAATTATTCGTGGTCACACTGCAAGGAGTGCATACTACCCCAATGACATATACCTGGAGAATACACTCCAAAATTGGTTTATCCTACCAGAAGCGTTCCCTCTATTGGATAGAAAAGGTCGTATCCAAAACAAGCACGGAGTCCCTATTATTTACCACGCTTTTCGTGGTGCCAGGGACAAACGGATTCTTTATAACAGTGATATATCAAATGCTGCAGTTCACTTGCGATTTAGCATGGCAATAGGCGATCGAGATAAATCTATAAATGACCGATCCCATCCCAACTGGTGGTGGATTGACAATGAAGAAAGGATTTAATATCCCCAAATATAGTAAGATCTTCAGACGCTACGCCTTCCCTTCCCATTCCTCATTTCCCCTTTCATATTTATTTATTCTTCCTTTCATTTCCATTTTTCATTTAGATTCCTTTTCGTTTTAAAATTTCTTTATGTTAAAATTTTTTGTTTTTTTTTGTTATTAATTTTTTTTTGTAAACTTTTTTACCTTATATTACTTATAAAAAAAAAAAAAACAATACAGAGAGAACTTCGTGTTCTAAAATATTCGGGTAATAGAAAATATATAAAAATATAAAAATATTATTGTACGTCGAAAGGCATTACACAAAATTGTATCGTGTAATTTAGAGTGCTCGTGTAGAGCCAGTAAATTATTTTAAGAATAAGAAAAGATTGTAAAATAGGATTAGCATTTTAGTCCTAAGTCAATATTTGTTAAGTTATTGTACAATAAATGCGTTATTCAACAACAACAACAATAGATTTATCTTTTTTTTGTTTTGCTGTCACCAAAACTGACTTATTTCCGCGCACAACTTTATATTGGAAAATGTATTGACTCTAAAAGAATAGACCACAAACGACAAACCAACTTAACTCTCGTAAACTCAAAAGAGCCAAGCGAACGTAACTCTCGTAAACTCAAACCGACCGAGGTGGTGGTAGATATCTGACTCCTTGGGCGAATAAAATCTGACTCCCCATGCAACTCACATCCATCAGATTCAATGGTGGTGAATTGCCTCGATGAAGGAGGAGCAAAACGATCAACTTGGTGGCGGCCAATCGTGATCGAGCATGGGAGATTTTTCACATGGCGTATAGGGCAGTTCTGGCGCAAGACTAATGACCTTGCCCGAAAAAAAAAACAAATCATTATGGAAAATTTAACAAGCCTCAGGACTTGCTAAATACGGCCAAGACCGGTTCCCGCTTGTAGTGCCGATGATGATGATGATGATAGGTCAGTTCGATGCTCTGCAATGCAGACAATGATCAGCGGACACCTGATCAAACACTGCACGATCATCAGGGGCCGCGGCGATGTGGCCATAGATCGTTGATGATGTACGCCTGGGAACGAAAATAGGTTTTGCTTCAAAGTAAACAAAACGCTATTTCACAGGTCCAATGATGGGATGCACAATGTTCATGATGTGCCTATGTAGCAAAGGGTCATCATTGTATTTACTTAAGATGCCGTTGTAGGCGATATCTGCTCGTGACGATAGTTCGACCAGAGATTAGGAATCTATTTGCTTTAGCCGAATGGATCTATAGCAGAATAGGAAAAATTGTTCCTGGACGTTAAATCCACAGAAAACTCAGCGACGGTGTCTATGGGTTATTTGTTTGGGTTAGATAATGGGTCTTCATGGGGCATGAACGTGGGTAAACAAATGATCATGTTCATGCTTAAATCAAATGCTCGGTTGGGTTTTTTAATTTTTTTTGTTAGGCTTATCTCGGGAGAGGCGAACCTATAGCGTCGAGGGGGCGCCCCGAGATGTCATCAAATAACTGTTGCAGTTCTTTTTGAACAGTTGCAGGTTGTAACGTTCCGGGAACACTCGCGTGGGAAGGGAGTTCCACAGCTTCCCCGCTCTGTAACGGAACGAGTTCTGATACAAGGATGTTCGCGCCGTTGGGAGATGAACCACAAACGGGTGCGATCCGTCGGATTGTCTTGTCGAGCGCATATAGACCGAATTGCGTGGAACAATGCCAAGCATCTCCGAAGAACAGTACCCGTGATAATATCTGTAAAACAGACAGAGGTTGGCTACGCGCCTTCGATGTGACAGCGACTGTAGTCCCGACGTCAGCGCCGAGTCCCCGATTAGGCGGATCGCTCGTATTTGTACGCTCTCAAGTAGGTTGAGGGTATGTTTAGGAGCCGAGCTCCAAACATGAGAACAATATTCGAGCGCGGGTCTAATTTGAGATTTATATAGGAGAAGAAGTTGGGCCGGAGTAAAATATTTCTTGGCTCTAAAAAGATAACTCAGTTTTCCTGAGGCTGATCTGGCGATACCCGATACGTGTTTATGCCATGATACATTCCCATAGATCGTGACGCCGAGCAATTTCAAACTTTCCCCAGCCTCGAGGGACCGGCCACTAATCATCAGCTGTGGAACCGATGATCCAGTTTTCTTTGTGAATGTTGTATACTGGGTCTTCGTTGCGTTGAAGTCGACAAGATTGGCCTTTCCCCACTGCAGGACTTTATCCAGATCCTGATTCAGAGAGTCAATCTGTCTACATCTCAGCTGGTGCGACGTTGATGCACCAATCGGCCGATCACTCGAAAAGGAGGAAACAAGCGTACTATCATCCGCAAAACTGAACACTTTGTTATCCGTTGTCTCCAACAAATCATTTATGTGAAGCAAGAACAAGGTTGGAGCCAAAATAGAACCTTGGGTACCCCCGAATTAACAGGATACAGATCCGAACACTCGCCGTCCACAACAACCCGGATCGATCGATTCTCGAGGAAGCTCCTCGTCCAGTCGCAAAGCTGTTGAGAAAGAAATTAACGAAGTTTGCTCAGCAATGCCCCGTGCCAGACGCGGTCAAAAGCCTTGGAGATATCCAATGCGACCGCCCTTGACTCACCATGCCGTTCAATCGCAGATGTCCATATATCGGTTATAAGTGTCAAAAGGTCTCCTGTGGACCACCTGCCACGGAATCCGTATTGACGATCATTCAGAAGTCCGTTGCACTCCAAATACTTAACCAACTCTGTATTGATGACTTTTTCCATTACCTTAGATTAAATAGACAGTAATGCTATCGGACGGTAATTTTGTGCGAGACACTTTTTTCCCGTCTTTGATATTGGGTGAACTCGAGCGATTTTCCAGCAGGCAGGAAAGTTCCTCCGTGCATAAGATAAGCGGAAGAGTCTGCCAAGAACCGGCGATAGTTCTGGAGCACAGTTCTTAAGGACTATTGCTGGTATTTCGTCCGGGCCGGTTGCCTTCCTACAATCCAGTTCACGTAGAATGCGTTGAATAGTGCGCGGACGAAATCTCACATCCCGCATGGAGGACTGTACCGGCGAGATCACAGGTGGCTCCAAAAGCCCGGAATCGAGGTTGGCATTCGCGGAAAACAAATTCGCGAACACATTAGCTTTGTCCTTTGGATTCGTGACTAACGTCCCACTGTCTGTCGCCAACGGAGGGAAAGAGGAGGATGCGAAGTTAGTGCTGACAGCCTTTGCCATTGACCAGAAGGAGCGCGAACCAGTTGGGCACCGAAGGAGCTTATTGATCACCCTGTCGTTGTGAGCCTTCTTCGCGGTATCAATCGCCTGGTTGCACGCATTTCTGATTCTAACAAAATTCGTTCTGTTAACATCGGTGGGATTGGAGCGCCATTGCTTAAAAGCTCTATTTTTTGACGCTGTAATCAGTTCGAATTTTTTATCAAACCAAGGTTTATCAGACGAACTTCGTTTGATGGAATGTGGAATATACATCTCCATCTCCAGAAGAATAATCTCTGATACCGACTCCGCGCAAGCGTTAACATCGGAGTTTCCGAAGCACACCTCCGACCATGGAAAGGATGCGAAGAAATCTCGCATATCGTCCCAGTTACCAGCCCCATACTTCCATACATGGCGAAGCTGTCTAGGCCGGTTATTCGCTTGATATGCAAGTGCTTGCGCGACAGATACCAAACAGTGATCTGAGTTTCCCAGTGGCACAGAAACCTCCGCCACGAGTTGAGTCAAGTTATGACTTACAGCAAACATCTCCGCCAGCCTCCCAGCCTCGTCGATCCTGTTAGAATGTAACAACCAGTCGAAATTGTGCACACTAAAATCGCCAAAGACAACAATTTCAGAAGCTGGGTGGTTGATCTGTATCCAGTCGACGGTATATGAAAGATGTTCGAAAAATGTCGCCGGTCCATCGTCATTCGGGGAGCGGTAAAGACAACAAAGAAATTTAACGGAATTCCTCAGCACGACCCTCAACCACATGATGTCCATATTATTGGGTTCCAACGCCCCCATCCGCTGGCAAGCCAGACTGGACGGCGCGAAAACGCAGACTCCGCCCTTAAAACGGAATCTCGAATGCGAGTCGTATCCTGAGCAACGAAGATATGCCGAATCAGTTGACGAATCGACCTGGGTCTCAGTTAGGGCAAGGATATCAGGTTTCGGCGTTTACATTGGTATTGGTGAAACCGATGCCCCTGATGTTACAAAATGCCGTCACCAGTCGAGCGTGGGCCGAGCCTCGAGAGCTAGGCCGGTTATGCGATGACGAACCTCTCAAAGTTCCATTATTTATCATGATATCTGCATAATGTTCCCCCTGACATAGTCCCCCCCGGAGATCCGACTAGTTTACCTCCGGAATTCTTTATATCAGAAGGCACCATCATGACTTATCCCCGCGTCAGTCCGGGCCATCAGCCACACATCCAAAACACCGTGGAAGATTTTTCTCGGCGATATCGCGGAATGTACAGCGTGACGGGGTGGTATCTCACCTTGGGACCGACTACCACCTAACCAACCTTTTCTCGAGCCGGTCCATCAGCCAAGCTCCGAAAGATGGCCAGGGATTTCTCCCGACCATTTCACGGAGCCTAAAGCTTGATGGGGTGGTATTTCACCGGGCGCACAGGGTGTTGGGACCCCGGCTACCATTCGGCCTTTAGTCGCCTCTTACGACAAGCTGGCCTAGCTGTGAGTATATTCTAACGCCATACTCACAGGGCTATAATGATTAGGAAATTGGTCGCAACTCAGCGAACCTTAGGGGATAGATAAGATATATAATTATGTATGGTAGAAGCGACTCTCGGTTGCAGCTGTGTCCGCAATACGCAGGCCAGCGTTTGTTTATCGTTAATTGATGACAAGCTGAGCCGATAGGAGATGTAAACTGGTTCATGGAGTATGAACCAGAAAAGTTCGGAATTATGTATGCCGTCGGAGAGACTTCCTTTCAGGTATGAAAAATTCTGCTGGGAGCTTACGCTGCACAAAATTGCAGGTAGGTATGGTGTCTTGTGGGTGATGGAAAAGACAGGTTAAGTTGAGGAAGTGGGTGGTTCTTGAAGAAGACTTTATAGCACCCCCACACTATCATTGCTCGCGGAAGGTTGTCAAGGTGTCAGCAGTAAACGCGCGGAAGATAGAAAAGGTGCGAGAGTCAAGCCGTAAAGAAGTCAAGTGGAGTCGGTATTACCGCTGTTCTTTTGTTGCTTCATATGTTGTGCGGGATCGAGTTGGATTAAGATTATCTTGGCTTTCTTTTGTTTCGCGTGTTATGCATAACTATTAAACTAAACATTTTACATGTATTATATCTAAGGTGAATTCCTTAAAGTGGTCAAAATTGATGTTTCTTAAACCCATTTTTTTAGAAACAACGATTTCCGTAATTTTTTGAACATATCTTTCATACGAATTACGACTACTGTTCTGTACTCTCAGTTGGACTTGCAGGTTTTTGAGTGTAGATTTATTCGGCCTTATCCAATCTATCTCTTTGACTTCTTCTAATAATACTGTGGATTAATAAACCAGCGCTTATTCATAGATAATCAATATTGTAAATGGTTTCCAATCAAGTTTTTACAGAATCCTGACGGTATACTCTATCTGTCATATGAGATGTATTCAAATTTACGTGAAATGTTGGGCATGCTTCATGGAACTTATTCATCTACATGTTTTTGCATCTACTGAAACAAAGATCAGTATTATAAACTTGCGTAAAGAGCTCTATGCTTTTTGGGAGACTGTGGAAACTGATATTAGCTTAAGAGGCAAATTATGTAAATTCACACTATGATTTTGGTTAAAACACTAAAGAAAGTCATATAAATGAAATGAATTAGTGCACTCTTTTAATAACAGTAGTAATCGTCGGTTACGTTCACTAATTTCTTGAGTAGTAAGTTGTATCTCTTGTAGCTATCCGCAGTACCTGTAAATTGAGGGATGATCCATATCAAGTTCAAGTGACGAAAATGCCATTGAAATTTTTGTCGTCAGGTAGCTACACATTATCATCATTTAAAATACAGCCAGTTCCATAATGTGAGATGTAGTAGTCCATCAAAGCTCCAAGTCCTTACACAAACCTTTAATGCTGTATCTCACAATTTTTATGAGTTAATGTGCAGTTGCGCAGTAGAGTGCAAACGAATTTATTGAGAGCGCTTCCGCAGTTGCAGGCAGATATAGAAAGGCTAGCAGTGTTGTCCTATCCTAATGCCGGTGAGAAATTTCACATTTTACAATGCTGCTCAAAGGCTTGCAGTTGATAAACGGTACGTAAACGTTGCAGGGTGCAGCATCGGGATGGACTCGAGGACTCACTTCCAATGATTTGCCACGCCAATTTTAAATACCCACCCGACAGAAATTTCTACCTTTTTGATCTTGACGGGAGTTTAATAACTTAATGTTGACATTGGTTTGCTGAGCTTGATACCAATTCGATGTTATTTTATGATTAAAATAAGAACACCATAACTACAATTAATAAATAAAACAATTGAAATGAAACGATGATCGAGGAATAAAAACAAAAAAGAAAAGAATCAGAAATTGAAGATCCTTCAGGCAAACGGTGCACTATCTTGTTTGGTACCAATCAAATATAGAGAGAGAAAACATGGAAAACATGAAAAACAGACAACATGGGTAACTTAGGAAAAAAATGACAACATTAAAAATCAGTTAAAAATTAGAAAGTATATTCAACGAGCTCTTGATGTCAAAAGAAAGTGCGAAAAAATGTTTTTAGTCTCCATTTGATTATAAATACTTTTTCCAGAGTAAAGCTACTTTCAAATTGATAATTTTATTATTCGTATAGGTCATTGCAACTTAAGTGGCCGTTTCCTTGTAGGTTGAAGGGGAATACTACGACACGAAATGGTGAAACTCTAGATTTATTTACTAAAGCAAAGACACATTAAATAGCTTGATCAATCTACAGCACAGGTGGTCAATTCTTGTATACACTTGAAAACGTGTGATTAATAAATGCATTTAAAAACTGTAAAAAGGATTCTAATTCTGTTCCGTTTTTATTGATATCAATTAATGGTTATTCAAATAATAAAATAAAATAAAAATAATAATACAAAAAAAAAACCTACGTCAGTTGAACGCGTACTGATCTTCATAAACCAATAAAGTAAAGTTAATAATATCAAACATAGTTTTTAGTACTTAAATTAATTTGTTTTTTAAAGGGAAATGCTGTCCTTTCGACTCTTGAATGTGGGGGCGAATGAAGAAGTAAGGAAAGGAAGTACTGATGTACTTCTTCTGTCTGGATTGTGATAACTCCTCATACGTCATCATCATCAGGCAAAGCCAAATTAATTAATGCAGTTCGGCCAAAATCAGTTTTTAAATCTTTTCGAGCACCTGTAGCCTTCTTCTGGGTCCGCTTAATCGAATATGGAAATTGAATTCCAGCTTATGACAAATATACGTCATGTGGATTATACCCATCTTGGATGGGGTGAAGTATTTCTTGCACCTCTTAACCAGTAACTGTTTCGATCTTGTTGGAAAATACATCCAGTACGTGCGTCGTACAAAGTAAGCGATGACGAATATAATCGTCAAACCCAGAGTAGGTTTGATATGAAATTATATTGCAAAGAAATGGCTTTTATATTTTTTATTTCGTTATTTATTTCATGTACATTTAATCATTTATTTATATTAACATAAATAGAAACCAAAAAGGGACAGCAGGAGAATGCAGGAAACTGCACAACCAGGCATTGGAAGCGGCATACCGCAAACCTACAATAGTGAGAGTAATCAGGCCGCGACGGTTAAGATGGGCAGGACGTGCGGCGAGAATGGGCACGATAGGACCGTGCGTAGAATTCTTGACGAAAGACCAACGGCAAAAAGACCGTTAAGGCGGCCGTGACGGAGATGGGAGGACAAGGTATGGTCTGACTTTGAGAAGATCGGATCAGATGGTCAAGGGAGGGAGGAGAGTGCACAGGACGGGGATCGCTGGCGCAGCCAAGTCAGTGAGGTCATGAACTTCGGGGTTCCTATAGGCCAATAAATAATATAGGAACCAAAAACACCAACAATATATTTCTTGCTTTAATTTCTTATAATAGAATAGAATTCTGCAAAACATAGTAGTATGCATAAGGTAACTTCACAAGTTGAACACCAATACATCGATGTTTTTTAATGTTATTTTTATAACAATATGCAAACCTTCGTGTGGATGTAGCTTTAAAACTGGAGTGTATATAGCCAGGTAAATGTTACCCGATTAGACGTGTAGAATAAGATTTAGCTTGTCGCCTTACAGTTGTACTGTAGTCCTTCGAGTCAGGCGTTTTGGTAACAATAAGGATGCTCACCACTAGATCGTCGAAACCGAATAAGATGCCAGTGCGCCTCACTCGGGGAGCATCGATTACCCAACCCGGACCATACCAGCTCTCTGCACAGGAGAAGAAACCAACATATTCTAGGGGGGAACTGCCAAGTAGAGGAACCACCGTTTTCATTCCTAAACTCCTACCTCCCACACTCTCTACAAAAACCGACAGAATAACTCCTCTTACCCTCTATTATCAGAACGTAAGAGGTCTTCGCTCAAAGGGCCAATCCATTCTGAAAACCCCCATGCCATACCCGTTGACATTTTCGCTTTAACGAAACGAACTTAAACCCAGCATTCACATCCTGGTCCTGTTTCCTCCCTCATTCACCATCTTCCGCGATGACCTCCTCAATCATACTACTGACTTTTCCTCCAGTCGAGGACTGCTTATCGCTGTCCACAACAGCCTCGAGTCGTCACTTGTCGCTCTCCCTACCTCCTCCAAGCCGGACTTTGTGACTGTCAAAATCAGTCTTCCTTGGAAATCAATCATTGTCATGTGCTTCTATATCCTGCCACTCCACTTTATTGAAGTTTACGAGATAGCTCTCAATGGTATCGACCATATAATCGAGCCGAGTAATTGCCAGGATAACATCATCATCTTCAGGGATTTTAATCTTCCACAACTCAATTGGGCTTTATCTGACGATCATTCATACTTCACCTCCCACCCCACCTCGGCCAAGGAATGTCTTTTCATCGATCGACTAGATGACTCTTGTCTCTGTCAGATCAGCGACGTTCGAAACCTCTTGAGTAGGTAGCTAGACCTAGGACAACAGTCCCTATCAGTACATCTGTCTGACCCAGCCCCTTCTCCTTACATCTTCAGACAACCACCCCCCCCCCCCCTTCTCCTCTTCTCGTGACCTTCTTCCGAGTTCACTTGCCCTCCTCCCCCACCCAATATAACAATAACTTCGCCTACGAAAGCTAATTTTCGCCTCATCAACGACTACCTAGGCCGCTTTCGTTCAACAACTACGATCACCTATCTGTTGAAGATGGCAGCACCCATTTATTAAGTTAAGTTAGGTTCTTTTAAATAAAATTGAAAAAAAAAATTATGTAGGTTACATTTTAAGAAAAAAAACAACAACAAAAATTCGACACAAACTTTTCCAAATTATTCTCTGTCATTCAAATAATCAGTAGTAGAACAAAGTTCTGTCGCCGAAAGGCGAATTATACAGTAGTTATGTAATGTTTAGCTTAGAGCTTTTGCGAAGGACCAGGAAGTTATAATATAAGATAATTAAGCTAGAATTTAAACATTTTTTGTCTAGCATGTAATTTAGAAACTAAGAAGATAAGAAGAACATAAAAAGATGTTGTAAAAATGAAAATGAAATTAATCCTTTATTTTATTTTCCTGTCCGTTCCCTACTCTAGACAAAGAACATTAAACTCTCACCCTCCATGGTACAATCACAAGCTTCGCTCTCTGCGTAATAAAAGGAATAAGTTATGGATCATTTTCTCTCGCTATCGAACTATACCCGACTACTCCAACTTTCTTGGCTGTTACCTCCAATTCGCCGAACTTTTCAACACTCTTTATCGTAACTATCTTACCAAAACTTAGACTTAGCTCAAAAATGACCCAAAAATATTCTTCCAGTTCGTCAATCATAAACGTAGATTCGACGAATACCCCATATCGCTTACCTTAAACTCTCATAGCTCATCTGATCCTATTACTATTGCCAACTTCTTCGCCACTCAATTCAAGCAGTCATTCACTAATGACTCCTTTGTTCCTGACCCGTCGTACTTCAACTATCTACCCAACTTTTCCCTCGGGCCCCTTCTCCACAATTCCTTTGATCTGGCTTTAATTGAATCCAAGCTACTGGAACTCAAAGACGAGTTTACATCGGGCCCTGATGAAATCCCTGCAATCCTCCTTAAAAAAATGCTCATCCATTCCCTCTGCTCCCCTCTCACTGATCTTTAATCTCTCACTCTCTCAAAGCGTATTCCCCCACATTTGGAAAACCTTCTTCATAAACCTCATTCACAAATCTATGTCGCGAAATGAAGGATCCCAACAACGATGTCGCGAACTACCTCTCCATCGCCAAACTGTCCCACTTACCTAAGATTCTCGAACGCATTCTATTCGAATCTCTTAGTTTTCGTTGCAAAACTTTTATTTCATCAAGGTAACATGGGTTTCTCAATGGCTAATCAACTACAACCAACCCCGTTGAGTTCACTTCCTTTACACTCTCAACATTAAAGCACGGTAACGAGGTTGATATGGTCTTGACCGACCTCAGTAAAGTATTCGACGAAATCTCCCACAATCTAATCCTCTTCAAAGTATTCGCCCTCGGATTCGAACCTGGATTTCTGAAATGGATTTCTTTCTATCTAAACGATAGATAGAGGAGATCGGATCTGATGGTGGAACGTGGAAGGAGAGCGCACGCGATAGGGGACAATGGCGGAGTCGAGTCGGTGAGGTCATGAACTTTCGGCTTTCTACAGGCCAATAAATAGTAATAGTAATAGTAGTAAATGCCAATTTATAGCCTTTTTCTGGAAGCATATTCACTAGTCCTCACGTTCCTATAGCCTTTATAACCAACCCCTGACCATTGTTCAATGTATTCGAGATCTTGGGATCCTTTGCGGCAGGAAACTTAACTTCCTCTCTCACATAGGTGAGACGATCTGGAAATCCAACTCTACCCTCGGAAACGATGGTCTAAGGAATTCTCCGACTCTCACGTTACTCGACCCCTTTACCCCACCCTCGTCCGTTCACTGCTGGAATGTGCTAACCAGGTATTGTCTCCTTACCACAAGATTCGTATTTGTCTCGGGTTTTCCAATAGGGACTTGACAACTTTTTTTTCTTAAATAAAACGCAAACCATTTAAGATATTTCAAAAACTTTATTATGGACTTGAAGCACGATCAAAATATGTATGAATGGAACTCGACTTCGTTCATATGGCCACCGCGGCCACGTTTGCAGCGGTCGATTCGTTGGACCCAATTTTCGATGACTCGGTCACACATTTCGGCCGCAACGGCCGCTATTTCGCGTTCGATGTTAGCTCTGAGCTCTTCCAACGTCGTCGGCTTGTTGGCATAGAGCAATGACTTGACGTAGCCTTAAAGAAAATAGCCTAGAGGCGTTAAATCGCACGAAGGAGGCGGCCAACCGACTGGCCCATTTCTTGAGATAACACGCTCATCAAACTTACTCTTCAATAAATCGATTGTATCGTGTGCTGTGTGGCTTGTGGCACCTTCCTGTTGTAACCACATGTCGCCCAACCCCATATTTTCCAATTCGGGCCAAAAATAATCGGTAATCATGGCGCGATAACGATGGTCACTCACAATAACGTGACGATCGTTATCGTCGACGAAAAAATATGGCCCAATGGCGCCGCCGGCATGTAAACCGCACCAAACAATTATTTTTTGTGAATGAAGGAGTGATTCATGAAGCACATGTGGATTTTCACCCGACTAATAACGCATGTTTTGCTTATTGACGAACCATTGAGCCAAAAATGAGCTTCGTCACTGGAGATGATTTTGCGATGAAATTCATCATCTTGGCGCATCTTTTCCAGAGCCCAATCGGAGACGTACGTCGCTTCAAATGGTCCATCGGCTTCAATTCTTGAGTCAGGTTTATCTTGTATGGGTGTAAACGAGATCCTTACGCAAAACCTCGTCTTCGGCTTCATATTCGACCGGTGACTCTATTAAATTGTTGGGAACATTCGGTACAGGCGGTGGCAAGAGAGGATTGAACATTGTCATTGTTACCCGAGGTCGAAGGAGCTTCTGGAGCACTGGCCAAACGTATTAAGCTCCTAGGCCCTTCTAGTACGAACATCTCTTTGTCCAATATAAAAAAGTCCATTATCCTTCGGCAACCAGTTGCAAACGCCTCAACTTTTAATTGGTGTAAGTTTAGGATGTACAAAACTGAACCATTGTGCGTGACAACATATTTATTGAGATACATGTGAATCGTGCGAAAGTTTGCTACGGACGCCTGAACGGCAGCGATATTTTCGACACTTCGACCATCCCGTTGTCTCACTGGCACGGCAACATCACACAACGAATATGTAGACTCAAATTATTGCACTAAACTTGTTATTGCCTGTCTACTAGGGCGAGAATTACGACCGAAAATTGGAGTTAACGGTCTTAAAGTTGCGGTCACCGACTCCAAATTTCGGTAATAAATTTTTATAATTTGCGGTTGTTTGTTCGTGTACTTAACCACGATGAAAATGTTGAGTTTACTGAATAAATTGACAGTGACAGGATGATTAATGAAAGGGTGCATTCACAAATTAAATCCAAAGTTGTCAAGTCACTTCCTTCTGTTCGCTCTCCAAGGGGTAACATGGGAAAACCCCTTAGTGCTTCCCCTGTACATTAACCGCCTCAAATTAATCAACCTCAGAACCCTTGAGGAGCGCAGGGTCGTGGCTGACAATATCCATTCATCGGGTCCTCTCTGGCTCGGTCGGCCGCGCCTACCCCCTTAACTTAATTCTTCGAAACAGAAGCCCTCACAAAATGCGTAATCCCCCCCCCCCCCCGGTCTAATCGAGCTCCTTTCGCGGATGCTGAGAAATGTCAACCCCAATTCCACCTTGTTCGACTTCGACCTCTCTGCCCATACTCTCAAGTACCACCACTAAACTATTCTTACCACCAATCTTAGGCGGCGCTTCTACACTCTACTATAACCTGCCTCCACTTCTCCTTTTTTTGTTCTGGTTATGTGTGGAGGAAGTATGTACCAGCAGCTTCCTCCTACATCATATATATGTTCCACCGACACAATAGCAAAACGGCAAACAATCACCAGACGGGAATGAAAAAATAAACACAACATTTATTATAGTTGAAGCAAATTTTTTATTTTATTAGTTAGCCGCAGAGTAAATACAAATTAATAGATGTACATCATCAGAGTAAACACAAAATTAATAGATGTGCATCATCAGCATCTAGTTCCAGAAAAAAAAGGAACTGGTTCGTAATATGCGCACTACACCTTAATTGATAATTGGATATATGCACTATTTAAAATCTTCGTTGACGGGTGAAAACCCGCTATTCTTACAACTCTATGCACTCGACTCTGGTGTGTATTATCTTCGCGTCTCCGGAGAGGGGAGTGACGCGTGACCGTTTTGGTCCGCGGTTGTAAAAGGACTCAGCGATAATCATCTCGTGCAGAGATGATTCGCTTATTGGGGTGAGTTTATGGTCTCGTGGTAGATATCCGCTCCAATAAGGATATCGTTTTTACCTACTACCAGAGAAACGTAAAGTCTCTCTTGGTGGTATGTGTGCAATCGTATAGATCTGTGTGGTTTACACGTGCTCGAGAGCACCGGGTAACCGAAGCAGACAGACGGTAAAGACAAAAGGATCGAAAAAATCGTCGTCTATGGAGTGCATCGCGTCTAAATAAATAGACAACGATACAGCGAAGAAATGTGGTAAAAGAAAAAATGAGACGAGGGCATCATAAAAGTCTTAGATGAATGATGCCCTTGTGTAAATATGCGAATACACATTGGGAAAAGGTGCTAATGAGTTGGTGGGCGAAGCAAATCCCTTGCTAACATTTGTATATGCAGGGAAATCCGTTTGTGGGAAACGGATTCTATGTTTGCATTGTTTATGATTTGAATTCAATTGATGCCAAGGGACGCGGAATGCGTATTTGCTTTGGTTTGCACATTGTGCGAGTCAGAGAATTTTATTGCTGGGAGGAAAAGGTCGCCGGCCAATGTGTACGTAAAGAAATTTATCGTGCACATAACGAAGTTGGAAAATAGACGGCGCAATATTTATGATCCCTGGTGAAGGTCACATAATATGTGAACCGAGGTTTTCTTTGCAGTGATATGCTGTTTGGAACAGAATTCTTAAAAGGAATTTTGAATTCAAATAAATAAATGCAGGTAAGAATTCACTTACACCTGTAATAGATCCAATTCATATAACCTAAAGGTACCTACCTTTAGGTTATATTAATTGGATCTATTTGATGCGTGAAGCATTTAAGATGCTAATGCGAATTGCATTAGCGAAAGCTTATGCAGACTGGGTTGTGGTTATGGGGGTTTTTAAGGTAAGTGTACCGTGGGGTTTGGCGGCACCGCTACAGTTATCTTAAGTTAAGCCTAGTTAAGGTAGTTCTTAAGTTCTCTAGTTTGTAATTTAGATATACTTTAGATGTAGGTAATTATGTTGCTGGAATTAAGCCAATAAATGAGGTGGTTGCCCCACTAAACTTAAACTTAATTTAAACTTAGATGTAATGGTAAACGGTTTCACAGATTCATATTTTTCTCAACAAAGAAAAAAAAAGGTTGTTCCTAAAAACAAAAACAAAACCAAAAAAAAAACCAAAAACAGTGCACACCTATCTATCAGATTTTGATAATTAGATTAGCGATCCGACCAATTGCCTTTGGTCTTAGAAAACGCGACCAAACGTTGTTGTTCTTTTGTAAGCTTATTCAAGCCGAAACTCTTTGTTTTTCCTAGAAAGTAAAGTGCCTTATATAGTATATAAAATAAAATAACAAAAACGGGGTGTTAGTTAACATAAGTACCCCATAAGAAAAGGACAACCTAATAATTCTTCTTAAACGACCACATCTTGATGCAATGATCTTACGAAAACACTTGTACCTGACATATACTTCAGCTTCAAGAACTGTTTTTGAAGTGCCAATACTGTTTGTCCAAATGATAGCGATACCGCGGTTAGATTACATTAGGTGCCTGTGATTCTAACACTTGGTTAAGCTACAAGATGTACGAATATTTCCGAATGGTTAATTAATAATAATGTTGCTGTAGTTTTTATATCCAGTTATATTAAAAAAAATATATAGAAAATTTATTTTTCCTGATGAACTCCAACTTTGTTATTGTTTAAACAATTATATTTTAATAACAAGTAATAAATGCGTCGCTCACGGATTTTCGATTAATCAAATCAGTCCACTCAATAAATTTATCTCTTTCTTAACATCAATTGGACGATGATTTATGATTTTAGGCACAATTTGTGACGAGAGTTTTTGATGTAATTTTAATAGGGGCATTCAGTAGCTTAATCAAGGTTACAAAATTGATTTCCGAAAATAAAGTTTTGATTCCTGTATCTATATACAGATGAGGATAATGACTACACGCTCATATTCTAAGTTTAAGGGACCTAGGCTAGAAAAGTTTTAAAATTTTGTTTCTATTTTTTTCTTATTTTGTTTTTACTTTTCCTAAAGTGCGGGAGATGATATAATTTAATTTTAATTTTGTTTTAGATACCTTGCTCCGCGTTTTTTGCGGTGTCGAAAATTCCTCTTTCGATTTCCGTCGCTTATCTTTCAATATCATGCGGGCAGCTGCGAACGCCATGTTTTAAAATAACACTCTTAATTTGCAACTAAAGCACTGATTAATAGTTTTTAAGCACTATGTATATTCTATGTGTATGTATATACAGAAAATTAAATAAGTTCGAATTATAATAATTTCACACCGAGCCAATATCACGACGATCTATGAAAAATTTGACACGAATCCAAATTTCATATTTACAAGCGTCTTCTATACGAGATGACAGGATGGTAACAATAAATGTAAGCAGTAACGAAGGAAATCAAATAATGTCCTTAATCCACTAAAGATGGTTGATATATTCGTATATAATAAATATGTATTAAGTTGTAGTATATGTCGACATTCAAGTCAACCGAATTTATTGTTTACCACCAGATTAAGAGCACTTCCACAAATGTATCTTTATAATTTTATGTGGTAGGTTGAGTATCCCAAAAGATTCCGGGATATAATAAAGTCTCCATGTTTTGTACGATTGAGAGCCATAGGTTGCGGCATATAAAATATTAATAACGATCTTAGTAGCACTTGCACGGTCTTACAGATTGTTCGTTTAAGGTTTATGCCAAAATTCAAATACCCAAATGAAAAGCTGTTCGGATACGGTATAGTTGTCAATCATTTACGGAACTCTTCAATACCACTGTCTACAATAACAAGGTATGCTTCAAATAAACCAACTTGATTGTTGTTAGTTGATATTAGGATTCAATTTAAGTTGTCTTAAATTTTTCTTAATGTCCCTCTTGATTGCTTTATAAAGGCGGTGCAATTGGGGATTTTTCTAATTCAAAAGGTATCAGAGTTTATCACGTGTAGAGCGCCGAAAGAAGCTTATTTAAAATCGCATTTTATGGCAAACTTCCATATTCTGTCGAATGCCGAAATGTGATGTGACTTCGTATATTAGCCCTTGTGGGGAGTTTCAAACTAATCGGCTTGATACTGATCAGCCTTTCAAGATTTCAGTGCCAGATGTTGCATCAATGCTTCATTTTGTTGCCCGAAAGTTACTGTTTGATTTCACACTTGCACTCGTTATCGTTGCCTGTTCCGCATCACACCACCAATTGTCACTAGATTATTTATCTGGTAGTTTTTTTTAGTCTTCGATAGGCTGAGCCTTAACACAATAATTTAGATGCCCTTCCGGAGTGCTGTCGGTCAGTGGTGGGAGTCAATTCGATATTCATAATACCACCTTTGGGATTCAATATAATCAAGGACCCTTTGGTTCAGTTTAAATTCCCAAGATTCGCATTTACCACGAATGCTCTGAATTTAATTTGGAAACCGAAATGTTGTTGGTCCAGTTCGAGCCGAGTGAAAGTGATTCCACTTGTGTGGTTTTCGAATAAAATTTCACCGACAAATTGACGCCACATTTAGGCGTTTCTCCTGCAGTCATCTTCTGCTGTGTGCAAATCTCTAGGAATATTGCTGTTCTCTTTGGTATTGCTTTTTTTCTGAATCCGTTTTGTTGTAGTCGCTGTTTTTTTGAAGGATTTACCTTCAACTGCGCACTGCTGCGTTTTTGTCGCTTAGATGGTTATGTGTCCTTTGCGTATTTCTTGTGTTGCGTTTTGGTTTTTTTTTTCCTTTTGCTGTCCTCGTTTAAATTCAAGAAGGATGCAATTCCGTTTCGGAAGGAAAACGTTGAATGGATTGTATGTTGAGAGTCAAAGAAAATGAATGAATCCTCTTTTCTTTGTTTTTGTCGCTGCCGTGTGTGAATACAGAGCCAATTGTATAGTTGCACTCTTGACTTTTATAAAATCTAAAGTATACTCGTCATGCTCTGGCTATTACAATTGGTTTTCCAGTGAGTGGTGATCTAGTTTTAATTATTTTGCTGCAGGTTAAGAATTTAAAATCGTCGCTGCACTAGAATTAGAGATACAAAGGAAAAGAGAAGAAAAAACATGCACATAGACTATTGAATAAGTAGTTTTAGAGGGAAACTAAGTTTTCCACTGTCAAGCATACCGGTGATCGACAAATTTTCAAAACTAAAAGTGATATAATACCAAATTTGGCTTCTGTAGGATTGGGACTGTTTACTAGTTTCCACATGGTGCAAGGGTAATAACCTTGCCCGGAAAAACAAATTATTATGGAAAATTTAACAAATTTTACGTGCTAAATAAGGCCAAGACCGAATCCCGTTGTAGTGCCGATGATGATGATGGTGACTAGTTTCCACATTCTTCAGAACAAGTTGTGAAGTAAAGAAGTAAAACAAAGAAGCACAGTCTACATCTGTTTTCCTTTTTCTTTTTTCTATAAAAAAAGCATACATAAAACTGATTCTAAGGTATTGTGAAGGTTCTCTATATTACGCGTAGAACAAACCCACAATTACAACCCAATTTCGCCTGCTAACTGCGCACCACCTCAACCCCAATGTTACGGCCACAACCACTCATCCCATAAAACTTACCCCTTTGGAGCCAGTCTCCACCACTAATGGCGATACACGGCAAAAACATCCACTTGATGGATGTGACACTACCTAAACAAAAACATTAGGCCATACAACAGATGGTCCCACATAAATGGATAGCAAGTAAATCGAACTAAACGTTCAATTTGCGCTAATCAATTAAACCCCAAGCAAATTGAACTAAACGTTCAATTTGCTCACATAAAAAACTTGGAAATATTATCATTGAACCAAGGATTCACCACAACAAACCCTAAAAGCCAAATATGCAGGCCAGATGCCGTCATTCATACAATGCCACTGAGAATCATAAAAATGCGCACCAGCAATTTTATGATCCCTCAGAAAAATGGTTACCTACAACCATTAAAACAACCAGCGTCAGTTTCCGTTTTAACAAAACTAAGTTGAAACAAACAACAGGCAATAAAACAAAATGCACGTTCGCCTGGGCGCTATTGATCTGTTCTTTCAATCGGTTTCCCACGGAAAAAATCGTTGCCCATTCGGTTAAAGAAAATAACAGGCGCAATAAAACCACTACGAGGGTTGCCTTTTATATTTCGGGATTAGAAAACAAAAACAAATATTGATCATCGAAAATCACTTTATTGTTTTTCAAAATATTCCCCATGAAGATCTATACACTTTTGCATGCGTTTGAACCAATTGTCGAAGCACTTTTGCCACTCTGATTGAGGTATCTCCAACACATGCATTCTTAATGCAACAACCGCTTCTTCAGGTGTCGAAAAACGTTGACATCTCAGTTTGTTTTTTACGTACGGGAATAAAAAGAAGTCATTCGGTGCCAAGTCAGGACTATACGGCGGATGACCTATCAAATCGATGTTTTGGGTGCTCAAAAATGCAGTTGTCGCAGCCGATGTGTGAGAGCTCGCATTGTCGTGGTGAAGAGTGATCCGTCTTCGGCGGTTGGTTTTCCTTATTTCTTGGAAGACAACTGGCAAACAAATGGTTGTGTACCACTCAGAATTGACTGTTCTGCGTTGTTCTAGTGGTACGGTTGCGACATGTCCAGTTTGTTCGAAAAAACAGGCGACCATTTGCTTGGAAGTGCTTCGTGCGCGAACAACTTTTGTTGGATTTGGCTCATCTTGAAACACCCAGACAGTCGACTGCTGTTTACTTTCGGGCTCATACGCATAAATCCACGATTCATCACCTGTCACGATGTCATAGACGTGTTTCGAAGCACCGCGACCGTATTTTTTGAGCATTTCTTTCGACCAATTGACACGAGCCTTTTTTTGGGCGATTGACAAATTGTGTGGGATCCAACGCGAACAAATTTTTTTGACAGTCAAATGTTTATGCAATATTGAATATATGTTGGTGCCACTAACGCCTAAGGTTGTCTCAATCTCACGATAGGTCACATGACGATCTTCCAATATCAGTTCGCGCACAGCATCAACGGTTTTCGGAACAACAACTGATTTTGGACGACCTTCACGAAATTCATCTTGGAGTGAACTACGACCACGATTGAATTCACCATACCATCGATAAACACTGGTCCTTGATGGAGCTTCATCGCCAATAATTGAATTAAGTTCATCCATGCACTGTTGCTGAGTTAATCCACGCCGAAAGTTGTAAAAAATAATCGCACGAAAATGTTGACGATTTAATTCGATTTTTGGGCCGAGATGAATCTTTTAAGTTACTGTAAACAACACAAATAGCGCTCGTATGTCAAAACGTTTTGAGTGCGTATAACCTCAAAAATGTCCAACTTTACGACAGAGCTGTCAATTGCCGGATTGCAACACTAGGGTTGCCAAATCCCGAAACATAAGAGGCAACCCTCGTATTGATTTATCTTTACCGAAAAAAGAATCAGGCCAGGAAAATGAGACATCTTTTTAGCTGCCGAAGAAACCCAGAATTCGATGCTTACGAAAAGAATGAGACGAGAATTAAGTTGGGTTCAGAGTCTAGTCGAGAACGGAGAGGAGAGTTCTTGGTCAAGAGTTGGTTTTCGAATTTTGACGGGAACGGTCCGTGACGTGTGTGAGTTCGCGTACGCCGAGGTGTCGGTTGAGATGGTGACTTCGGAAAATAATTAAATGATCCTCCCTGGGAAAAGTATAAGTTGTTCAGATCCTCAGAACTCTTTTTTTTTTACCGAAAAAGGACAAGTATTAAACATAAACGAAGATTTCAATTGTGACAATTGTTGACGTCCGGCGCCGTGCTTCCTCGGTCGAGGGAAGAGCGGGGACCTTTTGTTTTTCTTTTAGTTATTATTCCTTTTATTTTTCCTTTTATTTATTATTCCGCTCTGATAGAAAGTACGTTTGAGCGGAAATTTGTTGCAATTGATAATTAATTAATTAAGAAAAAAATTAATTCCTTCTGCTTAATATTGTTTATTTTGTGTATCATCTTCTTCACTCAAGGAAAACTTATTCTCAACTCAAAACATAAATTTACTTGAGACTGTAAGCAATTCAATTAACTCTGTTCTCTAACTCAACTCCAAACTCAAACTGATTTTACTATTGAATTTTTTCTCTACTTATAGAACATTGTGTTCTAATTTACTGTAAATTATAACATGAACAAAACAACTTTTAACAAGGTCTCTGTGACTTTTAACATGAATAAAATTTGGACGAAAATCAAAGTTACTATGTTTTGAATGAATAAAAAGGTGCAGGTTGTTAAATGTGCTGTAACTGGCAATATTGTGAATGTTTATGAAGGGTATGTATTAAGAGAGAATGTAATATATGTTAAGGGAAGTTTTTAAGGATGTGTAAGGAGATTCAGTGTTAATTTTAATAAAGGGTAGTATTCTGGAATACAACACAATCATTAAACTATCTTGACCGAGGTATATGTGACTGAAACTATGAATTAGATGTGATCATGTGTGTGTATATTAACGTGTCCAATTATCAGTGTGGTTTATTAATAAAGCTTAGTTTTAATTATAAAAAATAAAAAGTGTTTGTTTTCAAATGTGTGTTAATTGGGTGGTGTGGAATAAAATTATAACACCAAACCCTTCCGTCGGCCAATCTCACCTGCAAAATGTATCTACCAACGCAAAATGTATCTACCAACGCATAACGGAAAACATTCTTCCATGTAGATAATGCATAGCTGAATTCAGCCCTTTTATGCTACATAGCATCAATATTCATTGATCACATGAGATTTCTATCGGAAATAAAAAATTTCATGTATGGTTATCAACAGCAAAGTCTGGGCAAGCGACGCTGTTGCTATATAGTGAAACCGCTTGGGTAATATCAGATTCTTTTAGTTTTGTTCCCACGCTGATATTATCCCAAGCCGACGCGGCGTCCTTTGACCTCCCCCACACATCACTATTCGCTAGGGATCGATAACCTCAGGGCCAGGTGAAGAGTATAAGAAATATACTTTTCATTTCAGTCCTAACGTACTGTCTCCCGGTGAAATATCATCAAGCTATAGGCTCCGTGAAATGGTTGTGCCTGGCCATCTTTCGAAGCTTGGCTGATGGAGAGATTTGTTACATAATTAACAATGTTAATTATCGCCTCCCCTTTCCATTTAAGGAGACATTCCGGTTTGTCGGATCAAAAAATAGGTTATTTGCATGATTTTTTTTTAAAGAGAAAGTATTAAAGATATAACAACAATTTTTTTTTAAAACATTTTATTCATTTTTCGACTACGTTTGTAAATTTTGTCGAGGCACTCCGGAACCGGAAGCTCTCTTCAAATTCGTGGTTGTGGAGTTTCCTCCATTATCCTGCCTCGTCCCCATATTTACCACCAAAGATACCCCTTAGGGTTCTGCTCTCACGAAACTAAAAAAAAAACTAGAACTTTGTTTTTTCGCCGTTTTGCGAGAGCCCGTGTTTCGCATCCGTGTAGAGCAATCGGCATGATTATGGTTCTATAGACACGGAGCTTTATGTTACGTGACAGCAGTTTGGATTTCAGCAGTTTCCTAGCGTTGCCGGAATGCAGTCTTTTGTTAATTTCCTTCGACATTTCGTTACTGGCCGTCAGTATCGTTCCAAGATATTTAGATTCTTTAACTTTTTCGAATATCTTGTCTCTGACGTTCCCTGATATCCACCTGCTGCCGCCGTAATCATGTATTTTGTTTTGCCTTCATTTATTTCTAGACCCACCTCTTCTGCCGCTTGCATGATGATCTCCGTTTTTTTCACTATCCCTTACAGCACATAGTCCTATCCGAACAACGGTAATTCATGGGAAAAAAAGGAGGCGAGAGGGTGACTTTAGGGAGACAAGGACGAATGTTTCCTTTATCTTGCCTCTGACTTCTGGTCATATTGCGATAACCAGAAGCACCCACATCCGTGCTGTATTGTACTGTGCGTGGGTGTTTGTAGTGTGTCAGTGTGTCAGCCGTACACCTTATGGGATGGGCTCAGTAATCTTCTATTATAGAGGGGAATGTTGCTGGGAAGGGTTCTTTCTTCAGTTTTGTGCTGAAGAAGAAATTGTGGTGGTTTGATCCGAAGAGATCGAGAGGGAGAACGCAAGACTCCCGTACAAGCGGGTTCTCGCTGTTCTGAATGCTTTCGAGATACTTCTATGCTAATTGTAGTAAGTACTTGTCGATAGGGATAAAGGAGGCGCTTTCTTATAGGTGAGAGTTTGGATAATGGCGACCGGAAGTTTATCAAAACGGCACCAAAACAATTACTATAGAGCAAGGATAACGACCAGCAATCAATATCGAGAGTAGCTACAAAGAAAGAGACTTCCATTAAAAGCGGGTTGTTTTCTAGTTCAACTAGTTTGGACTTTCGTTGTCTTATAGAACCTTGACCGATTCACGATTACGAAATGAATAACATGTTATTAGGGGTGCTGCCTTAAAGCGATGGCAGGAGGTCAAGACAATGAACGTGGTGGCTCTTATGAAAGTACAAAACAATCAACTAGTAATGACCGACAGACACGAATTGCAGACACTCAAATATGATGGCCTGTGTATATAGAATATCAAGGCTGATGAACTCTCGGGATACGGCATGGTGTTCCTTTCACCACGATCCCACGACTGTAATTGAGTACTAGACCCCTGACTTCCAGCTTAGTAGTGCATGACTTTGGTCTATTACGCCATTGCAGATGTTTGTCGACAGTAACTTACAAAAACCGCAGGACAATTAATTTACCACCCTGGAGACTAATTGATAGCGTGAGTGGAATGTTACGAGTTGCCAAAGCAGATGGGTATACAAATATTTGATTGTATAAAACGTGCCTTCCAAGTGCTTACAGATTGACAGCGGAAAGGATATTTGTGGTTTACTGTATATACTTCTCTAAGGAGATGCGAACCTATGGTGGTGTGTCAACCCCCTGAGATCCCGTTAATTAACTGTTTTAGTTGTTTTTGAACAGTTGCAAATTGAAGCACTCTTGACAGCAGGAAGTTCCACTTTCAGTTTCTCCTTTGTGTAGCACAACGAATTTTGGCCTCGGGATGTTCGCGTCATTGAGAGAGCAATTACAATTTAATGGGATTTACCAGACGGACTGATGGGAGCGCAAAGAAACCAAGTTCCTTGGAATGATATCACGAATCTTTGCGTAACAGCCTCGTGGGTATATATCTGTTAAAGAGGTAAAAGAGCCTGGATGAACTATCGATTCAACAGAAGAAGAGGCGCTAAGTAGTCGAATCTTCAATGCATACCGAAAGAAGCTGATCACGAACAGAACTAAACAATCCTTCGCCAAAACGCTACAGAATCCTGGACGGCTATGGGCAGAGTTCGATGGAATCGACAGTACTATCTCTGGAAGTCACGATTGGAAACTGTCCGATACATACAACAAACATTGCAAGCACTTTTGACCCTAATCAGTTGCCCTCTCGTCCCCACTATCATCTCAATACCCTCAATACGCTCCTCCTAATCGTTTACTATCAGAATGTTAGAGGTCTCCGCTCCAAAACACACTCTAATCTGGAAAAAGCACATTCCCTCTCCTTCGACATATACGCTCTGACTGAGACCAACCTTATCCCTAGTATTAATAGTCTTGAATTATTCCCCCCCTCCTTCAATGTTTTTCGCGATGATAACACTCATCGAGAATATCCTAATTCCCCATGCCGTGGACTGCTGCTTGCCGCTCATAACAGACTCGCTTCGTCTCTAATTGCCATCTCTTCTTCTCCGGATCTTGACTACGTCGCAATAAAAATCGACAAGCGCCCCAAGTCTCTTTTCATTATCTGCTTCTATATATCTCCTTCGCGACCCAGCGTGTCATACGAACTCGCAATAGAAGCGGTAGATAATCTAACCGAGTTAAGCACCTAAATAGACGATATCGTCGTTCTTGGCGATTTTAACCTCCCCCATCTCCAATGGACATTGGCTGACGAACAAGTCTTCTACGTCTTAAACCCCACTAGCTCCAAGAAATGTATTTTTATAAACGGTCTCACCGACTCATGCCTCCATCAAGTAAGCAATGTCCCAAATCATATGGGGAGACAACTGGACCTCGTGTTCACAACGGGCACACACAAGTCCTCAGTTGCCCCTAGTCCACACGCCCTCTCCACCATTGATAATTACCAGCCCCCACTGCTCTTATCCTGTATCTTGATCATGAAACCGAGCCTCCTGTACCTCATGGCAGCTTTTCCTACAACTTCCACAAAGCTAACTTCCGCCTTTTAAATGAGCATCTTAGCAAAACAGCGTTTCGCTTTGATCATTTGGGGGTAGAGGCTACTACCACTCTCTGCAAGGAGATCTGTGGGGGTACACGTGGCGATGTGCCAGCGTATGGCACGTATTCCTTATATCTCCCATCGATCCGTAGAAAGAATTTGTTCGAATAATAACCTCAGGAAAACGTTGCTCGAAACCCCAGGTTTGTCGTATAGCCATTCGCCTCTCAAAATGCGGCATCGCTCCAGTCACCCGCGAACTCTCTTACAGAGAACACCAGTTTAACAGTGCGCCAGTTAAAAAGTGAAGTGACTACATATTTAAAAAGTAAAAGTAGGTCAAAAGCAATTTTTGACAACAAATACAATTCCTAAGAATTCACAAACAAAAGACAACAAGGACACACCAGTAAACTAGATATTAATGTAACAAGCGCGACAAACAATAAATATACTCGAGTTCAGGCCAAAAGTTTAAATTCAATAGACATGTGGTGACCAAATTAAAACAGTGAAGATAGTCAAAACAATGAAATTCAGAAACCAAACAAAACAAATAATAAACGTAAAAACTTAATTGTAAATACTAAGTGAATTAAAAACACATAAATTAAAATAAAACCTAAAAGCAAATGTGCATATTGCAGTGAAGTGCGAAAAATAGAATAATAATCAACTATAAGAAACATAATATATCACCTCGGTCGCAAGCGCAAAAAACAAAAATTAAAATATATTGCTCGTTAAGCACTCTGTATTTACCAGGTGTACCGGTATAAATGCATTAAATAAAATCAAAATAAGTGCATATAAAAACAGTTGAGTGAGGTGCAAAAAGTGTTCGAGACAATAAAAACAAAAACAATAAAAAGATAACACTTCGGTCGCAAACGCGAAAATTAAAACAAACAATATATTGCTTGTTAAGAAAGCAATCTTTAAATCGTCGTTTGGCGCGAGTGCAAGCTTACTGACTCTTAGCAGGCGGTAGGCGAGTTCAACTCAGCTTGCAGGAGAAATCAAGTCGCCGTGGTTCAAAATGTCGACTTTGTTTTTTTTTAATGAAAACAAACTGGAAAGAACCAGAATGAACACGGAGGACGATAAAAACACGACAACGCACAAACGAAAAGGCGCCCCGAAAAACTCCATTGTGACGCGAAGCAAAACCGCGAAATTGACGATGGATAAAGGAGATCAACAATTGGCGGACGACAGTGAGCTTCCCTTCCCCTCCAATTTTAACATATATGGGGCAAATAATTCATTCGCTTCTCTTGCATCCTCAGAGTCTGAGGATGAAGAGGAAGAGATAAGTGAATTGGAGGCGAAACTGGCGATGGCAAGAGCCCGATTACAAGAGAGACGCCGAAAGAAAAAAATAGCGGCGCTCGAACAAGAACAAAACCAGCAACAACTACAAAAGCTAAAGCCAAAAGTCGGCCAACAGCAACAATTTTACCATCAACAGCAACATCAACTTCAACATCAGCACCATCAACAGCAACAGCAACAATCAACACAAAAGCGATCAACGAACCAGCAAGCAACACAGCAGCAGCAAAGCAACAATAACAGCGGAAAAATAAAGATGCCACCAATCAACACCATAGATGTTGACTGTAAGGAATTGGTAAGTCTTTGTAAGCTAGCCATAGGTAACAATTTTGCAGTTAAAAGACTGACGGGTAACAGGCACGCCATTCAAACATATGCGGTGGCAGACCACGACAAAATTAAAGAGGTCTTAAAAAGAGCCACCGCGGAATTTTACTCGTTCACGCCGAAACAAACGAAGAGCGTAACGGTTCTATTAAAGGGTGTCGACCCTGAAACGGAACCGGAGGCTCTGCTCGAAATGCTTCAAAACCTGAAGCAAGAAGATCTCGAGTTTACCGCGGTAAAACCATTCACCACACCCAAGGCAAGAAGGGAAAACCGCAAGCTACCCTTCTTTTTGGTGCAATTAACGCCCAGCAGCAGAATTGGTGGTCTAAGAAAAATTACAGTCTTGGATCATCAAATGGTCACATGGGACAAATTAAAAAAAGGCAGAGACATACTGCAATGTGTCCGTTGCCAAAGGTTTGGTCACGCGGCGGCTAACTGTGAAATGCAGCGCCGTTGCGTAAAATGCGGAAAAGACCATAAGGCAGAAGAATGCCCTCTGGGAAAAGAAAGGGTAGAAGACAAAGCCCTTCTAAAGTGCGCAGTGTGTCGGAATGAGGGACACCCCGCTAACTATCGAGGATGTCCTAAATTCCGTAAAATAATGGCAAGAAGTGTGACCGGGCAAAAAAACACAGAGCCAGCTCGTACTACCACAATGCCCGTAACATCGCAGCGGTCGTACGCACAAGTTGCTTCGGGTGGGAGAACACCAAATCAGGCTACATCACAGGTAGCCACAAATACTCCCACACGGACTGAAACAACACCGCAAGCGGACGTTTTCGCAATCCTGCTCAATCTGCAGAGACAGATGACACAGCTACAAAGCCAAATAAACGAGATCTACTCGCATTTGCCCAGTCTAAATAACAAGTCGATATAAACCCTCTAACCACAACATCAATAAAAGCTCTTGTCGTGAATGTGAATTCACTAATAAGAACTGAGAGAAGAGCCAATCTTTTTAACCTGTTGCAAGAGGAACAACCTGATGTACTTCTGGCGGGGGAAACAAAGTTAAACCAGAGACATAAGATAGGACATAAAAACTACGATATTATACGAAGAGATCGACCTAACTCCTCTCAAGGGGGGGGGGGGGGGGGGGGGTGTCGCAATCTTTATTAGAAAAGGGATCAATCATAAAGTAATATATAGTGGAGAAGTGCGCAGGTTCCGGGTGCTGGAAGCCTGTATCGTCCGCATACCCCTTCAGCAAGGAAGGGGTTTGTATGCGATTGCGGTCTACGCACCTGAGGAGCACCAACAAAACCTATTTATAGCTGAGCTCGAGACACTCTTTCGATGCTTACAATTGCACCTGGACAAAAATTACTTTATCCTAGGGGGAGATATGAACGCCAAGCATAGAAATTGGGGAAATTATATATCTAATGCCAGAGGAAATCAGTTGGCTGGTTGGTTAGATCAGTATCATATTGAATATAGAACTGACCTGCTAGCTACGAAATATCCATCGTTCCCCAGAGGTAGATCGTTCTTAGATATCTTGCTAATCGACTCACGACTGAGATTACTTAACACCAACAGACGAAACACAAACTGTTTACGGACAATTGAATACGACAGCGACCACTGTGCATTCACGGCAGTAATAGAGCTTCCGAACGAGCTCGCAGATCTGGAGGAATTCGTGATTCCGCAACCCTATAACTACAGGGCAATGCGATGGCCGCGGTTCACCAGATCATTAACAAGAGAACTTTGTTCGAATGACTTGAATCTGCCAGTAAACAGAAACCTGACAAATGACGAAATCGACAAATACATTCAACAAATGGACGAAACCGTAAAACGAACAATGGACAAAACAATTCCCAAAACAACAGTTACAGATCACATTAACATGTACAGAAACGCAACAATAAACGCACTCCACAAGAAAAAGAGCAGACTGCTATCGAAATTAAAAAAATTACACAGACAGTTTACAGACAGACAAGACCAGGAGATAATATCACTGAAATCTCAATTAAAAAACCTCCAACAATTACTTAAAGCTGATTATAGATTAGCAACAAATTTGTATTGGAACAACAGAATTCGAGCTATAAAAACGAATAACCCGAATATGTTCCCACAAATAAATAAAATATTCAGGAGAAATAATCAAAACGAGATTCAGTGTCTCCAAATTCCACGTACCGAGGTAAACAAGCAGCTGCTAACCAACATTGGCATAGATACAGAGAACGCTATCCTCAATAGTGAGCTCTTCGTGATCGAAGATCCTTTTGAGAAGGCGAACGCTGTGGGAGCTGTCTTTCAGGAAATGTACAAGGTGAATGAAAGCATTCACCGAAACCATGACCTGGAGGACAGAATTCGACTGAATCACCTGCACCTCCGGAATGAAATTTCACATTGGCAATCGGAGAATCCTGGTTTTACGGAATTCAGTGACGATAATCTGTCAATTGACATTAATGCCAATGGTGTAGTGGCTAATAGCCTTTTAATAACAAGGGAAGGAATCCAGAGTATCTTCGACTCATTAAGAAGCAAAAAGTCAGTGGGAATAGATGGAGTACCTAACATCGTACTCAAGCACCTGCCCCCAAAGGCAATAGATATATACACGGTCCTGTTTAACAACGCGTTGAATAATGCATATTATCCCGCGCGTTGGAAAACGGCTATCATTCAGCCCATCCCAAAAAAGGGCAAAGACTGTACAAACCCAATGAACATGCGTTCGATAAGTTTACTCCCAAGCATCAGTAAAGTATTTGAAAAAATCATTAACAAAGCTCTGCTAAAATGGGTAGACGACAATAGCATTATTCCAAACAACCAGTTTGGCTTTAGGGCGGGTCATGAAACCACACATGCCGCAGCTAAACTGGTCTCCGATATACAATGGAATAAATGTAGGAACCAATGCACAGGTGCCTGTCTGATCGACCTGGAAAAAGCCTTTGATACCGTCTGGATCGAAGGGTTGTATTACAAACTGGTCAGATATGGCATACATAAGCCTTTACTATATGTACTTTACGATATGTCAAAGGACAGGAGGTTCGTGGTCAAAAGTGGTAATGTGACCTCTAATAAAACGTATAATATCAAGAATGGCTTGCAACAGGGTGCGGTACTCTCTCCGATTCTTTTTAACATTTACATTAGCGACTTATTAGATGCACTTCCGCAGGTTATTGCGTACGCAGACGATCTCATAATTTACAGAACAGCTCCGAAAGTTGCGATCATAAATAGGTTAATACAGCGAGACTTCAACAAAGTGCAGCGCTATTGCGATGACTGGAAACTTAAGATCAACTTCCAGAAATGTGAAGCCATCCTATTTAGAACTCCATTATATAAAGCCACGTATGACACAAGGAAAAACTGGCGAAAGCTAGTTATCGTGGGACCGCATGGAGATAAACTGGAAACCAAGAGTGTAGTTAAATACCTGGGCATCTGGCTAGACCAATATCTATATTTCAACAGACATGTAGAGGCTGCTTTGCTCAAAGCGAGGAAAACTTTTGCTATGACAAGGAGGCTATTTCATAGTAGCCAACTTGACAGCAGGGTAAAAGTCATATGCTACATGACGCTAATCAGGCCAATGCTCATATATGGTTGCCCAGTATGGTTCAACATAGGTCCAAATTTGATAGAAAAGATTCGGGTGTTCGAAAGAAAGTGTCTCAGAAGTTGTCTCAGATTATATCGGACACCGGAATCGGACTATAAAAAGTATTACTCAAATGAGACTTTATATAATGAAGCGTACATAAATAGGGTGGATAATTTTATGATTAAATTAATCAGAGGACATATTGAGAGAGCAATAAGCTCGTCCAATGACCTAATTTTCGGGGCTTATTATCCAAACACCTTATACTATGAGAGCGTGCGTCGCAACGGCTTTGTTCCACCAGAGGCGTTCCTTGACTTGGATATGAAAGGGCTTATACAGGATAGATCCGGAATTCCGCTGATCTATCATGTAAGTAGATCATCTGTAGACGGGCGATTGTGCTATGACCGGGAAGTAGCGCGCACCGAAGAAGAGCTCCTGCGCTTCAGTAGGGCTATCTCCCGCAGAGACCGGGACGATAGTATTAGACAGCGTCAACAGTTCTGGTGGTTGAATGGCATATAAAGACCTGGATACCAAAGTCGGTATAGATTCACACTATCATCAGCTAGCTTACATAGACTTAGCTTTTCTAGAATTAGGGTAGTATAAGATTTAAGTTAAGTTAGGCTAAATGATTTTACATAAAAAAAAAAAAAAAAAAAAAAAAAAAAAAGTAGATAAGTTTAGGTAAGTTAAGTAAGTTAAATTTTAAGAAAAAAAAAAAAAAAAAAAAATTTACAAAGTTTTTCAAATTTTTCTTTGTCTTTCAAATAATTATAAGCTATGCCACAAAGTTCTGTCGCCGAAAGGCAAATTATACAAATATTAAGTAATGTTTAGCTTAGAGCGTCTGCGAAGGACCAGTAAGTTATTATATAAGATATTTAAGCTAGAATTTAAGCATTTTTTGTCTAGCCTTTAATTTAGAAAATAAGAATATAAAAAGAAAATAAAAAAATGTTTAAAAAAATGAAAAAAATCATCCCCTATCTCGCATTTTCGTAATTCTTAAATCAAAACGAATTACAAAATTTTCTAAACGAGGGCCTTTTGATTATTTGTAGACACTATCCCAGCAAATTTATCGCTATCCTATCCCTGTACGTTTGACGATTCGACGATAGGGGTCAGGTTGACGAGGGCCAAACCAATTTCGACGAATCAGTAAACGTTAGGGTGGGAACAAGTTTGTAATCCTCATATAAAAGGGACAGGAATTAGCAATTTGTCTCTTTGATTTTAAAACTCGGTGTGCACGACTCATTGCGTAGTTAAAAATTGAAAAGTAACCGAGAGAGTTGGTGATTTGAAATCGTTATGCCACGCATCTCGTGGTAAAATTAAAATTCGGCCAGAGCTTGTCTAATTAAAATCGCCAAAGCATGTTATAAAGTCGTCGGTGTGTAGAATGTAACTAAAACAAATATTTTTTAATAATATAAAAATATGTTTTTATAATTTAATGTATCATCATCATCATCATCGGCACTACATCCGGGAACCGGTCTTGGCCTTCTTTAGCAAGTCGTGAAGCTTGTTAAATTTTCCATAACGATTGTTTTTTTTTCCGGGCAAGGTCATTTGTCTTGCGCCAGAATTTAATGTATAAAATGTAATTAATAATATCTCTAGTGTGAATAAACTGTTACAATATTTAATATTGCCAAAGTCTTTCATTTCGAAATTAGAACGAAGTTTCCGGAAAAATATCCAGTATGGCACAAAAATTGTCGTGGACATTTACACCAAATTGATTTCCTTTGTTTTACTGTTAATTTGTGTGGCCTCTCTTTCAAATCATCGCCGCTGCTGGCTGACCCATCGAGACGAGCGAAATTGCACCCCACCCAAGTCCCGGTAGGATAGCTTGGAGCGAAGACTCCAAAGCCACACGAACCGAGTGAGTAGCCATTCTCGACCAAAGGAAAAAAAAAGAAACCACGACACCCCCAACGATCCAAACCCGGGCACAACTGTGCGTACAAGCAATATTTAATGAGTTATATTTTTATTGTGTGCAAACTTTATTTACAGCTAGTTCGAGAAAAGGTTGTGTTGCATGCATAATGACATTAACTGTCATAAATTAAACAAAATTATATCATAATTCCTACTAATAAATTATGTTGCATGCATATATGACATTAACGTTCTTACACTAAAGTTTTAATAACTTTAAACCAAAAGAATTCTCGCGGTGTAACATCAAAATTAA
Source organism: Microdon myrmicae (assembly GCA_963931805.1). NCBI lineage: Eukaryota > Metazoa > Arthropoda > Insecta > Diptera > Syrphidae > Microdon > Microdon myrmicae. The sequence continues at coordinate 26,199,896 of OZ007501.1, forward strand.
TTTCCTTTTAGAACCGACGGAATTCTTTCAGTGTAGAATCTGAAACCCCACAACACGCCTACCTTTTGCTAAACGCAAATTCCCATCATGCAATACTATATGCGATGACTACATATACATTTTTCACTCCCATGACTACACTAGCAATTCTGCAATTCCCACGTTCCCTCCAAGCCCAAGCCTTCATCACCGTGAATCGGTTGACGCCTGGTTCCGTTACCTGAAATTTTCCCATAGCCTTGGGGTAAAGCTGCAGACAGGGCAGGTGTAAGGTTGCCATCCCAGGGTGAATTTCGACAATATTGCATCGTTGCAGTTCCCATCGTCGTTGGTATGGCCTTCAACTGGGACTGGCATCAGGTGGCTGTCTCAAGGTGAGCGATGAATCGTGAGAAGGAATGTAAAATCCGGATTTGATTTTGGGTAAAGGGGGTTCTGTTAGAGGCACAAATTAATTAAAAGTGAACTGATCCATTGGGGCAGTCGTAAACGAAAAGTAACAGGTTGCAGCCTAGCATTGGAATAGCGGGCCTATTACTCTAAATAAAATAGTAAAATAATAACATACTGTATTATCTTGTTTTTTTTGACAACCCTTGCAACCAAGAGCGCCAAGAGCACGTCTTCGGTGGTCATGGGAGTCATATCTCCTTCGGTGATACTCCACTCCCCTTGCACTCTCAATACCTCATCACACTGCGAGAAGTGGGCAGCAACGATTCTGGCCATATCACTTTTACTTTTTTTTGCATTTGACTACTATTGTTGTGTAGTCTTTTCATGACTAGACTGTAAGCGCTTCCCCATGGGTTGTTATTCAATTCATCCCTAACGGAGTAGAACGCGTCATATTTACTTTTGCGGATCACATTCCTCAACTTCTTCCGCTTGTTGACGAATACCGCATGCAACTGTGGGTAGGTGTTACGGTTTCTTGCTCTTTGTTGCAAGCGTCGATCGTACATGGGCGGGTTCTGGGTTCCACTAATACACCGGTTTGATAGCCCCTGCTGGTTGTCTTTGTCGTGGCATAGAAGCATCACATGCGGTAGTTAGCTACTTCATGACTTTTCCAGCCTGCCTGTTCACATCGGCCTCTGCGTCAAACTGTTCGATTTGGTCTTCTAATATATAATCGAGCAGTTCCGCATCGATGTCCTTCTCTTTCCACGGATTGGGCGTTCTTCACTAAGTTGCCAGTGATCAATTCCCTGTGTGGTAATATTTCGTATATCACGGCATGGTGGTCACTATGGGTGTAGATGTCCAAAAATCGCCACCCCATACTTCTTGCCTACGAGGAGCTGGCAAATGTGATGTCGATTTTGGACCGGCCTCTCTCATTTATGTAGGTGTCATCAACACCATCATTAAGTAACACCGCATCTAGGACTGCAAGGCTTCGAGTAGAGCCTGGCCTCTACTGATGGTCCTTGTGCTTCCCCATTCTACTGCCCCAGCAGCAACTATAAGAGGGTTCTTATCTCTAGCTTCTTGTGCTACCCTGTCCAGAAAGCATTTGCATTCTTCTGTTTCCTACCTTGTCGGAGCGTAACAACAGTAGAAATGAATTCCTCTGATCTTAGCATAGGTAATTCCTTACAGCCACTGAACACTTCTGTATTCGATGTGGAATTTCCAGTTGTCCAGATGGCGCCTGTTTTTCTGTTGTCTTCCTCCCATGTATCCACGAGGAATAGTTGTCATCGCGTATCTGTGGAAATGTCTAATTTGGCGTTTTTTTGCATCTTATAGTCACTGGGGATGAAAATGGATCCACTATGATAACCTACGATAACCCAGGGTACCACCTGGCCATGCTTCAACATCAACAGCAAAATGCTGTTATTGATGGGATCAGATTGTCGTGTATTTCATGGGATCAGATTGGTGTCGTGTATTATGAATTGCTGAAACCGAGTGAAGGGGGGATGGGAGCGAACATACAGGGCAAAGTCACTGATTGCTTTCAACCCGGCGAAGGCCAGGACGATCATTGTCCCTGTTCAATCCAAGTTGACACGCAGCCTCCACGTGTCCCCCTGGATAGTTACTTTGGCACCCGCCAAGTAGTGAACCAATGCATGATGCGACACCCTGAGAAAGGTTGGCGCAAGGCTAATAACCAGGCACGTAAAAACGAATTATTATGGAAAATTTAATAGGCCTCGGATATGGACCGGATACACGACGAGGACCACGGAAACGAAAATGGCTAAACGATTTAAGAATTTTCTCATGGAACGTTCGCTCAATATACAGATCTCGAGCTGCACAGCCGCTAGCCGATGCCCTGTCCGAATATAAGGCTGACATATCAGCATTACAAGAAATAAGACGAACGGGAAGTGGTGTTATTCAAAGAAACGAGTATGACATTTACTACAGCTGTCATGCAAAACACCTTGTGCTCGGGGTAGACTTTCTAGTCAGCCAAAAACTGGAGCATGACTTTACCGGCTTTCATGCAATAGACGAAAGGCTATGCACTCTTCGCGTGCGAGGCAAGTTTAAGAACATTAGCCTCATAAACGTTCACGGATTTACAGAGGAGTCCCCTGACGACGAAAAAAGAGAAAATACTACGAGAACGTCGAACGGGCCCTCAATGGGTGCCCAAGATACGATGTGAAAAACGTTCTTGGTGATTTGAATGCCAAAATTGGTCGGGAGCCGGTTTTCAGGCACCACACAGGTTCCTATAATTTGCAAGAGAACACAAACGACAATGGACTACGAGTCATCGAACTGGCAGCATCGAAGAACTTGATGGTTGCAAGTACCAGGTTTCCGCGTAAAGATATCCAGAAAGCCACCTGGGTATTGTGGGGGTTCTTTAACCCACTTCCAAACAACCACCCATTTCCATAAATTACCTGCCTTCTACTTACCTGCAAATGAGGATCGTAACCTACTCTGCATCACCTTCCATCTGAAAACATAAGCCCACGGCAAGATGGTAATCAAATTTTCACCCCTAGGGCATGCTTGCATACAAACCATCATGTCCCCGAAACCTAATTCCGCATTACCTCATCAGGTAACAAGCACCAATGCATGCACATGCCAATGCACTGTGCGAAGAAGCATTTTCTCTTACTTCATCCTCATCACCAAGTCATCGGTCGATTGTACAAACAACAACCTACAGAAATTTCTAGTGTTGTTTTAACGCAAACATAACACCCGACACACCGGCCGATGGGATGTTGGCAATCTGCGTACAAGCTAATTGATGCTGTACGCAATGGCCAATGAATAAACATCCATTACTTCTATCCCCTAAGGCTCGCTACAGTTGCGACCAATTTCTTTTTATCGGTCATCTACCGATCATGGGATTTGGGCACGAATACGATTGACGTTTAGACTATCATACCCATGATCATGCCTAATGATGCTCCGTCATGTAAACAAGACCCAAGTCTTTGGCTGACCTATCGTCCCCGAAGAATGTATAGCCTACAATGGCGTTATCATGAACGCCTGAGTAAACACAATGTGCATCTCATCGTGACCCTTGAAATAGCGTTTCTGTTTACTTAGAATACAGAAACCTATTTCGTTCTCTGGCGTGCGGCATCGAGGATTTATGACTACATCGCCTGCAGTCCCTTATGTTCGTTCACTTGTTTATTCAGGTGCAGCATCGTTCGTTGTCGATACTTCAAGCGAAAGTCCCTATGCAGCATTCGAGAAATCCTCCCATTGAACCCTTTCCTCGATCACCATTGGCCGTCGCCAAGTTGAGCCTGTTCGCTCCTCCCACAGCGATGTGATCCATCACCGTTGAATCTGACGGATGTGGATTGCATCGGGGAGTCAGATTCCAACCCCCAGAGTGTGCGCGCGGATAGTTAGTCGAGTGGAGCCGTGTGAATGACTAAACTGTTTTCAAAAGTAAAGGTTGTCACGGTAATTAATACTTAAAGTGCTACTAAACAGTTTTCAAAGATAAATGTTGTCGCCGTAATCGACGATTACAGTTCTATGTAAGAGTTATATAAAAATAAATTAAGTACCTGCAGTCCTGGAACTGAATATATGTTCGAGAATAAAAAAGCTGTGTAAAATTAAATGGAATTATGAACAATAAAAGCAATGTTCACAGAAAATCCACAAGAGTTTTAATTGTTCATGTGTTCTGGGTGCACATTGATCAACGTTTCTCAAGATCAAGTGGGATTTTAGTGAAGCAGTGCCGTACGCCGGTACACCCTACATAAAATACTGCCCCACAGTATCACCTGATGGATCCACTCGCAACCAAATTGACCACGTGTTGATAGATCGCAACCACTCCTTGAGCCTGATGACGGTACGATCGTACCGAGGTGCCAACGTCGACTCGGATCACTATCTTGTTGGTATAGTTTTCCGAGCGCGGATTGCCTTTCGGAGACGTATTGCATCCGCGGATCAGGTTCGAATCAACATGGCTGCATTACGCAACGGGAATACCAGTAACACATTTGGTCATTCGTTAAGACCCGCCATCGAAGAGATCGACGGAGAGAGAGTTAGTCCTGGGGCCAGAATGCCGGGCGTAAAAGAGAAATGGTCAAGCCTTAATACTGTCATTAGTAATGCCAACTCCATCTTAGGCGGTGCTCATAGAGATCGGAACGATTGGTTTGGTGATGAGTGTAAACTAACGACTGAACGTAAGAATGCTGCATACCGGGCAATGCAGCAGTCTCACAGGACGCGGTTACGCGAGGAGAAATAGAAAGAGCTCAGAAGATCTGAAAAAAGGATTCACAGACAAAAGAAAAGTGCCTGGGAAAAAAACCTTGTCTGTGAAATAGAGAAAAATAGAGAGTGAGGTCCGCACCAGACGCGAGTGTTCTACCAAATAATCCGCAGTATGACGCGGTACACACCACGCTGCATTTACTGCAAGGATAAAGAGGGTAATCTGATCACCGATAATCTGAAGGCATTCTGGAGCGATGGGACGTGCACTTCAATGAATTGCTAAATGGTCAGCTCACAGAAGATTTGGAGGGTCTGCAAGATCAAGACCAAATGCTGCCGCCACCAAGCATTGAGGAAACAGTAAAACCCATAAGACAGCTCAAATCATATAAAGCACCCGGAGCTGATGACGTACCAGCTGAGCTGATCAAACAAGGAGGGACAGCGTTACATCACGCAATTCATGAGATCGTGGTGCACGTATGGGAGCAAGAGTAGATTCCGGAAGATTGGCTTCGTGGAATAATTTGCCCCATACATTAGAAGGGAGATATCACCCTATCCAGCAACTATAGGGGTGTAACATTGTTGAGTACCGCCTATAAGATACTCTCCACTATCCTACAAGATCGGATACCCCCATACGTTAAAGCCATCATTGGTCCATATCAGTGTGGCTTCACCCTTAGGCAGGCGATGGAAAAATGTCAGGAATTTAAGATTCCATTATATCATCTATTCATAGACTTTAATGCCGCCTAGGACAGCATGGCCAGGGTAGAACTCTAGAATGCCATGAGAGGGTTCGGCATTCCAAGCAAATTGATACGACTTTGTAGGTTGACATGACCAACATAACTAGGCAAGTAAAAATAGCGGAATTGCTGTCCAAACCAATAAACATCTTTAATAGACTCCGACAAGGGGACAGTCTGGCCTGCCTCCTCTTCAACCTGGCGTTGGAGAAAGCAATCCGTGACTCTGGCGTTACAACAAGAGGGACTATTGTCACCAAGTCCAGCCAGATACTTGCCTACGCAGATGACATCGACATCATCGGTAGAACCGAATCGGAGTGCAGGATTCCTTCACACAGATCGAACAGGCGGCACAAAAAGTGGAACTGCACATTAGTGAGGGGAAAACTAAGTACATGGTGGCAATTTCTGCGAAGAGAAGACCTAATGTTGATGAAACTGTAGGGGTTTATACTCGGGCGTCAATATGGCCGCGGATTCAATATAAACATCACCTGAGTAAAAGTTGACGAAGCACCAAACACAAGAGACAGCAGGAAAAATAATTACACCGCCGATGTTAAGACAAAACACTGATCCTCCTGGAGAAGGGTGATGGAATGAAACGGGTGGATTTGTTCTATTTTTATTTGTTTTTATTTCTAATTTCAAACGTGTTTTTTATTAATGTTACTATTACTATGCTAAAGGGTGTTCTTGATTACCAGCTCGACTTTGTATACTCTTTAACCGATCCCACAGTAACTCGAATTGTGCGTGTGCACGCTGGTGGTTAACATCTGACGCCTGGTTTGGACGACGTTGACCCAGCCTCAGCGCATCAGCTTTCACTCATGTCATCGGCGGGGAAAGCAAATTTTTCCTTCGCCCCAACGACCAATGAAAAACGGTTTGCATCCCATTGGCAGGTTCTCCTGGACGTCGCCCAGGAACGTTGAATGTCTTTTTCTTGGAAAGAAAGACAAACGACACATGCGTTGGGCGAAGGAAAGGAAAAACAAACATGCAACGGGTCAAATATGATGATCGGTGTAGGACTGGGTGTATTGCCATCGTACGATAGAAGATAGATTTTTGATTGACATTAAGTCAACAGAACTTTGCCGCGACGACAAAGGCTACAAGATTTGGGTGAATGTTTATTTTAGGCATTGGATAATGCAAAGAAATGCTGCGATTTCTTCTGTTTACGTAGAGTACACAGAAACATTTCGTTTAGAATAGCCAGCGTGAGAATCGTGGCTGTTCGTTGTTTAGACATTAATCATTACACATGAACGATGCTGTGATCGTTCCTAGATAAGACAACGGATCATGTAGTCGGCCATGCAGCAGTATAATTAAATGTTTGTACATGAAGGCTAAAGCCAAGGGATTGTAAGCAATAGATTTCTCTGTGTCATAGGTCGATGGATCGAGTGTGTGTTTACTTTAAATAACACTCGATCGCTTGTGCGTAGCCAGCGATGGTTATCCTGTGTATTGTCGATACGACGATCAGCCAATGGGTCTGCCGATAAGGCAAGGGTAAGCATGACATGCCGATTATGGGGAAAATGCTCCTCAGTCATCATCAGTTACGCGATGGGAAAACCAAATTGGTTTTTAGGACATGATGGTTTGTATGCAAGCATGCCCCGGGGTGAAAATTTGATGCCACGCTAAGATGGTAATCTTGCCGTGGGCTTATGTTTTCAGGTGAAAGGTGGTGCAGAGTAGCTTACGATGCTCATTTGCAGGTAAGTAGAAGGCAGGTAATTTATGGTAATGGGTGGTTCTTTGGAAGTGGGTTAAAGAACCCCCAAAAAACGATCAGGGTAGTGGAGCACGAATTTGAAGTAGTGCAATCTTGTAACTACCTTGGGTCAATAGTATCAGCCGATAACCATACGGAAGAAAAAATACGCGAACGGCTGATCAAATCCAACACAGCCTACTATGGTCTATCAAGGCTCTTTAAATCCCGAAATTTATCCAGAACATCCAAGCTACTACTGTACAAAACCATGGTCTTACCAGTACTCATGTATGGATCTTAGACCTGGGTGGTCAATAAAAGGCACTCTGAACTCTTAGCCGCATTCGAGACGAATGACTTAAGGAGAATTGTTGCCCCCGTATGTGAGGGAGGACGATTCCGGAGACGGCACAATCATGAGTTGTACGCGATCTACCTTGAAGCTAATGTTGTAAGAAAAATCAAGCTCGGTAGACTCCGGTGGGCGGGACACCTAGCTCGAATGAGCGAAGAGGAGCCTGCCCGGACAGTCCTTTGTAGCAGGATGTATGGAAGGAGACAGGCGGCAGACCTTTTCTGTGATGGGGGGGATGGCGTAGATCAGGACGCCTAGGGCCCGAGAGTGCCAAACTGGATGACATCGGCTCGAAATCGGGATCGGCGGAGAGATTTATTGAATAAGGCCGAGACCGAATCACGGTTGTAGTGCCGATGATGATGATGATGATGAAACCGAGTGGAACTGTGGGGTACGTGGTCGCGACGCCAGCATGGGCGAGAGTTCTACCACGTCTCTACCAATTCTCTGCCGTAGACCGAACGAAAAAAACTCAAGCAAAAGAAATCTCTGCAACACACCGTTTACAAGGAGTAAAATAAAGAAACCACAAGTGGTTCTTAATTAGTTTTACACCCCATCGAGGAGCAGTACAGGAACATTAAAACACACGATTTCGTTAATTATTATTTGTTTTATTTTTGTGTTAAAAGATAGATTTATATTTATTTTAGTGCACACCGTACTTGGAAAAAAAACTTTACCAATACTTCATCATCATCATCATCATCGGCACTACAACCGGGAACCGGTCTTGGCCTTATTTAGCAAGTCCTGAGGCTTGTTAAATTTTCCATAATGATTTATTTTTTCTGGGCAAGGTCATTAGTCTTGCGCCAGGGGCTCCCGGCGGGGAATCGAACCCCGGTCTCCCGGGTGACAGGCGGGTGTACTAACCACTATAGTATCGAGGAGCTTACCAATACTTCACTTAACTTATTATTAAGATTATTACACACATGACTCGGTGATTTTCGCATCGTCGGCGCACGACAAGGAGCGGGAGCTCGCGTGACCATGGCGGTCAGTGGATGGAAAGCGACTCAACGATATTCGTTCGTTGTCAAAAGGAATTCGACCAGTGAAACTGGCTCTCTTAATTAAGGGGTGCAATTTCCTATTCCAAGAGAGGCGTAGTCTCTCTTTGGAGTAACCAAACCGATCTCATAGCGAAGATCGTCACGACACACATGTATGTGTGTACATTGATTCTTTCATGGATCAAGGCCGTGGGAATGAATGAAAATGAAATGAATGAAAAAACAAAGAGAGGAGAAAGGGATCGTGGAGATCTTTGTTTATGTGAGGCGGTTACTGGGAAACGAATCCAGAACTATGTAGGATAAAAGGAATTTATGACCTGCGAGTTCAGCTGAATAAATAAGTTGCAACTCGTTAGATGGTCGGTGCATTTGGGATACTAGAATGATTGAATTGTTTGCGTATCGCCAGAACGCCTCATGAAGGACAGTGGTCTTTTGTTTACTCATGGTGTACGTTAGGGAAATAGTCTCAATGTGGATGGTGCTAATTGCATGCAGCTGGCGTTGGACTATTTATCGTTGGTTAAAAGGGTCGACAGCCGATGTGTGCATAGATTGTTTTTTTGTACACATATTGAGGCTGGGATTGGCTCCTCGATAGTATAGTGGTTAGTATACCCGCCTGTCGCGCGGGAGACCGGGGTTCGAATCTCCGTCGGGGAGCCTCTGGCGCAAGACTAATGACCTTGCCCGGAAAAAACAAATCATTATGGAAAATTTAACAAGCCTCAGGACTTGCAAAATAAGGCCAGGACCAGTTTCCGGTTGTAGTGCCAATGATGATGATTGAGGCTGGGATTAGCCAACTCATGGGTAAGATTCCCTGATATGCGGTCGTATGATATGCGAACCGATGAATTTTATTACAGGGAATTTATGATAAGGTAAGAAAGAACTCTTACAGGAATTTGTATGCGAAGGGAATGCAAGAAAAGGTAAGAATTCTTTCACTGAATCTTTTTAGATTATACCTTAGATAATCCTAGATGCGTTATGCATTTAAGGTGCTAATGCTATTGCATTAGCGAAATTACGTGATTGGATGTAAGTTATGGGGGTTTTTTGAGGTAAGAGTATAGTGGGGTATGGCGGAACCCCCACTGGCCCATCACTAAAGTACTCTACCGAGCACAATTAATGATATTGAGATTGACCACTCAAGGAAAAACGCGCCCGTTACTAGTCCAAACATGACAAAATTGTTCTTCGCCATGATAATACTCGTCCGCATGATGCGGTGCCCGGGAAAAACTACTTGGAAACACTTCATTGGGAAGTCCTACCCCACTCGCCCTATTTACCAGACCTTGCCCCTTCTGATTATCACTTATTTCGATCCATGGCACATGGCCTTGTCCGAGCAGCACTTTACAACATATGAAGATACAAAAAAATTGGTCGATTCGTGGATAACCTCAAAAGACGAAGACTTCTTCCGACGTGGTATTCGGATGCTGCCAGAAAGATGGAAAAAAGCAGTGTCTAGTAATGGACAATACTTTGAATAAAACGTAATGTACCGTTCTTACACAATAAATTCCTATTTTTTAGAGAAAGCGGCGGAAACTTATTTGTACACCTAATAAGTATCCTTAAAACGGAAGTTGAGATCATTGAAGTTACATCAGTGCCATTCCAAGGATTGGCTTAGTAACCCTTTTGGCACCAAAAATCTCCTTGATGATGTCAGGCATATTTTCAATTCAAATCACCAAGTTCGGTTCCAAAATAGAATGATAATTTCAAAAAACCTATCCAGCTCGTTTTGTTGTAAAGAAATCTGTACAATTGCCAAAAACACAGCAGGTCCATTGAATCTTTTCCATGTCTTGGCTTAATGACAAATCCGAACAAAAACAAGGAAAAACAGAAATGATTTCTCAACTTGCTGAAAGCAATGTCAAGCGTACGACAAATTTTCACCCCAAAGGAATTCATACTTATTTTACTGCGACACGTTCATCATCTCCACTTCCAGGACACTCGAAAGGTTGCATCGCAAACTATATCCAAATATTATTCAGTAAATCTTTGCCAATCCACTCGCTACGAAGAGACTTGTAACGGCTCAAGACATATTGCGAACTGTTGGATCTGGTAACATATGTGTAGGCTCCACAGTACGAGCCACTGGAGGATTTACCAACAAAATCCCTGAAATCTCTTCAGTTCTTTATACTCCGAAGGCCCACAAAAAATAAAAAAAGACGAAGGGAAAAACGCTTTCAACAGCTCCAACAAGGCAGAGGTGGCGCATATGAGCTCTCGGCGAGGTATGCATGCGTGCTCAACAGTAGTTGATTTCGGATGATGTAACTGTGACAAGCGCGCCTCTGGAAGCACACGCATGGCCAATTCCCGGAGGTGATGGAAAAGGAGGTCAAACGGAATGCTCTCGGTGACTGAAAAATGTGTTACGTTGTATTTACATTAATCCTAATTTAATTAAGTTTAATCAAAGTACCGCGAAATTCGCTTCACGTGATTCTTTGGGGTCGGAAATCAAAGAATCGTTGTCTTTGTTTTAACATTTAATTACATTGAGAGTTTCACGTCGAAAAAGGATAAACTAAAAAGTCAACGATAAATATGTAAATTTATAACACGGAGTTGAATAATTCCATTGGCGCCTATTAAGTTTGATGCATTGGCCAATAGTCCTGGGCGCAGGAAGAATAAAAGGCCGGCCCACAATCGAATATCTAAATTTATGCTGTTTAGCATTTGTATTGGTGAACGTTTCGTTCGCCCCTTAGGCGTCTTCATAAATCTCTAACTGTGAAGGAGTGTGACGTTGAAAAGCATTTCGCACTCCAGTTCCACATTTAGACCCACCTTCGTGTGGGTATTGCTCACCGTCTGTAAATGGAGCTTTATTTATCCGAGAATTTAAATTCACCGTGCAGGATACGAGTATATCAGGGATGTAGTATTTCTTGTGCGACTTCAAACCTTACCTTTCATGTCGACAACTAGTCGTGTTATTTGCATACCTTTCCCTTTTCCATTTAAGTCAGTTGGAACATAGTCGATACTCTAAGGAGGTCTATTCATCATCCCATTCTCCAGCTTGATACGAATAAGAGTCAGGACATTCATTCACACATCGCATGCCAACAATGAATATTCAATTTGGTTGCGAGCCCGCCTCGGCTCCTTAAACCGTTTGCTCCTTTTGCGTTAAGGTTTTCGATGTTTACTTAATTAATGAGATTGTTGCTAAGTGCAGAAGGATCTGCTAAATAATGTAGTGAACTAACACACGGTAATTTTGTGGAGTGTTTGAACAGCTCAGTTTTATTCAGAGGGTTTGACGGAAGACGAAGCGAATACTTTATTTGGTTTCCCTTTATTCTTATCATATTTTTGTTGTTGTATAGTTTTCTGAAATGATAAATGGGTAAGAGGATTGAAGTCGATCGTGTTTAGAATTTATGTGAAACGAACGCGACTCAGGTCGAAAACAAGTATGGCGAGGAAGTATTGTCTAGTTTATCAAAACGGCACCAAAACAATTACTATAGAGCAAGGATAACGACCAGCAATCAATATCGAGAGTAGCTACAAAGAAAGAGACTTCCATTAAAAGCGGGTTGTTTTCTAGTTCAACTAGTTTGGACTTTCGTTGTCTTATAGAACCTTGACCGATTCACGATTACGAAATGAATAACATGTTATTAGGGGTGCTGCCTTAAAGCGATGGCAGGAGGTCAAGACAATGAACGTGGTGGCTCTTATGAAAGTACAAAACAATCAACTAGTAATGACCGACAGACACGAATTGCAGACACTCAAATATGATGGCCTGTGTATATAGAATATCAAGGCTGATGAACTCTCGGGATACGGCATGGTGTTCCTTTCACCACGATCCCACGACTGTAATTGAGTACTAGACCCCTGACTTCCAGCTTAGTAGTGCATGACTTTGGTCTATTACGCCATTGCAGATGTTTGTCGACAGTAACTTACAAAAACCGCAGGACAATTAATTTACCACCCTGGAGACTAATTGATAGCGTGAGTGGAATGTTACGAGTTGCCAAAGCAGATGGGTATACAAATATTTGATTGTATAAAACGTGCCTTCCAAGTGCTTACAGATTGACAGCGGAAAGGATATTTGTGGTTTACTGTATATACTTCTCTAAGGAGATGCGAACCTATGGTGGTGTGTCAACCCCCTGAGATCCCGTTAATTAACTGTTTTAGTTGTTTTTGAACAGTTGCAAATTGAAGCACTCTTGACAGCAGGAAGTTCCACTTTCAGTTTCTCCTTTGTGTAGCACAACGAATTTTGGCCTCGGGATGTTCGCGTCATTGAGAGAGCAATTACAATTTAATGGGATTTACCAGACGGACTGATGGGAGCGCAAAGAAACCAAGTTCCTTGGAATGATATCACGAATCTTTGCGTAACAGCCTCGTGGGTATATATCTGTTAAAGAGGTAAAAGAGCCTGGATGAACTATCGATTCAACAGAAAAAGAGGCGCTAAGTAGTCGAATCTTCAATGCATACCGAAAGAAGCTGATCACGAACAGAACTAAACAATCCTTCGCCAAAACGCTACAGAATCCTGGACGGCTATGGGCAGAGTTCGATGGAATCGACAGTACTATCTCTGGAAGTCACGATTGGAAACTGTCCGATACATACAACAAACATTGCAAGCACTTTTGACCCTAATCAGTTGCCCTCTCGTCCCCACTATCATCTCAATACCCTCAATACGCTCCTCCTAATCGTTTACTATCAGAATGTTAGAGGTCTCCGCTCCAAAACACACTCTAATCTGGAAAAAGCACATTCCCTCTCCTTCGACATATACGCTCTGACTGAGACCAACCTTATCCCTAGTATTAATAGTCTTGAATTATTCCCCCCCTCCTTCAATGTTTTTCGCGATGATAACACTCATCGAGAATATCCTAATTCCCCATGCCGTGGACTGCTGCTTGCCGCTCATAACAGACTCGCTTCGTCTCTAATTGCCATCTCTTCTTCTCCGGATCTTGAGTACGTCGCAATAAAAATCGACAAGCGCCGCAAGTCTCTTTTCATTATCTGCTTCTATATATCAACTTCGCGACCCAGCATGTCATACGAACTCGCAATAGAAGCGGTAGATAACCTAACCGAGTTAAGCACCTCAATAGACGATATCGTCGTTCTTGGCGATTTTAACCTCCCCCATCTCCAATGGACATTGGCTGACGAACAAGCATTCTACGTCTCAAACCCCACTAGCTCAAAGGAACGTATTTTTATAAACGGTCTCACCGACTCATACCCCCATCAAATAAGCAATGTCCCAAATCATATGGGGAGACAACTGGACCTCGTGTTCACAACGGACACACACAAGTCCTCAGTTGCCCCTAGTCCACACGCCCTCTCCACCATTGATAATTACCAGCCCCCACTGCTCTTATCCATATATCTTGATCATGAAACCCAGCCTTCTGTACCTCATGGCAGCTTTTCCTACAACTTCCACAAAGCTAACTTTCGCCTTTTAAATGAGCATCTTAGCAAAACAGCGTTTCGCTTTCATCATTTGGGGGTAGAACCTACTACCACTCTCTACAAGGAGATCTGTGTAGTGGCGATGTGCCAGCGTATGGCACGTATTCCTTATATCTCCCATCGATCCGTAGAAAAAATTTGTTCGAATAATAACGTCAGAAAAACGTTGCTCGAAACCCCAGGTTTGTCGTATAGCCATTCGCCTCTCAAAATGCGGCATCGCTGATTTGATTATAAACGTTATTATCGGCTTTACTGGCGAAGTACCTTCTTCCACACGTTTATGTTCGCATTTATTGAGGAATGTGTAATTGTAAACATTTATGAGACGCAAGTCCACTTTCTGATTGTATCGAATCCGATGAGCATATTGGACGACATCTCCTTCAAGTGGATAGATAAATAAACGATTGAAGTCTAATTCAAATAAGTGAGTTAAGACGCCAAAGTAATCAATAAGAAAGATAACAGATAGTACTGCCAGCAAGCGTTTTAATTTATTGAAAATATTCACTAGCGGGAACATTCCGATGCCGTCACACAACACATAACTCAGATAATATTTCTAATAATTATTAATCACTTTCAACCATACAACGTACAAATTGAACCGACTTATTTAACATAAAAATTGGATGTCCGCGGACGAGCGTGTGCATAAGCATGCACACGCGGCGGCAATTACCGACACCACCTCTCTAACCTAACACGTTATTCGACTGCTTTCAAAAGGGAAGAAATTGGATACAACCAAAAAAGAACATATATCTGCTCTCTCATTGCCACGTTCTTCGATGTGTGGAAGGTTACGTCGGTAATCTGATGATCGAAGAGAGCGGGACAATGAGAAAACAGAAACACGCTGTACGATTATCTTGGGGTGGATTTGGTTGTATGTGCATGAATCAATGTAGTTCTGAGCGGAACCCGTTGACCTGATTCGGTAGTACGGTGCGTTCAGTGTACATTGATCCATACGAAGACAGAACTGAGAAAGAGAGGGGAATTGAGCTGATGATATTCACCTGCAAAAAGAGAACATTGATCCCTAGCGAATGAAGTGTCTGGAGAAAAGCCGAAGTAACGCTAGGGAAATATTATCACGTGATTCAATCGAATGTTTTGATAAATTTCCCCAGCGGTTCTGCAATGATGCGACAACTTCGTCCGGCTGGATTTGGTTGTCGCTAATCGACATGGACACGAGTTGCCGTATGGCAAAAAAGGTAAGCTAAACTCATTTATGCATTGTCTGCGTGGTACAATGAGTTTAGCTATGTGTCCTTGGTGGAAACATGCTTTGCAGGTGAACAGGTGAGTAAGGGGAAATGGGGTTGATTTGACGCGCTGTAAGGCGGTCGAAATTAGGTAGGAGTTGTGGTTGGAATTGTGGGTTGTTTCTCATATAGAATAGAGAAACCCCCACAGATCCACTATGCCGTCGCCTTATATGTCCCCTATTCTCGTGACAGGCCATCGGTTTTTCGCCGCCATGGTATAACCGCACACTCTGCGCTCTTAGGAACAAGAGAAATAACTTGTGGGACATTTTCCTCAAAACGCGTTCCTTCCAAAATGACTTCAACTATCTCGGTTCCTTTTATAAATTTTCCGAGCTCTACAACTTCCTCTACCACAACTACCTCACAAAAACACAATATAATTCGATCAACGACCCCAAATCTTTTTTCCACTTCATGAAGTACAAACGTAAATTCGACGCCTATCCTAACTCCCTTTCTTATGACGCGACTACTTCAACCGACCCCCTAACTACTGCCAATCTGTTGGCTTCGTTTTTCAATAAATCCTTCACAGACATCTCCTTCGAACGCAATCCGTCTTACTTCAAAGACTTGCCCGAAATCTCCTTCGGCCCCTTCACGCCTAGTATTAAACTTACTCAAAGACGAGTTCAGTCCTGGGCCTGATAGACTCCTGGTTGTATTTTTAAAGAAATGTTCCACTTCTCTTTCCCTCCCGATATCAAAGATATTCAATCTATCCCTTTCACAAGGGATCTTCCCTAGTATTTGGAAATCCTCCTACGTCACCCCCATACATAAAAAGATACCTAAAAACGATATAAGCAACTACCGTCCCATCGCCAAACTGTCTCATATCTCCAAACTGTTCGAAAGAATTCTTTAAAAAGCGTTATCTTTCCGTTGTAAATACATCATCTCATCCAACCAGCATGGTTTCCTTTCGGGCAGGTCGTCCACAACGAATCTGATCGAGTTCCCATCCCATACTCTCCGTGCCTTAGAGAATGGCAACGAAGTCGATGTAATCACCACCGATCTCAGCAAGGCCTTTGACAAAATCTCCCATAATTTCATCCTTTTTAAGCTGTCCTCCCAAGGTTTCGAACCCCAATTGGTCAAATGCTTATCTTCTTATTTGAAAGATCGATCCTACCGTGTCAAATTCAGATCCTCCCTGTCCAATCCTTTTCTTCCCAGGTCAGGGGTTCCGCAACGCAGCTATCTAGGTCCCCTCCTATTTATCCTTACCATCAATGATGTTGACTCCATTATTAAATACTCATCCATCTCCCTCTATGCGGACGACGCCAAACTGTACAAAACGATCATCTCTCCTCACGACTCCTCACTTCACCAAACGGACCTCGACAGCTTCTCAACTTGGTGCCGTAATAACTGCCTTGAACTCAACGTTGTCAAATGGCACTCCATCACCTTCTCCCGCAAACGCCCCCCTGCCCCCCACGCCCCCACTTCCTGCTAAATCAGCAGATATCATCTGAAACCCTCGGTACGTGACCTCGGGATCTTATTTGACAGGGAGCTTAGCTTCATCCCGCATACTGATCATTTTATTCTTAAGGCCAACTCTGCCCCTGGGTTTGTGAAACGCTGGTCTAAAGAATTCTCTAATCCTTACGTTTCCCGTTCTCTCTACATAGCCTTCGTCCGCCCCCGTCTTGAATACGCCAGTCAGGTCGGGTCTCCACACTATTCGTCCCATGTACGCAGAATCGAAAGCGTGCAACGTCGTTTTCCGCGTTTTGCCCTCCGCGGACTGAACTGGGCAAATCGTCGGATTCTCCCCCTATACACAAGCTGGCTCCACCCGATCAACTTCAACACACTTGGGGAGCGCAGAACTCATGCCGATATCCTTTTCGTCCACCGTCTGTTTTCAGGCACAATCAACTGCTCAAGCATGCTCTCCATCATTCCACTTCACACTAACCCCCGTAACCCGCGAAACTCTCATCTCTTCTAAAAGCCCACCCACCACACTTCTTACGGCTCTAATGAACCCATTTCGCGAATGCTGCGGCGGGCAAACTCCTACCCTACCTCCTTCGATTTCAACTTCATCTCTACTGCTCTCAGACTTCATCTCCTGTCTTTCCCCTCCTGACCACGACCACTCCCCGTCTACACTCTTACATTCGGTACCAAGTGAAATAAATGAGTGATAATATATGGATAAACCCACTAACAAACTCGCCAAACATACCCCCCCCCCCCTCTTTTTTTCTTTTTAACCATAGTTTATATTCTTACATATAGTTTTAAGATAGTTGTTAAGTTTTATCGCTTGTACTAAGCTGAATATATGAGGGTTCTGCCCTCACTAAACTAAACTAAACTAATGGACAAATACTAAAAAACATGATTGACAAATTACAAACAACGTCTATGAAGAGATCACCGCCATCGGCAATGAAGTCAGTGGTAATGGAAAGGACAAAACGGCTCACTCAGGATGAGAAGGAGTGACAAAATCATTTCCAGACCATAATATATATCTGTAAAAGAGGTAAAGGGGGCTAGATGAACTATCGATTAGACAGAAGAAGAGGCGCTAAGCATTAGAGTCATCAATGCATACAGAATTGTACAGAATGCTACCCACAAAACCCTCAATCTCTTAATATCTACTTCTTTGGAGCTAGTCTCCACCATTAATGGCGTATACATTAAATATCGCGATATCAATTCAATATCAAACAAATTCAACTACACGTTTAATTTGCCCATATTAAATTAAATTTAAACCGAAGACATGATAAACAAACCATATGTTCAACACGCAAAATCCCCTGAACCCAAATCGCGAACCAGATGACCAACTTTCAAGTAAAGTTGTTGAGACTCATAATATGCGCGTCTGCAATTTTATGATGCTTTAAAGGTTTGTTTACCCAAACCATTTCCCACAGGCAATACCTTTTTCCATTCTTTTAAAACAAACAACTTGCGCCATAAAGCGAACCACACGTTCGTTTTAGCGCCCACCAACATAGAGGATCGTAAATGTGCATTAGCACGATCCACTGTTGATTTTTCCTTTGTGTTTTCTCTTTTGATCCTAAGCCGGGAAAGATAAAGTAAGGAAATGGCGGTTAGCAAAAGGGCCATGCAGACAAAATGACATATCCTTCGATCTACACGAGAAAAGTCTTCGTTCGGGGAGACTAAGGAAAAAAAGGAGGAGTTGATTCGAGATAGTTGACCGGGACGGCCAGGAGTTGGTTTTACAATTTTGAAGGAATCGGATGTAAAGTGGTGCGGAACGTGCGTGAGGGTAAACAGTTCGAATTAAGTATATGTGGACCTAACGCCCAAGTTAAGTGACTTATGTGTGTTTGATAAAAGTATATATATGTAACCACTAACTAATTTTAATGACTTATGTGGAAAGTGTTAAAAGGTTCTGGTTCAAGGCTCTATAGCGTTTGCGATGATAGTGAAGAACGTATGATTCGAACTGACGATATGACAGTTAGAATCACCAAAAATTGAACCAATGCTTAACACATCAGGCTACTGGCCGCGTGTACGAATTCGATTTCTAAACTCAAGTACACTCAACCGACGTGGATTTGTTATGTTATCACTATAGTATACGGCTCTTCTTATTGGATTTTCGTTCGGTGCTCTTCACTATTTACTTGTGTATTGTGTGTGTATCTGTTAGAAACGCCACCCTACTCCCTCCTCAGTAACTTTCGTGTGCGAACGACGGAGCGAAGAGCGAGCGAACGAGAGAACGCAGGAGCAGGCGAGTGTGGCGGTGCTCTATACGTAAGTCGTGATCGCAGTCGTAAAGTTCTGTTTACTATGGGGAAGTGTGTGTGTGTGTCTGTGTGTACACAGATCACGTCGGGGTCTCCAATTATAGCGTTTGCGATGATAGTGAAGAACGTGTGATTCGAACTGACGCTATGACAGTTAGAATCACAAAAAATTGAACCAATACTTAACACACCAGGCTACTGGCCGCGTGTACGAATTCGATTTCTAAACTCATGTACACTCACCTGATGTGGATTCGTTATGTTATCGCTATGGTATACGGCTCTGATGCATTTTCTTATTCGATTTTCGTCCGGTGTTCTTCAGTATTTGTTTGTGTATTGTATGTGTATCTGTGGGGAACGAAGTCGTGGCACCGAAATGGGCGCACCGAAATGGTCCACTAAATGTTCCACAGTACACTGTCCACCGAAAGAAACAAAACAAGTACATCGTCACAGCACACCGTCCACCAGAAGTAAATCAAATACACTGTTTTGGCTTATTGTATCGATGTTTTTATTGTTGGCTGGGTTCGAAACGCAAGGCTTAATACATTGTCTTAATCGTTTATTGATTAATGTTTAACTTTTTTTTTTGCGTTATACACTATAGTATTTAGACCGGGGTCACAAGGAAAATTACTTTTAATATAATGTATTTACTATTTACTTAATCTGACACAACACTACAACCACGTCTCCGGGTATATACGCGTCCCCGTTCGCACCGGGGAGCGGGGGTGACGCGATCTGCTTGGTAGATGGATGTAATAGGATTCAGCGAGACTAATTCGCTGGCGAAGGAAATTCGGCCAGTGAAACTGGCTCTCTTACTTTAAGGGTGCATTTTCTATCCCAAGAGAAACGTGAAGTCTCTCTTTGGGGGTAGGGAACCAGATCTCCTAGCGAAGATCTATAATGGTACACATGCATGTGTGAACATTGGTTCTTTCATGGGACGAAGCCATGGGAACGAATCTGAAAACAAAGAAAGGGGAATAAGGTGCATCATGAGATGTGAGTTCGGGTAAGTAAACAAGCCGAATCTCATTGGGTGCTAATTGGGTTTCTGTTTGTTCATGCCGCTAGGACATGAGAAGCAGATCCAGAACTATGGAAAGACAAAGAGATCGTATAGATCATTGTCTAAGCTATGTATTGCAGCTGTAATGATAGCCGCCATGCACCATGCACATGGTGCTAATTGATTCTAGCTTATTTACAGGGAATTGGTGTTTATGACATCGCTGTCAGGGGTAAGCATACCATACCTATTTGCATTTGCCTATGCCGTAGGGATAATTCATGCCTTAAGACGCAAGATGCGTATATTTGCTTTTGTCCCTTGAGTATAGGTCGCCAGCCAATGTATATGGTGGGGCTGGGAATAGGCGACGCAATGTTTATGATCCCTGTTATGATGGTTACATTATATGTAAACCAAATTGTTTCGTTTTCAGAAATTCTACTAGGTAAAATGCATATGTAAAATTGGGATTTGCTTGGCAACGAGGGTGCCGAATGGGGCTTGGAATTAATGAAGTTTGGAACAGAATTCTTATAGGGAATTTTGAATTCGAATAAATGAATGAAGGTTAGAATTCTCTTCCAGGAATTCTTAGCTAAATACATTTGATAAATTTGTTACGTGAAGCATTTGCAGGTGCTAATGCGGTTGCATTAGCAGAAACTTATGAAAGCTGGGTTGTAGTTATGGGTGTTCTTCGGGTAAGTAGACAGTGGGCTTTGGCGGAACCGCCACTATCTGTTAGAAATGCCACAGCTCCATTCAACCACCCGAAGAGCTTGTGGAAATCGTATATTGAATGAATGTGTGGCATTATGTCACGAGTGGATAACGTCAGAAATAATCAAAGGAGTATAACGAAGCGAGCGCAACACACAGTGATTCAAGGCAGGCGTCAATTGCCTTTCGGAAACAACTTCCAACTCCACAAGTTTGATCGGTGCATGGAACCAAGGAATAACGTCCGAAGGAAGGAGAAGTGAAGAAGAAATCACCAGTCATTGAATTCGACACACTGCGAGGAATAATTCACCTAAACCTTTTCGACTGAATTCATATCTGCGTTCTGGGGTGATTCTGGTATGTTTCTGATTTGATAATATGTTTGCGGCCCTTTTCTAGCTACACAGGACGAAACACGGTATTGGGGATTCGCCCTGGATACAGCCAGCGTGGCACCAACCTAGAAAATGTGAACAATCAGCTGACATTAGAAATTAAATTCTGTTGGTTGTCAAACGACAACCATTTTTCTTTCTCTTCTTCGTTAATCTTTTGACGACACAAGCCGCAAATCATTTCTAATCCGTGGAAATCCATTTAATCAAATAGAATAAACCAATTTTGATCACATCAAACCAACCCGCGTTGTTTCTTCTTTGGTTTGGGAAGATTCGTTTAGAGAATTCCTGCTATACTTTGGATAGCTGCTCAGTTTAGAGTTATTCTTTGCTATTTTCACATTAATTTCCAGAGTATTTTAGAGCCATCACTGCACGCCAGGACACACCAGGACCCAGCCCACAACAAATCAAGAACCCCTTGTTTGTGGAAGGTGTGTTCAACGCGTGTTGAGCACACAACATTATTTGGTCCTTCGAGCCGGATCCAGTCTCTGGATCCAATTAATTGCTGCCAGCTCGCAGCATACGAGAAGAAGCACATGGCACAGCCTTCAACCAATGGCAAGGAATATCGCACCGAACAATAAAGATCATCTCACCAACGTCCACATTGCTATATAATAACGTTCCGTCAACATTGTTTATATAACTTTCTGTCAACATTTATTTTGAATAACGTTCTCGAGTACTAATTAATTTGCTGCTGCACAGTCAATTGGGAGATTGGTGTCTATTAGTGAAAGTGCAACGAAATAGTAACTGATGACCGCGATTAATGAATGTCTTAGTATCCATCCGCACAAGTGGTTCAGTACAAAAACGCAATAAGAAGACTTTAATTGTGAATCCTCAAGCCGGCAGATTAGTGGCACGTGAACCAGCTGCCCCAACGACAGCTACAACTACCGCTGCTAAGACCAGCAGCCATCGTCCAGCCTAAGGACCTGCAGCACCAATATCAACGCCCAGAAAACATAACATGACAGCTACATTGGCGAAAAACCTCATGGTGGCCCAGTTCGCCTCCCAGGAACGGATGTCCTGTGCTTATCTCAATCTCGAAAAGAGAGGTCCGCCAACGTTGGTCGCGGTGGAACTACACCAGCACAAGCTCCAGAGCGAATGGGAAGGCATCATACGGAACCATGAGGAGATAAAATGCCTGGCCACTCCAAAGATGACCAGCGGTCCCGCTATTAGGTGGACAGATTCATCGATCAGGCCGAGGAGATATTTCTGGACGAGGTCACAGAATTTATTGAGGCAAAGAACGCTCTTAATGTCGACCGTCCGACCGTATCCAAGACTGCGCCGGACACCGTTAGTCAACCACCAAGTCGTTTGCCGCCAATGACGTCACAACCACCTTGGTGGCCAGGAACTCCATCAACACCTGGCCTTCGAATGCCAAGTGACCATCCATCCAGATTACCATCACGAATGATACCACCGGAAGACACAACTCATACGGACAACAAAGGTCGCCGGTTCGGTGGTTCGATAGACACCGAAAAGCTAGCCACGACAGGTGCGGCCGAAACCAAGACAGCCAAAGGAGGAGCGGTTGAGAAGAAAACTGTTCCAAACCCTGCAACTAACGCCGCCAAGGACATCAAGAAGGCACCAACAGCTGCCAGTGCACCAGCACCAACGAAGAAAGATGACACGAAATCCGATGCACCACAAGAAGGGAAGAAGCCTGCTGCAGAGAAATGCGCCGCTCAATGCAATAAAAGACTACCGAGGCTGCTCGCGGCCCACTTTGCGCTCGACCCAGTCTCCCCAACTACTGTGGACCACGCCGATCAACTCGACATTAGCGAGTTGCCCTCAGTGCAGTTGCCAGAAGTCGCCATCAACCAAGCGGTTAAGGAACCGCACAAACTCCCAGTGAAGAAGCACCAGCAGGCCCATCAACTGGCCGTTCCTCGTGTGTTGCGAACTTGCAACTCCGACCTAGAGGAACTGGACCACATTGAACCAATGCATTTCATGAAGACGCCATCAACAGCAACAGTAGCCACACCCAATGTCACCAGTGACCATGACCAAGCACAGAGTCCGTTTAATAGTCAGTCTCATCAGCAACATCCATTGCAACAGCAACAACTACCGAAGCATCAGCAGAAACATTCACCAGAAACTGGCCGAGGGGCGGGCCAAACGCATTTGTCATTCACCAACCAATCGGTGATGTCGATCGACCCAACCAATTGTAATTCGCTGTACTACTCGGATGGAAATCTTCCATCAAGCGATGGTCTCGCAGCAAATTCCAGTAATAAAAGCAACCAAACCGAGACACCAGGTGGTCAACCTCCGGCCAATGGCAATCATCAAGGACGACTGCTAACACATGTAGCCTCCCCAATGGGGATAGAAGATCGCAATGCCCCGCTTGGAGGGCGCCGTCCCCGACCATTCCAGAATCAACCAGCATGCCTATCAGTAACCAAGATGAGACGGTACTTTTCTCAGCCCAGTAGGCACTGGGTCCGTACATGTCATTCCGCCAGGACCCGCGGACGGTGCCATGGAAGAAGTCACATCAAACTTAACGTTGCGGCCTCATATGACAGAGGACACATCCCATCGGTAAGTCTCGATTCAGTACTTTCGACCACCAGCCATTATGTGGTCATTGATCGTGGGTTGCGAATTTACAACTCTAACCCAGATCAAATGGTCAGTTCTGCGGGCAAAGGTACCGAACATCGACGACGGAACTTTTGTCGTCACCAATCCTTCGATCATCACAAATTCAGGGCGGACGGCTCTCTCCAGACATCCGCATTCCTAGAAGTCCACGGCCCTGGGCCTTCGGCCCCTGGAACAAACGGATTCGCCACTGATTTGCGAATGCATCCGCAAGCAGTCACCACCAAGTCAGCGGAAAAGGAGCCACACCATTCCCAAGTCAGTGAGCATCAACAGGCCGCTGGCCGAAGTGATGTGGGGGTTTCTCTATTCTATATGAGAAACCACCCACAATTCTAACCACAATTCCTACCTAATTTCGACCGCCTTACAGCGCGTCAAATCAACCCCATTTCCCCCTACTTACCGGTTCACCTGCAAAGCATGTTTCCACCAAGGACACATAGCTAAACTCATTGTACCACGCAGACAATGCATAAATGAGTTTAGCTTACCTTTTTTGCCATACGGCAAAACGATTAGCGACAACCAAATCCAGCCGGACGAAGTTGTCGCATCATTGCAGAACCGCTGGGGAAATTTATCAAAACATTCGATCGAATCACGTGATAATATTTCCCTAGCATTACTTCGGCTTTTCTCCAGACACTTCATTCGCTGGGGATCAATGTTCTCTTTTTGCAGGTGAATATCATCAGCTTAATTCTCCTCTCTTTCTCAGTTCTGTCTTCGTATGGATCAATGTACACTGAACTCACCATACTACCGAATCAGGTCAATGGTTCCGCTCAGAACTACATTGATTCATGCACATACAACCAAATCCACCCCAAGATAATCGTACAGCGTGTTTCTGTTCTCTCATTGTCCCGCTCTCTTCGATCATCAGTTTACCGACGTAACCTACCACACACCGAAGAACGTGGCAGTGAGAGAGCAGAAGTATGTTCTTTTTTGGTTGTATCCAATTTCTTCCCTTTTCAGACAGTCGATTAACGTGATTACCGGAGAGAGGTTGTGTCGCTAACCGCCGCCGCGTGTGCATGCTTATGCACACGCTTGCCCGCAGAGATTCACAGAAGAAGTGTAAAGTTTAGAGTCCTAAATAGTAATTCATCATCATCATCATCGGCACTACAACCGGGATCCGGTCTTGGCCTTATTTAACAAATCTCTCCATCGGTCCCGATTTCGAGCCGATGTCATCCAGTTTAGCACTCCCAGGCTCTGGGTGTCCTGGTCTACGCCATCCCTCCATCGCAGACAAGGTCTGCCGCGCTGTCTTCTTCCATACATCCTGCCACAAAGGACTTTCCGGGTAGGCTCCTCTTCGCTCATTCGAGCTAGGTGTCCCGACCACCGGAGTCTACCGAGCTTGATTTTTAATAGTAATTATACCGATGAAAAATGGCGAATGTATACGGTGCTAGTGTAAATGCATTATTACTAACTGTTTTAATTAGTTGCAATTTTTGTGAAGTCCTTGAAATTAAACAAACGTATTTACATTTGCAAAACGCTACTTTGAAGTCGTACTCCGAAGTACTCCTGCGGGAAAGACGGCAAACAAATTTAAAAACACAATATGAGAGTGTTCGACAAAATCAAATAAAAAGGAAATTATTATCAAACAAACAAACATCGGAGTGTTATTTAATGTTCCAGTTAACCTGGGTGGACTATTCTCGCAACCGCGCAACATCGTCTTATACCCCCATAGTGACGCCTGCCCAGAGATCAACCCGACCATTGTTCTGATGCGCGGACCACCGTCGGAGCCCCCACGAAGACAATCGCCATGCATGTTCTGTGAGGCGCACCCCTACATCTACGTTTGCGAGTGTTTCCGCTACCTCACACCTGTTCATCGGAAGTCTGTCGCACGAAAAAGAAACCGTGTCTCAACTGCTTGGGCCGGCACCTTATACGCGACTGCCTCCTCAACAAGGTGTGCCGACGATGCAATCGAAGACATCTTACAGCACCAAACAAAGCATCCAGGGTAAAAGTGACCAGTCCTGTCAGCAGTCACTACATGAGCGGTCCTCGGCGGTTGCGAATTTACAACTCCAACCCAGAGGAGCTGGTCGACCCTACGACTGCTGGCAGATCGCCGCAGAGGACAAATAGAAGACATTGTTGACGTCTACCCCGGAGACCAGATTCAAGGCACCATACAGCTACCACCATAGACCAAGGAGCACACAATGCCCCGCTTGGCGGGCGGCGCTCCCCCGTATCCAGAGACCGACCGAGTCCCAGCCGTCCCATCCGATTGAACGCTGCGGCCTCAACCACAAACGACCGCATCTTTTCGGCCACTAACTTCGAAGAGGTACCAATGGACGCAAAACTCGTCACCACCACCTGTCTCGAGGTAGTGAGACCAATCACCAGCCATCACGTGGTTACCGATGGTGGGTTGCGAACATACAACTCCAACCCATATCGCGCGGCCAATTCCATCATCAGCAAAGATAACGGCCTCCGGCGACGAACAGGAGAGCGCAATCGGCATAATTTCACTGGAGGAGGAACCCCCGCCCAAGCTCTGGACGACCACTGAAGCCAGAAGATTCGTCAATGATTGGCGAAGGCGGGCGGAATATTGCGGATTCGCCCTGGATATAGCGAGCGAATTCGCAATTGAATGCTACCCGTGGCACCAACCTAGAAAATGTCAACAATCAGCGGACATTAGAAATTAAATTCTGTTGGTTGTCAAACGGCAATCATTTTTCCTTCTCTTCTTCGTTAATCTCTTGACGACACAAGCCGCAAATCATTTCTAATCCGTGGAAAGCCATTTAATGAAATAGAATACGAGGGTTGCCTCTTATGTTTCGGGATTTGGCAACCCTAGTGTTGCAATCCGGCAATTGACAGCTCTGTCGTAAAGTTGGACATTTTTGAGGTTATACGCACTCAGAACATTTTGACATACGAGCGCTATTTGTGTTGTTTACAGTAACTTAAAAGATTCATCTCGGCCCAAAAATGGAATTAAATCGTCAACATTTTCGCGCATTTTTTTACAACTTTCGGCGTGGATTAACTCAGCAACAGTGCATGGATGAACTTAATTCAATTTTTGGCGATGAAGCTCCATCAAGGACCAGTGTTTATCGATGGTATGGTGAATTCAATCGTGGTCGAAGTTCACTCCAAGATGAATTTCGTGAAGGTCGTCCAAAATCAGTTGTTGTTCCGAAAACCATTGATGCTGTGCGCGAACTGATATTGGAAGATCGTCATGTGACCTATCGTGAGATTGAGACAACCTTAGGCGTTAGTGGGACCAGCATACATTCAATATTGCATAAACATTTGACTGTCAAAAAAATTTGTTCGCGTTGGATCCCACACAATTTGTCAATCGCCCAAAAAAAGGCTCGTGTCAATTGGTCGAAAGAAATGCTCAAAAAATACGGTCGCGGTGCTTCGAAACACGTCTATGACATCGTGACAGGTGATGAATCGTGGATTTACGCGTATGAGCCCGAAAGTAAACAGCAGTCGACTGTCTGGGTGTTTCAAGATGAGCCAAATCCAACTTAAGTTGTTCGCGCACGAAGCACTTCCAAGCAAATGGTCGCCTGTTTTTTCGGAAAAACTGGACATGTCGCAACCGTACCACTAGAACAACGCAGAACAGTCAATTCTGAGTGGTACACAACCATTTGTTTGCCAGTTGTCTTCCAAGAAATCGGGAAAACCAACCGCCGAAGACGGATCACTCTTCACCACGACAATGCGAGCTCTCACACATCGGCTGCGACGACTGCATTTTTGAGCACCCAAAACATCGATTTGATGGGCCATCTGCCGTATAGTCCTGACTTGGCACCGAATGACTTCTTTTTATTCCCGTACGTAAAAAACAAACTGAGAGGTCAACGTTTTTCGACACCTGAAGAAGCGGTTGCTGCATTCAGAATGCATGTGTTGGAGATACCTCAATCAGAGTGGCAAAAGTGCTTCGACAATTGGTTCAAACGCATGCAAAAGTGTATAGATCTTCATGGGCAATATTTTGAAAAACAATAAAGTGATTTTCGATGATCAATATTTGTTTTTGTTCTCTAATCCCGAAATATAAAAGGCAACCCTCGTAAACCAATTTTGATCACATCAAACCAACCCGCGTTGTTTCTTCTTTTGTTTGGGAAGATTCTTTAAGAGAATTCCTGCTATACTTTGGATTGCTTCTCAGTTTAGAGATTCGTTAAAGAGAGTTCCTGCCATATTCTGGATTGCTGCTCAGTTTAGAGGTATTCTTTGCTATTTTCATATTAATTTCCAGAGTATTTTAGTGCCATCACTGCACGCTAGGAGACACCATCGTGCTCCTGACGCCAGCACCCAGCCCACAACAAATCAAAAACCCCTTGTTTGTGGAAGGTGTGTTCAACGTTTGTTGAGCACACAACAATATAATTCAGGAATTAAGCGAGGATCAGATTTTCCTTTTTTTACGCCTGGAATTTGAATCAGCATTACAGTCCACTTACCACACGGCACCACACAGGATACAACAGGAGCATTGTACAGACGTGCCATTGGCTGAAAATCAATGGGTTATAAATGTAGAGAGTTCCAGGGAATACCACTCACTAAAATAGCCTGTATGTATGGTGGATTCAGATGGGTGAGTGCGCTTAATGCTTATTACAATTTTATTAGCTAGGAAATTGAGATCCATATACTTGCTTTGATGAGAAATCGCTTAAATACAAAAGAAGAAGGAGAAGAAGGCAAGTTTATCGAAATGATTACATGTTGCCAAAACACACACACTTCGTATGGGAATGACAATAATAGCTAGTGCTTACAATTCGCATTAGAGTCTGTGTATTACTTCATGAACATTTCACACAGTAGGTACCTGGTTTCGCAAACTAAAATCTTCACTGGGAGCGGCTCAATTAACCACGGAATTCCTGTTTTTATTTATTAATCAGAATGTTCCTATTTCTGCGTCAGAATCCGCAAGTGTTTCACTTGAGCTCAATGTATGACGCAATCTGAAATGTCTGTTAACGTTCGTTTTATTCAAATGTAATGGGAAAACACAAAGGGAGTCAAGCAGAACAGAGTACAAGTTGCGTGCCTTGTAGTTATGATGAATCGTGGAGTAGCCTTTTGCTGTGGTGAACCATAAAAAATCATTTTACTGCCTTTTAACGACTAATTCTACAATCATGAGGTTTATGGTAGTGATAACATCATTTTAAGAATTTGTACTTCATTCCCCAATCGCCCGGTTGTTTGTGTAAAATTAAATGTGATCCGTGACTAGAAATCTTCCAGATTATTCCTTCATTCGCGTCTAGCTTATACCGAGCTGAATAATAGAGCGAATTTTATTTGGGTTGTACTTCGTTGGTTGTCAAACTTTACAACCTTATGCGCCAACACGAACAATTCCCCTATTCATCGTTTGCAAAGGATGAAGCTAAGAGCTGCGAATAACAATTCTCTCCACAACCGAATTTCTATCGAATATTCAAGTTTTTGTTTTCAATTAACAACAGATTAGAAACGCTGAGCTATCAGTCAAAAGCAGTTTCTGGTAGGAGTCATTATATATTACGAGTCGTCTAAAAACCAATTTTAAGCACAAATGTATTACCCCTTCAACTCTCCGAGCAACTTGGAATTAGCAGCCACGGAGCTAAATTGCAAAAGGATTCTATCGCATTTCCGCATGAGCAAATACCACATTTAATATCCAAACAATCTTCACTCGAGGCCTTTTGTTTTCAGTCGCTTGCGATTACTCTCGACTTGGGCTCTTTGAGTTATCGTCAAGCAAGCGCTCTTCCATGTATTACAACATGGCGCATTGGAGCCGCAAATGATACACAGGTTATCTGTGCAATTGCATTAAAAGTGCTCTAGTATTTACAGGCCCACCAAAGCACAGCAGGACTGTCGTGATTTCAATTGCATAGTAAACCATTGGATCGGCATTGATTTCACACACATTCAAGTGGATGATTGCCTTCGCCCTGGCTGAGTACTGTGGACACAGAAGTTAATCGTGTGTCCTAATCAAAATCGATAACAAAGCAACTGAAGGATTGTTATGTTTATGACGTGACCATGGGGCGGCATAATCGAAGCAGTTTTGTTCATTTGATGGCAACGTTTTCAATCAATAGCAAAACATTTTCGTACTTTAGTCATTTATTAATACATTTTCTGGTGATACACACGAACAAGTTGTCAGTTAAGCTGTAAGGATACACATTGGGAAATGCTATTCATTGGCGACCTTATTGGTGGTAAGTGGAAGTTGTGTTAGCAGAGTTGTTGGCTTATTAGTTAGGACGTATGATTGCCAGCTGACAAGATAAGATAACATGAACATTGTTTAATAACATTGTTTTGCTGTCACTGAAAAATACGTGATGTAAGAATGTCAGTGAGGAAATAATTGCTATTTCCCCTACAGTAGCCAGAACATCCTTAAATGAATTAAATGATCGATCAGGGTCTATCGATAGGATCTTGATTCGACACCCCGCTCAAAGAGAGCGTTATCTCGAGTAATTGCATTCAGCAGAATTCTTAATAGCTACGCTATTATGAAACACCGACAAGACCGGAATGAGAATTGGCTCAGTTCTTCGCCGTTATAAAAAATTTAACTTATTTTATGAAGAGACAAGACGGCTACCAGACATAGGTGGTCATTCCGCCAACACATTGGACCTATTCTTCACGTCCTACGCTAGTCAATAAAGAAAAGTTCCTTCGCCCTTGCCCCAGTTCAGACCAATTTCTTGTGGCAGATAAGTTTCCCATAACAAATTTTAAGCACAAAGCTCCCAAAAGAATAGTATGGATTTGTGGAAGTGTGGGGGTTCTCTACACCACATGGAGAACCTACCCACAATTCAAACCTTATTCCGACCGCTTTCAGTGCGTCATTTCAATCCTTATTCCCCCTACAAGCTATTCCACCTGCAAAACATGTTTTCCCAAAGGGCGCATAGCTAAACTCATTATTCTGTGGAAAATTCCTTGGTTTAACTTCTTCCGTCTATGTACCGTCACGGGTACCGATTCACGAAACTGTCCTCTTAAATGCACAAGTCTCGGTTCGCGATTAGCAAAAAGGAAGTAAAACACACGGTCCTAGCTAAATAAGTTCTCTTTATTGTCATGTACGTAGTAAAAGTTTTCGTGACACTTCTTTAATTAAAACTCGAATACTAAACAGTTACACTATTATTTGAAATGATTAATTTATTTTTCCTCTTCAGCGCAGTTAACATAGGTGACTGTGACTGTTTAGTATCTTTGTTTTAAGTATACTAAGCAATAACATGTCAATTTTACATCAGTTAAGTGTACTTGAGTTCAGAACTCGAATTCGTACACGCGGCAGCGGCCTGATATGTTGAGCATTGGCAACATTTGTAGTGATTCTAACTTTCATAGCGTCGTTTCGAATCATACGGTCTTTACTATCGTCGCAAGGGCTATAAACTCGCAATAGCAGCAGTTGATAACCTAACCGAGTAAAGTACTTCCCTAGTCGCTATCGTAGTTCTTGGCGATTTACACCGCCCTCATCTCCAATGGACGTTGTCAGACAATCAATCCTTTAACATCTCAAACCCTACTAGTAGCACGGAATGTATTTTTATAGAGTCTCACCGACTCTAGCCTCCGTCAAATAAGTAATGTGCCAAATCATATGGAGAGGCAACTTTTAGTTTTTATTTTTTGTTTTTAGTGTGTGGGCAGAACCCTCATTTATTTAGCTTAATGCAAGCTTCCATTAACTTAAATTAAATTGATATAAAAAGTCTTACAGACTATCTTAAAACTAGAGCTAGAAGGAGAAAAAAAGAAAAAAACCAGGAAGGTGAAGGTGACTCTGCGATGGGGGAGGTAGGAGGCTAGGGAGGAGTGAGTGTGTGGTAAATTCGGCATTTGTGAGACAGTGACAGTGAAGGGCATGTGTACGGACTGGTAGGCGGGTGGCGGTAGTGAGCTGTGGGGGAGAGGTTGGAATTGTATGTGGGGCTGGAAAGGTGTAGGGGAGAACAAGTTTGAGGGCAGGAGAGGAGAGGTAGGATTTCAAGGTAGGGAGGGTTATTGTGGGGGGGGGGGGGGGGGGGGGGTAGGCTTATGGTTGAAGTCTCGGGCTTATGCCAACAAATCTCAGACAATCGCAGCCCTTAAGGAGAATATTCGACATGAATGCGAATAATCTTGCGACAAGTCATGGAAAATGCGATAAAACGGGTACAAATGTGTATTAACACTGGCGGCAGCCACTTGACGGATATCATGTTTTCCACTTAACAGAAAAAATTAAAAAGGTCCAAGAAGATTTCCACTATCACTCAAAATCATTTTTTTATTTACTAAAAGAGTAATTCAAAAACAAAATTGGATGATTAATTTTGCGCCACCTTGTATATATATGTACATATCAATATATCCTTGCAATCGAGAAAAAGTGTCCGAGGGTTTAATGTCTTCACTTCTTAAACATTTAATAATAACCCGTTCCGCAACACACGTATGTACCTCTTGCTCATTCATGGCGGTAGTGACTACAAAGTCGAGCACGGCCGCCATAAAAGATGGCGCATCCTATATATATATATATATATATATATATATATATATATATATATATATATATATATCTATATATATATATATCAGCATCGGCACTACAACCGGGAACCGGTCTTGCCCTTATTTAACAAGTTCTGAGGCTTGTTAAATTTTCCATAATGATCTGTTTTTTTCCGGGCAAGGTCATTAGTCTTGCGCCAGAGGCTCCCGGCGCGGAATCGAACCCCAGTCTCCCGCGTGACAGACGGGTATACTAACCATTATATTATCGAGGAGCCATTTAGGGGGTTGCCTTTTATATTTCGGGATTAGAGAACAAAAACAAATATTGATCATCGGAAATCACTTTATTGTTTTTCAAAATATTCCCCATGAAGATCTATACACTTTTGCATGCGTTTGAACCAATTGTCGAAGCACTTTTGCCACTCTGATTGAGGTATCTCCAACACATGCATTCTGCGCTTCTTCAGGTGTCGAAAAACGTTGACCTCTCAGTTTGTTTTTTACGTACGGGAATAAAAAGAAGTCATTCGGTGCCAAGTCAGGACTATACGGCGGATGGCCCATCAAATCGATGTTTTGGGTGCTCAAAAATGCGGTTGTCGCAGCCGATGTGTGAGAGCTCGCATTGTCGTGGTGAAGAGTGAGCCGTCTTCGGCGGTTGGTTTTCCTGATTTCTTGGAAGACAACTGGCAAACAAATGGTTGTGTACCACTCAGAATTGACTGTTCTGCGCTGTTCTAGGGGTACGGTTGCGACATGTCCAGTTTGTTCGAAAAAACAGGCGACCATTTGCTTGAAAGTGCTTCGTGCGCGAATAACTTTTGTTGGATTTGGCTCATCTTGAAACACCCAGACAGTCGACTGCTGTTTACTTTCGGGCTCATACGCGTAAATCCACGATTCATCACCTGTCACGATGTCATAGACGTGTTTCGAAGCACCGCGACCGTATTTTTTGAGCATCTCTTTCGACCAATTGACACGAGCCTTTTTTTGGGCGATTGACAAATTGTGTGGGATCCAACTCGAACAAATTTTTTTGACAGTCAAATGTTTATGCAATATTGAATGTATGTTGGTCCCACTAACGCCTAAGGTTGTCTCAATCTCACGATAGGTCACATGACGATCTTCCAATATCAGTTCGCGCACAGCATCAATGGTTTTCGGAACAACAACTGATTTTGGACGACCTTCACGAAATTCATCTTGGAGTGAAGTACGACCACGATTGAATTCACCACACCATCGATAAACACTGGTCCTTGATGGAGCTTCATCGCCAAAAATTGAATTAAGTTCATCCATGCACTGTTGCTGAGTTAATGCACTCCGAAAGTTGTAAAAAATAATCGCACGAAAATGTTGACGATTTAATTCCATTTTTGGGCCGAGATGAATCTTTTAAGTTACTGTAAACAACACAAATAGCGCTCGTATGTCAAAACGTTCTGAGTGCGTATAACCTTAAAAATGTCCAACTTTACGACAGAGCTGTCAATTGCCGGGTTGCCAAATCCCGAAACATAAGAGGCAACCCTCGTATATATATATATATATATTGGGTGACGCAAAATTAATCACCCTATCGGAAGATGTTATAATTTTTGCAAATGGCGTCGTACGTCAATCATATTTCACGTTTGTCAGCTAGACAGCTGCAGTATACAAACAGACTGGCAATGGAGCGCTATACTCCGCAACAGCGTGGAATAACTGTGTCGATTTTTTTTGGACGATTTTGTGTCGAAAATCGGCGTGAGCGACGAGGCGCATTTCCACTTGAGCGATTGCGTCAATAAGCAAAATCTTGGTTTCTGTGGCACCGAAAATCCGCGTGTGATCCACGAAGAGCCATTACATCCACTCAAAGCCACTGTATGGCGCGGCGTTTACGTGGGGGTTTAGTTTGAGTTTTTGAGTTTAGTGAAGGCAGAACCCTCATTTATTTGGCTTAATGCAAGCTTAAATTAAATTAATATAAAGCCTTACAGACTATCTTAAAATCTAGAGTAGTGATTAAGGCATTATTAAAACAAAAAAAATGGAAAAAAAAGCAGGAAGGTGAAGATGACTGGTCGATAGGGGAGGTAGGAGGCTAGGGAAGAGCGAGTGTTTGTGGGGGTGGTAAATACGGCATTTGTGAGGCAGTGACAGTGGAGGGCAAGTGTACGGACTGGTAGGCGGGTGGGGGTAGTGAGCTGTTGGGGAGAGGTTGGAATTGTGGGTGGGGCTGGAAAGGTGTAGGGGAGAACAAGTTTGAGGGCAGGAGAGGAGAGGTGGGATTTCAGGGTAGGGGGATTATTGTGGGGGGGGGGGGGCGGAGTTAGGACGGGTTTCTTCTGAGACTTCGTTTGAGAGCAGGAGAGGAGAGGTTGAAATCGAAGGAGGTGAGGAAAGAGTTGGCCTGTCGTAGCATACGCGAGATGGGTTTGTTAGCACCGTAAGAAGTGTGATGAGCGGGCACGTAAAACAGCCGGGGGTTACGTACGGTACGGGGGTTTGTATAAAATGTTAAAGTGGAGAGCAAGCTTGGGCAATTGATTGAGCCAGACAGAAGGCGATGGACAAAGATTATGTCGGTATGGATTACCCGTTTCTGAAGTGTGCTGAGATTGATTAGATGGGAACCGGCTTGTGTATGGTGCTAGAGTCAGCGGATATTCCCAGTTTAGTCCACGGAGGACAAAGCCCAAGAAACGACGTTGAACTCCCTCGATCCTGCGAATGTGAGACAATTGATACGGGGACCTGACTAGCATATTCGAGTAGTGGCCCAACAAAAGTTGTGTAGAGTGATCGGGTGACGTAGGGGCATAGGAATTCCTTCGACCAGCGTTTGACGAGGCCAAGGGCGGCGTTTGCCTTAAGGATTATGTCATCAATATGTGCGGCAAATTTAAGGTTCTTGTCGGATAGGACGCCCAGGTTGCGAATCGATTTAACCGATATTATCGGCTGGTTCAGTAAGAGATAGGAGATAGTAGCGTGGCTGGGTGGGGCAGCGCTTCCGAGAGAAGGTGATTGTGTGACATTCATTATTTTATTCATTCTACTCATTGACATTCATTATGATATTCATTTCTAGGCAATTATTTTGGCACCAATTCGAAAGATTGGAGAAGTGAGGAGTCAAGGGGAGAGTGGATTCTCTTGAAAATGTTGGTATCATCCGCGTAAAGCGAGATGAAGGAGTGATTGATGCAAGAGCCTGTGGGGAAGGAAGTATTGTGCCAGGCACGGGCACTCGGTTCACTTCTTTCCACCAGCATCACAAAGACAAAGTTCCAACGTGCACCAAAGAAAAGCACAAACAGGAGAAATAAAACTGTTCCCCAAGACAACGCGGAAAAATTAAACACAAGATTCCTTTTGTTTAGTTTCATTTATTTTATAACGAAAAACAAAACTATTGGAATAACTTGTTTCAATCCATGGATTATTGTTCTGTTTCATTTTCTTATTGGATACGGTAGCATTGCGTGAAAGTTACAATTTGAAGTCAATAAAAACACAATCTTCGGAGACTGCAGCAAATATAATATTCGACATGGCGGTTGCAAACACCGACTTCCGCGCATCTAAAACTTTATGACATTAAAACTCGACTTAGGGTATTCTCGTGTGTCTGCAGCGCTACAGACAGCGGGAGCGGCAACGACCATGGCGGTCGGTGGATGGAAAACGAATCAGCGATAACCATCTCGTGCAGAGATGATTCGCTTATGGGGTGAGTTTGTGGTGTCATGGTAGATATCCTCTCCACTAAGGATATCGTTTTTACCTACCATCAGAGAAACGTAAAGTCTCTCTTGGTGAAATAGGAAACCAGATCTTGTAATGAAGATCATGGTGGTATGTGTGAGATCGTTCAAATCTGATGTTACTTACACGTGCTCGAAGGCAATGTAACAACGACGCAGACAAGCGGCAAAGACAAAGGAAGAAGCGACCAAAAGCTTCGTCCGGTAATGAGGGTCATGTTTACGCTGTGTATCGTCGCTATAATAGACGTTGGGAAAAAAAAGGTGCCAATGGGATTGGTGGCAGAAACGAATCCCTTGCCTGCATTTGTATATGCAGGGAAATTAGTTTGTGGCGACGTAGGAAATTGATGATTGTTTGTCTATTGAACAACGAATCGCTGGTCGGCTTGCTGCAGCTGTAAAAACAAGCCGCCCGTCGTTGCATTTCAATTGATAACAATGGATGCTGAATGTTTTGTATTTATGGTGCATATGCACATTAAGGAACTATTTTAGGAATCATATCTAGCGCATTGAAAGCATTAAATGTCCTTGTAAAAGGAAATGTTTCAGGTGTGCTTGGGAGATTGCGTTGCAGGTGTGGGAAATTGAAATTTGCCCGGGAACCGAAGGTACCGAATAGGTTTTGGGATTCCTGAAAAGGTAGAAATCTTACAGGAAATTATATGCGAAGAGATGCATGCAGGTAAGTTTTCTTTTACAGGGACTTTTTAGATTATACCTTAGATAATCCTAGATGCGAAAGCTTATGCAGACTGGGTTATAAGGATGGGGGTTCTTTAGGTAAGTAGTCAGTGGGGTTTGGCAGAACCTCAACAAGCCTATGTCGTTTATGGTTAGGATAAATAAGAGGGGGGCGAGATGACTGCCCTCGGGGACACCTGACGGAGGAGTGATTGGGCCGTATTTATTGCTATGGAAGCTATGGGCAATACGGTCACTGTTACTGGCGAACGTTACAGGGCCATGATAAACGACTTCTTATTGCCGGAATTGGATGAGCGGGGCTTGGTGAATATGTGGTTCAACAGGACGGTACACCCACACACACAGCATGAGCCACAACGGATATTGTGAAGGAAGTGTTTCCTGGCCGCGTAATCTCCCGTTTGGGCAATTTGGCATGGCCAGCAAAATCGCCCGATTTAACCATCACAGATTTCTTTCTTTGGGGTTAGTTGAAGTCTCGGGTTTATGCCAACAAACCTCAGAGAATAGCAGCCCTTAAGGAGAATATTCGACAGGAATGCGAACAGTTATCACCGGAAATCTTGCGGAAAGTCATGGAAAATGCGATAAAACGGGTACAAATGTGTATCAACACTGGCGGCAGCCACTTGATGGATATCATCTTTTCCACTTAACAGAAAAACTTGTAAAGGTCCAAATAAAGATGTCCACTATCACTCAAAATCTTTTTTTTTATTTAGTAAAAGAGTAATTCAAAAACAAAATTGGATGATTAATTTTGCGCCACCTTGTATAATTATGTATATATCAATATATCCTTGCAATACAGGAAAAATGTCCGTTGCGCAACACACGTATGTACCTCTTGCTCACTCATGGCGGTAGTGACTACAAAGTTGAGCGCGGCCGACATAAAAGATGGCGCATCCTATATATATATATATATATATATATATATATATATATATATATATATATATATATATATATATATATATATATATAGGGCGGGGCAAAATTAATCACCCTATCGGAAGATGTTATAATTTTTGCAAATGGCATCGTATGTCAATCATATTTGTCATTTGTGAGGCGATCACGCAGAGGAGTGATTGGGCCGTATTCTTTTTTATTTAGTAAAAAAGTAATTCAAAAACAAAATTGGATGAATAATTTTGCGCCAGCATGTACAAGAAATGTATATTATAATGTGGCAATGTATATGTTAAAAGTATTACACTGAATACATTCTTGCCACCTCTAGTTGCAACTGCAACAAATGACATCCGTGGATTTAATAGCACTTTCTCCGACTATGCTTTGAATTGATCTCGGTTCCTTTTATAAAGTCATGGAGCTTTACAACTCCCTCTACTACAATTATCTCACAAAAACACAAAACCCTACCCTTGATGTAGTTTTAGTTTTAGTATTAAATCCGTCCATCCAATTTTGTTTTAATACTTAATGTTGTTTCGTTTGGTTCTAAAATGCTTGTGTGTTTTCTTATATATTGTACATAGATGCCAAGTTGGCATTGTTTAAAACCAAAACTCTTGAGAACTCGCATTTGAATCGCAAATGTTGTCTTGGTTGCCTACCTTTCGTTTTCTTATTGGTTTTCTAGTATCATGTGCTATAGATTGAAATTTTAAACGATCCGATAAATACCAAGCGCAGAAGGACGATTATGTAAAGTGCAGTTTTTACGAAGATTACATTGAGTTTGAACATTATTTTTATAAGTTTTTGTATAATAATTAAACATTGTTAAAACTAGCATTCTGCCATGATGAACTGTCAAACTATACTAACGACAAATGACAGTTAATGACATTTCTACCATTTTAAATGTGAATAACGTGACCTTTTTAAAAACATAGCGTCCTTATTGGGATACCCATTATTAGGATTGGTTCAAGAGGGTGTCATACGCATTGAGGATAGCGAGGACTTATTCAAATTTCCGAGAATTTATTGGAGGTCTGAATATTTTGACTTATAAACCGTTAATTGCACAAAAAACCAACACCACCAAGGGGTGGAAACATGTAATTGGTGTAAAGGGGATGCATTTTTGAATTAGGATTTAGCCACCGATCTCTATTTCTAACTTTAAATTAAAAAGTAACACAGATAATTGTCATTCGATTTTTCTTCTGTGTTACGTTATCACTTTTGAAAAGGTTTCCGGAAAGAGAGAAAACTACGTTCTAAATTCTTCTTATTATCGAGAATCGAAAATCAATGCGATCACTTGTATGTATGTAAGAGAAATATTATATTATAACGCGGACAATAAGACTGTATTCGACTTTAACACCTGATGAAGCTACACCCGGCTTTACTCCACGGGGGATGAAGTTTGACTTTGAAACTTGAAAAATGACTCGGTAGTGTGCACACCTACGTGCACACGCTGCGGTTGTTCAAATACGACTGACTTAGTAGCTTAACCAACCAATGGTGATCGCACACTCATCTGTATTCTCCTATTTCCCCGCCCATCAAGGTGAATAAACTCTTGCGAATTTACCCACAGTCAATGAACCTAGGGAGAATGGGAGAACTGAAAAGGAGAGAGTGACGATCTCAGGGTTGATTTGCTTTCGCATGCAACGAAAGCGAAACCAACTGGTGACCGCATGACCCAGTTACATATTTGATTGCTCTCAGACTGCAGGGTAGGTTGAAAACTATATTTCTTATACTCTTCACCTGACTCTGGGTTTATTGATCCCCAGCGAATAGCTGTGTCTGGCGCAGGTCGAAGGACGCCGCGATAGCTTGGGATAATATCAGTGTGGGAACAAAACTAAAAGAATTCGCTATTACCCAAGCCGTTTCGCTATGCAGTAACAGCGTTGATTGCCCACACTTTGCTGTTGCAAAGCAAACATGAGATTATTGATTTCCGGTGGAAATCTCATGTGATTTATAAAATATGTGATGCCTAATGGCATAAAAAGGCTGAATTCAGTTATGCATTATCTGCATAGAAGAATGAATTCAGGTTATGCGTCCTTTGGGTAGGTACCATTTGCAGGTGAAATATGCCATCAAATGGGATTGGGGTTGACGTGGTGCGCGGTTAGCTCCTCAATAGTATACTGGTTAGTATACCCGCCTGTCACGCGGGAGACCGGGGTTCGATTCCTCGTCGGGGAGCCTCTGGCGCAAGACTAATGACCTTGCCCGGAAAAAAAAAAAAAAAAAAAAAAACAAATCATTATGGAAAATTTAACAAGTCTCAGGACTTGCTAAATAAGGCCAAGACCGGTTCCAGGTTGTAGTGCCGATGATGATGATGATGACGTGGTGCGCGGTTAGCGACGAAATAGGGTTGTAATTGTGGGTTGGTTCTCGGCGTAATATGGAGAACTCCTACAGGCTTAACCCAACGTAACAAGGACAAGTTAAAAAGGCATGAGTAGTGGCGAGAGGGGGTGCAGGTTATACTAAAGTGTATAAGCGCCGCTTAAGATTGTTGGTGAAAATGGCTTAGGAGGCGATGCTGGAAAGTATGGGGAGGGAGGTCGAAGTCAAACAAGGTGGCATTGGAGTTGATATTTCTCAGCATCCACGAAAGGGGTTCGAGACCTTAAGAGGACTGCTGTGGGGGAATGTAGAGACAGCGGGGATTACCCGTATTTCGAGGGTTTGTGTTCAGAGGAATTAAGTTAAGGAGGTAGGCACAATCAACCGACCCGGATACGACCCAATGAATGAACATTATGTCAGACACGACCCTGCGCTCCTCAAGGGTTCTGAGGTTGATTAATTTGAGGCGGTCAATGTACGAGGGAAGGATTAAGGGGTGTTCCAATACTAGCCCTCGGAGCGCGATCAGAAGGAAGCGATGTTGCATACTTTCGATTCTACAGATATGGATCTTATGATAAGGAGACCATACCTGGCTAACATATTCAAGCAGTAGGCGGACGAGGGTACGATAGAGGGATTGAGTAACGTAAGGGTCGGAGAATTCTATAGACCCCCACGAATCCGAGGGCAGAATTGGCTTTCCGGATCGTCTCATCAAGTTAAGCTCCCTGTCGCAAAGGATCCCAAAATCTCGAATACATTGTACAATGGTCAGGAGTTCGTTATGGAGTGTATAGCAACGTGGGGATGAGTGAATACGCTTACGGGAAAAGGTTATAGATTGGCATTTGGCGATGTTAAGTACAAAACGGTTTTTATCACACCAAGTCGAGAAGTTGTCAAGGTCTGATTGCAGCTGTATTATGGACATATTTAACAAGTCTCGGGTATGGACCGGATACCGGTGAAGAGACTTGCTAAATAAGGCCAAGATCGGATCCCGGTTGTAGTGCCGATGATGATGATGATGATGACACATATAAAATATTAAACATACGACATACATTTTTGTCACACCAAGCCGAGAAGCTGTCAAGGTCTGATTGCAGCAGTGCAGAATCAAGAGGTGACACGATGATCTTGTATAACTTGGTATCATCAGCGTGTAGGGACAAGCTGGAATTCTTAATGACCTTATAGCTGTCATTAGTGGCCAGTATAAATAGGAGAGGACCCAGGTGGCTCAAGTACACTCAACTGATGTGGAATTGTTATGTTATCGCTATGGTATACGGCTCTGATGCTTTACTTATTCGAATTTCCTTTCGGTGTTCTTCATTATTTGCTTCCATATTGTGTGCGTATCTGTTAGAAACGCCACAGGATCTGTAGGAAAATCATTTAATTATGTGCCGGCATTGGCAAGGTTAATTAAGCTTCCTAACGAGTTACATAATCGACGTCCTCAGGTAAACAGCAGCCAGATAAAGCTTCCTCAGGTTTGGACGTTGCACTGTCGCTTCGGGATAAACTTCACAACGAGCGCTCAGACACAGCGCAGATACCAGGCAGAATATAAAACATTAGGGTTGGTTATACTGTTTTTTTTTATTGTTGGAAAACTGTGGCGGATCTTCACAATATCAGGTCCGGCACTAAGTTCGTAAATTTTACTGACACAAATATTCGCGGATGTTTATAAATTTACCAAGGTCCTAATTCTATTTTATTTACACTGATTTTTCTTATAGGAACTTCACTCTTCAATCTCTTGCACTTGCGCAGGCGAACTCCACCGTGTATCGGACTCGACTCATTTACAACCGTTTCATCGACTGAACTACTTTTGCGCGCGGATCACCTTGTTGGCTCGTGATGCGAGCTCATGGGTGGTCGAACCGTGGGAATGAAAAAGTATCTTTGGGATAAGTATTTGTAGTTGTCCAAATACTACGCTAGAGATTAGGATGCATTTGGGATAATTACACAATGATGGTTGTGTTTACAACCATGTTAATTGCGTATTGCATTCCTAGGGAGTCATGGGTCGAATTCCAGTGTGAGTATTTACACTGGCATTTAATTCGGCTCTTGGCAGCTAGGCGCGAATTGCGCCCGTGCTTTGAAGATTGCATAAAAGCCTCCGTGAGTACTGGTGCAACATGAAAATCTGTTATCTGGACAGTAAATGCAGGCAGACAGGGGTTCTGCTGATTGTTTTCATAATCCACTTCGGTTATCTAGTATGGCAACCGAAATGTTTTCTTTTTAGAACAATGCTGAGATACATTGATTGATTTTTTCCAAATCTGGGGGAATACACCTTGAGAGAGTGAGAGATTGAAGATCAGTGAGAGGGGAGCAAGCTTCGTTCATACGGAATTTTTCAGCAGCTTTGTGACTGGATGAGGAGCTTCGTCGAGAATCGATCGATACGAGTTGTTGTAGACGGCGTGTCTTCGAATCTGTATTCTATTAATCCCGGGGTGTCCCAGGGTTACATTTAGACTCCAACCCTGTTTTTGCTTCACATTAATAATTTATTAGAATCACGGGTCACAAAGTGTTCAGCCATTCAGTTTGGAGTCAACGGGTAACAAAGTGCTCAGTTTTGCGGATGATAGTATGCTTGTTTCTTTTCGAGTGATTTCCCGATTAGTGATTCAACGCTGCACCAGTTTCGAATTAACCAGATGGACTCTTTGAATCAGAGTCTGGATAGGATCCTGCAATGGGAAAAGACCAATCGCGTCGACTTCAACGCAACAAAGACACAATATTCAATATTCACAAAGAAAAGCACGTGCCGCAGCTGATGATGAATGGCCAGGCTCTATCTACGGAAAGCATAAAACTGCTAGGTGTCACGGTCTGTGGGAATGTACCGTAGCACAACCACGTCTCGAACATCGCCAGCTCCTCCTCTGGAAAACTGAGCTATATTTTAGAGCCATGGAATATTTTATTCCGGCTTAACTCCTTCTCCTGTATAAATTCCAAATTAAACCCGCGTGCGAACATTGCTCTCATGTTTGGAGCTCTGCTCCTAAACATACCCTCGACCTACTTAAAAGCATACAGAGACGAGCAATCCGCCTGATCGGAGACCCAGCGCTGACGTCAAGACTAGGGTCGTTATCATATCGAAGGCGCGTAACTGACCTATGTCTGTTTAAAGATATTATCATTGGTAGTGTTCTTCAGAGATCCATGGTATTGTTCCGCGCAATTCGGTTTATATGCGCTCCACAAGACACTCCGACGGCGTGAACATCCCTGCATCTGAGGTTCCTTCTCTGCGTGGACTATATTACGGTGCCAGCCAGCCAAACGATCTATTTGGTTAACGTACCGTGCTTACAGAACCGGACTCTGCTCTGGACGAAGGGCATTGTTGTCTTGCCCAGTATGATCGTTGTATTCTCCAAATAAAAAACTGCTCCTATAGTCATTTGTTCACTCTTACTCTACTTTACATTATAAACGCATTTATTTCTTTGTTTAGATTACACTTTGTCTTATTATTTAGGATTAACTGCTAAATCCTATTTATAAAACTAAAATAAAATTAAAAGATTCAATGGTAAATACTGATGTAGTTATTTGGTATTCAAGTCCTTCAAGCTATCGACCTTCTTCAATCGTAGCATATATTGGAAGCTGGCATTGTCTTTCGTTAGGTATGAAAGTAGTTCTGGTTGCGTCTTGCAAACTCCTCTAGTACTTTATCTGATCTAATTTTAATAGTCTTTAATACTCTTGTTATGCCCCCTGAGCTATTATCCAATGCATTATTGCATTGTATCATTAATGTTATAGTATCAAATATAAATCACCCTCATTCAAATATTCAGTATAACGAGATTGCTATCATAAACTCTCCTCAACAGCAAATTTTATAGTTTTATAGTTTTAAAGACTCTACTAATCGTATCTTAAATTCAAAAACCTGTCCAAGGCCGTTAATGGGGTAAACGAAACCATTGCTTTGTTGTTTTTCAGCAGAACTGATTCTAAGTGAAATGTCCTGTGCAAGACAACAATCCTCATTGTTACCAGAAACACAACAAAAAGTTCACATTGTCTTTTACTCAAGCCTATGCATGACAAGTATTCATTAGGTACAAGTACCTACGCTTTACTAGACAGCACAAGATACACCTGCTTGTACAGGTCGTTCAGGTGCACACATATTGTTTTCTGTTCATTTCTCGCATGATAGCCCATTGTCAGATGAATAAATGTTACCGCATCTGGATTTTAATTGAACATCCAAGCTCCAACAGACATAAAACATTTATTTCGTGCCCACCCTATGCCGCCAGCAGGACATGCATTACTTCAAACAATTACAAACAAACGACTGTGGCATACGTTGTAATGGCAACCGTGTTAAAAGTGCCATCGGATGTCATCTCTGAAGTCTACTTTTGTAATAAGAGAATTGTCCTCGTGTTCATGTCATGAAAAGTGCATCTGCCACTTCGAATCCTGGCATGGTATTGAGTTGAAGGAGGTAAAAGGAAACTTTCAATCCTGAATTCAGTTTTTATTGTTCGATTGGGAGGTTGGAACCCAGTGGCATTG
This sequence comes from Microdon myrmicae, assembly GCA_963931805.1. Lineage (NCBI taxonomy): Eukaryota > Metazoa > Arthropoda > Insecta > Diptera > Syrphidae > Microdon > Microdon myrmicae. The sequence goes on from OZ007501.1 coordinate 26,244,842, forward strand.
TAAAATTGTGAAGGAGGAAAGGTCTGTGGCATGACAATGCATAGAACGAACACGAGGCATGTGTCTATATTATCTGTGAAATATTGAATGGTACTATATAAATTAGAAGATAACTGCAAGAACTATTTTAAAGGTCAGGAAGATTACATTTAACAGTTGAATGTACTTCAAACCATAAAATCATGTTTTCTTATGGAATGACAATGCTTGCCGAAGAACCTTGCAATATTGTCGGTATTTTTGAGGCGAAAGGTAAAGGTACAAAAAAATACGACTTACACCAATTCGTAAGTTATTATATGTGCGGTAATGGTTTGAGATGTATCATAGTGTGGTTATTTTTTACAACCTTAATATACAACCAGGTGTATTAGTCGTTGCGAGTACCAGATTTCCGGGTAAAGACATCCCCAAAGCCAGTTGGGTATCACCTGATGGAGATGTGGGGGTTCTCTATACCATATGGAGAACCAACCCACAATTCCTACCTAACTTCGACCGCTAACAGCGCGTCACCATAACCCAAACCTGCAATAACACACATTCGCAAACATGCAAAAAACACACTTCCCAATATGCAACAGCATCCGTTCCCAAATCTGCAACTGCATACATCCCCAAACTTGCAAGAATCCATTTCCCAATCTGTAATGAAAGGCATTTCCAAAAACTTACAACAGAATATTAATCATCTCCCTCATCTACACCAAACCACATACATTTTTCCGAAAAATCACTTCGGTTAATTTCCTACTTAAACTATATTTCTCGCTTGCAAGCAAGCAGCATTAATTTCCCCCGAAAGTCATTCCGGCTCACTTCCCGCTTAAACCATTTCCCTCGCTTGTAACCAAACAACATTTATTTCCCCACCCATCTGGAATAATACCAGTTCTCCTTACTGGTAAGCCACCAGCACGTTGCGTTGTGTTTCCACAAAACAACCATCCCAACGACCAACACCCATGTCCCTTTGTCTAGCCGACAATTCATGCCCATACTTGGTTATGTCCCCGAAACCGATTTCTCCGTACACATAGCGACAGAGGAATCTAATTCAGCTTGTACGGCAGTATTTCTTTGGAACTAAATTCTTTATGCACGCAACCCTTTTCAAGTTCCTAGTAAGCGGCAGTGAGTTTAACTTAGCTATGACCCCACTGCCACGACACGATGAATGGATTCTTGCCCCCTTTTCCAGTCAGTCGTTAACCATCCGCCAAACGGCGCACAAGCAACATAGTCGAGTCCTAACCACCATCGACCGCACATCGCTCTTCAACCTAAACCCAGTCGAGTTCGGTACGCTGCGGCGCACGCACACACCGAGTCGAGCTTTCAATCCCGCGAGCGCGCACACTCAAAGTCGGGAGTTAGTTTGTTTTAAATCATTTGCCCAACCAATTTTTCTTTGAAGAAGCTTTTGTGAAATGTAGTTTCCTCTTATTGTTTTCGTTTAAACCCGTTTTATAAAAATAGATAACAACAAATGCGTCATCCGCATTACGAACTAATCAGCTCCCCCTGTGAAATTTGTATAGCCAAAAAGATCCCAAAGTATCAAAGATCAAAAAGTAACTCTACCCATTTAGTGTCGAAGACCAGTATTTTGAACGTTACTAGTTTAAGAAGTTTATATAAAGAAAAAAACATCAATCACAACAACCGTATATGAGTGTTTATTCTTTTGGTCCTGTGTCCGCTTAATTTCCCTTGGATACCCTTACGAACATCGTTGGGGATAAAGTGAATCACGTGCCGTACGTCGGCACCCAAACTTAAACCCCCACAGAGCCACTCGCGATCAAATTGACCACGTGTTGATAGATCGCCGCCACTCCTCGAGCTTGATGACGGTACGAACGTACCGAGGTGCCAACGTCGACTCGGATCACTATCTTGTTGGTACGAGGGTTGCCTCTTATGTTTCGGGATTTGGCAACCCTAGTGTTGCAATCCGGCAATTGACAGCTCTGTCGTAAAGTTGGACATATTTGAGGTTATACGCACTCAGAACGTTTTGACATACGAGCGCTATTTGTGTTGTTTACAGTAACTTAAAAGATTCATCTCGGCCCAAAAATGGAATTAAATCGTCAACATTTTCGTGCGATTATTTTTTACAACTTTCGGCGTGGATTAACTCAGCAACAGTGCATGGATGAACTTAATTCAATTTTTGGCGATGAAGCTCCATCAAGGACCAGTGTTTATCGATGGTATGGTGAATTCAATCGTGGTCGTAGTTCACTCCAAGATGAATTTCGTGAAGGTCGTCCAAAATCAGTTGTTGTTCCGAAAACCATTGATGCTGTGCGCGAACTGATATTGGAAGATCGTCATGTGACCTATCGTGAGATTGAGAGAACCTTAGGCGTTAGTGGGACCAGCATACATTCAATATTGCATAAACATTTGACTGTCAAAAAAATTTGTTCGCGTTGGATCCCACACAATTTGTCAATCGCCCAAAAAAAGGCTCGTGTCAAGTGGTCGAAAGAAATGCTCAAAAAATACGGTCGCGGTGCTTCGAAACACGTCTATGACATCGTGACAGGTGATGAATCGTGGATTTACGCGTATGAGCCAGAAAGTAAACAGCAGTCGACTGTCTGGGTGTTTCGAGATGAGCCAAGAAGCGGTTGCTGCATTCAGAATGCATGTGTTGGAGATACCTCAATCAGAGTGGCAAAAGTGCTTCGACAATTGGTTCAAACGCATGCAAAAGTGTATAGATCTTCATGGGAAATATTTTGAAAAACAATAAAGTGATTTTCGATGATCAATATTTGTTTTTGTTCTCTAATCCCGAAATATAAAAGGCATCCCTCGTATAGTTTTCCGAACGCGTATTGCCCTACCGAAACGTATTACATTCTGGGATCTGATTCAGATCAACACGGCCGCTTTATGCTGTGAGAACACCAGCAAGACCTTTGGTCATGCGTTAACACTCGCCCTCGAAGAGCTCGACGGAGGGAGAATAAGTACTGGGACCAGAATGCCGGGCGTAGAAGAGAAATGGATACGCCTTAAGAAGACTGTCATTAGTACTGCCAACTCCATCTTAGGCTATAGAGGTAGAGATCGGAGCGACCGGTTTAATGATGAGTGCAAAGTAGTGACTGAACGTAAGAATGCTGCAACCGAGCAATGCAGCAGTCTCATAAGACGTGGGTACGCGAGGAGAAATACAAAGAGCTCAGTAGATCTGAAAAAAGGCGGCACAGACAAAAGAAAAGTGCCTGGGAAAAAACCTTGTTTGTGAAATAGAGAAAAGTAGAGAGCGATGTCCGCACCAGGCGCGGAAGTTCTACGAAATAATCCGCAGTATGACGCGGTACACACCACGCTGCACTTACTGCAAGGATAAAGAGGGTAATCTGATCACCGACCCTGAAGTCTTTTTGGAGCGATGGGAAGTGCACTTCAATAAATTGCTAAATGGTCAGCTCATAGAAGATCCACCAATGCAAGATCAAGACCAAATGCTGCCGCCACCAAGCATTGAGGAAACAGTAAAACCCATAAGACAGCTCAAATCAAATAAAGCCCCCGTAGGTGATGGCATATCAGCTGAGCTGATCAAACATACGTATGGGAGCAAGAGGAGATTCTGCAAGATTGGCGTCGTGGAATAATTTGCCCTATACATAAGAACGGTGGCGCAAGGCTAATGACCTTGCCCGGAAAAACAAGTTGTTATGGGCAATTTAACAAGTCTCAGATATGGACCGGATACCGGTGGAGGGACTTGGTAAATGAGGCCAAGACCGGATCCCGGTTGTGGTGCCGGTGAAGATGATGATGAGATAATAATAATAACATTGCTGAGTACCGCTTATAAGATACTTTTCTCTATACTACAAGATTGGATAGCCCCATACGCTAAAGTCATCATTGGTCAATATCAGTGTGGTTTTGTGGCGTCTCTAACAGATACACACACAATACACAAGCAAATAGTGAAGAACACCGAACGAAAATCGAATAAGAGAATGCATCAGAGCCGTGTACCATAGCGATAACATAACAATTCACATCAGTTGAATATATTTGCGTTTAAAAACCGAATTCTAAACACGGCCAGTAGCCTGATGGGTTGCGCTTTGGTTCAATTTTTTGTTGATTCTCACTGTCATAGCGTCAGTTCGAATCACCCGTTCTTCACTATCATTCTGAACGCTATAGCTTCATTCCAGGCAAATCAGCGATTGACTAGATATTCACCCTAGACAGGCGATGGAAAAATGTAAAAAATGTGAAACCTAAGAAGGGAGACACTGTGCAGCAACTATAGGGGTATAACATTGCTGAGTACCGCCTATAAAATACTCTTCACTATCCTACAAGATCGGATAGCCCCATTCGCTAAAGCCATCATTGGTCAATATCAGTGTGGCTTCATCCCAGGAAGATCAGCGATTGATCAGATATTCACCCTTAGGCAGGTTGTGGAAAAATGTGTGGAAATGAATATCCCATTATATCATCTATTTATAGACTTTAAAGCCGCCTACAGCAGCATAGCCACGGTAGAACTATATAATGCCATGAGAGAGTTCGCCATTTCAAACAAATTGATACGACTTTGTAGGTTGACCATGACCAACCTAACTAGTCAAGTAAAAATAGCAGGATTGCTATCCAAACCAATAAACATCTTTAATGGACTCCGAGCAGGGAACGGTCTGACCTCACTCCTCTTCAACCTGGCGTTGGATAAAACAATCTGCGACTCTAGAACCACAAATAGAGGGGCTATTGTCGCCAAGTCCTGCCAGATTCTTGCCTAGGCAGATGACATCGGTATCAGCGGTAGATCCGATTGTGCTGTACGGGACTCCTGGGCCCAGTTCGAACAGGTGTCACAAAAACTGAGACTGCACGTTAATGAGGGATAAACTAAGTACATGGTGGCAACTTCTGCGAAGAGAAGACCTAACGTTGGTCAAACTATCAGAGTAGCGGATCACGAATTTGAAGTAGTGCAATCCTTTAACTACCTTGGGCAAATAGTAGCACCCGATAACAATATTGAAGAAGAAGTACGCGAACGGCTGATTAAATCCAACAAAGCCTACTATGGTCTATCAAGGCTTTTTAAATCCCGAAATTTATCCAGAACATCCAAGCTGCTACTGTACAAGACCATGGTCTTACCAGTACTCATGTATGGATCCGAGACCTGGGTGCTTAATAAAAGGCACTCTGAACTCTTAGCCGCGGTCTTAACGAGAATTGTTGGCCCCGTATGTGAGGGAGGACGATTCCGGAGACGCTACAACAATGATGAATGAATTGTACGCAATCTACCTTGAAGCTAACGTTGTAAGAAAAATCAAGCTCGGTAGACTCCGGTGGGCGGGACACCTAACTCGAATAAGCGAAGAGGAGCCTGCCCGGAAACTTCTTTGTGGCGGGACGTATGAAAGGCGATAGCGCGGCAAACCTTGTCTGCGAAGGAGGAATGTCGTAGACCAGGACGCCCAGAACCTGGGAGTGGTGTCAAACTGGATGACATCGGCTCGAAATCGGGACCGATGGTGAGACTTGCTAAATAAGACCAAGACCAGATCCCGGTTGTTGTGCCGATGATGATGATGAATATACAACCACAAAGAATCTAGTGACCCTACTAAGCAAGAAGAGAAATTTGCATCCTAAAAACACAAGGACCTCCTCACGTCATACGCCTTTTCACAACACATGGTGCATAGAAACGAAGTTTTTGCTCGACCCAAATTGTAAGTAAGTTACGTTTAGTTGGCACAAAAGAAAAATGAGACGGATCAATAGAACACTACTACCGTACTTGTCTTGATCGGAAGTCAAGAAGAACAATAACAGCAAGAAGGTAATGAGCCGCTCTCCGAGATGGCATCAATAAAAGAAGATTAGCCTCAATAACAGGAAGACAAAGGGATTCCTTTTATACCTGAACAGAGGAAGATCAAGGAATACATGAAAATAGATGAACGCATTAAGTTCGACTCGTTCGTTTCTTGTGACATTCTCGGGTAATAGCAAATCTTAGGGAGGGCGTCTCCTGTCTTTTAAAGGACGAGGGTCTATAGCGTTTGTGATGAAAGTGAAGAACGTGTGAATCGAATTGACGCTATGACAGTTAGAATTACCAAAAATTGAACAAATGCTTAGCATACCAGGCCACTGCCGCGTGTACGAAGTCGATTTCTGAACTTAAGTAGACTCAACTGATGTGGAATTGTTATGTTATCCCTATGGTATACGGCTGTGATGCTATGCTTCTTCGGATTTCCTTTCGGTTTTCTTCACTATTTGCTTGTATGTTGTGTATGTATCTATTAGAAACGCCACAGGCCTCTTTGTTAGACCGCTCCCTAGTTGCTCGTTACAGTCGCCACCGTGCTTCCGAGGCGTTCGGAAAGAGTTACGACCGAATATTGAATAGGGGCATAGGAATCGGCCGGGCTCTATTAAAAACACAAATGCTTTATATTTGCTTTGTATATTTTAATTTCCGGCGCAAGTTTAATGACCTTGCCCGAAAAAAAAAACAAATCATTATGGAAAATTTAACAAGCCTCAGGACTTGCTAAATAAGGCCAAGACCGCTTCCCGGTTGTAGTGCCGATGATGACATATTTTAAGTATTAGGTTTTTTACTTAATATTAAACTACTCTGTTACCATTTAAATTTATTAATTTATTGGCGTCCTTGCACCCCGGACGCCAACTGAGACTGATCCTCGAATCGAAAAAGAGGGGGTGTCGGGGGGCCGATTTAAATGAGCCAAGGACAAATGCGACCCTGATCTCTCTGACTTCTTTTCATCTCACTTCTGCTCATCATCACCCACATCCGTGAGGATGTTGATCTCGGTTTCAAGATATCTGAAAAATAGGCGTGGGGGGGGGGGGGTATCTAAAGATAGCGTGGACGGGGTTAGTTCGAATATTCTCTAACTACTTGGATGACTCATCCTCGAATCGAAAATGCATCGCCCTTTTATACAAATCTTCATTGAGATTTGTATGTGAGAAACTGGGGAAAAGGATGGGAATTTGAATCTATTTTTAAAAGATAAACATCTGGCTACGATGCGTATAGAGATAAGGGTAGTAGGAATTGTGTGTATGCAAACCAAATGGACATTTGGTTCGTTTATCACGTGATAACTGGACACACAATGCATATGAAGATATGTGATGTTTGAATTTCAAGGGAGTTCTGGGAATTCATTAATTTAATATTTAGTTCAATTTGTCTAACATTAAATTGAGTGATAGTTTGGGGATATGTATCCATGATATTGTAGGTGGGTGTGGATGGGGATTTGATAAAACGTGGGAGGGAAGCGGTAGGGCTTTGTAGAGCACTACTCTCGAGTTATCAGTGATCAGTCAAGTAGAGTAGACTCAACGAAAACAAAGTGAAACATTTTAGTTGTATCAAAGAACAAAATGAGGAATACAAGTTTTTTACCGTGCAATTTGCTACCGTTTCTGCTCCTGGTGTAACTTTGAGAACAATTGCGCTGACGTGTCCCCAACACGACATATGCAAAAACAATAATAGTAATAGTATTGGTGGTAGTTGTGATGGGCATTATGTAATGGTATTAATATTAATTTTGCGCAAGGCTAATAGCTCTTCCCGAAGAAACAAATTATAATGGAAAATTTAACAAACTAAATAAGGCCAAGACCGGATCCCAGTTGTAGAGCCGATGATGATGATTTATTGGGCTGTAGGAACCCGGAAGTTCATGACCTCACCGACTCGACTCCGCCATCGTTCCCTGTCCTGTCCACTCTCCTTCCACGCTTGGCCAGCCGATCCGATCTCCTCAAGGTCAAACATAAGATTGTCCCCCCATCTCCGTCACGGCCGTACTGCCGGTATCTTTCCCGTTGGTCTACCGTCAAGAATTCTACGCACGGCCATACCGTTGACCATTCGCGCCACATGTCTGGCCCATCATAATCCTCGCGACCTGATTACTCTCGCCATTGTAGGTTTGCGGTACAGCGCTTCCAATTCGAATGCAAACTCAATGCTTAATTAAATTATCCATTATAAAAATCGAAAAATGTACTTGAGGTGAACCTATAGCGTTTGTGATGATAGTGAAGAACGTGTGATTCGAACTGACGCTATGACAGTTAGAATCACAAAAAAATGAACCAATGCGTAACACATCAGGCTACTGGCCGTGTGTACGAATTCGATTCCTAAACTCAAGTACACTCAACTGATGTCGAATTGTTATATTATCGCTATGGTATACGGCTCTGACGCATTTTTCTTAATCGATTTTCGTTCGGTGTTCTTCACTATTTGCTTCTGTATTGTGTGTGTATCTGTTAGAAACGCCACACTACTCCCTCCTCAGTAACTTTGTTACGATCAGCTTCGTGTGCGAACGACGGAGCGAGGAACGAGCGAGCGAGAGAACGTCGGAGCAAGCGAGTGTGCCGGTGCTCTATGCGGAAGTCGTGATCGTGTCGTGAACTTCTGTTTACTATGGGAAAGTGTGTGCTGCGTGTACACAGATATCACGTTGTGTTGTTGCGTTAAGCAAGGATAGTGAAGACGGTGATTTGAACATACGATGAAACGAGTGAGAAGTGAAGCACTGAAGCATCAGGCTGCTGGCCGCGTGTTATATTATCGCTATGGTATACGGCTCTGATGCATTTTTCTTATTCGATTTTTGTTCGGTGTTGTTCACGATTTGCTTGTGTATTGTGTGTGTATCTGTTAGAAACGCCACAAACCAACAAAAACAGCAGCCCTAAACAAACAAATTAACAGATAGCGCTCAAACTTGATGTAATTATGTTTCATAATAGCGCCAACTTAGGTGCAACATTTGACAATCGACTTACGCGGGAATTTCCAATGAGAAATGGCGGGTAGACATTTGACAGAATTATTATACTTGGTTGTCTCTTCTATCGAAGAAATGACTTAAAGATCATCCCGAATTAAACCAATAAATATATAAACTGTTTCAGTTTTATGATGTTCCTGTACTATTTGATGTCGACCCGTATCTTCAAATTTAATCCAGAAATACAACACACCCATTCGTTAGGCCAACGAACGCCGCCTGGGGACTTGGAATTAGCTACTCGTACATCCTTCAAAAAAGAAAAATTAAATAAACAAATATGGTACTTCACCTAAACAAGGTCGGAATCATATGCAACCACGTAACACCTTAAACGCAGATTATCTTGTCTTCTGCTGTACAGTCACGCGTTCTGCGTGTTCCCTGTAGAAGTTATAGGTGTCGTATCCCTCTAATGCGGAATATGATGCCATTTATAGTATATTACTCCAGTTCATGTGCCAGAGAACTTTATCAACAACACACGACATCATGCCGCACTTGTACCCTCACATGTATCTGAGCCAACGTACTCCGGCGACCAAAGCGAAAAAAGAAAATTATATTAGTCCTTAACCAAACATGGGAGTGTTTTATGGCAGCTTAACGCGGTAGTCTCGTTTGATGGAGGATTATCACTGTCGCGTCCTGGTAACTGAACCAACGTGATTACTTGTGTGTTTTTCCTGTGATACTCGACGACATCGGCCAACAATCACTCTTCGGAGGACTACCCATTGATGTTTATGACTCACTTGGAATAACAAGTGCCTTCTATGAGTCCATTGCTTTTGTATAATGTCCTGTGAAATTGAATTCTCTGTACACAATCATTTACATAATTACCTGTGTAAATCTTCATCGTTACTGTGGATTGGACTAGCGAAGGATTAATGGGAAATTACAAATTGCTAGAACTTCCAAGGTGTGCGGGGCAGCATTGGGGTTGCAAGTTGCCCTTAAATTTCGGAGAGGAAAGACTTTTCTTCCTCCTCCCTGGTTTCAAAATGAATAGAGAGGCTAAAGGGCGACATTGAACTGAAAGTTTTAGCAAGAGAATAAAATAACCATGGAATTGAAAAGAAGAATTCCAGGCACATGGATGATGAATTGCGAAGGCCTTACGTGAAGGATGTTGGGGGGGAAAGGTAATGCAGTCGAAACTGTGAGATAATATTACATTTTATAACCCTAAGGCTGACAGTTGTGTTCATGATTAAAGGGATAGAGGGGAAGCGCTTTAGTAAGACCTAAAGTTTCTGCGCCACTCCCATGGTGCTGGCGTGCTCCGCCCGTCTGCTTCTCATAACCAAAAGAAATAAATTCTGTTTTAATTAAGTTTTTGCACTTATCGTCAAAGAGGATTGCGAAACAATTTAATAGGATTCCTTCGTTCATTGCCTGCGAACAAGTACTTCCTACGTTCCGCCTAGAAAGTTGTTTGCTTAAACGGTCAACGTATTATTACTAGATTGTTCCTAAGAGCTAGGATCCAGCGGACGGAAATTTAAACTCAAGGGAAGAAAGAAGTGGTAGGGTATTTGCGAATAAATTTAAGAAAATCCTCGAGTTTAAGTCGTGGGGTGGCAACGCTGAGTTGTATATTTTATTTAAATTGTTTGCCTCTTTTCTAGGCACGTGCGAGATAAAAACGTCGTTTTTTCATCTGTCAGTGTAGGAAACTCGCGTATTATCATTTTTGGGTTTGGGCGGCTTAAGCCTGCTTTATTTAACGAATACATTTGGTATGACTGCTGTCAGTTAAGAATGTCACGTCATGTCTCTTGTGGGATTAACTTCATAAATTCGGGTGAAGAGTCGCGAAACTTTGCCTGTCCTATCAATAAAAGAATTTGTCGCGATTTGTTAACGTGTCCTACAAAACCTAGGAGGAACGATTTTTTGATGTTGGTTACTTTTTTGTGTTATGTTTGTTGTTTTTACTTTTTGATTTATTTTCGCTTTTCTTCTTGAGAATTGGAATACATTTTAATATCTAAGGCCACTGTATCAGAGACATAGGTTGGTTTCTTTTGAAAGAAGCATTAAAGGAAACATGTTTTTGTACGTATTCCTTGCCAAAGAAGAATTTGTTGTGTACAATAAATGGACTGAGAGTACATAACAGACAATTTTGTATATCAGAAAAAAAAAATTATACAGATCTACGAGATACCCCATCCGTAGACAAGGTTTATTTAAATACATAATCAAATCGAGTTTTTGAAGACGGTGTTTCTCTAAAGAATTATTAATTAGAAGCTTTAAAAAATTGCGACTGTAAAACAAATAGAGTGCCTATATGTTAGGCCAAGGCCTAATTAATTAATTAATTACACAAATTCACGCCTCTACCCCTTAATATACACATGTCGTAACCAAAAACGACGTTGTCCTACACTTCAATAGCACATTTTTTATTCACCATTTCTCGTATTACATTTCATTTTGCCTTACAAAACATAATCCTGTCCCAAAAGCGGCTTTTCATGGTCAAAACATTCCATTGTATATAGCATACAAAAATTGACCGCCCTTTCTCTTCTCTAACTCGCAAACGTCGTAATTATTTATAACAAAATTCTCTTACCGAGGACATGCAAATATTTTCGCACATATTGTTAGGTACATTGGCCCTTCTCAGCAAATTTACCGTTACCCTGCCATTATATACAAACGCACCTGACGATTTATTGAAAGAGGGTTGAGGCCAGCTGAAGCCGAAACCAAATTTCAGTGAATCAATAAATGTTAGGGTGGGGGCAAATTTGTGTCCTCGTATAAAACGACGAAGTCAAAATAATTTTACACTCGATATTCATCCGACCAGTATTGGTGTTGCTTCCCGGTATGGAGTAACATATCTCCATTCTACATGGGGAACTTTCTGGTATTCGAGACGAAATGTTTGCCTTCTTGCCTCGGAATGTACAAAACCCCAGACTCGCAAAATAAGAAATTTTACCCTAATAAAATCCTGTATGACAAATCAGGACTAGCAGAATAGATAACTTCATTATCAGGATTATTCATGATCACACCCTAAGGGCAATATGCAGTGAAAATAATCGTATTCCGGCAGCATTCTCTCCCAATGGTAAGTATCTGGAGAGCACTCTATAGAATAAATGTATCCCCCCCGGAAGCGTTCCCTTTCTTGGATATAAAAGCACTTATCCAAGGCGAAAATGAAGTCCCTGTTATATACCACACATGCAGTGGTGCCATCATAAATGGCTTCCTTCCTTCCTTGCCGGGGAGCAATTCGTTCGCGATTTTCACAACCATATGGATCCTGATGCTATAAAGCCACCTATAATTGTTATAATTTGTCAGTATGTATATCCATTGTTAAGTTAACGAATTTATGGTTAGACATACAGCACAAGAGTTTCGCCATGACTACTGCAACATTCGCGACTTTGGATGATATATACCCTAACAGAGAAATAATTCGAAAAAGTTGTGGCGGTTGCGCCAAACCCCACGGTTCGCTTTCCTGAAAAACCCCCATAACTGCCACGCAACCTCATAATTTTACTAATGCAATCGCATTAGCATCTTAAATGCTCCACGCATTAAAGCAATCAAATCTTTAACCTAAAAGTCCCTGTAAAAGAAAAATTTACCTTTCATGCATCCCTTCGCATACAATTCCCCGTAAGATTTCTTGCTCAACTTATCAGGAATTCCAAACCAATTTGGCACTTTCGGTGCCAGGCAGATTCCTCTAGACGAATTCCTAATAACAAGGGATTTGGATTACATACTACGTAACCTTCACCAGGGACCATAAACATTGCGCTGTCTATTTTTCAGCTTCGCCATGTGTATGATAAATCTCTTAACGTACACATCGGCTGGTGACCTACACCCAAGAAACCAAAGCAAATATACGCATCTCGCGTCTCTTGGTACCAATCAATCCTACAGCATAAGCAAATGCAAATAGGAATTCAATACCCTACCCTTACCAGCGATGCCTTAAACACCATTTGCCGGTAATCTAGCTAAAACCCATTAGGACATTTCCACATTGCATTGCCGCCTATTTATTTAGCCGCAATGCACATCTCAGACAAAGACCCAAACGTTCCCTTTGTCTTTTCATATTTCGGGATCTGCTTCTCATCAGCAGCAGTATAAGCAAACACATACCCAATTAGCATCCAATGAGATTCGGCTTGTTTGCTTAGCCGAATTCACTTCTCATGGATGCACATTTTCTCTTTCTTTGTTTAGATTCGTTCTCATGGTGTGTCCCGTGAAAGAACCCATATACACACATACATGTGTACTACCAACGATCTTCACCCCAAACGATTGAATATCGTTGAGTCCATTTTCATCAGCAGACCAGCGCGGCCGCGTTCACTCCCCCTCTCCGTAGCGCTGCGGGGAAGCGCACTAATATTTCCCTTTTTAACGAGTCGGAGTTGGACGCTCGCGAAACAAGTAAATCCTTGAAACGGTGCAACTCAATTTAACGTATTATTTAACGTATAATTTAACGTATCTACGGTTGATATCTGAAGTCGCGCCTGGTGTTGTTAAGGAGGAGCATGTCAATAAGTGGCTCCGTGTGAAAGATTAATAAGGACACCTGCTTAAGATTGTAACGAGCTATATTCGCCATCAAACAATAGTCGATTAATTATGTTAATCTCTAACGTGTAAATTTCAAGTAAAAAATAAACACTAATTGAATCACCATCCAACTAAATAACAGTTAATTAGAAATAAGCCAGTGGAACGATCTTTAGTGTACAATAAAAAAAAACCATGATTCAAATAAAGAAACTTGTGAACTACCAAAACTCGATAGTATAGTGGTTAGTATACACGCCTGTCACGCGGGAGACCGGGGTTCGATTCCCCACCGGGGAGCCTCTGGCGCAAGGCTAATGACCTTGCCCGGAAAAAAACAAATCATTATGGAAAATTTAACAAGGCTCAGGACTTGCTAAATAAGGCCAAGACTGGTTCCCGGTTGTAGTGCCGATGATGATGATGATGAACTACCAAAACGATCGGCGTTTCATCTTATTCTCCTGTGTTTCAATTAACTTGTTTCCTGTGTTGTGAAGTTTTGTTTTCTTGTCGTATGTCTTCGGTGGACTCTAATGCTGTGGCGGAACTTTCGATTAGTGATGGGGAGTGAAGTGAATCAGCGGCGTACGCCGGTGCAACATACATCGCCCTCCACAAAGACTTGACAGAAAAATAGCAATTTAACCATAACAGAATGTTGCACTGATCAACGCGAAACTCTCGTCCCATTCCATAGATATTCTCAACCAATCGCTGAAAATGACTTGGGTTAAGATGTCTGCGTCGTGGATAAGCAAAAGCAACCACTATAGGTATCACACCCCTATACCAGACGCCCTGAATTCCTCTGAATATTTCGTTTACTCTGGATTCAATGCCGAATTTATGGCGCAGATAGTTAAATGCCTTATATTTGGTGAGCATCCTCATCACGAGTTGCACTTATAAAATCCAAAATAATTTTCGTGATTTCGTGAAGAGGAGCCGTGAGCGATTCTTCGGTAGAGGGTTAATGGTACTTAACTCAAATAGTAAGCTTAAATTTTCTTCAATAAGTTGTTTTAATACACTAAAAAATTAAAAATTATGACATCACAACTCATTTTGTTTTTGTAATATTCAAGTGAAAAACTTTAAATAAATACGCTCACATCAAAGGAACCGATTTTTGTTTCATCAGCGATAACGAAAAATATTTTCCACAATTATTATTTTGTAGCCATAAGATGATTCAAATTGTGTGTTGAATATATTTTATTTGAATATTTGTGAATATATCAAAGAATGAAACATTGATAAATACTAAATTGCAAAAGTATGTCTTTCTTCCGGAGAATTCATCTGGCGCTCCGAAAAATCTTCCGGCGATACAACAGCCACATTTTGATTTTATCAGGTCTCATTGCTATACTAACTGGATATATGCAGTTCAAATTGAAACACGATGACTTGGAATGGAAAGAACTAAAACAACTCTTGGAGGTTTTTAACGAAAAGGAAGCACTCATATTATTTCCTCTAATGCTTTTTGTAACCATCCTAATGGTAGTATTCATTATTGCCATCAACTTTGATTCAATACGTTGCTACGATGAATTAACCCAACTGCAAATGAGAAAACGTTACGCTGACTACCTCTTCATACAATTGGTAACACGATTGGATAATATTGAAAAGAAACATTTGGATGGCAATACAATTCCAATGGATAAAATTATTCAAGCACATGAGGAGATGCAATCGACAATTAATAAATTCCGTAAGGATACAAAAAAATTGCTAGCTCTATCGGATGGCGAAACACTAGTTCCTCCCGAGATGGTTTTTGCTGACGAAGAGATACAAAGTTCGCGTTTCGCACATCTATCGCCGGAAGAAGACATGATATTGGAATTGGCTGCATCTTGAAAGCTACCAACATTTATACAACACTGGAATAAATTCAAATAAAATTATTTAGTGTTTGTGAATTTTTAATCCTTAATTTGTTTTCGTTTCTTTATAATGCAAGTGGTGCTCGGATGAGGTATGATAATGATGGACAATTAAAACGGGTATATTGGCGCATCAATTCAATACGAGGTCCGCAAAAATTGTGGTAAGTTTCGCCGGTGTGGACACTTTGCTTTTAAAAAGATTGGTCAGGTATTTTTACACCTTTGTATATACTTTACAGGATTTGGTTAATCTTATTATTTCGGCAGATAGCGTCAAGCCTTCAGGATGTTTAATTTTATTAAGGCATATCTTCAAGAGGTAATATTTCTCCTTGATCTTCACTCCAGAACATTTCGTCCCAGAGTGGCATTGGGTTCCTAAAATGTATCTTCCAATGTGTCACTTGGCAGATCTTTATTGTTGCAATTTTATTTGCAAAGCAATAATCTTGAATTTGTTCTCTCAATTTACACGTACTAAAGTGACTTCTGACACTCTTCATTATTTTTGCACAAAGGCCGTGTTGAAGTACATTATCCCTGTGGGATGGTGGACATTTAAAATTCCATTTGGGTAGTCCTTTTCATCGTAGAACTTCTCCGGCGCACATGTTTCTTCCCCATCCTGGAATCCTTTCGACATGGAGCCATTGAATATAAATCCATTTAATGTTATTGTACATCCGTCTGCTGTCATGCAATTCGACAACTGTCCCTCTGAGGAAATTAAATGTCCTTCTTGAGCCCACACAGCACACAATAGAGAGGCCGTTTATTGAGTGTGTTCACTATTGTAGCTTGATTCTATTTTAGTGGTTTTTGTATCCTTTGAAATTGTATCCGACCCTGGTTGAAATGAAGTCGAATGAAGTCGCATAATTGGAAGTAAAAAGCCTTCGATAACCGAAGGATATTCAGCAATGTTTTCTCTTCTTTTTTTTGATCCGATTTGGACAAAGAATCTGCCACCATCTGTTGGGGTTGTTCGACACTTCCGGGAAACCGGAGGACAATTAATAATGAATAATTCCGATTCGCGTTAAAATTCATTCTTATTTGAATACGAAGTCTACTCCGGCGATGGCAACTTGCTACCGCAACATCAATTATAATTATTAATTAGCTTAGCTAGACTTGTCATATCCTTGTTGTTCGTTTTCCTTATTCGGCTGCGTCTGTACGTACGACTTGTGGTCGTAGCACAGGAGTAGATAAATGGAATCAAGTTGGCGGAAAATAAAAATGGATCCAAAATGTGAGTAGTCAGATGTAGAAGAATCTGGGCGAACAGTAGTTACGGAAATTTGCTGCATTGAGGTCAACTGGCTTTGGCCTTGTGGGTCGGTAGCGTGAAGCAATTTTCCAAATTAACAACCATCCGTGTGGGTATAACATCGCATGCGAAGCTGTATGTAGCTGTGTGGTTGTGTGGACTTTAGCGTACGGTTATGGGTTTTTGCCTTGTTGCCATATAGGATCTGTGGCTGACCATGAAGTGAAACAAATTAATATCACCAAACGACCAACATTTCAAATAACAAAGCGCCTATTCTGACTGCTTAGAGCCATTTATGCCCAAGGAAGGCTGCTCTGCAGTTTTGGCAAGACACGATTTAATTGTCATGAGTGTGTAATTTATTAGGCTTGAGAGGCCGGAAAACTTAATGTAGCGGAAGTAATGATGCTACGATCTTACAATAGCTGTCCATTAAAACAGTGATAATGATCTTAGAAAGTGTTGAAAGGATGGTGGTATAATATACTATTCGATAACTATCTTAACATCGTTCTTCTTATAAAATAATTTGCTTACGGGTAAGACAATCGTCGAATTTTCAAGAATCTTGTATTTAAAAAAACTATTTTTAAAAGGCTTAAAAAATTCCTTTAAACCTTGAAGAATAAGTTGGAAAGGTTACATGTCTATCCGAAATCGTTTTCATTGAAATTTCGAGCTTAAGTTCAACTGCTCTGAACTACACCGAAACAACAATTCAAAGCATAGTCGGAGAAAGTGCTATTAAATCCACGGATGTCATTTGTTGCAGTTGCAACTAGAGGTGGCAAGAATGTATTCAGTGTAATACTTTTAATATATACATTGCCACATTATAATATACATTTCTTGTACATGCTGGCGCAAAATTAATCATCCAATTTTGTTTTTGAATTACTTTTTTACTAAATAAAAAAGAATACGGCTCAATCACTCCTCCTGCGTGATCGCCTCACAAATGACAAATATGATTGACATACGACGCCATTTGCAAAAATTATAACATCTTCCGATAGGGTGATTAATTTGGCGTCATATATATATATATATATATATATATATATATATATATACATATATATATATATATATATATATGTATATATATATATATATATATATATATATATATATATATATATATATATATATATAGGATGCGCCATCTTTTATGTCGGTAGCGCTCGACTTTGTAGTCACTACCGCCACGAGCGAGCAAGAGGTACATATGTCTGTTGCGCAACGTGTTATTATAGAATTGTTAACAAATGAAGACATTAAATCCTCGGGAATTTGTTCTCGATTGCAAGCATATATTTATATATACATATATATATACAAGATGGCGCAAAATTAATCATTCAATTTTGTTTTTGAATTACTTTTTTACTAAATAAAAAAAAAGATTTTGAGTGATGGAAATCTTTATTTGGACCTTTGCAATTTTTTTCTGTTAAGTGGAAAAGATGATATCCGTCAAGTGGCTGCCGCCAGTGTTGATACATAGTTGTACCGGTTTTGTCGCATTTTCCATGGCTTCACGCATGATTTCCGGTGATAACTGTTCGCATTCCTGTCGAATATTCTCCTCAAGGCCTGCGATTGTCTGAGGTTTGTTGGCATAAACCTGAGACTTGAAGTAACCCCAAAGAAAGAAGTCGAGGGTGGTTAAATTGGGCGATTTTGCTGGCCATGCCAATCGTGGAAGGAGAGCGCACGGGACGGGGATCAAGGGCGGAGCCGAGTCGGTGAGGTTATGAACTTTCGGGTTCCTACAGGCCAATAAACAGTAGTAAATAAATTTTTAAAAAATGCCAAATCGCCCAAACGGGAGATTACGCAACCAGGAAACGCTTCCTTCACAATATCCGTTGCGGCTCGTTCTGTGTGTGTGGGTGTACCGCCCTGTTGAAACCACATGTTCACCAAGCCTCGCTCACCCAATTCCGGCAGTAAGAAGTCGTTTATCATGACCGTGTAACGTTCGCCAGTAACAGTGACCGTATTGCCCATTGCTTCCTCAATAAATACTTCCCAATCACTCCTCCCTCAGGTGTCGCCGAAGGCAGTCATCTCAGCACCCTCCTATTTATCCCAATCATAAACGACATAGGCTCTTGCATAAATTACTCCTTCATCTCGCTTTACGCGGATGATACCAACATTTTCAAGACAATTTCGTAACAAGAGGAATAAGTTGTGGAACACCTCCCTAAACACGCGTTTACTTTTACCAATTCACCAGCTTTATAGCTCCCTCTACCACAATTAACCTGCCAAAGCTCAATTCAACCTGATCAACGACCCCAAATCTTTCTTCCACTTCATCAACCACAAACGGAAATCGGATACATATTCCACCTCCCTTTTCTACGCCTCAACTACTACAACGGACTCCCAAACCATATTCAATCTTTTCGGGTCCTTCTTTAAACTATCCTTCGTGGACGAGTCGTTCGAGCCTAACCCCTTTTACTTCACTGGCATGTGTGTATTCTCCCTCGGCCCTCTCACCCCTCTACACATTCAACAAGACCAAGTCGTAAAAAAACTTGAACAACTGAGAGACCATTTCAGTCCCGGCCCAGATGGACTCCCTGCTATCCCCTTAAAAAAATGTTTCTCTTCTCTCTTTCTCCCGCTCGCGTCAATCTTCAATCTATCCCGTGCACAAGGTCTATTCCCTGACTTTTGGAAATCCTCTTTCCTAACCCCATACATAAAAAGGAAAAAAAACGGTATATCCAATTATCGTCCCATTGCCAAGCTTTCGCACATTCCCAAACTGTTCGAAGGCGTTCTATATGAGGCGTTATCTTTTCGCTGCGCATCCATCATCTCTCCGAACCAGCACGTTTCCTCTCAGGCAGGTCCATTACTACTAACCTTGTCGAATTCACTTCCCACACACTCCTTGCCCTAGAAAACGGCGATGAGGTCGATATAGTCGCTACCGACTTTAGCAAGGCCTTCGGGAAAATCTCTCATAACCTTATTCTCTTCAAGCTATATTCCCTCGGTTTCGAACCCCTGCTAATTAAGTGGGTCTCGTCCTATCTTTAGTTATCGAACCTGCCGCATGCGATTTAGATCCACCCTCTCTGATCCTTTTTTCCCAACCTCAGGTGTCCCCCAGGGCACTCATCTCGGCCCTCTCCTATTTATCCTAACCATAAACGACATAGGCTCTTGCATTAATCACTCCTTCGTCTCGCTTTACGCGTATGATTGCAAAATTTTCAAGACAATCCGCGCTCCCCCGGACTCCTCACTTCTCCAATCGAATGTTGACAGCTTCTCGACTTGGTGGCAAAATAATTGCCTAAAAATGAATATCGCCAAATGTCGCACAATCACCTTCTATCGGAAGAGTTCCCCAACTCACGTGCTCCTATCTCTTACTGAACCAACGGATAACATCGGTTGAATTGATTCGCGATCTGGGCGTCCTATGCGACAAGGAGCTCAAATTTACCGTACATATTGATTACATAATCACCAAGGCCAACGCCGACCTTGGGTTTGTCAAACGCTGGTCGAAGGAATTCCTTAACCCCTATGTCACCCGATCACTCTACACAACTTTTGTCCGGCCACTACTTGAATATGCTAGTCAGGTCTGGTCCCCGTATCAATTGTCTCTGATTCGCAGGATCGAGGGCGTTCAACGTCGTTTCTTGCGCCTCGCCCTCCGTGGACAAAACTGGGAATATCCGCTGACTCTACCACCATACACAAGCCGGTTCCCGCTAATCAACTCAACTTGAGGAGCGCAGAATCCATGCCGACATCATCTTTGTCCGTCGCCTTCTGTCTGGCTCAATCAATTGCCCAAGTTTGCTCTTCACTGTAATATTTTTTACAAACCCCCGTAACGTACGTAACTCTCGGCTGTTTTACGTGCCCGCTCAACACACTTCTTACGGTGCTAACGAACCCATCTCGCGCATGCTACGACAGGCCAACTCTTTTCCCACCTCCTTCGATTTCAACCTCTACACTCCCGCTCTCAAACGACGTCTCAGAAGAAACCCGTCCTAACCCCGCCCGCTCCCTCCAATAACCCCTCTACCTAGCAATCCCACCTCTCCTCTCCTGCCCTCAAACTAGTTCTCCCCTACACCTTTCCAGCCCCACCCACAATTTCAGCCTCTCCCCCCAGCTCACTACCCCCGCCCACCCTACCAGTCCGTACACATGCCCTTCACTGTCACTGTCTCACAAATGCCGCATTTAACACCCCCACAAAGACTCGCTCTTCCCTAGCCCCCTACCTCCCCTATCGACCAGTCATCTTCACCTTCCTGCTTTTGTTCTCTTAATTTAATTTAAGCTTGCATTAAACCAAATAAATGAGGGTTCTGCCTTCACTAAACTCAAAAACTCAAACTAAACTCCCGCGTGAACCCCGCGCCATACAGTGGCTTTGAGTGGATGTAATGGCTCTTCGTGGATCACACGTGGATTTTCAGTGCCACAGAAACCAAGATTTTGCTTATTGACGCAATCGCTCAAGTGGAAATGCGCCTCGTCGCTCACGGTGATTTTCGACACAAAATCGTCCTAAAAAAATCGACACAATTATTCCACGCTGTTGCGGAGTATAGCGCTCCATTGCCGGTCTGGTTGTATACTGCAGCTGTCTAGTTGACAAATGTGGAATATGATTGACGTACGACGCCATTTTCAAAAATTATAACATCTTCCGATAGGATGATTAATTTTGCGCCACCCTATATATATATATATATATATATATATATATATATATATATATATATATATATATATATGGCTCCTCGATAGTATAGTGGTTAGTACACCCGCCTGTCACGCGGGAGACAGGGGTTCGATTCCCCGTCGGGGAGCCTCTGGCGCAGGACTAATGACCTCGCCCGGAAAAAAACAAATCATTATGGAAAATTTAACAAGCCTCAGGACTTGCTAAATAAGGGCAAGACCGGTTCCCGGTTGTAGTGCCGATGATGATATATATATAGGATGCGCCATCTTTTATGGCGGCCGTGCTCGACTTTGTAGTCACTACCGCCATGAATGAGCAAGAGGTACATACGTGTGTTGCGGAACGGGTTATTATTGAATGTTTAACAAATGAAGACATTAAACCCTCGGACATTTTTTCTCGATCGCGATTGTTTTTGAATTACTCTTTTACTAAATAAAAAAAATGATTTTGAGTGATAGTGGAAATCTTTTTGGACCTTTATAATTTTTTCTGTTAAGTGGAAAACATGATATCCGTCAAGTGGCTGCCGCCAGTGTTAATACACATTTGTACCCGTTTTATCGCATTTTCCATGACTTTTCGCAAGATTTCCGGTGATAACTGTTCCCATTCATGTCGAATATTCTCCTTAAGAGCTGCGATTGTCTGAGGTTTGTTGCATTTCCACGAAACAACCATCGGAACGACCAAGGCCCATGTCCCTTTGTCTAACCGACAATTCATGCCCATACTTAGTTATGCCCCCGAAACCGATTTCTCCGTACACCTAGTGACAGAGGAATCTAATTCAGCCTGTACGGCAGTAATTCTCTGGAACTAAATTCTCTATGCACGCATAGCAACCCATTTCAAGTTCCTAGTAAGCGGCAGTAAGTTTATTTAGCTATGACTTCACTGCCACGAGTCGATGAATTGATTCTTGCCCCCTTCTAGTCAGTCGAAGTGCATTAACCGCTGTGGACGGTCACGCCGCGCCACAAGTCGAGTAATAACCACCAGTGCGTGCAGACGCGTCTCAACCACGAGTGTGCCTCCGGGAGTCTTCAATTCAAGTTAGTAGTGTTTTGTCGGTGTCCGCCGCGTTCTAATAGATTGGGATTTTAATTTGACGCATTGTGTTGACATTTTAACAAGAGCTCTCTGGTTTACAAATTAATTTGATAAAGCGTATCCTCAAACGAAACGATGACTTGTAGTGTGTTCCCCTTTCTACTTACCGAAGCAGTGTGTTGTGAGTTATTCGCGTGTTTATAACATGACCACTGTTAGTTTTCGGCACAACATACGCAAATGAAAGACATAGTAAATTACTATAAAATAACTCTTCAATGTAATGTGTTTACGAACATAATAATTTTGCAAATGAAGTTCATTTCGAAATATTTCGTTAAAATTATCCAGACGAAGGAACTAAATGCAATGTAAGAAACGAATGTGAACAATAAATAGGAAGAGCTGAAATAAATGAAAACGAATTACAAACAATATTTGAGTGTTTATTTTTTTCCGTTCTGTGTCCGCCCACACATTTGATCATCTGCCGTACCATCCTATCTGGGTGTAAACAATAACACACGATAAGAAATTAGTGAACCCGTTTCCGTGCCGGCACACCGCCACCTAAACCTCCCACAACACGCCCCCAACCTGGGAAAACCGCGTTTACGTCAGACACACCACCGCATTCTTCTAGAAGACCAATGGGGTCTAACATAAAACAGCCTGAGGTACGACGGCCCCATCATGGAGGCGGAGATGACTATCAAAGTGACTCATCCAGTCAAGGTTATGATAAACGTGCACCACACCCATGGATTGCACGTATGACATGCAGCTGTAAAGGAATGGGCACTTATATGAAGAGTGCCTGCAACGCCGGAACACACCATTGTGTGCGAAGTGCAACCAATATGGCCACGCTGACCAAGACTGTCGTGCACAAAGCACACAAATGAAGGCAGATAAACCCGAGTCTCCACGACCAAGGTCGCAGAACCAACAGAAGTCACCCGTGAATACCTCATACCAAGGGAAAGAACGACCATCTACTTCGAAACAAGCAACAGCATCGGATCGTAGAGTGTACAGCAGTCGATGTTGTTGTGAGTTTTGTGGCCGAAAGAATCACACATGGGACGAGTGTTATTGCAAGGCCATGTGGGTACAACCCCAAAAGCCAACAGCAGATGCCCCCAAAGTGGGTAAGCATGTACTCCGCGACCACCGACCTGCACGGTCAACACTGAATGGCAGACAGTCCAAACGAAAAAAAAAAATCGAGGGACCATAGGCAGCCACGCGACAAAGGGGGTCAACGGGCAAGGGCCAAGAGTACTAGATCCAACAATACTGAACATTCTGAGGATCGAAAACTGAAACAACGTCAGCACCAAGCACAACAACGTTGACCCGAGTCGAACCGTAGCCAATCAAACTCTACCGCTACGGACGCGTCAGAGACTCCAAAGCAGAGACAGAGAAACGGTCGATGGCGCACATTTTGCAGGCGACACAACCACACGACGGCAGTGTGTCTATAGCGTTTGGGATTGATAGTGAAGAACGTGTGGTTCGAACTGACGCTATGACAGTTAGAATCAACAAAAATTGAACCAATGCGTAACACATCAGGCTACTGGCCGTGCTTAGAATTCGATTTTTAAACTCAAGTATATTCCACTGATGTGAATTGTTATGTTATCGCTATGGTATACGGCTCTGATGCATTTTCTTATTCGATTTTCGTTTGGTGTTCTTCACTATTTGCTTGTGTATTGTGTGTGTATCTGTTAGAGACGCTACATGTCTACAAAGAGCAAAATGGGAGAAGTCGGAAAACTCCCAGAGGTCGGGTCGGAATTCCCCAACCCGCCCGAACTAAAGTCACCAACTCATGAAACCTGTCCTTAGCTCCCACCAACGAAAGTTCCAGTTGTCCAGCTCCTATTAGACATCGGTTGTAGAAACACTACACGTCTAATAGTGGAAGTGGACACAGGTGCGGAGATCAGCCTTATTGAAGGCTATATTGAAGGCACTCAAATATGGAACCACATTGGACAAAAAAAGTTGTAGTTTACATTTTCTGCTAGCAAAATAAAAAAAAACAAAGCAAAGAAAAAAAAAACAATAAAATAAAATAAAAATTTAGTGGACGTACTCCTATTGCAATCACTACTGTAACAGTTGGGCATATAAGTATCAGAAGTGCGACCGCATCGGGTTCCACTGCAATTCATTACGTAATCAGGATCAATTATTGTCAACATAATCAACATCATCAACAGACTAGCCAACTGAACAGGGGTACCAAGACGCTTCAACCCCTGCACTCAGAACAGCGGACTGGTCGACCGAGAAGAGGTCCGGCCATAAATATCAAGTAAGTGTTTACCGCTACATTATTTAAATTGTTTAAATTAATCACAATATTAATCACAATATCCATTGTGGCTCGTGCTGTGTGTGCGGTAGCACCGTCTTGTTGAAACCACATGTTCACCAAGCCTATAGCGTTTGAAATAATAGTGAAGAAGATCGTGTGATTCGAACTGACGCTATGACAGCTCGAATCACGAAAAAAATTATACCTAAGCGTTACACACCAGGCTACTGACCGTGTTTAGAATTTGATTTCCAAACTCGACTATATTCCACTGATGTGAATTATTTTTATTATTTATCGCTTGGTATACGGTTCTGATGTATTTTTCTTATTCGATTTTCTTCGTTCGTGTTCTACACTATTTTTGCCTGTGAATTGTGTGTATCTGTTGTTAGAGTTGCCACAAGCCCTGTAGCGTTCCCCAGTAACAGTGACCGTGTTGCCGATGGCGTCCTCAAAAAAATACGGCTCAATCCCTCCTCCCGCGCGAACGCCTCACAAATGACAAATATGATTGACGTAGGACGCCATTTGCAAAAATTATAACATCTTCCGATAGGGTGATTAATTTTGCGCCACCCTATATATATATATAGGATGAGCCATCTTTTATGTCGGTCGCGCTCGACTTGGTAGTCACTACCGCCACGAACGAGCAAGAGGTACATACCTCTGTTGCGCAACGGGTTGTTATAGAATTTTAAACCGTCGGAAATTTTTTCTCGATTACAAGCATATATTTATATATACATATATATACAAGCTGGCACAAAATTAATCATCCAATTTTGTTTTTGAATTATTTTTTTTACTAAATCAAATGATTTTGAGTGATCGAAATCTTTATTTGGACCTTTACAATTACAATACAAAAGCAAGGTTGTCGCACTGGATATCTCAAAAGCCAGCACCAGAGTTAAGCATCCAACCCTTTTATCAAAATTACGTTCATACGGAGTGGACAATTCCCTGATCCAATGGATAAGAGACTATCTTTCTGGCCGCCCAATTCAAGTGATTCTTAACGGTGTCAAATCTGTCTCCCATCAAAGTAATGGAGGTGATCTCCAAGGTTCGGTGCTCTCCTCACTCTCTTTCTCATCTTTATAAATGATCTCTTGTCCATTACCCGTAACCCAATTCACCTCTTTGCTGATGATAGATCGTTGAGTTTCTCATACTCGTAAGACTATTCCCGACCCCACTCTTCGAATGTCATCACCAATCAACAGGTTATGCTTGATACATTGAATTCCGACCTCAACAAGATATGTCCATGGAGATTATCTAACCGAGTAGAGTTCAATGCCTTAAAAACTCAGAGCTGTCTCTTCTCGTCAAAGGCGAGCCCCAAAGTAAATATACTGTCGATGCAAGTGTCGTTACTTGCATCGACGGATGCAAGGAACTATCAATCCTACGCACTCAAATTACTTCGACTCTTAATTGGAGCGACCACATATTTGAAGCTGCGAAAAGGGCGATCAAATATGTATATGGGGTTCTTTAAGAGATACAAAAGGTACTTCACTCCATCCAAACTGGCCAATGTTTACAAGGCGTATCATCATCACCATCATCGGCACTACTACCGGGATCCGGTCTTGGCCTTATTTAACAAGTCTGAGGCTTGTTAAATCTTTCATAATAATTTGCTTTTCCGGGCAAGGGTATTAGCCGTGCGCCATTACAAGGCGTATATTCCTTCCAAAATGGAGTTCAACTCGCATATTTGGTCAGGCGCATCCAGAACTGCGCAACACGTGCTCGATAGGATACAAAACCGAGCAGTGAAAGTTATTGGGGACCCAGCTTAAGTCGATCAATACTGTCTTCAGAACATAGGCGTAACGTATCACGCCTCTCTTTACTATAGGTATTACCACTGTAGTTGCTCAACTGAACTTGCTGGATGTGTTTCACCCCTTCAGACATTTGCCGCGATACGCGTCAATCTGGGAACGTGCATCAGTGCACGTGAAAAGTCAACATAAGACGCACAAACACACATAGAGTGTCATTCTTTAGCCGAACCACACGAATGTGAAATGTTCTACCTGGTCATGTGTTTCCTCCTCGTTGTAATGTCCAGACATTCAGGACCAATATACATCGGCACCTCCTTTCCTTATGGACTTGTAGCGGTTCTACGAACCATACAACTTACTACAGGTTGAGGTATTCTTTCCGCCAAGGAACTTTATTTTTTCAGCACACGTGCCCACAGACACATGTCCCAATAGTCAGTAACCTTACCCGAAACAAAAGGTTATAGGACATGCAACGACGTTGAACCCGATATCAGAAAGCAAGGAACTAAACGTTCAAAAGCTCCCAATATCGAGTTCAACGCATCCATACATTGTATTCTACCCCAATTCCAAAAGGCAGGGAAGCATCGCATCTAAGTAAATGCACCATGCAGAAAAGCGTCGCATGTAAATCACTCACCCATCCTTAGCATCGACGCGATGTTTCCCATGAAATAGCATCGTCGGTAAATAAACCGAACAACGGATGCCAACTCTGGCAGCTAATAGCAATTAGCACCGAAATCCCTTGCATGACCCTAACGCAAAAGGCACACTTGTGCAAACAAGGCATATCGTTTCGCTGCCGACCAATAGTCATGCAATCATAAACATCTTAACGTAGATCGCTCGCTAGATGTTTATGGTTCGAAAATCCTAACAAAGGAACTATACCTATCCCGCGCTTCCTTTTATGACCCATCTGAAACGCACAGGAACGCTGTTAGCTTAAGCCAGATGGGTAACCTAAACAAATCCCACGGAAAGAGCGGAGAATAAGCGGCGGCATCCGATTTTTAAACAAAAGGAACAAGATTCCGATAACTAACAGCTAATGGTGTTGATGATTATGAGGTAAGATTTCTCCTTTTCAGATCCTATGGGAAATTCTCCTTTTGAGATGCAGTGGGAAATTTTATGCTGTTAACAGATACTATGGGAAAGTCGGTTAGCAGATATTATGGGAAGTACTGTGCAGAGATGCGCTGGGAAGATTTCCCTTGCCAATGGGGAATTGGAATTTGGTCGAGAAAAGATAGTCGAACTGCGAGGATCTCTAACGAAGATGTTCTAAGAAAGATAGTCGAGCAGCGTAGTCAAGAGGAGATAGTCGTTTTAGAAAAAGTCTTTATCGAACAGCAGGACAGCGAACCCCACCGAGGAGGTCGAACCGCGAGACAATTACGCTAGTAGAAATAACGCGCAGTAAAATTACGAGCCCTTACAACTTTTGAAAGTCTTTCGAGTTCCGCGAAAGTACGCACAAGTTTAGTGTCGCCGTTTGATTGAATAGTGGAAGACCTTAAGAGTGATAAAGAACATAGTGGAGTCATTGTAACTACGTTAAGAACCAAACATTATAATTTGATTATCAACGATAAAATAAAAGGGACGTGATCAATAAATAAAAGAAATTTGTGTTTCATTTGTGACGGTGTTCGTGTACCAAGTTGTTTTCTTGTACGTGAACAGTGTTCGGCCGAACACCCCAGAGACCTACGGCACTTGGACAACATACAAACCCGCTATAGCGTCAATCCACGACAACTACGGCCAAACACTCCCCCTCCATCCGCTCGCACTGTGCTCTGACATTTAAGGGTACTTCAAATCTCATTTTGTGCGCGCGTCAGTGTAAAAAAAAATCGATAATCCTAAATATTTAAATAAAAATTTTTCCTAGTGAACAAATGACCCAATATCTATCCTACATCAGAAAGAGGAAGTGTTTAGCAACCAGAAAATTGCTTTTCCCCTCAAGGAATCAACAACGGCAATCACGGTAAGTCCGTCTCTTAACCCTTCTAACGGAATTATTCCGTTACATGTTGAATAGGGTTGACATCTGCTTGATACCAATTATGACGTATTTCGCTCCTTTTGGAACCCCAACGAGCCCCGCAGTTGGATAATAACCTCTCAAATAGCCCGCACCAAATAAATATTTATAAAAATGATATCTTCGCACATCCTGTAAGGTTGAGTCAGATCTCCACTTAAAGGGGAATCGTAGATTTCCCAAACAAACAAAAAACTCTTTTTCCTTTGCTGCTTATCGACCTTTTATCCTTTGCAGGATAATCTAAACTCTACTACGGGAAATTACCCTTTCTGTTTTTATTAGAAATTCCTTATAGGCATTGTCCTGCCTTGTTTCGCCTTATCGCATCGAACAGGACCTTGGCAAGTTTATTCCCTTCGCAATATGCCTGCTGATTAACAGAATTCGATTGGTTTGGGGCATCCAAAGGACGGGGTCTCTGACGATATCCGAAAATTTAAAAATAAACGAAAAATACAAACAATAATAAAGATACTCTATGAGAGAGAGAAAAAAGGATCTGTAGCGAAGCGGCAAAATACAAGTAATCCACTAGAAGGACGATGTCGGTTGCGATTGGCACGAATACCCCACACGCTTTATTGTATCCAACACTAGTTATCTAGCAGCCGCACCTCGCATTCATGGAATAAGGATGAATGGCACGAGAACTCTAAACAGGACTCAAATTGAAAAGTGTGGGATTTCAATGTTTGCAGCAGAAGCTTTCGTCCCACCCCCCCTTTAGTAGCAGTGTTTAGCAAAAGGACGTATAGAATTTGATTGAGATTAGAGTTGACGTTGTAGTTGTCCTCCTCCTTGGGGGTTAACTGGAAGAAAGCTCCTTTTGTGTTTCCGTGTATATACATTCCATTGAATGGGCCCAATTTCGCAGTGCATAAAGGAAGAGCTAGAGGGAAGGAATAAGATGGATGGATACATAGATAGAGTAAGAAATAATGACGGTCTTGACTTGGCATATTGTTAGAAATGTTGCCTTTATGAAGGTGCTCTAGTTATAAGCCCAAGGTCACGAGTTGAAGCTACCGTTCACCTGATAAGAATCTTTTACGCTGTCCTCTAAGATTTAGAAAAAGGATTTCGAAAAAGCTAAACACAACAGGGCATCAAATGAATAACCAAGTTGACACTGAATAGGCCGAACCAACTGGCATCAGTTGAATTATAAATGTGTCAAGTAATCACGTGTTGTTATTCAAACAGCCTGTTTGGTTGCCTGAAATAGTTTGACTTGCCCTCGTTTCCTGAACGCGGGAGGCCCTGTCTTTAATACATCGGACAGTTAGAAGTTAGTTCTGGTCGAATGTCCGGAACAGTTATTGTTTTCTAAACCAGTTTAGTCTATTGAGGTATAATTTTGAGTAAACGAGGAGGTGGCTATTGGAAGGCCTTAATAGAACACACTACATAGTATATGGTAAACTAGTACCTGGCAGATTGCCCTCCATCCACGACAATTGTTCCCTTGGGGTGCTGTGGTTAATGGCATGAATTGATTATGGTAAAAGCGTTGTTGTTGACTTGTACAAATGGTAATTTATGTAGTAAGCCTCTAAAGAGCGGTGTCCGATTTAATTTATAAGACCGGCGAATACATTTAGGTCACCTGACAGTGAAACTATTTAATTGGACAAATGATTGGTAAGTCACTTAGGGATATTCATTGTCCTACATTTTAGTTCGCTGATGAATTCTGAAGGCCAATGATGTCTAAAGTTATTTTGAAACTGATCCCAATGGATTCTTCTTTTTATATATACTTTTCTCAGAAAAGGTGAGTCACATAGATTACGGTTAGCGCCCTCAAGCCTTATTATATAACCTTATATAAGGGGACCATACCTGAATAGCATATTCGAACAGTGTGCGGACTCGTGAAATTTAGAGGGATTGGGTGACATATAAGTTGGAGAATTCTTTTGACCACCGTTTTACAAACCCAAGGATCGACTTCGCCTTGAGAATCTTCTCGTTAATATGTGAAAGGAAATCAAGTTCTTTATTGTATAAAATTCCATGGTCGCGGAACGATTGGACGATTGTGAGGAGTATGAGTTGATTATGAACAGAGTAGGGACGGGAATGGAAGAATGCGCGTTTTCGTGAAGAAGGTATAGGCTGAGAGGAGACGAAGTTAAAGAGGGAGAGAGGTGAAATTGAAATCAAAGAAGGCGGCGTAAAAGTTTGCCCACTGCAGCATTCGCAAAATGGGTTCCTTAGAGTGTGATGGGCGAGCAAGTAGAAGAGACGTTGGTTTCGCAGGTTACGGAGGTTTGTGTGAAATGTAATGGGGAGAGCAGGCTAGGACTATTGATTGAAGCTGAGAAGATACGGAGAATGTAGAGTATGCCGGCATGAATTCTGCAATGGGATTGAGAGTGTGTGATCCGTGGATGTGATATGATGTGATATACTTCGCACCAGTTCTGAAGTCGAAAAGGGGGTAGGGATTAGAGATAGGGGTAGGATGGGTCATCATCATCATCGGCACTACAACCGGTAGCCGGTCTCGGCCTTATTTAGCAAGTCCTGAGGCTTGTTAAATTTTCCATAATGATTTGTTTTTTCCGGGCAAGGTCATTAGTCTTGCGCCAGAGGCTCCCCGACGGGGATAGGATAGGTCATGCAGTTATGTTATGGTTAAGAGCGACTTTTTAATGGCTGGGTGCGAAAGAGGATTTAGAGTCAAGGGTGGTAAAGCGGTTGGAATTAGAGAGAGGAGTTAGATTATAGTTTGGCATGGGATAGGATTTGGTTTGGAAAGAGGGGTGCGGGAATTACGGAGAGGATGGTGTGTGCGGCTGGGGGGGGGGGGTGATTTAGGGGGGGCGGGTTACGGCTTGGACGAGGGAGCAGCGGGGTAACAAGGAACCGAATTCGCATTGGGGACCGAACTGGGAAGGAGAGTATGCCTGTGATCACATAGTAAGAATTTTGGAAAGGGAGATTGATGTTTGGTTGATTGGTAACCGTTTTTGTCCGGGTGGAAAGTCCGGTCGCATCTGGAGAGAAAAACTATGCGGAAACTCGATCTGTTTGTGGAGACGGGATGTATGTGGCATTCTTTTACGGGAATCCTATAGTTTTTGAGAAAGAATTCCGAAATCCAATAAGAGTCTGTGGTTTTAGGGGCGCTATTTAACAGATGTGAGGTACTTGGTTTATTAGAATGATCGAGTTTATTAATACGGGCGCGCCAGTCTGCGCGGGTCCAAGATGTGCAAAAATGGGCGATTGGAGAAGTGTCGCCGCGGACTGCGGGAAGGAGGGGGTGCAGGTTGGTGACGGTGTGGGGGGGGGGGGGGCAACCTGGGTGCGGCAAAGTAGCTTGGGACGGGGATAGAGTTCGTTGTATAAAGATGTCTCACACTGCGGGGGGTGGGGAGGTGGGGGTGGTTTCTTTTAATTAGAAGAATGAGATAGTGCTTTCCTTCGGCGCAAGGCTAATAACCTTGCCCGTAAAAATAAATTATTATGGAAAATTTAACAAGCCTCGAGACTTGTTAAGTAAGGCCAAGACCAGATCCCGCTTGTAGTGCCGATGATGATGATGATGATGATGATGATGATGATGATGATGATGATGATGATGATGATGATGATGATAGTGCTTTCAAGTTGGCCTAGGAGGGTAGCCACGAGCTCACTTATTATAGTGTCGAATTTGTGAAGGACTAGCTAAGGGGGGCATCCGGTTCGGTTCGGGTGAAGTGATTTCATGTGGAGGGGCGCGATAAAGCGAACCCACCACTTTTAACCTGGAAAGACTATTCTCAAACATAGGGTTGGTTTTCCGAACGGGCGACTGTTTGGAACTCGATTGCAAGCATTTGTCGATGTGTAAGCGGAAGGAGTTAGATAACTCCTGTGTGAATGAGCTGAGGAATTCGTTAATCGAAAAAGTAACCCAATCGACGACCGTCTTGTTACTGTCTCTAATGAGGAATTGATGTTGGATAGAGTTATTTGGTGGAAAGATCCGAGGTCATCGATACATTTGAAACTACTCTCCAGATGTAAACTGTTGTCAGTGATTAATTTCAGGTTCGAGCTATGGGAACAATCCTTAGCGTCGCTCAGGCATTATATTGCCAGAACTACAAGAGAGCGAGGTATTGACACATTGGAGATTGTCTCGAAATTCCTTTGCGAAATGGGTATTTCGCTTTTTCAGTCCCACGCAGGAAGCGTGAAAAGATTTGCCGCAGATGCCTTTCCACCAGACAAAATTGGCATTACCATAATAAATCCCACAGGTCGAGCTGCCAGAACCAATGATAGGGGTGTTGCGAAATGAGTTTTGATGGCGGCGCTGTTGGGTGGGGGGGGGGGGGGGGGTATGGGTATATGGGGGGGTCGATGGAGTGAGGGGAGGGGGTAAGGAATCACGGAAGTGCCAATGGCAGAATAAAAAGTATGTAAAGCGTTTAGTTCTATCCAATTGTAGGGATTTAAACTCAGAGGGAGTCCTACCAGTTATTTGAAAATGTGAAAGAGGAATGATTAAATAACTAAATAATTAAATAAATAATAAAATAACAGTAAAAGAAATCGAGTACTTAATTATATTAATACTAAAACGGGGAATGAATAACGGTGCGGAAGAGTGGGGGAAAGTGGAGGAAAAGATAATACTAGAAATAAATTATCAAAGTGTCAAGAACATAGAAGCAAGAAGTTAAAAATCGAAAAGAAGGGGTATTGAGTGTGAAATGTGTACATTCCTTTGTCGTCTTTTAAACGGATTCATTGCCACAAATCTTTTTTTTTTTTGCCATCCACTCGATGGTAGTTGACGCTGCCAGTTAGTTGTCTGATCTCACTCACTCACTTCTCGTTTTCCTACTTATAAGAAAATACGTGGTCTGTTGCAGTTTGCAACTATATAAATAATATAACAAACATAAATCATTATAATCGTTCTGCTTAGAACACTTTGTGGTGCTCAGCTAGTGTCACAACCTCTGATGGGCAAATTAGATTCGAGTCACCGTGAATCGAAATTTTCTCATGGCCTCAAAATGCAACGTTGTGGTTCCCATCGTCGTTGGCATGGCTCGGTTAGAATAGAATTAATTAATTAACATCAGACAGCCAAATAATGCTGGCCTCCGTTTGAGGCATTATTCATTAGTCAAGCACCATCAATAAAATTACCACAGCCGTGGTCTCAAAAAAAAACCTAGAGTTTCATTTTGAAGGTTCCTCGACCAGTAGGGGATACCGGCCGATCCACTATCACAACTTACGGGGTAACAAGTCGGAAACCACAATCACAACCCACGGACGCTACTAGTCGGAAGCCGCCTACTCACGGGCTTAACAAAGCCGGGTGATACAGCAGAGTAGGTAAGTGTTATAAAACAAATATATAACAATCTAAAAAAAATGGGAAAGAAGGGTGGTGAACACGACAGGATAGAAGACAAGTACCAGGAAGCTCTATAAGCGAGCAGATAACAGACAAGTATTGGTGTCGTTTAAATTGTCGATTTACTTACCAAATTTGGCCTGGAAAAATCACTGCCAACGACGAAAATCACTGCTAACGAAAAAAGTGGTCGGGAAAATTAAAGTACAGGTCTTAACTCATGAAGTGTACGCGAATCGGTGAACTGTAAGTTGGGCGAATATAAGGAGGCTAAGCTACGATTGAATAAAGGAATACCCTTGGCTACATTTGGATAAGCACGTATACCAATGTTGAAAGATGCTGGTTGTGCTTGTGGAACGTTCACTAATTCTATTCAGGGTTGGTTGTTGTGAGAATTGATCGAATAAGAAGTGGCGAAGACAGAAAACAGAAGGGCGATGTTCCAGTTTCAACACAACCAGAGAAGGGGTTAATGCAACGCATGGGATTGCTATAACTCAACGCAATACGAAATAATCACGGAAACTGTGAGTACCTAAAAATTCTAAGTACAGATTAAAGACACAAAGGAATCGAAAATTATATTATAAGTTTGCGTCGTGGTAATAAATAAAGAAACAATTGAATTACTACACAATCCCTTTTGTAATTTTGTGGGGTAGGAAGTAGGTGTGCCGGCGTATGGCACGGTGTTCACTTCCACTCCCATCGTCACTAATAGTCCTGTCGAGTATCGCAGCAGATGCGAGCACCAAAATTGTCCACGAACGACAAAAGATGAAAGCTAACACCCAGGAACTTTAAACTCAGTAACCTGTAAGCCAACGTTCACTGAAGATTGTTCACCAAAAATTGTTCGCAATAAAACGCACTGTGTTGTGGTAGTTATTATTAATTGTTTATTATTGGATCTAGAATAACCATGTTTGTCTCAACTCTAAAACTCTAAAACATGCACTCGATTTATTATAACTTTTGAATACACAACACTGTTTAAGGATTCAACCATAGGTTTGATTTAATTTGTCTTTTGAATTCACAACACGATAAGGGTTTGTTCTGAAAATAATCCACACTAACTCGATTCCGGTTGAATTATGTACGGGTGTCGCAGCGCTACGGAAAGCGGGAGAAGAACCGACCGGCTCGGTCGGGTGATGGAAAACCACTCTCCGAGGGTTTGAATCTGACTTCTGATTCACCCTTAATTTGGTGGTGAGTTTATCAGCACCAAAGAGAAGAGAGAGAAATTTTCTCGCTATGGGGTAACCAGTAAGTGAATCTTACTGGCTAAATTCCGATGTATGTGTGTGATCGTGTAGATCTGTGTTGTTTACTTATGCGAGAAGATCAATGGGAAACGAATCCTGAAACATTGAAAGACAAGGGGATCGTGTAGATCATTGTTTATGATGTGCATTGCAGCCGTATAGATAGACCATAATGCATCGTGGAAATGGTGCTAATTAAGGTTTTAGATGTTTATGACATCTCTGCCTGAAATAGAAACCGGGTTCGTGTTTGCATTAAGAAATGGGGGAGAATTCGGTTTCGCTGATAATGCCGAAGATGCAGTAATTGTTTGTCGATTGAAACGAATCTCTGGTCGGTTTATTGCAGCTGCATAAACAAGCTGTAGCGAATCTGACAGATACACACACAATTCACAAGCAAAATAGTGAAGAAGCACCGAACGAAAAAATCGAATAAGAAAATACATCAGAACCGTATACCTTAGCGGATAACAAAAATAATTCACATCAGTGGAGTATAGTCGAGTTTAGAAATCAAATTCTAAACACGGTCAGTAGCCTGATGTGTAACGCTTAGGTAACATTTTTTTCATGATTCAAGCTGTCATAGCGTCAGTTCGAATCATACGATCTTCTTCACTATTACTTCAAACGCTATAAAGCTGTCCGACATTGCATTTTTAATGATGGCAAAGGGTGCCGAATAGTTTGGCACTTATGATGCATATGTACGTTAAAGAATTCTTTCAGGGAATTTGAATAGCGCATTAAATGCGTGAATGTTGTAAGAATTCTTTTTAGGAATTTTAGATAATGCGTTGTATGCATTAAATGTCATTGGAAAAGCAAATGTTTTCAGGTGCTAATGCAATTTCATTAGCGAAAAACAATGGGAGGAGGGATGCAATTATGGGGGGTTCTTCGGGTAAGGTTAAAAAAACCCCACACTTTCTATTTAATTCCGAAATACAGTCCACCCAACCCAACATCATCATCATCATCATCATCGGCACTACAACCGGGATCCGGTCTTGGCCTTATTTAACAAATCTTTCCACCGGCCCCGATTTCAAGCCGATGTCATCCAGTTTAGCACTCCCAGGCTCTGGGCGTCCTGGTCTACGCCATCCCTCCATCGCAGACAAGGTCTGCCGCACTGTCTCCTTCCATACATCCTGCCACAAAGGACTTTCCGGGCAGGGTCCTCTTCGCTCATTCGAGCTAGGTGTCCCGCCCACCGTAGTCTACCGAGCTTGATTTTTCTTACAATATGAGCTTCAAGGTAGATTGCGTACAACTCATGGTTGTAGCGTCTCCGGAATCGTCCTCCCTCACATACGGGGCCAACAATTCTTCTTAAGACCTTTCTCTCGAACGCGGCCAAGAGTTCAGAGTGCTTTTTATTAAGCACCCAGGTCTCGGATCCATACATGAGTACTGGTAAGACC
Source organism: Microdon myrmicae (assembly GCA_963931805.1). Lineage (NCBI taxonomy): Eukaryota > Metazoa > Arthropoda > Insecta > Diptera > Syrphidae > Microdon > Microdon myrmicae. The sequence goes on from OZ007501.1 coordinate 26,281,565, forward strand.
ATGGTCTTGTACAGTAGTAGCTTGGATGTTCTGGATAAATTTCGGGATTTAAAGAGCCTTGATAGACCATAGTAGGCTTTGTTGGATTTAATCAGCCGTTCGCGTATTTCTTCTTCCATATTGTTATCGGCTGCTACTATTGACCCAAGGTAGTTAAATGATTCCATTACTTCAAATTCGTGCTCCACTACCCTGATAGTTTGACCAACGTTAGGTCTTCTCTTCGCAGAAGTTGCCACCATGTACTTGGTTTTTCCCTCATTAATGCGCAGTCCCAGTTTTTGTGCCGCCTGCTCGATCTGGGTGAAGGATTCCTGTACCGCCGATTCGGTACTACCGATGATGTCGATGTCATCTGCGTAGGCAAGTATCTGGCTGGACTTGGTGACAATAGTCCCTCTTGTTGTAACGTCAGAGTCACGGATTGCTTTCTCCAATGCCAGGTTGAAGAGGAGGCAGGCCAGACCGTCCCCTTGTCGGAGTCCATTATAGATGTTTATTGGTTTGGACAGCAATCCCGCTACTTTTACTTGACTAGTTACGTTGGTCATGGTCAACCTACAAAGTCGTATCAATTTATTTGGAATGCCGAATTCTCTCATGGCATTATATAGTTCTACCCTGGCTATGCTGTCGTAGGCGGCCTTGAAGTCTATAAATAGATGATATAGTGGAATCTTAAATTCCAGACATTTTTCCATCGCCTGCCTAAGGGTGAATATCTGATCAATTGCTGATTTGCCTGGGATGAAGCCACACTGATATTGACCAATGATGGCTTTAGCGTATGGGGATATCCGGTCTTGTACTCAGCAATATTATACCCCTATAGTTGCTGCACAGTGTGATATCTCCCTTCTTATGTATGGGGCAAATTATACCACGACGCCAATCTTCGGGCATCTCCTCTTGCTCCCATACGTGCACCACGATCTCGTGAATTGCGTGATGTAACGCTGTCCCTCCTTGTTTGATCAGCTCAGCTGGTATGCCATCAGCTCCAGGGGCTTTATTTGATTTTAGCTGTCTAATGGCTTTTAGTGTTTCCTCAATGCTTGGTGGCGGCAGCATTTGGTCCTGGTCTTGCAATGGTGGAGCCTCCAATTCTTCTGTGAGCTGACCATTTAGCAATTCATTAAAGTGCACTTCCCATCGCTCCAGAATGCCTTCAGGATCGGTGATCAGATTACCCTCTTTATCCTTGCAGTAAGTGCAGCGTGGTGTGTACCGCGTCATACTGCGGATTATTTGGTAGAACTTCCGCGCCTGGTGCGGTCCTCGCTCTCTACTTTTCTCTATTTCACAGACAAGATTTTTTTCCCAGGCACTTTTCTTTTGTCTGTGAAGTCTTTTTTCAGTTCTTCTGAGCTCTTTGTATTTCTCCTCGCGTACCCGCGTCCTATGAGACTGCTGCATTGCCCGGTATGCAGCATTCTTACGTTCAGTCGCTAGTTTGCACTCATCATCAAACCAGTCGTTCCGATCTCTACGACTACTGCCTAGGATGGAGTTGGCAGTACTAATGACAGTATTCTTAAGGCGTGTCCATTTCTCTTCTACGCCCGGCATTCTGGTCCCAGAACTTACTCTCCCTCCGTCGAGCTCTTCGAGGGCGAGTCTTAACGCATGACCAAAGGTGTTGCTGGTGTTCTCATTGCGTAAGGCAGCCGTGTTGATTAGAACCTGATCCGTGGATGCAATACGTCTCCGTAAGGCAATCCGCGCTCGGAAAACTGTACCAACAAGATAGTGATGCGAGTCGACATTGGCACCTTGGTACGTTCGTACCGTCATCAGGCTCGAAGAGTGGCGGCGATCTATCAACACGTGGTCAATTTGGTTGCGAGTGGCTCCATCAGGTGATACTCGCAACGACCAAGTTTTTCGATGCTGCCAGTTCGATGACTCGTAGTCCATTGTCATTAGTGTTCTCATGCAAACTATGGGAACCTGCGTAGTGCCTGAAAACCGGCTCCCGACCTATTTTCGCATTCAAATCCCCAAGAACAATTTTCACATCGTATCTTGGGCAGGCATTGAGGGCCCGTTCGACGTTCTCATAGTATTCTTCTTTTTCGTCGTCAGGGGACTCCTCTGTAGGTCCGTGAACGTTTATGAGGCTTATGTTTTTAAATTTACCTCGCACGCGAAGAGTGCATAGCCTTTCATTTATTGCATTAAACCCGATGATGGCAGGCTTCAGTTTTTGGCTGACTAGAAAGGCTACCCCGAGCACATGGTGTTTTGCGTGACAGCTGTAATAAATGTCATACTCTTTTGTTTGAAAAACACCACTCCCCGTCCATCTTATTTCTTGTAATGCTGTTATGTCACCCTTATATTCGGACAGGGCATCGGCTAGTTGCTGTGCAGCTCGAGCTCGGTATAGTGAGCGTATGTTCCATGAAAAAATCCTTAAATCGTTTAGCCGTTTTCGTTTCCGTGGTCGTCGTCGTGTATCCGGTCCATATCCGAGGCTTGTTAAATTTGCCATAATAATTCATTTTTACGGGCCTGGTTATTAGGCTTGCGCCAACCTTTCTCAGGATGTCGCTGCATGCATTGGTTCACTACTTGGCGGGTGTCAAAGTAGCTATCCAGGGGTGTCACGTGGAGACTGCATGTCAACTTGGATTGAACAGGGACAAGGATCGTCCTGGCCTTCGCCGGGTTGAAGGCAATCAGAGACTTTGCCCTGTATGCTCGCACCCATCCCCCCACCCAACTCAACACGGCATATGAAAATAACATTCTCATTTTGCTTATATTACATTACAACCAGACCACCAAACATAAATAATTAAATAGTCGATTTGAATATGAAAATCTCGAGTGGAAAGAAGTTGCAGGATAGGGGCACGAAAAGACAGATAAATTCATCGGGAGCTGCTATTCGACAGGACAATGAATGTGAATCTGCACAGTGCATCGACTCATTATTTCGTAATTCTCTTTCTCTCCTCCCATTTGCTGTGTACATTGATATTGATATTTGGATATCCAAAAAGTCCTTTCATGCGTCTGGATAAAGTCCTTGATAAAAATCAAATAACTCAATAAACTGTATTCACTTCATTGTCGCGCAAAGAAACCAAAACCAATTTAGTTTGGCATCATTAAGAAGTTCTGTACTTTTGAAGTTTATCTACTGATAGGTTGGAGAAATATCTAAATACAACGAAACCTCACAGATACAAACAACACAACAACATACGACATGACTGAATATCCTTCACAAAACATACTTGGTAAACGAACACATTAATTTTCCGATTCAATAAAATCCTCTACTCTACAAACAACAACCAACAACATAAGTAAATACGAAACCACTTTCAATTTCCTATTAGCGTTACCCCACTCTTCACCACTTGGAGTATATATTATTATCCTCATTTCCTTATTTCAACCTCTCTAATTTCTTACGTAATTATCATCCCTTTTCTTCGGTAACCAAATCATTTTCCCATTACGACCCATTCTCTGGGTGGAAATCAATCAACATCGATGCAACAACAATAATCCATATCAGGTTTCGCCTTTGGAAAGGATTTTATTATTCCTTTGGTAATTTGAAACACGAGTTCCGAAGGACAGAAAAACCAACTATTATAAAAGGATTCAGATAAAACAAAACCATCTGCTTGGCCTTGCAGGCAATTGAAGCGTATCGACTAGTTTACCATCAGTCACTTGTCGTGCTGGCCGTCAAAGGACTTGTTGCAGGACATGTAAAGGAAAATGCGGCTACCTGAGGGTATTACACACATCGTCAACGTTAAATTGCTTGCTGCACACTTTAATTATGATGCAATTAAGTGATTTCATATACGATTAAAAAGAGTTCACCACGTAATGCGACTATCAGGACATTGTCACTTGATGATGAGCCTGTCGTTCATTTATTTATTAAATGTGCGGAAAACATATTTCATAATGCTCGGTTTCCTTCTTTTTTTTGTGTGTGTGTTACTTTGTTTGGTTACGGCTTTTGTCGCTGAGTTACGTGATTCAATTTTAGCCGCATACGTTTTTAATTAAATTAATTTTCCCGTCTCCCGATTAATTACATTTAAGCTTTTAACGGAATTTATTTTGTCCTTCATTTCTAGGAGTGCACACGAGTCAGGTAAAATTAATTAACTTTCGACAAATACCCGTAGTGATCACCAGAAAGGAGTACTTCGCAAAGCCGTATAAAATGTAAGGATATTAGTTTTAAGTGCCAATATATGATTTTGAAATGAGTAATCAAAGGTATTTCTGTTTTGTAGTTTCGAAAAGGAATTGCTGCAGTTATTATTTCCTTTTGTGGTACTTAAGCGACACGGAATCATAGCAAGAAGTGTGTTAAAAACTCCTGATTGCATACAAGTGGGGAGAACCGGATAACTTATGGAAATTTGATCAAGGACAAGTTAGAGCGAGTTAACACCCCTAAAATATAAGATAGCTAACATTCCTAAAAGATTAAGATAGGTAACAATCAAAACATAAAACACAGATACTTAAAAATCTGTTCAACTTAATGTCATTCCCAAAACACGAACAAAAGAAAACGCGAACCATTGTATGTTAATAATAGAAACACATATGCTTCAAAACATAAAACACAGGTACTTCAAAATCTGTTCAAACTAATGTTAGTCATAAAAAACAAACAAAAGAAAACGTGAACCAGTGTATTCTAATAATAGAAACACAGATACTTCAAAACATAAAACACGGGTACTTCAAAACCTGTTTTACCTAATAGATTTAAGATATTAATAGAATCGAAAGATATTGTGGGGGTATAAGTGGCGATGTGCCAGCGTATGGCACGTATTCCTTATATCTCCCATCGATCCATAGAAAGAATATTGTTCGAATAATAACGTCAGAAAAACGTTGCTCAAAACCCCAGGTTTGTCGTATAGCCATTCGTCTCTCAAAACGCGGCAACGATTTATGTTCACCTTTATGGAGGAATGTGTAATTGTAAACATTTATGGGACGCACGTCCACTTCCTGATTGTATCGAATCCGATGCGCATATTGGACGACATCTCCTTCCAGTGGATAGATAAATAAACGATTGAAGTCTAATTCGAATAAGTGAGTTAAGACACCAAAGTAATCAATAAAAAAGATAACAGATAGTACTGCCAGCAAGCGTTTTAATTTATTGAAAATATTCACTAGTGAGAACATTCCGATGCCGTCACACAACACATAACTCAGATAATATTTCTAATAATTATTAATCGTCACTTTCAACCATACAACGTACAAATTGAACCGACTTATTTAACATAACATTGAGTGTCCGCGGACGAGCGTGTGCATAAGCATGCAGACGCGGCGGTGGTTAGCGACACAACCTCACTAGCTCAATCACGTTAATCGACTGCTTTCAAAAGGGAAGAAATTGGATACAACCAAAAGAGAACATACTTCTGCTCTCTCATTGCCACGCTCTTCGATGTGTGGTAGGTTACATCGGTAAACTGATGATCGAAGAGAGCGGGACAATGAGAGAACAGAAACACGCTGTATGATTATCTTGGGGTGGATTTGGTTGTATGTGCATGAATCAATGTAGTTCTGAGCGGAACCCGTTGACCTGATTCGGTAGTATGGTGAGTTCAGTGTACATTGATCCATACGAAGACAGAACTGAGAAAGAGAAGAGAATTAAGCTGATGATATTCACCTGCAAAAAGAGAACATTGATCCTCAGCGAATGAAGTGTCTGGAGAAAAGCCGAAGTAACGCTAGGGAAATATTATCACGTGATTCAATCGAATGTTTTGATAAATTTGCCAGGCGGATCTGCAATGATGCGACAACTTCGTCCGGCTGGCTTTGGTTGTCGCTAATCGACATGGACACGAGTTGCCGTATGGCAAAAAAGGTAAGATAAACTCATTAATGCATTGTCTGCGTGGTACAATGAGTTTAGCTATGTGTCCTTGATGGAAACATGCTTTGCAGGTGAACAAGTAAGTAGGGGGAAATGGGGTTGATTTGACGCGCTGTAAGGCGGTCGAAATTAGGTAGGAAATGTTGGTTGGAATTGTGGGTTGTTTCTCATGTAGAATAGAGAAACCCCAACAATATAAATAGAGTTAAGTTCGAAATGCAAAGAAGAGATCCTGTCTGACTACGGACTCGAATACACGAGCTGCTCAGAGGAGAAAAATAATAGAAAGGAAACATAGTTTCTAAATAAACACAGAGAAAGGTCTTTTCATTTGTAAATCTTTTCTCGAAGAACAGCACAAAATAACTAGCGCAAATGTTAAAGGAGTAAAAAGTGTTCAGCAACAAATGTTTTACCCACTTTACAGAAAGAGGGCGAAGAGGCTCCAAAGGGTGATATCGGGAAGGCCAACATATGAAAAAAAAACGCCACGCCCGGAAGCTATAATAATATTCAAAACCGAGGAAAAACATATGCGGATATATCGAAGTTCATGAAGGCCAAGCCAGAACTTGGAGTGCTCTGAAAAGCCCGACCACCTCTTTCCTCACACATACATAGAAATCCCGACACTTAAACTTAGATCATGCAAAACAATCATCTCAATTCAAAATTCACGATAAACGACTCAAATATTCGTTTATCGCCCTTGCACCCAACTCCCCATAATCATCCAACTAATCCACAAATACATTATCCCAATCCAGCAAAATTCCTGATAAGCGAATCAAATATTCGTTTATCATCCATACATTCAATTTCCTATGATCCTCAAACAAAAGTAAACATATGGTTATTTGAACCAGATGCTCAATTTCCATACTCACGCTCATGTTTCCGAAAATCCGCCTAACCGAAGTCTTATCTCAAAATACAAACAATTGACTCCCAGCCAAGTATCTTTTTCGAGATTCTGCTCGCATTTTGATGCATTCGGGATACAAAATCCCGAAAAGATTTTGAATAAAAGGGTGATGAATTTCAGATTCGGAGATCTTCCCTAAACAAAATCATAACCTACGATAGGGAAACCTACCGCAAGGTTAACGACAGCCTCAAGGTCAAGGAGGTGAATTATTACACATTCACACCGGCCGATGAAAAGTCGAGGACCATCCTTTTAAAACCAGTCGCTTCTTGTTAGGAAAAGAACGACATCGTAATTGCCCTCGAGGCAACATTTCCTAACGTCAACTTCACGAACGTCAAAAAATTCTGTCCCCCACAACGGTTTGTGAAAATCAGACCGGAAAAATACAGCAAGGTGAACATATGAAAGCTTCACCTTGCCCCAGGGACCGTCATAGATTCCATAATACGGACAAAGTCGCTTCCAATCTCGGGCATGTCTCCCGAAACTGCAACATAAGTCGCCGTTTCGTTCGTTGTGGAAAATCCCACAATATTGGCAAGTGCGAACTACCGCTAGCAAAATACGATGCCGCAACAAATGTGCAGGATGAAATAACACTGCCAACTTGCTGCAACTGCGGCAACAAAGGATATCCGGCTAGTTACAGGAATTGTCCTAAATATAAAGAAATTATTCAAAGATCCAAGGAGACTCGAGCTAAACAAACAGTCAAGTCAGACTTCGGAAAACAGGCCACACAACACTTCATCCAAAATGGATTTACATTTGCCGACATGCTTAAAGGACAACAAACAAAAAATATAAAAACTCTCCCAACTCCTCGCCCTCAAAAATATATTCAAGTCCCTAAGCGACCCCCAGTAAAGGTCCACAAATTCAAGCGGCGGTGCAAAAGCCTCCGAGGGGGCAATCTTCAATGCTCGAGAAACTACTTAGTATCTCCCGTTTGATTGAAGATATTCGACCCCGATTTGAAAGACTAACAACCGAGGCTGAGAGGGAGGCACTCATTTTAACTGTATATGCAAGACATACCTTCAACAATGGATTCCAAAATTAAAGTTATCCTTATAAATGTCAACTCCCTTGTTTCGCCTTCCAAGCGTATGATAGTCTCTGACTTCATAAAGGATAACCGGGCGGACGTGACACTTGTAACCGAAACTAGGTTGCATCCATGTCACCGTCCCGTATTCCCAAACTTCTCCATGATTCGAAGAGATCGAACCCTCACTGGTGGTCCCACCATCAACGGAGGTGGCACTTGTATACTGGTTAATAGCGGACTTCGCCATGAAGCTATTGACCTACCAAACTTTGAGTCTACTGACGCTATGACAGTTTGAATCACGAAAAAAATTGAACCTAAGCGTTACCCATCAGGCTACTGACCGTGTTTAGAATTTGATTTTTAAACTCGACTATACTCCACTGAGGCCCCTCGATAGTATAGTGGTTAGTATACCCGCCTGTCACCCGGGAGACCGGGGTACGATTCCCCGCCGGGGAGCCTCTGGCGCAAGACTAATGACCTTGTCCGGAAAAAACAAATCATTATGGAAAATTTAACAAGCCTCATGGCTTGCTAAATAAGGGCAAGACCGACTCCCGGTTGTAGTGCCGATGATGATGATGATACTCCACTGATGTGAATTATTTTTGTTATCGCTATGGTATATGGCTCTGATGTATTTTCTTATTCGATTTTTTTTCGTTCGGTGCTCTTCACTATTTTGCTTGTGAATTGTGTGTGTATCTGTTAGAGTCGCCACAAGTCCATAGAGGTGTCTGGGGTTGAACTGCATCTGGTCAGTTAGTTCGTAAGTTTTTTTTTTTTTTTTTTTTTTCTTTACTTTTAATTTCTTTTCTTTTTTTTTTTCTCAAACGCTTGTATTAAGTGTAATAAACGAGGGTTCTGCTCTCACTAAACTAAACTATCTGTTAGAGTCGCCACAAGTCCATAGAGGTGTCTGGGGTTGAACTGCATCTGGCTAATAATGGTAGAGTGAATATATACTCCGTATACCACTCGCATAGAACCAATAATGGCACCATTAATCCCGAGGATATCGGCAAATTAATAAAGTCCTCGGGGCATACACCCTTAATCATAGGTGGCGATTTTAACTCCAGACATCCCCACTGGAACAACTCTGTCTTTTGCCCAAATGGCACAAAACTGTACCAATGGTACATCGAAAACATGTATGCCCTCAACTTCGAAATAGTCACACCTACGGTTGGTACTCGAGGTGACTCAATTCTGGACTTATCTGACCACATTCATCCGCGGCTATCGAACATCCCGGGCTCATATCAGATACATACCCGATTATGGGCGGACAAATTGGGACAACTTCAATGTCACATTGAACGGAAATATCCACCCACCCGCTCTTCCCATTGACAGGAACCTAACGACGGTTGAGATAAACAACGCTGCAAAACGACTTCACGAGATTCTAGTTGAAACTTCGGAGACTCATGTCACGAAGTACAAACTTGAAAAGACCTATCAGATTCCCCATGACGATTTCACTCTTCATCTCATCCGGGAGCGTAAAAAGTTCTGCAGAATGAGATGCGGTCACCGCTTTACGCAAAGGGAGCCATTATTGCGATCCATTATTCACAATATTGGTACACTGAGAATCCAAAACAATCGCACCCGACAATTGGAAGACAAACTGAAGGGTATTCAGATGGATCAGACCGTTTATAAAAATGTTAAAAAGATATGTGGCACTTCTCGTATCACTGGGCCAATCACACAATGGTGTTGTAGTTAATAACGACACCAATAAAGCAAATATCAACGGAGAGACCCTTGAAAATAATCACAAACTTACTCTTCAAGATGGCGACCCGGATACTAATGCGGTCATTAGTTCAGAGGTCCACAGTAAATTGGACGACTTCAACGAGCCAATTGTTGTCTTTAACCCAACTAACAGTGCATACTTCGATGGCACACGTGATAATGGTGACGGTTTCATCGCACCAAATACCCTACAGAGCCTTGTTAAATCTCGAAACCCTAAGAAGTCACCCGGTATCGACAACATGTCATACCACTCGTTGCGAAAGCTTTCTGGCTTATTCTTTATAAAGCTCTCCATTCTGTTCAACCATGCTTAGAACATGGGGTACTTTCCCCAAGCTTGGAAGCACGCTATTATTTGTCCAATAGCAAAAGTTGGGAAACCAACGTATCACCCCTCAAGCTTTCGCCCTATCTCGCTTCTCACTTGCATCAGCAAAATATTTGAAAAATTCATATACGAGAAACTAAATAACTTTATCAGTGCTAGGAATCTAATACCTGATTTCCAATTTGGATTTCGAAAAGCGCACAACACCACTACGGCTACCAACATATTTCAAAACCACGTCTGCGTGCGGCTCTTTAATAAAGAACCCACCGTTGCGGTGAGCCTGGACATTGAAAAAGCTTTTCACACGACTTGGATCGAAGGTCTCGTTTTTAAATTATTGAATACTGGCCTCAGTAGAACGCTATGTAGTATTATCTACCACTTCGTTCGAAATAGAACCTTCCAAGTTCGAGTGGATGGAAAGCTTTCCCGAACTTTTCACGCTGCTGCAGGCGTACCACAGGGCTCCATTATAGCCACCATCTTATTTAATATCTATGCCTCAGATATTCCTCGCCCTGTGGACGGGAGAGTAAACCAGATATACTATGCGGATGACGTCCTAGTGTACACGTCATCCAAAAGCACTAAACTCGCAAAAAATGAATTTCATCAAACATGTGACCCACATTCTCCAAAGGGTCTAAGCAACGGCACAACATATTGAAGTGGACCAACAAAGTTGACACCAAAGTTAAGCTTCCCTGCTATAAGCAGCTAATCCGCTCGGGAATATCGCACGCCTCTCCCATATAGTCCTGCATATCTTCGGCCCAAATGGAAAGACAGAAAGAAAGTTTCGAAAGGAAACTCCTCAGAAGATACACCAATCACTCTAGAAGGCCTGAAGGTCGTCATTACCCAAACTCTCACCTATACGAAGGCGCCTCCATTACCCGTATCGACGAGTACTTGCTTCAATTAGCATACAAGTACCTCGAAATCACTCAGAACAGCGAGAACCTACTTGTACGGGAGTCTTGCGTTCTTGACCCTTCCCTCTCTCTCTCGATCTCTTCGGATCAGACCACCACAATTTATTCTTCAGTACAAAACTGAAGAAAGCACCCTTCCCAACAACATTCCCCTCTATAATAGTTGATTCCTGGATCCGTCCCATAGGGTCTACTGTTAACAAACCACACACACACGGACGCACAATACAAGACGGCACACACATACACACACCGACCAAAGCGCAGATCATCAGATGCCAAGGACGTGATCTGCGTTTACTACCGCACACAAGACGTACCGGTCTTATATGATTTCTTTCCCACCATCCCTCCATACAAGTAGTTAGAGAACACCTGGACATACACTGTCCACACTATCCTTGGATACCCCCCCCCCCCCCTTTTTTTTCTTTTCTTTTGATATCTCGAGACCGAACCCAACATCCTCACGGATGTGGGTGATTCTGGTTATCGCAAGATGACCAGAAGCCACAGACAAGATGAAGGACACATCTGTCCTTGTCTCGCTAAAATCGGCCCCCTCGCCACCCATTTTTTTTTTTGATTCGGAGATCAGTCTCGTTTGGCGCCCAATGGCTGTGGACGCCAATAAACTAAATTTATATTAATAAATTTAAATTTAAACACGATCCTTGTATTTTTATTGGGCTTGGCCGATTCCCAGGACCATATTCAACAATCGGTCGTCCCTCTCCCCTCAGGTCTGAGCAAGCACTATGGCGACCGCAACGAACCTTCTCAGGAGCGGCCTTAAAAGATCCCCCGTCCTCTTAAGAAGAAGGAGACACCCTCCCTGAGTTAAAGGCTACTACAAACAAAAGTAAAACAACTATTTAAGTAAGATTCCAGTGGGAAAAACAGAGTCACAGGAAATCACGGTTGAGCGTGGTGATTTAGGTGAGGTTACTACTGTCGAGAAAATCCTGACAGTGATCGCTATAGAGTTCCCTGCATTGAACGTGATCCCAAAGGAAGCGGTAAAGAGTTTAAGAAGGAACCCAGATGGCACGCAGGCTGCCATCATCCGCTTACCAAGAGAAAAGGCTAGCAGGTGCTGTCTACAGGTTTCCTACGGATCGGAGGCGGCTAGAGAGGAGTAACACACAAAGATCTGCCACCTCTAATCCAAAGTGTTGCGCGTCACCGTGCCCATTGAATGGTTTACACACGGGGATATACTGGCTAAATTATAACGGCGAATCTCTGACACTGGGTTGGATCAGAGCAGTAAGCAGACCTTACCATATCAAAACGAGGGTCTGATATGGCGGACTATTTGAAAGCCCAAGACTCGTCGGAACAAAAATGAATAAGCAATATACACAAAACAATCCCACGGAAAACCCGACAGGCGTAGATGTGATGAGCCGACACTACCATAAGGCAACAAATCATAAAAAAAACACCAGCTCGGCAAAATGAAGACGTAGAGAAAAACGGAAAAAGCGGGATATAGGCGTCGGCACGTGGAACGTTCGAACGTTATATATACCAGGCGCGATACAGGCGGTAGTGGAGAACGGGGAACAATATAAAATGGACATCGTCGCGCTTCAGGAAGTCCGCCCTCCACACCAAGTAACCAAAACCAATAGGTTCACAGTGCCGTGGAGGTACCGACACACATAACCACGGAACCGGCTTCATCATAAGTTATAAAATTACGCACTGTGTAAAAGATGTGAGATTTGTTAATGACCGAATGTCGGTGCTAAAAATATAGGGCCCATGGTACAATTATGTATTTATAAACGTACACGCCCCAACAGAATCTACGGACGATGAAACGAAGGACAGGTTCCACGAGACCCTAGAGGAAGTATTTGATGTGATCTCATCATTCGATGTTAAAATCCCCCCTCGGAGACATCAACGCGAAAATTGGAAAGGAAGATATCTTCCAACCAACTATAGGTAAAGAAAGCTTACACGGCTTTTCGCTTTATCACATTTGCAGGGTCAAAAGATCTGGTAGTGAAAAGCACGATGATCAAGCACGAGCAAATTCACAAAGCCACATGGATATCACCCGAGGGCGTAATGCGTAACCAAAAACGAGGGTGGCCTGAAAAGATCTGACCCCAACGTGAAGATAGCAGCACTCGTCAATAAAGGCTAATGAATATGGTTGTGCCTCTTTTGACAGATACTCACCAACATTTCAGCCATTTTGGATGCGTAGTTTTTATTTGGCAGTCGTTTGAGTGAGCCGATGTGAGTGTTTTTGTGCAAATGGACAAAATTGAATATCGAGATGTCATTAAATTTTTGTTTTTGAAAGGCAATACGCCTACACAAGTCAAAAATGAGATGGAAACTGTGTATGGGGACTGTGGGGCTTTTCAGGGCCCGAAGAGCCATGCATCGCTCGATCCCCACTATTCCAGGCGAACGACTTACCTCTCGGTCGAACTTCAGCAAGGTTGCGTAACCTTGGTACGGCATTTACCCCCAGCCAAATCGCTGGAATTAATACGGCTACCCAATCGGATAACTGTTTTGAATATCCGTTAGGCAGCTTACCTATTCTGTGGGGGGGTTTCCTTCCAAACCCCCTTTTCTCCAACACCACCCCTGAAAAACATTAAGTCCACGGCGAAGCTTATCACCTTGCCGTGGCATCGAAAACTCACCCTCGGGCAGGCATTAATTCCTAAAAAAACATTAAGTCCACGGCAAAGCTTATCACCTTGCCGTGGCATCGAGAACTCACCCTCGGGCAGGCATTAATTCCTAAAAAAAACATAAGTCCACGGCAAAGATTATCACATTGCCGTGGCATTTGAAATCCTATCCTTAGGCATACATTCTACCCAGGGCATCTCGTTTCCTTAGCCTTATGCTATGGAAACAACATCAACAAAGAGTTCCTTGTTGACTCGTTTTATTTGTTTGCCCATGGCACTCCTTGCATGCGGCTATTAGGTCCCATTGGTTTGCCACCGCCGACAAGGTTTCGGCTGAGGCAAACCAAACATTTCCCTAATTACCAGCAATCGCTGGTTTCCTATTATCGGTCTCCACCGATCAGGGGCCGCAAACAAGCAACGAATTGGATGCAGCCAGCAAGTGTTTACTTTCAACATCTGGCAATGGCTGCACCCTATATTCGTTGCAATACCCTAAACATCGCATTGGCACCACAGAATGCTATGCATACAAAAAATCCCTAATAACGGCCGCCACCCGTCGGCGGACCAAAGGGAATTCACATCGTCAACCGAAATGTTGATTTATGGCCTCCCATAGGATGACCAGATCTTCGGTTCGGGTCTTTCGCACCCCAGATGTTATTGTTAGCATTCGTGTAAGATGCTGCAGCGATGTTGGCATCCGTCCAGGGTCGCCGGACGATCGTATGCGAGGCGTACACACATACGCATCATGTATGCCTATTTCCCCCCGGTCCAATCACGATTAACTACCTCGAGTTAATCGTGTAGCTCCTCCTCTTTTTCAGTTTCCTTGAGGTTTCCCTTTTCTTTGGTGAGCACCAATTAGTCAGTCAGCCTTTTTCCTCGGAGTCAACTTGTGTGTGGCGAGTCTTGATATTTTATTCCCGTCGGCAGTTTATTCATTAGTTTTCTATTATTTCTAATCACGCCGTATCGCTTAAGTTATTTTTAATGGGAACATTCAATTAAAACCGTTTTCAGTGGCCTTTCGTCATTTAGTGCGTTTATTATATTTTGCTTTTATGTTAACAAATTCACAAGACCGTCGGGATTTTGGTGTTGTTGATGGTGCCTAATGGAAGCGGGATATTATTTTGGATTAAACACTCACCTTAAAACAAAACAAACTGATATAGCCATAGTTTAAATAAATATTGTTCCAGTCAGTGTATCGGCTATTGTCGTTATTAATAAAATAGACAGTCCTTGTTAAACCTACGACTAGACATTGTTAAACGTACAAAGAGACATTGTTAAACCTACAATTAAGAAGAGCTTGTAATTGGAAGTGCATCACCAATATCAAATCATTGCAAAATAAAAGTGCCTTTATATCGTAAAGTAAAGAAAGAACTGATCGTGTGTTTTTATTTCCTTCTGTTCGCTCCGTTTGGGAAGTGTTTTATCTGGAGAACTTTGTTTCCTTTTCGCGGCGTGTTGTACGTGGTGTTGGTATTGAATCCGCGTCCTTGTTGACGCAAGTACCAACATCCCATATTGGTGACCTGGCAGTCAGTGAACATGAACACACAATCTTCGCTTCACCACATCTTACAATAACAACGACCTTGCTGCAAGTGACAGTTCCCAAATAACTTATTAGTGCCAGTGCTTTTCCTACTTCAATGTGAAAAGAGTTAAACAATTAAAAGGGAGATTAAAGGGTGCAATATCCCCAACGTTCGTTAATTACCACACCTTTAATCAGCACAGCTATAACCGCCGTCCCAACGACTCACTACTGCGGACCAGGAACTGCAGCCACATTAGTCAACGCACAGGTATGCACAATAGTTTGGTTTTCACAGCTAACTCAGCTAAACAGACTTGTAATTTCTAAACAAATTAGGTTTTTGCATACACGTAAAAATTAAATTCTACCGTAATTCTGAAATTAATTATAAATAAACGGGCAAATAAACAGATATATACATATACGTTATATTTATTCAGTTATTTATAATATATACCACTAAAAGAACACACGTCACGTATATCAAAAAATATTGTATAGTTATGTGAAGAAGGACATCTCTTTGATACCAAAAGTTACAAAAGTTTCCCCCTCTTTATATAAAAGCGAACGTTTACCTACATTATTAACGAAATAAAAACTTGCTTGTTTTTGTAACCAGCGAGTTTAGTCCAACAAATTAAAAAAATAATATTAATAAATACGCAAAAGGAAAAACGACATTAAAGTTGAAATTCGAGTGAAAAATTGGTACAAAATAGTCGTATAGAACAATAATATCCTTCAATTGCGAAACCTTTACTTTCATTATTTTTTTTTTTTTTGTTTCATTTCATCGTTTGTACGACACTACTCTTTAATGACTTATTAAGAGTTGTTATATGGTCGACAGAATTGTAAACCCCTTCCGGGTCAAGTCCGCGTACATACATCAGTATTTTCAAATATCTAATCCAATAAGTTTAATTCTGCACTAATAAAACAACAGAAAGTAAGAAATTAACGTACACAACTAAGCCACCTAAAAAAAATCAACTAACAAACCAACTTATGGTTCCCTTTTGAATTTTCTTAGTTTTTCATTAAAAAGATACAGACCTAATTAACATTTAAACCGCGGCAATACACCAGCATTTAATTGTATTCCATGTCAGTTTTTATTTTTATAACTTTATATTTTAAATATTATTTTTGTCTTCATTTTATTGTATCCTTAAGATTTGTGCAAATAAGTATATGTACCTAATTTCTTCAGATGATATTTACATTTACATACATATTCTTCAATTAAGTGAACTTGTATTGTTAATAAAATTGAATTTGCCCTAAATAAAAACATCTGCTTGTTAAAAACTTGAACAAAGAACCCAATCGAAAGAACCATATCGATTAAAAAATTACAAACGAAAATATATTGGTATTCTCAAACAGCAAGCAATAAAGGCAAAATTAAAATAAATTTTGTAAGCCCCTTCAGGGTATAGATAACACGCAACTCCCGGTAATTGCACATACGACTCCTGCGACTATCGCTCGACGCATTTTAATTAATAAAACTGTATTCGGGGATATTCAAGATTCCACCAACTCCACTTGACTCCACTTCCAACCTTTGCTCGACTTATTCTGACTAGTAAAAACCATTGTTTCAGGATATTCGTGATTCTCTCAACTCCCCGCGACTTCAAAGAACTCCACTCGACTTGGCACAATTCTCCGTTGACTCCGCACCTTCGATCGCTTCCTTTCATCACAATTTGGCCCCTTAACCACACTATATCCAAATCTTTTGACTCATCGGCCTCCCTTCACCTTTCTTCGCGTCCTCTTACGCTGTTAACTTTAGTTTCGCGTCATACAACCCACAATGGTCAACACGCGGAACACCATGGCCAAAAAGGCTCTGGAACAATCCGAGCCTCTTGAATTTCACGACGCCTCCAGCGTCGATTTCCCCACTGAGCAAGTCGATGCTGACCTAGACTTGCCCGTACAATCTACTCCCCTGGCACCACCGGTTGCCCCCAGTGTCGTGAACCGACCCCAACCTTCTAACGCCCCTAGTGCCGGCCCTTTGATAAATTCCGGCATTTTAATGCCCACAACTAGTGCCGGTACTTCCAGACAAGCCCATAGGCAACCAGAGCCCCAAGAATTCCACGATGCTTCCAGCCTCGGGAATGGGACTCGTCCTTCAAATATAGGGCTTCCCCCCTTCGATGAGGAGGACCCAGACCTTTGGTTTGCAGTGGCAGACCGCATCTTCCAGGCCTCAGCCTTGCACGACGAACAACTTCGTGCAGTCGAGCTGTTGAAAGTGCTTGACCGCACTCAGCGACCGCATGTTGCATAAGGTCGGCCGGCCGCAACCCGTATAGCAACATGTGTGAAGCTCTGCTCGACGCTTTGGACGAGCCTGGAAGTGTGCGGCAACAACGTTTAGCCGCCGTAACCAACCTTTCTGGGATGCGACCATCTCTTTTCCTGACCCATTTACGCTCTATAGCGGGGACCAGGATGGGGGACGACCTTATACTGCCTCACTTTTTGAGGTGTCTTCCCCAACATGCCCGTTCGGCACTTATAGCCCAACCCAAACAGAATTTGGGCTATTTATCCAAAATTGCGGACGCAATTATGGAAAGCTCAGATCAGTATTCTGAGCCTCCTGCGTACCAGGTAGCGGCGGTTTCTCAACACGCCGCCCAGCCTACACGGCACCCTCGTCTGCCTTTCACAGCCCCCCAATTGGTCCCAACTCTCCTTCTTCCTCAAACTCAATTACCTCATAGAAGGCCCGCCTCAACCAATTTCCCTCAGGGGAATCCAGAGGCAGGCCCCAACGTATCTAACCAAAGAAGTTCACCCACACAATTAACCCCTGCTGACCTTCGGGCGCTCCAAACCTCACTCCTCCGCGAGATAACTCAATTGCGCGCGGAGGTGAGGAACAATCCTCGAAGCGCCCAGAATCGAGCCATGCCGAGCCGTCCTCTCAATCGGCAGAATTCCTACCAAACTGCCCCTCAGAGGGCCTATATCCCTCAAAATGCCCCACAGAGGGCCAATTCCTCACAAAATGGCCCTCACCGGGCCAACTCCCAGCGAGCTCCGGCTCGACCTCCCCGTAATGGCAATAGCAATAGGCAGAATATACCTGATAATGCCGTTACTCTGCCTTGGTGCGCCAATCACCAACGATATGGTGATCGCGCATTTAACTGCAAGGCGCCTTGTGGTTGGACGCAACCTTCCACCAACCAAAGGCGCTCTTTAAACTAATTTTGCCGACCGACACCCTCGCGCAATCGGCCGGCACCCATACGATAAGTCGCCTAACCATCCGGGATTCAAAACTGAATATCGCTTTTACTGTCGATACCGGCGCCGATATTTCAGTCCTCCCGCGATCGTTTGCTCCGCGTAACCGCGTGCCAGCCGCACTTAAATTGTCAGCTGCAAATAATACGCCGATACTTACGTACGGACGTAAAAAGCTGACACTTCAATTGGGTCTTTGTCGTCCGATCACTTGGCGTTTCGTCATTGCGGACGTAAATGAACCCCTGATAGGTTCCGACCTATTAGGTGCACATAATCTGTTGGTCGATTCGACCCATAACAGACTTGTGGCTCCAACCGCACCCCCCTTGCCCATGACGGCATCACCAGCGGCAACTTCAGGGGCCACAGAGTGCATAGACCCATTTCAGGTTATGGTACAAGAATTTGTTAGTACAACAATTCCTCTACCTAACCAACGCCGACACAAAGCCACGGTGTTTCATCACATAGAAACACGTGGCCCCCCGGTGAGCCAGCGCCCACGTCGACTGGCTCCTGAAAAATTACGTGCGGCGCGCGCGGAATTCGAACAGATGACCAAATTAGGTATCTGCCAACCGTCGGACAGTCCCTGGGCAAGCCCACTCCACTTAGTGAAGAAACGTTCTGGTGAGTGGCGCCCATGTGGCGATTACGGGCTGTTGAACGCAGCAACTGTCCCGGACAGATACCCTATTGCACACCTCTACGATTTTTCGTACAAGTTACGAGGGTGCAATGTCTTTACTACCCTGGATCTCACCAGGGCATACCACCAAATTCCGGTGGCACCTGAAGACATCCCCAAGACCGCAGTCATTACACCTTTCGGACTCTTCGAGTTCAAAGTGATGACTTTCGGCCTCAGGAATGCCGCACAGACATTCCAGCGGTATATCGACACGGCTTTACGAGGTCTTAATTGCTGCCATGCATACCTTGACGACATCCTCATCGCCTCCAAAGACCACGCCGAACATAAGCGCCACTTACGTCAGGTCCTAGAGCGCCTCCGTGAATTCGGTCTTGTCATCAACCCAGATAAGTGTCAATACGCCAAGGAGCAAATCACCTATCTGGGTTATGTCGTTGACAACCAGGGCATTCGCCCACTACCAGACCATGTGGAGGCCCTCATGAAGTATCCCCGGCCTACTAACGTGAGTGAGCTTCGTCGATTTTTGGGCATGCTGAACTTCTACCGTCCGACCCTGAAAAATGCTGCCCAGATTCAAGCTCCGCTCAATGAATTCTTAAAAGGAGCTAAGCGCAATGATAAGCGCCCCATTAATTGGACAGAAGTCTCAGATCGAGCATTCCAACTGTCCAAAGAACAATTGGCAAATGCCACCTTACTCCGATAGCCTCTCGAGGGAGCGGCACTTTCTATCCAATGCGACGCATCGGATACCGCAATCGGAGCCGTCCTTGAACAGGACATTGAAGGCCGCCCGGAACCACTTGGTTTCTTTTCAAGGAAACTGAGTCCCACTGAGCGACGTTACAGCGCCTACGACCGTGAATTGCTCGCGATCTACAGCGCTGTTAAGTACTTCCGTCATATGATAGAAGGTCGCTCACTCTGCATCTTAACAGACCACAAGCCATTGGTCTATGCGTTCCGGAAGAAGTCGGGAAATGCCCCCCCCCCGACAAGAGCGTCAATTAGACCTCATTGGGCAATATTCCACGGAGATAAAGCATATCTCCGGTAAACAGAATGTCACGGCGGACGCCCTTTCTCGAATCGATACGATTCATTTGCGTACCGCCTTGAATAACACTGACCTTGCCCTAGCTCAAGAGGAGGACGAACAGCTCAAGTCCCTCCTAACTGCCGATACGGCACTAGAGCTTAAGAAAATTACCCTTCGCGACCCTTTGGGCGAAATCTGGTGTGATGTCTCCACTGGAACCGCTAGACCTTACATTCCCGAGAAACTTCGTAAGGGCGTGTTCCAGGTTTACCACAACCCAGCCCACCCCAGCGGCCGAGCAACAGCCGCTGCTGTCCGTCGCAAATTCATTTGGCCCCGGATGAACAAAGATCTCACCGGTTGGGCCCGTGCTTGTCTCCAGTGCCAGCGCTGCAAAGTAGCGCGACATAATGTACTGGAGCCAGCGCAGTTCAAGCTTCCCACGGCACGCTTCGCTCATGTCCACATAGACATAGTGGGACCGCTTACTCCATCAAGAGGATTTTCTTATATCCTCACTATGATGGATCGCTGCACGCGATGGCCAGAGGCGACACCTCTCCGGGCAGTTACTGCCGAATCAGTCGCCAAGGCCTTTTACTCAACTTGGGTCACACGCTTCGGTGTACCAACCGCCATAGCTTCGGACCGAGGTCCACAATTTGAGGCGACAATTTTTAGGCAGCTAACAAATCTTCTCGGCTGCCAAAGAAGTCGTACCACCGCCTACCACCCGCAAACAAATGGGATGATAGAGCGCTGGCACAGATCTCTAAAAGCCTCACTCATGTGTCATAATGACACACAATGGTTTGGCGCCCTACCAACTGTCCTCCTCGGCCTGAGGACAAGCATTAAGGAGGACCTGGGTGCTTCGGCAGCAGAGCTTACCTACGGTACCAACCTCCTTCTTCCAGGAGAACTTTTCCTGAATGGCGAAACACCGCGTGACCAACTTCGTGAATTGGGACATCTCCGTGACCTGCTACGTAAGATTAGGGCAACCCCTGTAACCAGGCACGGCTCCAAAAAACTTTTCGTCCACCCTGAACTGCACAGCTGCACGCACGTCTTTGTCAGGGTGGATAAGGTCAAAAAACCCCTCGACCCACCTTATGATGGCCCATTCAAAGTCTTCCGCCGCATCAGTGACCGCGTCTTCGAGATCGACATTAGAGGCAAGCGATCCACGGTCAGCGTCGAAAGGCTTAAGCCCTGTTTTCTGGAAGCTTCCGCTCCAGAATCATCTCCATCTTCAAATACCACTCCTACACCACCGGCACAACCTCCCCGTACTCGCGCTCAAGCGCGCGCCCATAACCAACTAACCACCCCCTAACCTGCCTTGCCTGTTTCGTGACTACGTCACTGGGGAGGGAGGGGTGTGGGGCTTTTCAGGGCCCGAAGAGCCATGCATCGCTCGATCCCCACTATTCCAGGCGAACGACTTACCTCTCGGTCGAACTTCAGCAAGGTTGCGTAACCTTGCTACGGCATTTACCCCCAGCCAAATCGCTGGAATTAATACGGCTACCCAATCGGATAACTGTTTTGAATATCCGTTAGGCAGCTTACCTATTCTGTGGGGGGTTTTCCTTCCAAACCCCCCTTTCTCCAACACCACCCCTGAAAAACATTAAGTCCACGGCGAAGCTTATCACCTTGCCGTGGCATCGAAAACTCACCCTCGGGCAGGTATTAATTCCTAAAAAAACATTAAGTCCACGGCAAAGCTTATCACCTTGCCGTGGCATCGAGAACTCACCCTCGGGCAGGCATTAATTCCTAAAAAAAACATTAAGTCCACGGCAAAGCTTATCACCTTGCCGTGGCATCGAAAATTCACCCTCGACCAGGCATTGATTCCTAAGAAAAACATAAGTCCACGGCAAAGATTATCACATTGCCGTGGCATTTGAAATCCTATCCTTAGGCATACATTCTACCCAGGGCATCTCGTTTCCTTAGCCTTATGCTATGGAAACAACATCAACAAAGAGTTCCTTGTTGACTCGTTTTATTTGTTTGCCCATGGCACTCCTTGCATGCGGCTATTAGGTCCCATTGGTTTGCCACCGCCGACAAGGTTTCGGCTGAGGCAAACCAAACATTTCCCTAATTACCAGCAATCGCTGGTTTCCTATTATCGGTCTCCACCGATCAGGGGCCGCAAACAAGCAACGAATTGGATGCAGCCAGCAAGTGTTTACTTTCAACATCTGGCAATGGCTGCACCCTATATTCGTTGCAATACCCTAAACATCGCATTGGCACCACAGAATGCTATGCATACAAAAAATCCCTAATAACGGCCGCCACCCGTCGGCGGACCAAAGGGAATTCACATCGTCAACCGAAATGTTGATTTATGGCCTCCCATAGGATGACCAGATCTTCGGTTCGGGTCTTTCGCACCCCAGATGTTATTGTTAGCATTCGTGTAAGATGCTGCAGCGATGTTGGCATCCGTCCAGGGTCGCCGGACGATCGTATGCGAGGCGTACACACATACGCATCATGTATGCCTATTTCCCCCCGGTCCAATCACGATTAACTACCTCGAGTTAATCGTGTAGCTCCTCCTCTTTTTCAGTTTCCTTGAGGTTTCCCTTTTCTTTGGTGAGCACCAATTAGTCAGTCAGCCTTTTTCCTCGGAGTCAACTTGTGTGTGGCGAGTCTTGATATTTTATTCCCGTCGGCAGTTTATTCATTAGTTTTCTATTATTTCTAATCACGCCGTATCGCTTAAGTTATTTTTAATGGGAACATTCAATTAAAACCGTTTTCAGTGGCCTTTCGTCATTTAGTGCG
This sequence comes from Microdon myrmicae, assembly GCA_963931805.1. Classification (NCBI taxonomy): domain Eukaryota; kingdom Metazoa; phylum Arthropoda; class Insecta; order Diptera; family Syrphidae; genus Microdon; species Microdon myrmicae. The sequence goes on from OZ007501.1 coordinate 26,304,517, forward strand.
TTTATTTTATTTTGCTTTTATGTTAACAAATTCACAAGACCGTCGGGATTTTGGTGTTGTTGATGGTGCCTAATGGAAGCGGGATATTATTTTGGATTAAACACTCACCTTAAAACAAAACAAACTGATATAGCCATAGTTTAAATAAATATTGTTCCAGTCAGTGTATCGGCTATTGTCGTTATTAATAAAATAGACAGTCCTTGTTAAACCTACGACTAGACATTGTTAAACGTACAAAGAGACATTGTTAAACCTACAATTAAGAAGAGCTTGTAATTGGAAGTGCATCACCAATATCAAATCATTGCAAAATAAAAGTGCCTTTATATCGTAAAGTAAAGAAAGAACTGATCGGGTGTTTTTATTTCCTTCTGTTCGCTCCGTTTGGGAAGTGTTTTATCTGGAGAACTTTGTTTCCTTTTCGCGGCGTGTTGTACGTGGTGTTGGTATTGAATCCGCGTCCTTGTTGACGCAAGTACCTAACATCCCATAGGACTGTGGACCATCATTTACCACAGTGACATTTTGGGCAGCTGAATTTAAACGTGGCCCTTCAGGACGTCCAAAAACTGCAACAACTGACGATAACATCGCTAAAGTTCACCAAATTGTGCTAGACGACCGCCGAATTAAAGTGAGAGAGATAGCAGAGGCTATGAAAATGCCCAAAGAACGTGTTTGTCACATATTAAATCGAGATTCGGGCATGATAAAGCTGTCCGCGCACACAAAAACGTGTTCGAATGAACATTTCCAACGCTCTGTTGGGGCCGTTTAGGCTCAATAAATCTTAGTTTTTGCGCCGATTAATTACTGTCGATGAAACTTGGATACACCATTATACGCCCGAAACAAAAATACAGTCAAAACAGTGGACTGCAAAGAGGGAATCGTCTCCAAAAAAGCAAAAACAAAAACTGTTTTTTTCGGTTGGGAAAGTGATGGCGGCTGTTATTTGGGATAGTCATGGAGTGATCTTAATCGATTATCTTATCTATGGAAAAATCATTACAGAAGCACACTACTGTAGTGATCCTAAATCACTACTCCCATCCAAATCCCCAATTATTACCTATAATCCCAATCCAAAATCCCATATTGAATCATATGAGCGACAAGGTAAACTAAAAGTTAATTTGTCGCGCATTGATTCAATTTCCGAATACCTTACCTTACTCATTATTCCAATCCAATTGAATCATACCCGCGATAGATTTAAACCACAAGTTAATTTGTCGCACATTGATTCAATTTCCAAGTACTTTACATCCCAATCCAATTGAATCATATCCACGATAAATTTAAACCAAAGTCCACTTGTCGTGCATTGATTCAATTCCAAATAATCCTAACATCATGAAATGCTTAACTCTAAATGCATTTCATGATTTTTCCTTCCAAAAAATGTATTCAAGTAAATTCGTATACACTAGCGAAAATCCTATTCCAATTGAAGCACACAAAATCTTGTTTGTGCTTCTTGGAATTTTTAAATAACATTTTTAACAAATCTCTGTTGCCGCAGAGTATAAAAGGGCGGTACATTTTGGATTCGGGATGAGTTGGGATCCAGAGGTCAAGGCAACGGCCACAAGTGAATTATAAGAAAATAAAATTTATAAATTATTAAAACCGTCTTTTACTATTGGACAGCGGAAATAACCGAATCTCCCCAAAGGAGTAAGAAGTAATATACCAAAAAATATAACCCTACACTACGCATCATTACTTGACCAACTGAAGACAGAAATTGTGGAAAAACGGGCACTTTTGCAGAAAAAGAAAATCCTGTTTTACCAAGACAACGCGCCGTCTCACACCTCAGCGGTTGCCATGGCAAAAATCCACGAATTACGGTTTGAACTGCTTGATCATCCGTTTTACTCACCAGATCTAGCCCCAACTGACTTCTTTTTTTTCCTAATCTAAAAATTGTACTAGGAGGACAGAGATTTTCGTCAAATGAGGAGGCAATCACCTTAGTGAACAGTTATTTTGGAGAGAAAAACGACGAGTACTATTTGGACGGGTTAGAGATATGGGAGCATCGCTAGGAGTGAAGTGTTCGAAGAATCCCTACCATGTTCTCCCATATACATTTCTATCCACCTACTATATCATTAATCTATATCCCCAAACTAACATTCAATCCAATGTTAGACAAATTGAATTGTTCAGTTCCCAGAAAGTCCTAAAAACTAAACACCACAATGCATATCTTCATATGCAAATGTTAAAGATATCCATTTCGTTCCCATACACACAATTTCTAAAATCCTTATCTCCATCTGGTTTGTAGCCAGATGTGTACATTCTAAAAATAGATATCCCATTCCTTTTCTCCAGTTTCTCACATACAATTCTCAATAAAGATTTGTATAAAAGGGTGATGAATTTCAGATTCGAGGATCAGTCTCAATTGGCGTCCGAGGTGTAAGGACGCCAATAAACTAAACTAAAATTAATTTAAAGTCAATACATAAATTAAAATTTAAATTCTATCACATATTGGTACTGTCTTTATATTGGAATATTTGGTCCGTATTCAACAATCGGTCGTCACTCTTCTCTCAGGTCTGAGGAAGCACGCTGGCGACCGCAACGAGCCTTTTCAGTAGCGGTCTTGAGAGCTCCTTCGTCCTTTTCAGGATAAGGAGACACGCTCCCCGACTGAAAGGCTACAACAGGAGAAGTGTGTAAAGTTACAAGGAGGCTATGTAGAATAATAAAAATATATTTAAAAAAAGGCTTGTATCTCTGTTAGGTCGGAGACTTTTCAGCCCACCCTCGTAGACTACTTTCTCATAGACAAAAGACACCACTAGAATATCCTGACGTAAGATCATATAGAGGAGCCGATTGTGACTCCGATAATCTCCTGGTGATAGGCAAAACGAGGAGCCGACTTGCAGCAAACCCACTCGGGCACTCACGGGAGACGAGCAAAATGTTCAACATTGATAAACTAAAAGGCCTGCAAAAGGGCTGAATATCAAGACAAATTAACGAATAGATTTAGCATCCTAGAGAATGGGAGTAGTGGGGAAGAGGAAACCAGTAATGTGGACTTTTGGCGGATTATTTGCCTGTCTATAATTGGTGCAGTGTTCCGCCGAACACTGTTCACAGGTAAACACTACAAAGCCAAGAGACACTGTCACAAATAAATCAAACACGGAGAAATTTGTTTTCACGAACTGTTTATTGTTTTCCGTATTTTCAGGTTTAATTTTTTTGTTCTTAAGTTGCTGCCTTACACATTTCATTTAACTAATGTACTACTGACACACTTCGTTTAACTTAGGATTACCACCGTTACTATTGCCACACGCGCGGACTGACTTCCTCTAAAGGATTCTGTAACTATCCTCACGTGACGGATGCTCGAAGTATACTCCTGACTTTGCGAGATGGCTGTTCGATAAAGACTAATCTCTAAGTCGACTCTGTATTCGCATCCTCCATCGTAAGGGAAATTTTCTCAGTGCATCTCTGCATCGAATTTCCCATCCTGTCCGCTAACAGAATTTCCCAAAGTATCTGTTAGCTGCATTACCCATTGTCTCTGTAAAAAGGAGAAATCTTCCTGATGATCATTATCATCATCATTAGCATTAATTGCTGATGGTCGGTATCTCGTCCCTTTGTGTGTTGATCGGATGCCGCCGCTTATTCTCCGATCGTTCCGTAGTTTATTTGCTCTGCACATCTGGCATTCGCCAAAGGATCGCCTGCATTTCGGATGTGTATGCGGCCTATGGGATGTAAGGCTTTGTTTGCCTTTCCCATCATAAACCTCTATCAGGGATAGTGTTATGAATTTATGGCTCTATGGCTGCTAATCAGTGGCGCAACGAATCGCTTGTTTGCGCAAGTGTGCCTGGATTAGGTGCTAATTGCATTTAGCTACCAGCGTATGCATCCGTTGTTCGGTATATTTACTGAAAATGGTATTTCGTGGGAAACCATCGCGTTGCTGCTCAGGCTGGGTGGCCGATTCACATGCGATGATTTCCTGCATTTTGGGATTGGTTTTGCATACGATGAATGGATGCGTTGACTCGATATTGGAAATTTTTGAACGTTAAGTTCCTTGGTTTTTGATATCGGGTTCAACATTGTTGCAGCTTCCTATGACCCTTGTTACAGGTATGATTAAGAGCTTTGGGCTACGTGTCTGTGGGCACGTGTAATGAAGAAGGTAAGTATGTTCCTTGTCGGAAAGGACATCTCAACCTATAGTTGGTTGTGGTGGTTGATAGAACCGCTACAGACTTTAGATGGGCATTGATCAGAAACGTAATCAAACAAACAGACCAAAAGGTATTAGGATTTAAGAAAACAATTAAGTCCAAACCTTGGGCGAAAATCGAACAACGTAAACACATGATCCACTTGGAAAGATATATTGAAGCCAACGTAGAAAGATACGCGACGATTCGGAAAGAGACAATGAGACTTTTCAAACCCAAAAACGCGAGTGGGAGAAGACTCGGATGAAAAAAAACCTAGAAAGTCCCAGAGCAAAGAACATCAGAGGTATGTATGTCGGCATAAACTCAATTAGAAAAGGCTACCGAGGGAGAGCCAACATAATTCGAGACTCAAACGGCTGTCTGGTCATAGAAACAAACAATGTCGTGATAAGATAGAAGCAGTACTTTGAAAACCTGCTTAATGTGCGCACCCATCAACTACAAATTAACTCACCAGACGTACATACAGCCGAGCCTCCGTACACAGAGCCCTCTTTCAACGAAGTTGTAGACGCGATAAATCGATTGAAAAACAACAAGGCTCCCGAAATCGACTGCGTACCGGCAGAGCTTATGAAGCACGAAGGGGAGGCAACCGCTCGAAAGATCTACCAACTTATCAAAACAATATGGGATAGAAAAGTCACTCCGGAAGAATGTAAAGCCTCAGTAGTCGTCCCATTTTCAAAAAAGGCGACAGATCTGACTGCGTAAACTACAGAGGAATTTCATTGCTCCCAACCACATACAAAATACTAACAAATGTCATACTGGCGAGAATCACACCGTACGCAGAAAAAATACAGGGAGACTACCAATGCGGATTTCATAGTACCAAATGTTCACAATAAGGCAAATGCTGGAAAAGAAGTGAGAATACGGAGAGACAGTTCACCAACTGTTCGTTGACTTCAAAAAAGCCTACGACTCAGGCGCATGGCAAACACTTTACCATATTGTAGGTGAGCTGGGAGTCTCGAAAGAATATGCGGCCCTCATTCAAATCTGCATGAACTAAAATGAACGGCGAGTTAGAATAGAAAACCACCTCTCAGAACCATTTGAAATCCGCGACGGACTAAAACTGGGGGATGGCTTCGCACCATTTTTTTTTTTTAATTACACTTCTCTCGGGAGAAGCGAACCTATAGCGCCGAGTGGGCGCCTCGAGATGCCTCCAAATAACTGTTGCAGTTATTTTTGAACAGCTGCAGGTTGTAACGCTCCGCGAACACTCGCACGAGAAGGGAGCTGCACAGCTCCCCCGCTCTGTAACGTAACGAGTTCTGATCCAGGGATGTTCACGCCATCGGAAAATGAAGCGCAAACTGGTGCGATCTGTCGGAGTGTCTTGTGGAGCGCATTTAAACCGAATTGAGCGGAACAATACCACGAATCTCCGAAGAACCGTACCCGTGATATCTGTTAAACAGGCAGACCTCAGCCATGCGTCTCCGATGTGATAGCGACTGAACTCCTGTCATCAGCGCCGAGTCCCCGATCAGGAGGAATTCCGCCCGGGAAGGCTGTCTTCTTACAGTCCAGTCCACATAGAATGCGTTGAATAATACGCGGGCGAAACTTCACATCACGCATCGAAGACCGTACAGGCGTGATCAGAGGTGGCTCCAAAAGACCGGCATCGAGGTTTGAATTCGCGGAAAATAAATTCGCGAACACATTGGCTTTATCTTTTGAATTTCTGACTAATGTCCCGCTGCCCGGAGGAACGGAGGAAAAGAGGAGCAAGAGAAGTTACCGCTGACAGTCCTTGCCATTGACCAGAGGAGCGCGATCCAGTCGGGCACTGAAGGAGTTTATTGGTCACTCTCTCGTTGCAAGCCTTCTTCGCGGTATCAATCCTTACACGCGTTTCTGATTCTAACAAAATTCGTTCTGTTAACACTGGTGGGACTGGAGCGCCATTGTTTAAAAGATCTATTTTTTATCGCTATAATCTGCTCGCTTTTTTTATCAAACCAAGGCTTATCAAATGAACTTCATTTGATGGAATGTGAAGATCTCCATCCCGAGAAGAATAATCTCTGTAACCGATTCCGCTCAAGCGTTAGCATTGGAGTCTCCAGAGCACACCTCGACCATGGAAAGGATGCGAAGAAATCTTGCAAATCGTCCCAGTTAGCAGCCCCATACTTCCATACATGGCGAAGCTGCGTAGGTCGATTATTCGTTTCAAATGCAAGTGGTTGGGCGACCGATACCAAGCAGTTATCTGAGTTTCCCATTGGCGCAGAAATCTGTGGGGGTTCTCTATACCACATGGAGAACCGACCCACAATGCCAACCAATCTTGGCCGCTAACAGCGCATCACCCTACCCCAACCTATAAACATCCAAAAACAAATCCCAATCTGCAAGCGAATCCAGCTCGAACTTGCAAGAATTCATCTCCCAATCTGCAATGAAAGACATTTTCCAAAACTCCCAACAGAATACAATTCAGCAGAATATATTCTAAATCATCCCCGCATCCATTTTCCCAAAATTGCTTCGGACAATCCTTTACTGAATTCATATTCCCTCCTTGCGACCAAGCAATCTCAATTTCCCCGGAAATTCATAACCTGTAATAAAATGCATATTCCAACCTACAATGGAATACCAATCACCCCCCCCCCCACACCTCCCCACATACATTTTCCCAAAATTGCTTCGGTCAACTCTCTACTTCAGTTATATTCTTTCCTTGCGACCAAACAATCTTAATTTCCCCGAAATTCATATGCTGTAATGAAACGCATATTCAATCCACAACGAAACATTAACCATCGCCACCAATTATACCAAGTCGCATACATTTCCCTGAAATGACTTCGGTTAATATCTTATCTAAACGATATTCCTTGCTTGCACCCAAGCAATTCCACTTTCCCGGTATACACAACCAACGAACCCAACTCAGCTTGTACGGCTAAGATTCGCTGGAACTGAATTCTTATGCGAACATAGCAACTCTTCTTGAAACTCCTCGGAAGTGGCAGTGAAGTTATTTCTGCTATGACATTTTTTTCATTTCATTAGTCAGTCGAGATCCAACCGCCACCGGAGCCACAACACAAAAGTCGAGTTTCACCCTCCAGCGGGTGCGTACGAGTGTTGCAGTACCGGCCAGTGGTGCCTTGTCGGTGTCGATCGTGTCCTAAGATCGTTTTCTAATGTCGGTTCTAACGTCGTGCCCAAATAGTTCGACTAGCTAATCCGACGCTTGTGTTGTCGCCCCAGTTACAGATCTAGTGCTACGCACCGACACCGTACAGTACACTAATCGGGGCCATCTGTTGCTTCACCCAAATTTAAAGGAAAATATCGTGACTCGAAAGCCTATAGTGCGGCGCGAATTTTATATGCAATGGTCCCGTTAATGTAAACCGCTTTAAGTCATACAACACTGTTCAACGCCTTTGTAAAAACCTATTAATCCTAATCAAAATAAAACCAGCCCGATACAATAAAAACCATTTATACCAAACAAACCCGATGTGTTTATTTCTCCGCTGTTTCCGCTCCGTGTCGAGGACCGGCCACCATACCGTCTACGCCGGGCTTCACTATGTCAGTGAACGGTTTGCAGTGTCTCATTCAGTGAACTCTTTAGTGGGATGGTAGTGAACTAGTACCATACGCTGGCACATATACTTCCTCACCCCCACAAATCTCGACGGTATAAATACTCGGTTCGAATGTCGAAAACAGATCCAGAGTGTGCACATAATCACCTCGGGCATCCGGCATTCGCGTAGGTGCCTCCACGAGCTGAATCAAGTTATGGCTGACAGCGGACATGTTGCCGCCCAGAGGAACCGATCAGGTTCCTAACTGATTCGTGCAATATGAACCGAAACGGTTTGGTTGATATGCTCTGTTTGATGCCATGGCAAGATAATGATCTTGTTATATTGTATATTGTAAAGTTAAAATCGTCTGTTATTATATAAGTTTAAAACGGAGGAAGTTAAAGTCGCCAATACAGACTAATTTTGTTTTTATTTTTGTTTAATTTTCTCACATTACACTAAAAAACGACGTTTCGATCATTGTATTTGATCGTCATCAGGTCAACAAAATGGAAACAGGGAAATTATAATATAAATTAGTTTCACAACAATTTGAAAATAAATTAAACTAAATAAATTAAATAAATAGAATTTATTTAGTTTAATTTATTTTCAAATTGTTGTGAAACTAATTTATATTATAATTTCCCTGTTTCCATTTTGTTGACCTGATGACGATCAAATACAATGATCGAAACGTCGTTTTTTAGTGTAATGTGAGAAAATTAAACAAAAATAAAAACAAAATTAGTCTGTATTGGCGACTTTAACTTCCTCCGTTTTGATCTTGTTATATTTTGCATATAGCGCTTTACACACACACGCTTTGAGAGAATGACACCGCACACACACACAGGGAATGAAAACGCCCAAGTGCAAAGAATGACGGCGTGTGCTTATTTTTCAGGTCAAACTGATGAAGGAGAGCTTTGAACAGCTCATATGCAGATAAGCTGCTTATGATTGGTAATGGTATTTGCAGGTTAGGAAAGGGGAGTTGGGTTAGGACGATGGGTGGTTCTTCGGGCGCCTTAAAGAACCCCCACAGTTTTTTTTATTTTTTTATTAGACTTCTCTCGGGAAAGGCGAACCTATAGCGTCGAGTGGGCGCCCCGAGATGCCATCAAATAACTGTTGCAGTTCTTTTTGAACAGTTGCAGGTTATAACGCTCCGGGAACACTCGCGTGGGAAGGGAGTTCCACAGCTTCCCCGCTCTGTAACGGAACTAGTTCTGATACAGGGATGTTCGCGCCGTCGGGAGATGAACCACAAACGGGTGCGATCCGTCGGATTGTCTTGTGGAGCGCATATAAACCGAATTGCGTGGAACAATGCCAAGAATCTCCGAAGAACAGCACCCGTGATAATATCTGTAAAACAGACAAAGGTCGGCCACGCGCCTTCGATGTGATAGCGACTGTAGTCCCGACGTCAGCACCGAGTCCCCGATCAGGCGGATCGCTCGTCTTTGTACGCTCTCAAGTAGGTCGAGGGTATGTTTAGGAGCCGAGCTCCAAACATGAGAGCAATATTCGAGCGCGGGTCTAATTTGAGATTTATATAGGAGAAGAAGTTGGGCCGGAGTAAAGTATTTCTTGGCTCTAAAAAGATAACTCAGTTTTCCTGAGGCTGATCTGGCGATACCCGATACGTGTTTATGCGTGACGCCGAGCAATTTCAAACTTTCCCCAGCCTCGAGGGCCCGGCCACTCATCATCAGCTGTGGAACCGATGATCCAGTTTTCTTTGTGAATGTTGTATACTGGGTCTTCGTTGCGTTGAAGTCGACGAGATTGGCCTTTCCCCACTGCAGGACTTTATCTAGAGCCTGATTCAGAGAGTCAATCTGTCTACATCTCAGCTGGTGCGACGTAGATGCACCAATCGGCCGATCACTCGAAAAGGAGGAAACAAGCGTACTATTGTGGGGTAGTTTTGGCTGTGCACCGTCAAGGGCACTGGTTACCACACTCCCACTGGTTTGCACTTCGAACTATTCTCCAACGAAGGATGAGGAACATAAAAGAACTCTTGGACGTATTGGTTCAAATAAAGTTTTCTTTATTTCAATCACTTTGATTCACTCCCTTTAATATTTACTTTTACAACACACAAAAGTTTTCTTAACTTTAATAATTTTGATGCACTTGAAAATGTTTTCCTATTTATACTCGACACGAAAACAAGCGTGTGTACGTTTACACCATTTAATCAGACAACGGAAGGCGCGACAGCAGAGACTCGGCGTCTCTCCTCGAAGGGTGATAAAAAATGTCTACTCCTGCAACGTCCCCGGTACGTGTGCTCGGATTCGTAGTTGTGATCTGACTGGGCATTTAATGCCCACAAAAGAAAAGGGACACCCAAAGAAAACCGTAAAAGGGGAGGAGCTACACGATTAACTCGAGGTAGTTAATCGTGATTGGACCGGGGAATAGGCATACATTATGCATGTGTGTGTATGCCTCGCATACGATCGCCCGGCGGCCGAGGATGGATGCCAGCATCGCAACTGCATCTTCCACGAATGCAAACAATGAATATCTGGGGTGAAAACGGCACGAACCGAAGATCTGGTCATCCTATGGGAGGCCATAAATCAACATTTAGGTTGATGGTGTGAATTTCCTTTGGTCCGCCGACGGGTGGCGGCTGTTAATAGGGAATTGTATATTCATAACACTCTGTGGTGCAAATGCGATGTTTAGATATTGCAACGAATATAGGGTGCAGCCATTGCCAGATGTTAAAAGTAAACACTTGCTGGCTGCATCCAATTCGTTGCTTGTTTGCGGTCCCTGATCGGTGGGGACCGATAATAGGAAACCAGCTATTGCTGGTAATTAGGGAAATGTTTGGTTTGCCTCAGCCGAAACCTTGTCGGCGGTGGCAAACCAATGGGACCTAATAGCCGCATGCTAGGGGTGCCATGGGCAAACAAGAAAACGAGTAATCAAAGAACTCTTTGTTGATGTTGTTTCCATAGCATAAGGCTATGGAAACGAGATGCCCTGGGTAGAATGCATGCCTGAGGGTGAGATTTCAAATGCCACGGCTATGTGATAATCTTTGCCGTGGACTTAATGTTTTTCAGATATCAATGCCTGCCCGAGGATAAATTTTCGATGCCACGGCTAAGTGATAAGCTTTGCCGTGGACTTAATGTTTTTCAGGGATGGTGATGGAGAAAAAGGGGTTTGGAAGGAAAACTTCCCACAGAATAGGTAAGCTGCCTAACGGATATTCATAACAGTTATCCGATTGGGTAACTGTATTAATTCCAGCGATTTGGCTGGCGGTAAATGCCGTAGCAAGGTTACGCAACCTTGCTGAAATTCGACTTAGAGGTGAATCGGTTCGCCTGGAATAGTGGGGATCGAATGATGTATGGCTCTTCGGGCCCTGAAAAGCCCCACATCACTCCCTCCCCAGTGACGTAGTCACGAAACAGGTAAGGCAGGTTAGGGGGTGGTTAGTTGTTTATGGGCGCGCGCTTGAGCGCGAGTACGGGGAGGTTGAGCTGGTGGAGTAGGAGCGGTGTCAGTAGATGGAGGTGATTCTGGAGCGGAAGCTTCCAGAAAACAGGGCTTAAGCCTTTCGACGCTGACCGTGGATCGCTTGCCTCTAATGTCGATCTCGAAGACGCGGTCACTGATGCGGCGGAAGACTTTGAATGGGCCATCATAAGGTGAGTCGAGGGGTTTTTTGACCTTATCCACCCTGACAAAGACGCGCGTGCAGCTGTGCAGTTCAGGGTGGACAAAAAGTTTTTTGGAGCCGTGCCTGGTTACAGGGGTTGCCCTAACCTTACGCAGCAGGTCACGGAGATGTCCCAATTCACGAAGTTGGTCACGCGGTGTTTCGCCATTCAGGAAAAGTTCTCCTGGAAGCAGGAGGTGGGTACCGTAGGTAAGCTCTGCTGCCGAAGCACCCAGGTCCTCTTTAATACATGTCCTCAGGCCGAGGAGGACGGTTGGAAGGGCGTCAAACCATTGTGTGTCATTATGACACATGAGTGAGGCTTTTAGAGATCTGTGCCAGCGCTCTATCATCCCATTTGATTGCGGGTGGTAGGCGGTGGTACGACTTCTTTGGCAGCCGAGAAGATTTGTTAGCTGCCCAAAAATTGTCGCCTCAAATTGTGGACCTCGGTCCGAAGTTATGGTGGTTGGTACACCGAAGCGTGTGACCCAAGTTGAATAAAAGGCCTTGGCGACTGATTCGGCAGTAACTGCCCGGAGAGGTGTCCCCTCTGGCCATCGCGTGCAGCTATCCATCATAGTGAGGATATAAGAAAATCCTCTTGATGGAGTAAGCGGTCCCACTATGTCTATGTGGACATGGGCGAAGCGTGCCGTGGGGAGCTTGAACTGCGCTGGCTCCAGTACGTTATGTCGCGCTACCTTGCAGCGCTGGCACTGGAGACAAGCACGGGCCCAACCAGTGAGATCTTTGTTCATCCGGGGCCAAATGAATTTGCGGCGGACAGCAGCGGCTGTTGCTCGGCCGCTGGGTTGGGCTGGGTTGTGGTAAACCTGGAACACGCCCTTACGAAGTTTCTCGGGAATGTAAGGTCTAGCGGTTCCAGTGGAGACATCACACCAGATTTCCCCCAAAGGGTCGCGAAGGGTAATTTTCTTGAGCTCTAGTGCCGTATCGGCAGTTAGGAGGGACTTGAGCTGTTCGTCCTCCTCTTGAGCTAGGGCAAGGTCAGTGTTATTCAAGGCGGTACGCAAATGAATCGTATCGATTCGAGAAAGGGCGTCCGCCGTGACATTCTGTTTACCGGAGATGTGCCTTATCTCCGTAGAATATTGCCCAATGAGGTCTAATTGACGCTCTTGTCGGGGGGAGGCATTTCCCGACTTCTTCCGGAACGCATAGACCAATGGCTTGTGGTCTGTTAAGATGGAGAGTGAGCGACCTTCTATCATATGACGGAAGTACTTAACAGCGCTGTAGATCGCGAGCAATTCACGGTCGTAGGCGCTGTAACGTCGCTCAGTGGGACTCAGCTTCCTTGAAAAGAAACCAAGTGGTTCCGGGCGGCCTTCAATGTCCTGTTCAAGGACGGCTCCGATTGCGGTATCCGATGCGTCGCATTGGATAGAAAGTGCCGCTCCCTCGAGAGGGTATCGGAGTAAGGTGGCATTTGCCAATTGTTCTTTGGACAGTTGGAATGCTCTGTCAGAGACTTCTGTCCAATTAATGGGGCGCTTATCATTGCGCTTAGCTCCTTTTAAGAACTCATTTAGGGGAGCTTGAACTTGGGCAGCGTTCTTCAGTGTTGGATGATAACTTCTATCGCCCAAAAATCGACGAAGCTCACTCACGTTAGTAGGCCGGGGATACTTCATGAGGGCCTCCACACGGTCTGGTAGTGGGCGAATGCCCTGGTTGTCAACGACATAACCCAGATAGGTGATTTGCTCCTTGGCGTATTGACACTTATCTGGGTTGATGACAAGACCGAATTCACGGAGGCGCTCTAGGACCTGACGTAAGTGGCGTTTATGTTCGGCGTGGTCTTTGGAGGCGATGAGAATGTCATCAAGGTATGCATGGCAGCAATTAAGACCTCGTAAAGCCGTGTCGATATACCGCTGGAATGTCTGTGCGGCATTCCTGAGGCCGAAAGTCATCACTTTGAACTCGAAGAGTCCGAAAGGTGTAATGACTGCGGTCTTGGGGATGTCTTCTGGTGCCACCGGAATTTGATCGTATGCCCTGGTGAGATCCAGGGTAGTGAAGACATTGCACCCTCGTAACTTGTACGAAAAATCGTAGAAGTGTGCAATAGGGTATCTGTCCGGGACAGTTGCTGCGTTCAACAGCCTGTAATCGCCACATGGGCGCCACTCACCAGAACGTTTCTTCACTAAGTGGAGTGGGCTTGCCCAGGGACTGTCCGACGGTTGGCAGATACCTAGTTCGATCATGTGTTCGAACTCCGCGCGCGCCGCACGTAATTTTTCAGGAGCCAGTCGACGTGGACGCTGGCTCACCGGGGCACCACGTGTTTCTATATGATGAAACACCGTGGCTTTGTGTCGGCGTTGGTTAGGTAGAGGAATTGTTGTACTAACAAATTCCTGTACCATGGCTTGAAACGGGTCTGTGCACTCTGTGGCCCTTGAAGTTGCCGCTGGAGATGCCGTCATGGGCAAGGGGGGTGCGGTTGGAGCCACTAGTCTGTTATGGGTCGAATCGACCAACAGATTATGTGCACCTAATAGGTCGGAACCTATCAGGGGTTCATTTACGTCCGCAATGACGAAACGCCAAGTGATCGGACGACAAAGACCCAATTGAAGTGTCAGCTTTTTACGTCCGTACGTAAGTATCGGCGTATTATTCGCCGCTGACAATTTAAGTGCGGCTGGCACGCGGTTACGCGGAGCAAACGATCGCGGGAGGACTGAAATATCGGCGCCGGTATCGACAGTAAAAGCGATATTCAGTTTAGAATCCCGGATGGTTAGGCGACTTATCGTATGGGTGCCGGCCGATTGCGCGAGGGGGTCGGTCGGCAAAATTAGTTTAAAGAGCGCCTCTGGTTGGTGGAAGGTTGCGTCCAACCACAAGGCGCCTTGCAATTGAATGCGCGATCACCATATCGTTGGTGATTGGCGCACCAAGGCAGAGTAACGGCATTATCAGGTATATTCTGCCTATTGGTATTGCCGTTACGGGGAGATCGAGCCGGAGCTCGCTGGGAATTGGCCCGGTGAGGGCCATTTTGGGTGGAATTGGCCCTCTGTGGGGCATTTTGAGGGATATAGGCCCTCTGAGGGGCAGTTTGGAAGGAATTCTGCCGATTGAGAGGACGGCTCGGCATGGCACGATTCTGGGCGCCTCGAGGACTGTTTCTCACCTCCGCGCGAAATTGACTTATCTCGCGGAGGAGTGAGGTTTGGAGCGCCCGAAGGTCAGCAGGAGTTAATTGTGGTGGCGAACTTCTTTGGTTAAATACGTTGGGGCCTGCCACTGGATTCCCCTGAGGGAAATTGGTTGAGGCGGGCCTTCTATGAGGTAATTGAGTTTGAGGAGGATGGAGAATTGGGACCAATTGAGGGGCTGTGAAAGGCAGACGAGGGTGCCGTGTAGGCTGGGCGGCGTGTTGAGAAACCGCCGCTACCTGGTACGCAGGAGGCTCAGAATACTGATCTGAGCTTTCCATAATTGCGTCCGCAATTTTGGATAAATAGCCCAAATTCTGTTTGGGTTGGGCTATAAGTGCCGAACGGGCATGTTGGGGAAGACACCTCAAAAAGTGAGGCAGTATAAGGTCGTCCCCCATCCTGGTCCCCGCTATAGAGCGTAAATGGGTCAGGAAAAGAGATGGTCGCATCCCAGAAAGGTTGGTTACAGCGGCTAAGCGTGGTGGCCGCACACTTCCAGGCTCGTCCAAAGCGTCGAGCAGAGCTTCACGCATGTTGCTATACGGGTTGCGGCCGGCCGACCTTATTATGTGGGCAACATGCGGTCGCTGAGTGCGGTCAAGCACTTTCAACAGCTCGACTGCACGAAGTTGTTCGTCGTGCAAGGCTGAGGCCTGGAAGATGCGGTCTGCCACTGCAAACCAAAGGTCTGGGTCCTCCTCATCGAAGGGGGGAAGCCCTATATTTGAAGGACGAGTCCCATTCCCGAGGCTGGAAGCATCGTGGAATTCTTGGGACTCTGAAGGTCTATGGGCTTGTTGTGAGGTGCCGGCACGAGATGTGGGCATCATAATGCCAGAATCCATCAATTGGCCGGCACTAGGGGCGTTAGAGGAAGTCGGGAGTGCGTTAGAAGAAACAGGTTGGGGTCGATTAACAACACTGGGGGCAACCGGTGGTGCCAGGGGGGTAGGTAGAGTAGGTGGGTCCTGATCAGTATCGAGTTGATCAGCCGGGAAGTCGACGCTGGAGGCGTCGTGAAATTCAAGAGGCTCGGATTGTTCCAGAGCCTTTTTGGCCATGGTGTTCCGCGTGTTGACCATTATGGGTAGTGACGCGAAACAGAAATAAAAGGCGTAAGAGGACGCGAAGAAAGGTGAAGGGAGGCCAATGGGTCACAAGAGGACGCGAGGAGTTGGGGAAAAGTCGCCAAGGGATGGTGCGAATTTAAGAGAGTCGAGTAACGCGGATTGGAGGTTGAAGATGTTGTCGCAGAAGAAGGTGGGGGTTGGACAGAGTCAAGTGGCACCTCAGGGAGTCGCTGAGCGTCGAGTGTAGTCGTTAACACGGACGTGCAGGGTTGGAGTATTGCTTACCCGAACTTCAAAATTAAAGCTTGTCAATATGGATAATTAAAACGACGATTAAAATTCCAAAAGGGAGGGAAAACAAGAATTCAATGTGTGCCGGCGTGTGTGTCTGAAAAATGTTTAGAAGCTATGAAGTCGTGTCGTAAGTACTGCAGAACGAGAATATATGTTATTTAATACCCTGAAGGGGCTTACAATTGTTTCTATTTGTTTTCAGTTTTTCGGTTTTTATATGTTTTTAATAATGTTTATTTATTTATGTTAAACTTAATATAGGGACAATATAATAGTGCTTCTGCAAGTGTATGTATTTTTTATTTGTATACAAAATAACGGATCATTCAGTGTAGATAGAATGTATATATGAAAACAAATTCATAAAGCTATCTTTTTATATTACAATTATGATTATTTGAACTACAGTACAAAACAAAAATCAAGTAAATAATATATAATTTAAAAATGGGAGGAACAAAAATATGTATTTAATTGGGATATCTACAGACTTTCACCACAACTCCTTTAAGTCTTGCTTTAATTATTTAACTATTTAAATTAGATAATTTTTACACCGTCCTAGATCAGATTGAACTTTTAATGCGGTTTCTTAGTATTTTTTGCTTTAATAGTTTTAAAAGTTTGGAATTATAAAAAAAGATTATTTTAATTTGTTTATCAGCTGCTACCAGCTATTAATAAGATTTTTCTAGTTTTCTTTCATTAAGATGTAGTTGTGTTTATCTATTTTTTGTTTTTTTTTGTTTTTTTTTTTTTTTGGTGACTATTAATACGTTTTAGTAGAATTTACTACAATTCGTCTTTGCTCGGTGTGTTCGTGTCGTATTTATTTCTTCATATCCCGAAATAAACTTTCTTCTTTTTGTTATGTAAATTTAATAACGTAACAAGGGTCATCTACTACTATTTTCGTTATTGTTTTATTTAACACTTTTATATATGCGCCAGTTAGATTGTTATTTAACCGTTTATTAAAATTTCAAAACCGAACAACAGCAGCAAAAAAAAAAAAAATAAAGCACAAGGAGGATACCTGTTGTGTCGTCTGGTGATGTTGTGTCTTCGTCAATCAGACAGTTCCTGGTCCGATGATGTTGGTATGCCAGGTGCTGTTGTTGGGCTGGCGTTGGGGCGATGTTTTTGCCCATTGATGTTTTCCGGCAATTGCTCACTGAATGTCACTCTTGTCACTAGATCGGTCTTCTATTGTCTTCGATTAATTTTGGTACCCGAAGGAAGGTTGCGTGTTTGTTCGTTGGGAAGTCACCAATGTGGGGTAGTTTTGGCTGTGCACCGTCAAGGGCGCTGGTTACCACACTCCCACTGGTTTGCACTTCGAACTATTCTCCAACGAAGGATGAGGAACATAAAAGAACTCTTGGACGTATTGGTTCAAATAAAGTTTTCTTTATTTCAATCACTTTGATTCACTCCCTTTAATATTTACTTTTACAACACACAAAAGTTTTCTTAACTTTAATAATTTTGATGCACTTGAAAATGTTTTCCTATTTATACTCGACACGAAAACAAGCGTGTGTACGTTTACACCATTTAATCAGACAACGGAAGGCGCGACAGCAGAGACTCGGCGTCTCTCCTCGAAGGGTGATAAAAAATGTCTACTCCTGCAACGTCCCCGGTACGTGTGCTCGGATTCGTAGTTGTGATCTGACTGGGCATTTAATGCCCACAAAAGAAAAGGGACACCCAAAGAAAACCGTAAAAGGGGAGGAGCTACACGATTAACTCGAGGTAGTTAATCGTGATTGGACCGGGGAATAGGCATACATTATGCATGTGTGTGTATGCCTCGCATACGATCGCCCGGCGACCGAGGATGGATGCCAGCATCGCAACTGCATCTTCCACGAATGCAAACAATGAATATCTGGGGTGAAAACGGCACGAACCGAAGATCTGGTCATCCTATGGGAGGCCATAAATCAACATTTAGGTTGATGGTGTGAATTTCCTTTGGTCCGCCGACGGGTGGCGGCTGTTAATAGGGAATTGTATATTCATAACACTCTGTGGTGCAAATGCGATGTTTAGATATTGCAACGAATATAGGGTGCAGCCATTGCCAGATGTTAAAAGTAAACACTTGCTGGCTGCATCCAATTCGTTGCTTGTTTGCGGTCCCTGATCGGTGGGGACCGATAATAGGAAACCAGCTATTGCTGGTAATTAGGGAAATGTTTGGTTTGCCTCAGCCGAAACCTTGTCGGCGGTGGCAAACCAATGGGACCTAATAGCCGCATGCTAGGGGTGCCATGGGCAAACAAGAAAACGAGTAATCAAAGAACTCTTTGTTGATGTTGTTTCCATAGCATAAGGCTATGGAAACGAGATGCCCTGGGTAGAATGCATGCCTGAGGGTGAGATTTCAAATGCCACGGCTATGTGATAATCTTTGCCGTGGACTTAATGTTTTTCAGATATCAATGCCTGCCCGAGGATAAATTTTCGATGCCACGGCTAAGTGATAAGCTTTGCCGTGGACTTAATGTTTTTCAGGGATGGTGATGGAGAAAAAGGGGTTTGGAAGGAAAACTTCCCACAGAATAGGTAAGCTGCCTAACGGATATTCATAACAGTTATCCGATTGGGTAACTGTATTAATTCCAGCGATTTGGCTGGCGGTAAATGCCGTAGCAAGGTTACGCAACCTTGCTGAAATTCGACTTAGAGGTGAATCGGTTCGCCTGGAATAGTGGGGATCGAATGATGTATGGCTCTTCGGGCCCTGAAAAGCCCCACACTATCATCCGCAAAACTGAACACTTTGTTATCCGTTGTCTCCAACAAATCATTTATGTGAAGCAAGAACAAGGTTGGAGCCAAAATAGAACCCTGGGGCACCCCCGAATTAACAGGATACAGATCCGAACACTCGCCGTTCACAACAACCCGGATCGATCGATTCTCGAGGAAGCTCCTCGTCCAGTCGCAAAGCTGGTCGGAAAGTCCATATATGACTTATCTCCGTGTCAGTCCGGGCCATCAGCCATACATCCGAAACATAGTCGACGATTTCTCCCGGCGGTATCGCGGAATGTACAGCGTGACGGGGTGGTGTCTCACCTTGGGACCGACTACCACCTAAACCAACCTTTTCTCTTTCCTTCCGTAACAAATATTACACCGCTCTTACACCGTAAACCTACGATAAGAAATCATTCAAGAGTCTGGGCAACTCCTGTTATTGAGCTCTTCAAACTTCATGATTTTAACATGCATACATGCACACCAAATTTTACGCTAATCCAACAATAATGTGTTTAAATATAAAAATAATATTGATTATTTTATTAATTGGTCTTTCTAATCCCTTAACTCTCGAATAGGTCTCTAAGGTTAAGCCTGGCTATTGCTACTTCAAATGCCAGTGCCCGCGTTTTTAAATCGAAAATCAAGATCAAATAAACTTTAGAAAATCACCCGAATCTTTTTACATTGATTGAAAGCTGTGTTTAAAATATTTTACTCTCTACTTTCTGTTGAATATACCCTCTCTACGACTTTATAAGAATTTTAATCAGTTTTTTAATTCGAACTGCCTATACCTGCCATAGTTATCACAACCTCAATTGGCCCACAGCAGTTACACAAACAGTAAAACTTTGAAAGTCCTTCTTTACTTCTATTAAATTTACAGATTAACCTTCTAAATAAACGATTCCAAACCAAAAAACTTCCACAATCCAGACATCCGATCTCATTAAGAAAACGTTTCTCCAGATTGACACAGTGTGATACATGTATGCCTACAAAAACAAACACTATGTTTACTTCGTCCGGCCAGCATCCTTGATTGTTGTATAATAGATGTCTGCATGTTCAGGAGCTAACATTCTTTCATCGCAAACGCATCCATAAAATCCTGCCAAGCATTTATATTACTCGTATATTAAGCTCCTGATGAAGGATTTGTCCAAGTAAACAGTTGAAATGAGCAAGCCGGTAATATTATTGATAGCCTGAGAAGGATGCTAATGTAGCGAGAACGTTGTCAGACAACTGACAAGGGTTCTAAGCACACAGAACATTTTAACGTGATCTCGGAACGTGCAGGAGGTCCCAGAGGCGTTTCATTAATCATGTTTTATGTCCTTCCGCCCTTGTGCTATTATGCCGATAAATGACCTTTTTAGGTTACGAATTAATATGTTGAAACATTTTATCGAGCGAGCAAATTCTTTCCGGGAAGTTGATAACTACCTCACCATGAGAACTTAGTTTCAACTGTAGTATTGGTAGAATTTATTCAGATACGATGTTCGTTTTCAGTTGACGAATCAATGGACACGGACAATCTAGTTGTAGTATTATAATGACAAGGAAGAGTGGTAACTAATGATTGGCAAGGAGGATGAACATACAGTCGCAGAAAAAACAGGCAGAGAGAGAGTAAAAAGAAAGCATTTAAAATTCAATGTTCTCTAAAACCACCGTACCATCTGTCAAGATAAATAAACACTGACGCTAATGCAGTAACATGATAACCAAAAAACAAACATTTCTAATGCAAATTTGAATTTGAATATCTGGAGTACCCAGGAACCTAAAGGATTGCTTTCAAAAGCAATCGCAAAAGTTTGAAGTTGTTAAGGAAGTAGAGTAAAAGTAAGTTTTAAAATGTCTGCGTGGGATACATCCAACTTGAAATTATTATTATCGGCACAATGTTTCTAGGTAAGTAAATAAAAGTAAGTCTAGGTAACAGTTCAGAGTATTTAAAGGACAATGTAAAATTAGTTTCGCTGAGCGCAATATGGTACGCCATGTATAGGATGGAGCAGAGAAGCTGATTTTTAATTGAAGAAAACTAAACATTTTAATATTCAATCATCCATGGGTCCCATGTGTTGATTAAATTACAAAATTAGGATATTAAAGACCAAGAACAGAAAAAAACCTAATTTTATAAATAAGTGAATTAAAGTAATTAAAATACAATACATAAAACAAAATAAAAAATTAACAATGGGCATGTGAGAAAAAACAAACAAATAAATAAATAAATAACAAAATTAGCGAACAAAAAAAAAAAAATTACTTCAGTGTCAAGTACGAAAAACAAAAATAACAATATAGTCAATCATTAAGCAATCGGTATTTAAATCAACAATTACCTTGGGTATAAGGTGACTGGCTCTTAGTCGGCGCTAGGCGGTTCGAGTGCAGATTACCGAGAAGGGGGATTTCGTGGAGGTTCGTATAGAGACACCAGGTCGCCTTCATTTTTAATTTTAATAGAAACAAACTGGGAAGTACCAGCATGGATGTTAGGTTTTGTAGGGCTTCAGTTTCAGGAAGCGAGTCTCCTTATCCTGAAAAGGATGTGGGATCTCTTAAAATAGACCGCTCCTGAAAAAAAAACCGTCCTACAAAGGGGTCGTCGCCGTGCTTCCTCAAACCTTGAGGGAAGAGCAACGTCCTTAGTTTGGTCCTGTCGCGTTTTCGTCTTTCACGGTCTTCGTCTCCGCTGGTTTCCGTGGGGGCAGGTGATACTCTGTAAGGATGGTTTTTTCTTGTGCAGGTACCACAGCTTTACTCACCAGGCTGTTCAAAATCAAACACAACTATTAAAGTTTTTTCTTTTATTCCTTTTTATTTCTACAGATGGTCTCCTGGGGTACTTCCTCCAGGGACAATGAACATCAAAATACTGGCCTTTCTTCTAGAGTATGTCCTATCGGGACAAATAATGATGTTTAACTGCGGCCCTTCTCCTGGGGACTTCCTTGAGGGACAAATCTCGATATTCAACTGCGGCGCGGAGATAATTTTACTATTCCTTTATAAAGGAAAACAAATCGAGATTTGTATCTCCAATATACACAATTTCATACAAAAATCCCGATTTTTGTATCCTGAGTGAGATGCTCAGTGTTTATTTAAGATAAGAACTCAATTTCTTGAATTCTTACGAAATTATTGCGCAGGTGTGGATATGTATCTGGTTTTGGTTTTGTATTTGTTTTTCTTAATGGAATTTTTTCAGATAGAGATAACGATCTCTGAATTTTGGTTTTCGATGATGCCGTGAGGCAAATGTGAAACGATAAACGAATATTAGATTCGTTTATTGTGAATTTTAAATTTACTTTAGATTTTGGATTTAATTATGCCCTGGGGGCAAATGTTAAGCGATAAACGAATGTTTGATTCGTTTATTCCGAATTTTGGATCATGTTTGGATAAATTCTGCTTTTGATAGGATTTTGGGTTTTGGAGTATTATTGCTGGGATTTGGATGTAGGAGTGGGGGAAAAAGGTAGTAGGGCTTTTTAGAGCACTACATGAACACGGACGAAGAGAAAAACGCAATAACAAATAAAAGGAAAAGCGCTCCGCAAAATACGATTGTGACGCGAAGCTAAGCCAGAAAAGTGCAGTTGGATTATCAGAAACAAATGGAAGAACATACTCTAGTTCAATCTCCTTTGGTCCCAAAAGGAAACTGCAATCCCTCTAGCCTCGTCGGAGTCGGATGGTGAAGGCGTAGATATTAAAGAGCTGGAAGCGAAATTACCAATACCAAAAGCTAGACGTGTGGAGAGAAAGAGGAAGAAAACAATAACCGAGGCCGAAAATTAAAATACTAATCAACAATAACAACGAAAGGCAAGCCTACAACAACAACGCCAAAAGAAAATACAACAAAACATAGACCAACAAAAGACAGCAAAGCAGACCGCAGCCCATATGACAGCACCTCACCTAGAACATCATCATCATCGGCACTACAGCGGGGAAGCGGTCTTGGCTCTATTTGGGAAGTCCTGAGGCTTGTTAAATTTTCCATAATGATTTGTTTTTTCCGGGCAAGGTCATTAGTCTTGCGCCAGAAGCTCCCCGACGGGGAATCGAACCCCGGTCTCCCGCGTAACCAGCGGGTATACTAACCGCTATACTATCGAGGAGCCCCACCTACAACAACAGCTCAATAAAAAATCAAAGACGCCACCAATCAACACAGCAAACATTGAATGCAAATAGCTGGTGAGCCAATATAAGCAAGCGGTAGGTAATAGTTCCTTAATTAAAAGGTATAGGAATAACAGGCATACCATACAAACACAAAAGGTTGGCGACGATTTAAAAATAAAGAACATTTTAAAAAGTATCTCCACCGAATTCTTCTCCTTTACATCAAAATCAGAAAAGAATATAATGGTTCTGCTAAAGGGCAGTGGTCCTGAATCGGACCCGGAAGTTCTACTGCAAAATCAGAAAAGGACATAACGGTTCTGTTAAAGAGCATTGGTCCTAAATCAGAGCCGGAGGTTCTACTGCAAATGTAGCAAAAATTTAACCACGATGAGCTTGGGTTCATTGGGGTGAAGCCATTCGTCACACCTAAATCCAAAAGGGAGAATCGAAAACTACCCTTCTCATCGTCATCATCGGCATTACAACCGGGATCCGGTCTTGGCCTTATTTGGCAAGTCTCTCCACCGGTCCCGATTTCGAGCCGATGTCATCCGGTTGGCACTTCCATGCTCTGGGCGTCCGAGTCTACACCACCCCTCCATCGCAGACACGGTCTGACACATCCATACATTCCGCCACAAACGACTTTCCGGGCAGGCTTCTGTTCGCTCGTTCGAGATAGGTGTCCCGCCCAACATTAGCTTTAAGGTAGATTGCATACAACTCATGGTTGTGGCGTCTCCAGAATCGTCCTCCCTCACATACCACATACAAAAACAAATTATTAGGCACAATTTAACAAGTTCCGGATATGGACCGGATACACGACGATGACCACGGAAACGAAAATGGCTAAACGGTTTAAGAATTTTTTCGTGGAACGTTCGCTCACTATACAGAGTTCGAGCTGTACAGTAGCTATCTGATGCTCTGTCTGAATATAAGGCTGACATAACAGCATCACAAGAAATAAGATGGACGGGGAATGGTGTTACGCAGAGAAACGAGTATGACAATTATTACAGCTGTCATGCAAAACACCATGTCCTCGGGGTAGACTTTCTAGTCAGCCAAAAACTGAAGCATGACATTACAGGTTTTCATGCAATAGACGAAAGGCTATGTACTCTTCGCGTGCGAGGCAAGTTTAAGAACATTAGCCTCATAAACGTTCACGGACTTACAGAGGAGTCCCCTGACGACGAAAAAGAAGAATACTACGAGAACGTCGAACGGGCCCTCAATGGATGCCCAAGATACGATGTGAAAATCGTTCTTGGTGATTTGAATTCATTCTCTCTGCGATCGTCGAAGTGTGTAGACGCGTCCTACCACTGCTTTTGAAAAACAAAAGAGAAAAGAAAAATTAAAAGAAAACACGTGTGCGCGTGCAGACATAGATGTGTGACCGTCATTAGGAACGGTCTGTGGCCGAACAATAGTGTATCGTGTATAATATTAAGTGGAAAATTTTGTGAAATTTTTGCGCGACATTTTAAAATTTAAGTAAAATTGGTAAACCAAAACATAAAATCAGCGACCGCATCCGGAGTTTGCGTTCGCAGATGCTGGTCAGCGGCCCCAGTACTGCCGAGCTACCTAAAAAACGAAAGAAAAAAACAGCTCACAGTCCTCTGAACGCACCGAAGAAAGTAGCTACAATGGCTACTCAACTAACAACGGAATACCACAAAAAATACGATGACGCGATGGAAACAATAAGGATACTAACAGCCCAAATGGAACAACTACAAGAAAAAATTCGCTCTCTTCAAGCGCAAACCAAAACCAATGTCGACGTCCCCATGAAGGAAGTTCCTCCCCAACCCATCTCATTAACATTCAACAATAACCCATCATCATCGAATATCTCGCCACCGCCCCAAGATACCCACAAACCAGAAGACCACTGGCAAACAGTTGGACAGAAATCTACAAATAAGGTGAGACCACCCCCAATTTACATTAAAAATCCTAATAGTACCAAAGAAGTCATCAAGACGCTTGAGAATGCCCTTGGACACAGAAATTTTACCACGGACTCAAAAGGATCTTCGATCTCTATCAAGACGATGACTCTAACGGATCACGACATGGCAATAAGAAAACTCTCAGAGAACAAACACGAGTTCTTCACATTCCAGCATGCCCAGATAAAACCAAAAACATTCATCATAAGGCACATTGATCCAGCATGGACTACCGAGGAACTTACACTCGAAATCTTGAGGATATGCCCGTCAATGAAAATCCACAGATTGGACTACTTTCAAACCCCACACATGAGGGAGAATAATATTAGGAGCTTGCGAATCATACAGATCCCACCGAGCGGTAATGTCACCCAACTTAAACAAATAAAATATTTGTTCACACACAAAATCACGATCGAGGAGCCACATAAACAGAGCATTCTCCATTGCAAAAGGTGTCAAGGATCAGGACACCTAGCAGTTGCGTGCCACCTAAGTGCACGATGCGGAAAATGTGCCGAACAGCATATACCAGGAGAGTGCAAAGTGAACCCGCCTGGCACAGAACCATCAGTAATTCAGCAAACAAACGCCGATGGATCAACATCCACGAAAAAAATTACCATAACTTGCTGTAACTGCGGAGGCCCACATCCAGCTAGTTTTTCACAATGCCCCGAAAAGCTACGGATTCTGGAGAGACGTTCGTTACACACGGTAACTAATACGGCCAAACCAGCTGCAACGAAACCCTTATCACCACAACCATCCCATCTCAGGGGGTCAGGAACATCATATGCAGAAATTACGAAAAGTTCCCGTAGCTGCCCGAAATCTCAACAACCCAACCCCAACGTTCTCAACCTGGATATCTTGGGATACATCAGGAGTCTGGAGACACTACTACCAACCTTAAAACACAGTTCCGAATTGGAAAAAAAAGGTCAGATCTTAAATTTAATAACTTCCCACATCCTTTCCCTTAACGTATAACTTAACCCTTATCTGCCTCAACTCAGAGTCCATTTATTCCCACACCCGTAGACAACACCTCCGACTGTTTGTTGAAAAGTTCTCCCCAGATATTCTTCTGCTTTCAGAAACTTGGCTGAAATCCACTTCTCGAGTCTACATACCTAATTACACATTTGTGTCCAACCCACGAACCTCTGGCCCTCATGGAGGTACGGGAATCCTAATACATAAAAAATTCCAATTTGCTGAGATTAGATTTGCTAATATAACTAGTGTCGAATACACGGCTGTTAAACTTTTCTGCCGAAATAATAAAGTACTGGTCTTGTCCTCCATATACATTCACCCTTCTCGTGAACCAAACTTCCCTAGTGCAGACATCTCACAAATAATCCAACAGTCTCTGCCAGCACCTTTCATAATAGGAGGAGACTGGAACGCACGACATACTGCATTTAATGACATCAAATGCAACAAATACGGCTGTCAACTCCTTGATCTCCTCCGACTCCATCCATATGTCTACGCAGACTGCCCGTTGCAACCTACTCGAATTTGCAGCTCAACCAAGTCAACAATCGATTTCTTCCTAAAGTCTACAGATAGCTATTCATCTAATCCTCCCACAGTGTCCTTCACATTCCCTTCGGATCATGGCTCTGTCCACACCTCGGTTCAAATCCCCTCGCTTGAACCACTCTACACTCTGAATCCTATTCCAAATTTCACCAAAACAAACTGGAAAAAAGTCAATAAGGATATTGCTGCTAGCTTTTCAAAATTTTCTTTACCGGAATCTTCTAACCTGCCCCCTACACAAATTGACCAAGCAGCGGCCCAAATAGAGCAAATACTGGGAAATGCTCTCTTCAGCCATACTCCCACTATCGTTCCTCATAATCACTTAGGAAAACCCCTACCCAACCTACTCACAAAATTATTACGTATAAAAAAACAACTCCGACGAAAATTGCACACTAGCTACTCACCTTTTATTAAACAACAGATCCAGCTATTGACCTCCCTGATAAATGGACAACTAAAAGTTTTCACTAATCAGACCTACACATCCACCTTAAACAGTATCAAACCAAATCGCGATCTATTTAAAAACATAAACAGACTAACGGGTCGCAAACTAAAGCCTCGAACAGATTATCTTATTCACCCAACTAATAATAACATCGTCCAGTCGGACACTGATATAGCAAACTGTCTCGCTGAACATTTCTGCAAAGTCCATAAGCAAAACGATACCCTCCCAGTAACAAATTTCCACGATACAGTGAACGATTACATTCCACGCTCACTGGAGCCATCCCTCACACCATTTATTACTGAATTCACCGAAAGCAATAAAGCATCACACCCCGTAGGAATCGACACATTCCTAAGCCTTGAAGAACTATCCGAAGTCATTACTTCACGTAACAATAAAAAATCGACTGGCCTAGATGGAATCCCTAACCTCCTATTCAAAAGACTCCACCCAGGCAACTTGCTCCCGATCCTCGTTCTTCTCAACCACATAATAAACGCTTCACATTTCCCTAAAAGTTGGAAAACAGCGGTGATCGTCCCTATTAGCAAATCTGGGCCCTGCAAGCACCCGGATAACTTCCGTCCGATATCGCAGCTAAACTCGCTTAGCAAGATTCTTGAATGTAAAATCTACAAAAATCTTCTCTCATTTGCCAGGGATAACTCCCTCATTCCGAACTCTCAATTTGGCTTCCGCTCACAACACTCCACTTGTCATGCTCTCTTAAAACTGACACATGATGTGACGACCCACCTCCAAAACCAATCCCCAACGGTATGTGTCTCCCTAGACATAGCTAAAGCATTCGACTGTGTCTGGATCGCAGGACTGTTATACAAACTTCATTCGATGTATGGATTAAACATCCACTCCACAAAACTTCTCGCTTCTTACCTCTCTGATAGAAAGTTCATGGTGAAAATAAACTCAACTCTCTCGACACCTTATAGCATAACCGCAGGAGTTCCTCAAGGGTCCATCCTCGGCCCACTACTATACCTTCTTTATACATCAGACGCACCGCAGCCACTGTTACCCAATACAACAATGCTCAACTATGCCGATGACACTTTAATTTACTCAAGCAACAAGCTTGTCAAGGAGGCAAGAAACTGTATTAACAGATATCTCCCAATCCTGTCAGCCTACTTTACCAAGTGGAGAATTCAACTAAATCCAACCAAAACTCAGCTCATAGTTTTTAAAGGCAGAAACGCGAGTTGTACAAACAACACTATTCGCTGCCATAATAAAATCAGAATTAAAATAAATAACAATATAATTAAACCCTCCAAAACCTTAAAGTATCTAGGTATAATCTTTACCAACAATCTGTCATTCTCCGCCCACATTAAAAATACGATTCGTAAAGCCACAACCCAACTGAACCTCTGCAGAAAAGTCATGTACAAACCGAATGGTCTCTCTCCCAAAGTCAAATCACTTATCTACAAACAAATAATCAGACCCACTCTCACATATGCATGCCCGATATGGTACCATTTCACACCCGCCCAAATGGAGAAGCTACGCATTTTCGAAAGGAAATGCTTCAGACTTATCACTGGCCTCAACCGACATCCTAACTCCCACAAATATTACAACAGTAGTTCGCTCTACTATGCCGCTAATATTGAACGTATAGATCGACGCTTCCTCGAGCTGTCCATCAAATTTATCGAAAATCTTCCCAATAATCCCAATCCGATAATAAATGCGCTCACATCGACTCCGTCAGACAACCGAACTGCCTACCCGAACTGTCTCCACACCAGAACCCTCTTCACCCCTGGCAGGTTGGTCAACAACTCCAATGAGATTGTATACCACAATACTGAACTCTCACCTCACCAGTTTAAATATTGTAATATACAACCCTTCTCTAATATCTTGCGTTTCAACGACCAATCGGAAAGTGTTCCCCCAACCCATATCCCCGACTCATAGTACCCACCCTAACCCAAATTCCACCCATCAACCACTATACCTCCCGCCCCACCCTATTCTAACTTATTGTAATAATAATAGATTTAATAATTAGATAAGCTAGGCTAAGCTAAGTTAAGTTAAGTTAAGCAAATTAGTTATAGGTTAAGTAAATAATTATATCCTGGTTTTCTGACCTTTTCCAGGAAGCCCCACCTACTCCTATCTTGTCCACCCATGAAATATATAACTTTATAATAATGTTTGAAAAATGTACTAGCAAGTATGTGTAAACGATTAAAGCTAAGATAATTATAAGTTATCTGTATTACTTATTGTAACAAATCATTTATGGTCAATAAATACAGAAATGTAAAAAAAAAAAAAAAAAAAAGTGATTTGAATGCAAAAATAGGTCGGAAACCGGTTTTCAGGCACTACACGGGTTCCCATAGTTTGCATGAGAACACTAATGACAATGGACTACGAGTCATCGAACTGGCAGCATCGAAAAACTTGGTCGTTGCAAGTACCAGGTTTCCGCGTAAAGATATCCACAAAGC
Source organism: Microdon myrmicae (assembly GCA_963931805.1). Taxonomy (NCBI): domain Eukaryota; kingdom Metazoa; phylum Arthropoda; class Insecta; order Diptera; family Syrphidae; genus Microdon; species Microdon myrmicae. Next base: position 26,334,042 of record OZ007501.1, read on the forward strand.
CACCTGGGTATCACCTGATGGAGCCACTAGCAACCAAATTGACCACGTGTTGATAGATCGCGCCATCCCTCGAACCTGATGACGGCACGAACGTACCGAGGTGCCAACGTCGACTCGGATCACTATCTTGTTGGTACAGTTTTCCGAGCGCGGATTGCCTTACGGAGACGTATTACATCCACGGATCAGGTTCTAATCAACACGGTCAACTTGCACAATAAGAATACCAGTAACACCTTTGGTCATGCGCTAAGACTCACCCTCGAAGAGCTCGACGGAGGGAGAGTAAGTTCTAGGGCCAGAATACCGGGCGCAGAAGTGAAATGGACACGCCTTAAGAATATTGTCATTAGTACTGTCAACTCCATCTTAGGCAGTAGTCGTAGAGATCGGAGCGACTGGTTTGATGATGAGTGCAAACTAGCGACTGAATGTAAGAATTCTGCATACCGGACAATGCAGCAGTCTCATAGGATGCGGGTACGCGAGGAGAAATACAAAGAGCTCAGAAGATCTGAAAAAAGACTTCACAGACAAAAGAAAAGTGCCTGAGAAAAAAACCTTGTCTGTGAAATAGAGAAAAGTAGAGAGCGAGGTCCGCACCAGGCGCGGAAGTTCTACCAAATAAATCGCAGTATGACGCGGTACACACCACGCTGCGTTTACTGCAAGGATAAAGAGGGTAATCTGATCACCGATCCTGAAGGCATTCTGGAGCGATGGGAAGTGCACTTCAATGAATTGCTAAATGGCCAGCTCACAGCAGAATTGGAGGCTCCACCAATGCAAGATCAACACCAAATGCTGCCGCCACCAAGCATTGAGGAAACATTAAAAGCCATTAGACAGCTCAAATCAAATAAAGCCCCTGGAGCTGATGGGATACCAGCTGAACTGATCAAACAAGAGGGGTCAGCGTTACATCACGCAATACGTGAGATCATGGTGCATGTATGGGAGCAAGAAGAGATTCCGGAAGATTGGCGGCGTGGAATAATTTGCCCCATACCTAAGAAGGGAGACACTGTGCAGCAACTATAGGGGTATAACATTGCTGAGTACCGCCTATAAAATACTCTCCACTATCCTGCAAGATCGGATAGCCCCATTCGCTAAAGTCATCATTGGTCAATATCAGTGTGGCTTCATCCCAGGAAGATCAGCGATTGATCAGATATTCACCCTTAGGCAGGGTGTGGAAAAATGTGTGGAATTGAATATCCCATTATATCATCTATTTATAGACTTTAAAGCCGCCTACAACAGCATAGCCACTGTAGAACTATATAATGCCATGAGAGAGTTCGGCATTCCAAACAAATTGATACGACTTTGTAGGTTGACCATGACTAACGTATCTAGTTAGATAAAAATAGCGGGATTGCTGTCCAAACCAATAAACATCTTTAATGGATTCCGGCAAGGGGACGGTCTGGCCTGCCTCCTCTTCAACCTGGCGTTGGAGAAAGCAATCCGTGACTCTGGCGTTACAACTAGAGGGACTATTGTCACCAAGTCCAGCCAGATACTTGCCTACGCCGATGACATCGATATCGTCGGTAGATCTGATTTGGCTGTACAGGACTCCTTCACCCATATCGAGCAGGCGGCATAAAAACTGGGACTGCACATTAATGAGGGAAAACTAAGTACATGGTGGCAACTTCTGCGAAGAGAAGACCTAACGTTGGTCAAACTATCAGGGTAGTGGAGCACGAATTTGAAGTAGTGCAATCCTTTAACTACCTTGGGTCAGTAGTATCAGCCGATAACAATATGGAAGAAGAAATGAGCGAACGGCTGATCAAATTCAACAAAGCGTACTATGGTCTATCAAGGCTCTTTAAATCCCGACATTTATCCAGAACATCCAAGCTACTACTGTACAAGATCATGGTCTTACCAGTACTCATGTATGGATCCGAGACCTGGGTCCTCAATAAAAGGCACTCTGAACCCTTAGCCGAGTTCGAGAGGAAGGTCTTAAAGAGAATTGTTGGCCTCCTATGTGACGGAGGTCGATGCCGGAGACGCTGCAACCATGAGTTGTACGCAATCTACCTTGAAGATGAGAGTCCGGTGGGCGGGACACCTAGCTCGAATGAGCGAAGAGGAGCCTTCCCGGAATGTCCTTTGTGGCAAGGAGACAGCGCGGCAGACCTTGTCTGCGATGGAGGGGTGGCGTAGACCAAGACGCCCAGAGACTGGGACTGCCAAACTGGATGACGTGGGCTCGAAATCGGGACCGGTGGAGAGATTTGTTAAATAAGGCCAAGACCGGATCCCGGTTGTAGTGCCAATGATGATGATGATGATTGGTGGAAGAACTTGATGCGCGACATTATGCACTACATTAATATATGTAAAATATGTTATCGGATGAAATCTTCACCAAATCCGCGTAAGCCCATCGTAATAACCCACATTGCCAAGAGGCCTTTAGAAAAAGTCTATTCTGACATCGTAGGTCTTCTGGACCGATCTCCAGTCGCCGAAAGGCAAATTATACAAATATTAAGTAATGTTTAGCTTAGAGCGTCTGCGAAGGACCAGTAAGTTATTATATAAGCTATTTAAGCTAGAATTTAAGCATTTTTTGTCTAGCCTTTAATTTAAAAACTAAGAATATAGAAAGAAAATAAAAAAATGTTTAAAAAATGGAAAATGGACCGATCTCCAACACCCATTCAGTATATACTGACGTGGCAAGACAATTTGCGTAAGTATATAAATTGCTATGCCTTACCCAATACGGAGTCAGAGACGGTGGCTTCGGTTCTCTTCGATCAAATCGTTGCTAGGTTGTCCTGTAGCAACTAGTCACCGATCGAGGTACCAATTTCCTCAGTAGCTTGTTTAAAAGCGTGTGCAAGCTGCTGCGTATCAAGAAACGGCATACCTCAGAATACCACCCCCATCTGAATGGAGCTTTGGAACGAGCCCATCTGCCGCTCGTGGAGTATGTATTCAGCTTTGTGGTTAACAATTCCCAATCGTGGGAGAAGTACCTGAGGACGTTAATGTTCTAAATGTTCAATTGCCTCAAATTGGATTCAATTTATAAAATCCAATACGTGATAAACGAACCAAATGATCATTTGGTTCGCCTATACGCAAAATTCTCTGGATCCAGACGTGCGGACCAGATGACCCATCTTTAACACATATCGTTGAGAATCATAAAAATGCGTATCTGCAATTTTTTGATCGTCTAAACATTTTTTTGCACAACATTCCAATTGGAGAAACAAACAACTTGCCCCATAAATCGAATCACATGTTCGTTTAATCGCCCGCCAACATCGAGGTTCAAAAATGCTCACCCACAAGATCCTTTGTTGATTGTTCCTTTTTTGTTTTCCCTCTTTTTGATCCCAATCTGGGAAAGATAAAGTAAATGAATGGGGGGTAGCCAAAAAGGGATATTGAAAACAAAAGAATATATCCTTCGATCTGCATGCTCGAAGGAGACAGTTTTCGTTCGGGAAGACGAACAGAAAAACGATAAGCTGGTTGTGAGATATCGGGTGTTCGTGGCAGTTATACTTTAAATTCCTAAGTTTCAGTTGTGTCAATTTAAAATAAAATACAAACATAGACTCACGCACAAGAATGACGATTGGATTTTAATTCAAGCTGTTTATGGTTATACTTTCATCTCTGTTACCAACCCGCTAAGTGGGATTTGACAGATCCGTTTTCGACGGTGTGGATAATCCTCTATAGCCAACAACAAGCGCGGGCGCCCCATGCCATTCATCAGGTAATACTTACAATTAAATAATTCTAACTAAGAAAAAATAATACAGCATAACTTTACATAAACATAACAGCCACATTCGTGTATAACATTAGTGTACAGGAAAGGACCAAACTTACACCGACGGATTGCTTCTTTGGTTTTACCCCGGAAGTTCCGTCTAATATAGGACAACCTCCGGAACCGATGTACAGTCACGAGAGCTTCCACGAGCTATTGAAATACAAACTGCGAAAGATGTACGACATAGCGAGGCATAACTTGTTGATGTCTAATCAGAGATCCAGAAGGTAGCATGGCTGTACACAGCGCCCTTTAACGTTCCACGTGGGCGACAGCGTTCTGGTACGGACCCAAACAAAAAAGGAAAATTGGCTATTGAGAGGCCCTTATAACATAATGGAGGTAAAATTTCCGGTAAACTCTACCACCAAAAGAGGGAACAAGACGGTGGTAATTCACAATAACCGTCTAAGGCCCTATTGTGAATGGTTGACAGGCCCCCAACGGAGTACAAGGTGGTGACTTAAAAATTGTGGTGGTGTTATTGTAGTGCTCCAAAAAGCCCTACCACATTTTTCCCCCATTCCTACATCCAAATCCCAGCTATATTACCCTAAAACCCAAAATCCTATCAAAACCGGAAAAAAACCCAAACATTATCCAAAATTCGCAATAAACGAATCAAACATTGGTTTATCGCCTAACATTTGCCCCCACGGCATAATTAAATCCAAAACATAAATTAAAATTAAAATTCACAATAAACGAATCTAATTCTCGTTTATTGTTCTACATTCGCCCCACGGCACCAATCGAAAACCAAAATTCAGAGATCGTTATCTCTAGCTGAAAATTTTCCATTGAGAAAAGCAAATACAAAACCAAACCCACATTTGCGAAATAGTTTCGTAAAAATTCAAGAAATTGAATTCTTATTTAAAGTAAACACAACATCTCACTCAGGATACCCAAAAATCGAGATTGTTGTACGAAAATGTGTATTTTCGGGATACAATTCTCGATTTATTTTCCTTTATAAAGAAAAAGCTAATTGATCTCCGGGCCACAGTATCTTAATCCTCGTGCCACAGAGCAGTAATTCTCTAATTTAAATTTTACATCTGCATCTGTATCAAGGAGCAGTAATACTCTAATTTATATCTACATATCCCTCTTGCCTTGGAGGCATTGCCCCCAGGAAAATCAACAATAAAACTAAACTGAAATTTAATCCAAACGCATTTCATTATTTTGAAATTGTGCGTCGTCACCAACGTTGGCTGTTTCTTTTGTGTACCGGGACGACTCCAAAAAATTGGTACAGGAACCGAAGTTACTAAGGTTGCAGGGTACAGGGACGCTATTCCCAAGATGACGTCCCACGAACGATCGGTTGTTGCTCTTCCCTCTAGGTCAGAGGAAGCACGGCAGCGACCCCTTGCTGAAGTGCGTTGTTTCAGGAGTGATCCATTAAGGAGATCACCTATCCTTTTTCAAGGATGAGGAGACGCGCTTGCTGAAACAGAAACCCACAACAGCAGAACATTATCTCTCTGTTCCTGAGAGGAGTAGAAGTGGGTAATTAAGGCAAAATCAACAGGAAGAGGACGGAGAAAAAATTTCCTATTTTAAACATAAAAAATAAACCTCCACCATCAGCAACAAGCCCAAATTAAAATAAATCAGTCTACACAACACGTGCATCCTACGAGATTACACAGCTCGTGGAACGATCCAAAATTTACAAAAAATAGTTCCCAGCCGAATAATGTCGAAGGGCTGTGTTATCGATTGGCCCCAACGATCCCTTGATTTAACTCCTCTCGATTCCTTCCTGTAAGGGTGTTTGAAAGAAGAGGTGTACACAACGAACCAAACACAATCTTGATGTTTAAAGACAATACTTGAAACGAAATTGCTTAACTAGAACTCTGCAAAATTATTACTATAAATGTGCTTACAGGAGCTTGGGTCAAAGGCGACCGCCTGACCTATATCATATTCCAAAGACCATGCATTCTCTTAAAAATATATAAACTATAAAGTTGTATTTATTTAAAAATTATTAAAAGGAGCACCGATCTGGAATATAAAAAGCACCCTGTACCAAATGTAAACATTTTATACTTTACCACTGTTAATGTTACTCCTTAGGGTAGGGTTGAAGATCGATGACAGCGAAGAACATCACACCATGTTGATCATGACATCCCACATCGTACTTGTCATGAACGAGAAAGATCACAGATTGCCAGAATGACATTAAGTAGGAGGGAGGAAAAAAATGAGGAGATTCCCAGAGACCTACCATCAAACTCAGCAGGCTCTTAAAGTCACGAAACCTAACTTCTATGAATAAAGATAAAGCTTCCTGGAAACTTTTTTATAGTAGGCGCTCTGGTACGCGGGATTGATGATGTTGCGTAAGTCATGGCGCAAAAAAGGAAGAGGTACAAAACTTGGGCAAGATCGAGCCCTCTCTTGAATGGGAACCGAACGTGCCACAGATTCCATAAAGAGATGACCTTGACTGTAACATAATAAAGGATTAGGCCGTTAAACTTGATAACATCGATTCGAGATAGAACATTTGAATGCAGCAAGCACCGAAAGTCAAGACGGGACCTGAGCTATGGAGTCGAAACAGTAAGTGGATGAATGATAAGGTAATGAATATGTCTTTGACTAATGCTTAGCAATAATAACTGCCTCTTTAGGTAAACGAGTGTGATATCAAGGATTTGTATAGAGTAGGTTTTTCGTACGAATGCAAGCTCCTGATTATGCTATCAATGCCGTCGGTAGAACACAGACGCAACGTATCATGCCTATCTCTTTTCTATAGGTTTTACCACGGTCGTTGCTCAACTGAACCTGCGGAATGTGTTCCGCCCCTTCAGACATTTTCCCGCGATACCCGTCAATCTGTGAATGCGCATCAGTTCACGTTGAAAGTGGACTTCAGGCGCACAAATAAACATAGGGAGTCATTCTTTAGCCGAACCACGCGAATGTGGAATGTTTTGCCTGATCATGCGTTTCCTGTTCGTTAGGATCTCCAGACATTCAAGGCCGATATACATCGACACCTCCTTTCCTTATCCATCCGCTCGCACTGTGCTCTCACATTTAAGGGTACTTCAAAATCTCCTTTCGTGCGCGCGTTAGTGTAAAAAAAATATCGTACATGCTATGTTTTTGCCCCCTGTTTGATAGTAAAAGTCTGCATTATTTTCTTTTGACGTAGAAGTTCATTGTAACTTTATATTCCAAGTGGAATATATCCCCCATGTGCTCCGATGTGCTATAAAACAAGTTTCGTCCGAAAATTCTCTACTAAAATTTGCCTCCATGCTAACAAACCAAAAATTCTAACCGCCAACTCCAATCCATCCGCATTGCGAAACACATTTCTTGAATTAAGTCTGATTGGTCTCATGCCATCGGATAAGGACACCAACTTATCTCATTAAGTGACGCAAACAAATCCTAACCATTACAAGAGAAAGCAATAAAGGTGCCATCAAGGACTTCTTTTCATTTGTTTTTTTCTTTTACCGATTTGTCTAGAGATAGTTCGGCAGAATTTCCATTCTATTAGTTACACTCTATTTGGTGAACTTCCTTCGTGGTCCTCAGTATGCTAATCAGTGTCATTTCCTGTGAGGCCAGTGCAAATGCAAGGAATGGCCTAGTTACCATCTACTTACCACATTATGGAACAAAAATAGCTCTCCCCTTCCACCCACAACAAGAAGTGCATTTCAAATTATGCAACAGAACATTCTTCGGTTATCTCAAGTTGTTTTCGTGTTCTTTCATAACTTCTGGTTCACAGTTTGAATGGAAGCATAAGACATGATGAAGTTGGTTTTTCTCTTGTTTTCTGTACTCTAGTCTTAAATCCTTGTATGAGTAGCCAATGTAGGTCCTGTCGAATCAACGGTATGCTCGACGTTGTGGTAACATAAAAATAAACAAACGAATTTTCCTTATCAACTTGCAACTTACCACTCTTCGGCAATAACTTAAGGTACATCATCTATTGAGGGGCACGATTTTGGACATCACTTTAAATCTTTAATGTTATATAAAACGCTTTACAGACACCATCGCACACAGCGCTCGCATTCAATCACTGATGCCAAGCGACATGGTTTTATAGCACGTTCTTAGGAAGGATACCACATACTCGTTGGTCTAACATGTAAAGCACTTAAAAGGGACTTCTTGCATAACACCTGTCCTGTTGTTATCATTTAAACGCACACAAACAAATCAAATACACCCGGCATACGTTTCAGTTAGTCCTGCGGTATTTCCTATTCTGGTTCGGATATCTTACATTTGACTGCTCCTTTTTTTCTAGTTCGCTAGTTTGCTTGGTATCACTTAAGGGCAGCCTTGATTGTAGACACTCGAGTTAGATTGAATGGCAAGGATTGCAATATATCTATTGTACAACACTTTTTTATCAAGAACCAAGGTGGATACTTTGTGTAGTGCCGCGTAGGAATTCGGTGGACGAATGGTGCCTCAATCGGACTTCAATTGAGTCAAGTGCAAGGAGTGAAGCAGCCGTTAAATGTGCACCCTCAAAAAATTATATTCAAAATGTTCTCTAAGAGTTATACAGAAGAGATTCTTCCGACTTGCAGAATTACCATCTCTCGGAGAGGGAGAGAAGAACTGAGAGATAAGTAGAGAGAGTAAGGACACCTAGGTGTAAGGACACGAAACAAGAGCTCGCAATTTATAAATGTATCCTAGGAAACGGCTTAATCCAAATACGAAACATTTCAAAAACTGTATCCTTCCTCACACGTGCGTACAATGCAGTACAAGCAAACCGGCAAACGGAGGGAAACGACAACTTGGTGCTTCCTTACACTATACATGCAAGTCCTTTTAGCTGGGGAAATGAATACACACGCAGGCTATTGAAATTAACAAATCCCACTGATCCTTTCGGTGATTGGCGGTGTTAAAATATATTTTTCGGCAACACGGGCTTCCTTAAGTTACGGCCAAGAGAATCCTTGCCGGAAAGAGAAATTGAACTTAAACTTTATTTGTATTTACGTAGTCATAGAGCAAAGGACTGTTAAAAGCTTTCGCAAATTGTCCTACCAAAGCTATGCAGAGCGAAACCCCAAACAGACTGCCCCACACTCGCGACCAAGTTGTTATGTTTTATGCTATTAACATTCCGTTGACACTGAAATGTATTCCCCGAAAGACTTGTGAGCCTTCAGGATATGATGAAAACAAACAATAAAGCTTTAACCAGAGCTATATCATGCATCGACTATCAGGGTGAAATCAGTTATAATCGAATACTGATAGCCGGTGGGGATCCACTCGAAATTTCAGAGCTCCTATCGAGCGCTGAGAATAATTGCTAGTGTGGGGGTTTAGTGTTTACCGACTTCCAAAGCATTTACCTCGGGGCACGTAGCTTACGAGGATGTTTAGTGGCATCGTTTTTGTCGGAGAGAAAATTATTGCCGAGGACATGATTTCATAACTGAAGTGAAATGAATTAGTGGATTGTGCAGGTCAATAGATAAATCGAATTTAAAGAATAGGATTATGGTATTCTAAGTATATGAACAAGCTGGTTTTAAAGAGGTTTTTGATATTATTATGAAATTAACTTGCATTATGACGGCCCTGTTTATACAAATATGTCCAGGTTCATGTGAAACTTTTCTATCCATAGCAATAACTTACACTGGGTGGAACCCAACCCACAAGTAATTCATAATTCATTTCCACCCTATATCCTTTGATACTATACGGGAATTTATAATCTTTAGGAACTGCACAGTGCAAAAACCGGTTGTTGTCTGAATTGAATAAGCACTAATTTTAAATTTGGCGATATACATTGGTACATTGAGCAGACGTTGTCCGCCCGCAGAACGAGTACAAGAACTCGGCTCAGCCCATTCACCGCTCAAGTTATCGTTGTAGTGCTCCAAAAAGCCCTACCACATTTTTCCCCCATTCCTAATCCAAAATCCTAGCTATAATACGCTAAAACATATAAACCTATCAAAACCCGAAAAAACCCAAACACAATTCAAAATTCGCAATAAACGAATCAAACATTCGTTTATTGCCTAACATTTGCCCCCACGGCATTATTAAATCCAAAATCTCGAATTAAAATCAAATTCGCAATAAACGAATCTAATATTCGTTTATTGTTCTACATTTGCTCCACAGCATCACCCAAATCTAAAATTCAGAGATCGTTATCAAATTTTCAATTCAGGAAAACAAACAAAAAACTCGAAAGCAGATACATTCACACATCTGCGCGATAGTTTCATAAGAATTCAAGAAATTGAATTCTTATCTAAAGTCAATACAACATCTCGCTCGAGATATCCAACAAAATCGAGATTGTTGTACGAAAATGTGTATCTTTGGGATACAATTTTCGATTCCTTTTCCTTTATAAAGGAATAGTTTAGTGATCTCCGGGCCGCAGTCTTAAATCGATCTTAGTCCCTGGAGGAAATACCCCAGTGGAAAAACTAAGGAAAATAATCCTATAAAAAATTAAATAAAACTCTTTAAGAAAAACAACACGGATTTTCATTTAGCGGCCAATTGATAGATAGGAAGACCAAGAGAAGACCAAGGACAAAGGCCCAATTAAGGACAGTTACTCTTCCCTCAGGTATACGAGGAAGCACGGTAACGACCCCTTTTGTACGACGAGTTTCAGGAGCGGTCAAATTTTAAGATATCGCCTTGTCCTTTTAAGGACCAGGAGACACGCTTCCTGGAACAAAACCCCTACAAATAATACAACATCGTCATCATACATTATATGAATCAGTGAAAGAGCCTGTGGGGGTTCTCTATATTACATGGAGAACCAACCCACATTTCCAACCCAATTCCTCCTACCAGCTAATTCACCTGAAATAAGATAGATCCGAAAAAGAAGCATGTTCGGAAGTCATTAACCTATGCGGTTAATGCACAATTGCATTCATCCCCTTTCTTGCCATACGGCAACACTGTGGGGGGCGAAGTCAAGGCAACGACATGGGCGCAGAGTTCTACTCCGTTCCCACAACCTCCACTAAATGTTCCACAGCAAAAACACAAGCATCGTGAGAAAAGATAAATGAAAACTGGAGGATTTTTGAAGTTAACTTCTCTTTATTCGAACTAATTTTATTTCACTTCAACTACGTTTCCAATAGCACTTAATTTTGTTTTGATTGCCAAAGCCGAATTTCGCGAATCAATTTCAACTAACAACGAATGAGGACTTTTGAAAATATCGTCTCAAGACAATTTGCGACTCGATTGTGTATATCTACGCTCCTCCGCCGCGCGACGGAGGGCGGGAGCTCGGCGACCAGCGTGGTCGGCTGATGGAAATGGACTCAACGATATTCAATCGTTTGGGGTGAAGATCGTTGGTAGTACACATGTATGTGTGTACATGGGTTCTTTCATGGGACACACCATGAGAACGGATCTAACCAAAGAAAGGGAAAATGTGCATCCATGAGAAGTGAATTCGGCTAAGCAAACAAGCCGAATCTTATTGGATGCTAATTGGGTTTGTGTTTGCTTATACTGCTGCTGATGAGAAGCAGATCCTGAAATATGAAAAGACAAAGGGAACGTTTGGGTCTTTGTCTGAGATGTGCATTGCGGCTAAATAAATAGGCGGCAATGCAATGTGGAAATGTCCTAATGGGTTTTAGCTAGATTGCCGGCAAATGGTGTTTATGGCATCGCTGGTAAGGGTAAGGTATTGAATTCCTATTTGCATTTGCTTATGCTATAGGATTGATTGGCGCCAAGAGACGCGAGATGCGTATATTTGCTTTGGTTTCTTGGGTGTAGGTCACCAGCCAATGTGTACGTTAAGAGATTTATCATACTGAAAAATAGACAGCGCAATGTTTATGGTCCCTGGTGAAGGTTACATAGTATGTAATCCAAATCCTTTGTTATTGGGAATTCGTCTAAGGGAATCTGCCTGGCACCAAAGGTGCCAAATTGGTTTGGAATTCCTGATAAGTTGAGCAAGAAATCTTACGGGGAATTGTATGCGAAGGGATGCATGAAAGGTAAGTTTTTCTTTTACAGGGACTTTTATGTTAATGATTTGATCTCTTTAATGCGTGAAGCATTTCAGATGCTAATGCGATTGCATTAGTGAAATTATGAGATTGGGTGGAAATTATGGGGGTTTTTCAGGAAAGCGAACCGTGGGGTTTGGCGGAGCTGATTTCCACCGGAAATCTCAATGTCATATTGGTTAAGAATAACCAAGTCTGACTAAACGACGCGGTTGCATGATCATGGAACGGCTGGGGCAATTACCGAATTCCTTATTTTGGTACCCACGGTCATGTTTCCCTAGCCGATGTAGCGTCCTTTTGATTTCCCCCGGACACTCTATTCGCTTGGGATCAATGATCTCAATGATCTCTTTAGTCAAGTGAATAGTTGCAAACAGTTTCCATCCCATTTCATTTTATCTTCTTAGAGTACATTCCACTCTGAGATCACCACGATATCCAATCTAGATCACTTGGTCACCATTTATTTTGGGATCAATTCGCTTTTCGTTTCGTTTCTCGCATTCTCTCTTGTCCATCGACACGTCGAACTAACTAAAAGGGTTTATTCACCTCGATGGGCGGGGATAATGAGAGAGCACAGGTGGAGTATGATCTCGATTGGTTGACCGCATGGCTAAAGACAATTTTCATCCCTGATTGGGACCAGTCGCCTTACAACCACCGCTGCGTGCACACACGCCGAGTCGATTTCCATCCACCATCGCAAGATCACGTAGAGGAGTCGTTATTCAACCCCCGAGGAGTACATACAAAACACAAAGTTAATTGTAAAAGTCACGTTAAGTCTGGTTGTCCACGTTTTAATATATCTATTTCTTTTATATGCATTTAAAATTGATGTCAAGCTCAGTAAAGGAACAGGCGGTCCATAACAAGTTATATCCGAATGTGTTTAATACATTTAATTAGCGAATTAAATGTGACGAGTAGAACTAATTACCGGAACTAAATTGCTGTTTCTGTGTGAGACGTTCCGGTCCCACCCAAAGGTGTTCAACTAAATGCATGTGCGCCATAGATGTAAAGTGCAAAGATTTTTCCTGTATTACCACTCTCTTTTAAAGTATAAAAATCACAAAGTACAAATAAAAGAACGTTAACATTAAAATTACTCAGTGCCTTTTATTTATCTTTTCTTTTGGTGTTTGGATTTTTGGGAGACAATTTTTGTGCAGAATTCGTTGGTGGGTGATAGTGAACCTGTGTCATACGTTGACGTCTATACTTACAACCCCCACAAGCCCGCTGATTTAATAATAGTAACCCCGACGCAATCTTTCGACACAAACAACAAAGCTAAGGCTTTATCTTTGTACCTCGGGGCAACAATCGGTATAAAGCCCATGGGCCTTGCATTACTACCTCTACTACTCTTGGAGAATAAACTCTCTCAGACAAGTTATCACCAGCTGGAAGAGTTCCGCGAAATGACTGACAAAAAAGAGGCGTTGAATGAGCTACAGGGGAAGATGCGCAAAGTACTCGAACGAGAGCAAACGAAACCCTCATTAAAAGATTACAGACCCTCGAACAGCTATGGACAGAATTCGATGGAACCGATAGCACCATCCGTAGTAACTACGATCGGGAACTGTTCCAATAATATTTTACGTTGGAAAAATACGCAAAAATGCAGAAGACATATGAAAATCTCCATGAAGACATCACAACACTCAACGAAGAGAAATCGTTAGCGATTCCTCAAGGTAGACAAAACGTACCAGTTTTGCGAGGTTAAGAAGGATTCCATTATGCGATATCGGGAAAGAAATGCAAGCCACGCACAGTGAGTGTCCTAATGCCAATCGTGGAGTTTACGACATTGTGAAATACGAGGAGAAACTGCGATTCCCAGTTAAATTGCAAAAGATGACATATAGACATGTTCAAAAAAAACTTCAAGGTCAACCGGAAATAGAAGCGACCTAGGACTTAAGTACCACGAAATACCAGTGGAGACTGCATGGAATTGAGACAGTTCACCGCGCTACTCACTGAACTCATTCACAACAGGAAAATGCCAGACTCCTAAAGGATGCATTACCCGCGGGCTAATCTCGCCGGAGAAGTAGAACGATTTACTATCCACAGGAGTCAACTATATGCGGCCTAGTACATATTGACGATCAGATATGCCAACAAATGGATTACAGCTTATAGCATGTTCAAGGCTTCTTGCACAGAGAATACAATAGGCAGCGAAAAAAATTGCTTAATTAAGGCGCTGCTTAATGTCTTACAAAGAAACTCCTGTGGGGGTTCTCTATACCACACGGAGAACCAACCCACAATTCCAACCAATTTTGACCGCTAACAGCGCGTCACTATAACCCAAACCAGCGATAGCACACACCTCCTAATATGCAACAGCATCCGTCCCCAAATCTGCAATTGCATACGTCCCCAAACTTACCAAGAATCCATTTGCCAAGCTGTAATAAATGCATATTCAAATTTACAAGGGAACACTAATCATCTCCCCCAACTACATCAAACCGCATAGAATTTTTCCCAAAAACCACTTCGGTTAATTTCCTATTTAAATTATATTTCTTGCTTGCAACCAAGCAGCTCTAATTTCCTCCGAAAATCATTCCGGCTCACTTTCTGCTTAAACTATACTATATAATTGTAACCAAGCGGCATTCAGTTCCCCCGAAAATCATTTCGGCTCCCATTCTATCCAATACCAATTCCCATTACTGGTAAGCCACCAGCACGACGCGTTGCATTTCCACGAAACAATCATCGCAACGACCAGGACCAAAATTCCCTTGTCTAACCGACAACTCATGCCCATACTTGGTCGTGTTTCCAAAACCGATATCTCAGTACACATAGCGACAGAGGAATCTAACTCAGCCTATACGGCAGTAATTCGCAGGAACTGAATTCCCTATGCAAGCATGGCAACCCCTTTCAAGTAAGTGGCAGTGAGATTATTTAGCTATGATGCCACTGCCACGACGCGATGAACTTTTTCTTGCCTTTAACGAGTCAGTCGAGATTCATCCACCGCTGCGTCCGCACACGCACAGTCAGATTACAACCACCGGAGAGTGCGCACAGTCGCGCGTTATCTTTCTTGCCCAAGTTGAGTCGATGGAGAGTCCGCGTTAGTTATTAATCCGTAAACCGCTGCAAGACGGGCAGGGACCGTTTTAAATTCCCGCCGAAACTGAAACAAACAACGGGCCCCCAAACGAAAACGCGAAAACAAGGTATTCATACTATTAGACCGAACAAACCCTGTCTTATATCGCGCGGCCATTGCGTAGCAGATACGTAACCGAAGGAATAGGTCAAGCACTTCGCTCGGCGCCTGGAACAGGAGCAACGGCCAAGTGAGAACAATCACATGATCGTGTAAAATGCAACCGAGTGTCTGTCAAATCCCAAAGGGGACCTTAGACGTTTAGTAATAAAGTGGATGGACACCAAAACATGTGTTAACCCTTTTTTTTATTTTCATAACTCATTCTTCCTTCCTCAGGAATATAACAATAATTGTATTTCCCTATTGTCCACCGAGTTGCACCTCACCCCCGTGGATACAAAAACACCAACGAATAAAAGAACATATAAAAAAAAAGATCAACGAATAAAACAAGTATTTTCCTTTCCCCTCGAATGTTTATGCGGACGATTGTCGGCGGAACTCAGCGTAGTGGAAAGTTGAGTGAACTAGTGCCATACGTTGGCACATCTACTTTGCACCCCTACACTCCCACATATTAAACGGCAGCGGCTTCGACACAAGCTCATGTGATCTGCTCATCGTACTTAAACTGACGGGGAAACTAAGCAAATCCACCCATGCACAATGGGCACAATCTGTAAAACTTTATAGCGTTTGCGACGATAGTGAATAACGTGTGATTCGAACCAACGCCATGGGGGTTAAAATCACTGAAATTTTGAACCAATCATCAATACACCAGGCCACTGCCGGGTGTACGAATTCGATCGTGATTAAAAGTGCATTCAACTGATGTGGAATTACCATGTTTTTTGTTATGGTATACTATGGTGTTGTTCCTCAACTATTTGATTGCGTACTGTGTGTGTATCTGTTAGAAGCGCCACATTACTCCCTCCTGAGTATCTTTGTTATGATCAACTCGTGTGCGAACGTCGAAGCCGGTGCTCTAAGCAGAAGTTGGGACCGTAGTGGTAAAGTCCTGTTTACCTATGGAAGACTGTGTGCTGTTTGTATACAGATCACGTCGGGGTTGTAGCGTTTAGCAACGACAGTGAAGATGGTGACTTGAACACACGCTGAAACGGGTGAGAAGGGAAGCATTGAAGCATCAGACTAACGGCCGTGTGCACGAATTCGATCGTAAGTGAAGCACACAAAATGTCTGCGGGGTGATACGGGAATATGAGCTCGCGAGAGGGGAGTTTTCTTTTCCGTAATACGGTAAAAACCCAGTATGTACACTGATGCCAGATACAAAAACGGTGTATAAAAAGCGATCAAAATTATGCAGAGGTTTCATTTCCGTAATTCGGTAAAAACCCAGTATGCACACTGATGCCAGATACAAAAACGGAGTATAAAAAGCGATCAAAATTGTGCAGATTTTAATTAGGGTTTGTAAACTCAAAGGAATACCTCTGTTATATAATTAATAATTACATTTGCCAATCCCCCCCCCCCCCCCCCCTCGTATCCTCTAATTACTCAATTTATCACACCGAAAACAACATTTCCCACGGTTCAATATCCATTTCCCATCCAAAATATTTTCCTAAAATAAAATATAATTACATCCCAAAAACCGGCTAATCTTTCCGTTGTATATAGCATGTACAGTATATTCAATTAGGAATAGTCACAACTTTATTGCCAAATATTTTACACTCATTTCATCCCCTATCTCGCAAATGTCGTAATTCTTTCCCTAAAACATTACAATATTCTTTAAATGAGAGCCATGAATAATCAACACACACATATTTATGTACAATGACCCTTTCCAATAAATTTACCGTTACCTTAATGTTATATACTTATGCATCTGCAAGTTGACGTCGAGGTATTTCATAAGAATGAAATACCTCACTACAGAGATACCAACATTTCGGACCTCTCCCCCGAAACTGCAACATAAATCGCCGGATGATCCCACGATATTAGAATTTGCGAACTCCCGCCAGAAAAATATGATCTCACAATAAATGTGCATGATGAAATAATCTGATACTCCTAGTGATGCCAGCCTATGAGCTGAGTACACTCCCCTCATGTACGAGTTATACTGTGCGGCTCCTGCCCATATGTGAGCTGCATACATTATAATGGAGCTGTTGACAGTGTTTATCAGTTTCCTTGTGGGGGGGGCGGGGTCCACCAACATTGGGTAGCAGTCTCGACAAAACGTTGCATACTCTTGCCGTTTTTTTCACTCGTTTTCCTCAGGAGGTTTTTGAAGGTCCACCTGTTTTCGAGTATAACACCAAGCTATTTAATATAGGGACTGAACCTGATTGTTTGTCTTTCTATTTCCAAATCGAGGTGTTCAACTTTCTTGCGGCTACTTATTAAAACTGCCTCCGTCTTATGTCCAGCTAGTTTCAGTCCGGCCATATCTAGCCAGCATTTAATGCTCTGGATTGCTTGGGAGCAAATATTCTCCCGGTCATCTAGATGTTTAGATACGGCCACTATTGCCAAATCATCTGCGTACCCAATGAATTTAACCCCTTCTGGTACATTGACCCTGAGCACACCATCATACATGATATTATAGCGTTTGCTACGATAATGAAGAACGTGTGATTCGAACTGACGCTATGACGGTTAGAATCACTAAAAAATGGAACCAATGCTCAACACATCAGGCTACTGCCGTGTGTACGAATTCAATTTTTAAACTCAAGTACACTCAACTGATGTGGAATTGTTATGTTTTCGCCGTGGTATACGGCTCTGATGCTTTTGCTTATTCGAATTTCTTTTCGTTGTTCTTCACTATTAAAACTATTTATGATTATGATTATATAATTATACCAACACGTTTAAATTGTATCGGCTTTATAACGCGTCGTATTCAGAGCCGTAAGTGTAATCTTGGTTTTCGACCGACGGTACGAGACCGATTTTAGGCACGACCGTCTTTGTCGGTGAT
Organism: Microdon myrmicae; assembly: GCA_963931805.1. NCBI lineage: Eukaryota > Metazoa > Arthropoda > Insecta > Diptera > Syrphidae > Microdon > Microdon myrmicae. Next base: position 26,352,065 of record OZ007501.1, read on the forward strand.
TTGGATTATGGCTATGGTGTCCCGAAACGCGCACGGTGGGGGGGGGGGGGGGGGGCTGTGGGGGCGGCTGTCCTCTGGGGCGGTTATTACTCGACTGACTCTTACACACGGGGGCGGCGTGCCCCCGCGGATTGTTGGAACAAGTAAACACAGGAGGATTGCTGTGTGTTTGATGGACATGTTGCCGGCCAGAGGAGCCGTTCGGGTTCCTAAATGGTTCGTAAAAGATGAATCGTAATGCTTTGGATGACTTGTTATCGTTTGATGCAATGGCAAGATGGTGACCTTGCCGTGGATTTATATTTCAGGTTAGAAATTATTGAAGGAGAGCTTTGAACTGCTCGTATGCAGGTAAGAGGCTATGATTGGTAATGTATTGCAGGTTGGGAATGGGAAGTTGGGTTAGGACAATGGGTGGTTCTTCGGGCGAGCCTTAAAAAACCCCCACAAGTCTCTAGATTGGGTTTATTCTCCCAGAAGCGTTCCCCTTCTTGGATACAAATGGACTTATACAAGACAGACATTGAGACCCTATTATTTACCACGCTTTCCATGGTGCCAGGAATAAACGAATTCTCCGTGATAGTGATATGTCTAATGTTACAGATCGCCTTCATCTCTGTACAGACAAATTGTTGTACAAAAGAGGCATTGCAAAGTTAGAGGAGTTGTGGACGAATGCATTACTCTTGAAGGATAGTACGAGGGTTGCCTTTTATATTTCGGGATTAGAGAACAAAAACAAATATTGATCATCCAAAATCACTTTGTTGTTTTCAAAATATTCCCCATGAAGATCTATACACTTTTGCATGCGTTTGAACCAATTGTCGAAGCACTTTTGCCACTCTGATTGAGGTATCTCCAACACATGCATTCTGAATGCAGCAACCGCTTCTTCAGGTGTCAAAAAACGTTGACCTCTCAGTTTGTTTTTTACGTACGGGAATAAAAAGAAGTCATTCGGTGCCAAGTCAGGACTATACGGCGGATGACCCACCAAATCGATGTTTTGGGTGCTCAAAAATGCAGTTGTCGCAGCCGATGTGTGAGAGCTCGCATTGTCGTGGTGAAGAGTGATCCGTCTTCGGCAGTTGGTTTTCCTGATTTCTTGGAAGACAACTGGCAAACAAATGGTTGTGTACCACTCAGAATTGACTGTTCTGCGTTGTTCTAGTGGTACGGTTGCGACATGTCCAGATTTCCCGAAAAAACAGGGGACCATTTGCTTGGAAGTGCTTCGTGCGCGAACAGCTTTTGTTGGATTTGGCTCATCTTGAAACACCCAGACAGTCGACTGCTGTTTACTTTCGGGCTCATACGCGTAAATCCACGATTCATCACCTGTCACGATGTCATAGACGTGTTTCGAAGCACCGCGACCGTATTTTTTGAGCATTTCTTTCGACCAATTGACACGAGCCTTTTTTTGGGCGATTGACAAATTGTGTGGGATCCCACGCGAACAAATTTTTTTGACAGTCAAATGTTTATGCAATATTATAATTATTTCCAATATCAGTTCGCGCACAGCATCAATGGTTTTCGGAACAACAACTGATTTTGGACGACCTTCACGAAATTCATCTTGGAGTGAACTACGACCACGATTGAATTCACCATACCATCGATAAACACTGGTCCTTGATGGAGCTTCATCGCCAAAAATTGAATCAAGTTCATCCATGCACTGTTGCTGAGTTAATCCACGCCGAAAGCTGTAAAAAATAATCGCACGAAAATGTTGACGATTTAATTCCATTTTTGGGCCGAGATGAATCTTTTAAGTTACTGTAAACAACACAAATAGCGCTCGTATGTCAAAACGTTCTGAGTGCGTATAACCTCAAAAATGTCCAACTTTACGACAGAGCTGTCAATTGCCGGATTGCAACACTAGGGTTGCCAAATCCCGAAACATAAGAGGCAACCCTCGTATGTTGATGAATAAAGCCGAGTTTAAGAAAAAAACTGTTTTTCTTAGTTAGACCGGAAAGTTATTGAGTGAGGTATTTCAATAAATATTTCAAGCTGTGTCTATTTGCAATTTGTAGATCGTACTTTGGCCAGTAAGCGCTGAAATATTTTCATTCTTTCGGAGACATATAATAGTCCATTAAAGATGTTGAACCGCACCCGGCATTAACTCAATGTGCTGTTGGTCTATTGAATGAACAATGGTAACAAATATATTTATTGAACAATCCTTTGCAAATCCTCAACATCACAAATGGAGAAAACAACACTTATTGTATGCAACAGCTTATTGCCTGACTAATTCGAATTCAACAACGTCTTGTACAATCATAAAAACACAACTGCTACTTGAACACCCATTAACTAAACTTCCACTTAAATTTCATATTATCTGTTGCTCATATCTGTTTTATATTGACAAATTTATTTACACGCAGCTTTAGCAGTTACGTCTGAAGTTAGAAAACACACGCTTGTTGTACATAACTTAAAACTGAGTCGGCAAATAGAAACAAAAGACATTTAGTCCCTAAAAGTTTGTACAACAGTTAATATCACAGCATTTTGTTAGTCCCTATAAATACTCCGATGTACAAGCTCATCCTCTCAGAAGGATCATAAAAAGCACTTAAATGGCATCATTAACTTTATCGACATCCTGGGGGATAAAATGTGCTTCTATTCCATGCTGATGTCACAATTATTAAACACACGCCCCTCTTCCAGCTGGCACATACACGTTCATCATCTCCTCACAGTGGCAGAATGGTTATTTCACCGATGTTCTAACTTCTTCCAACGGATAAGTCATATAATTGTGTCAACCATTTGTAAGGTTATAGGAAAACAGTCTCCATAAACCATAATCCACCCAATCAACAAATGTCTAATAAACACTCACATATACTGTACCTCAATAATTTCGTTCCCTGTAGTTGGCAATTGTTCAAACACGGTCCCAATGAAGAGCAGTCGCATATTTAAGGAAAGGATCACCACAAGCGTTTCGCCAAATCAAGTGGAAAAGTCATTTAAAAAGCCAACAGTGAAAGCCGGAACAGCCGTCAGTCGCGTTTCCTTCCTACACCATTACGAGACCTCATCGTAGACATCATATTCCTTTTCGAAACTTTTCCGGTCATTCTATATTTAGTGGGATTAAAAAAGTCATCTTCTAGTTGTTAGGTCCTCGGACATTGAATTTACACGGTCATAAATCCAGCCGCGTACTTGGTCGGTGGAGTGTGAGACTGGGGACAGTAAAGAATAACACGTGTCCCTATAATGTCCAAGTGTGGAACAGAAGGACTGATTACAAGTTCGAAACCCGATGGGGGACCTTCATCAAAGAGATGTGAAGTAAGGAATTCCCTTCCGCTATGTATCCTCTATATATCTTCAGGAAACGTTCCTCAAGTGAATGTCTAGTAACGCTTCAGGCATGACAAGTCTTTATTGGGAAAGTTTTCGTCTCATTTCTTGATAATTCTGTTTAACTTTTATAGACCTGAAAACATAAACAGAAAGAAACAGAAGTGGAAAAGTAATCGCTTTGCATAAACAGGGTACCGATGTGGTGAGTATTTTGAGGAAGAAAGAAGACATTTGAAGGTTTTTAAAGAGTCGAATGTTAAATTATTCGCCTGAGTTATGGAATTAGTAAAGACATAGAGACAGGCGCTTGAATGCGCACTGCCAGATGTGTCAACGTCAACGAGACAGCTCGCGTGCTCCCGCCTGTTGAAACCTTTGTTAAGTATTTCGTTAGTGTAATCCATCGTGGGAATTACGAACAAACACAGAATATGGAATCCGACAATAACACTTGCGTGGAATTCAAAGTAAACAACAGTTGATAGTGCAGACCTAGAGAGTGTATGCAAAGATGTGTCGCGGTCCCGGAAAAATGTCTATCCATTCTCCAAGCATTTGATTTTATTTGCATATCTGACCTGCTTCTCGGACATCAACAATCTCAAAAGATTTCTTATCTCTAATGAGGCTTTGGGAACCGGACACTCGTTTAATAAACCTATACTTGTTCTAGATAAAAATCATCGAAGTACAATTCAAAAATGGTGCTAAATTGATATTGTTAAAATCATACTAATGGCGCAAGGCCAATAACCTTGCCAGTACAAATAAATTATTATGGAAAATTCTGGATCCCGGTTGTAGTGCCGATGTTGATGATGAAAAACATAATAAGCATATCCAATAAAGGATTGTTTTTCAAAAAAACGTGAATGGGATTATGTTATACAAATTGCACAATATTTATTACAGATGAATTGTACCCGAGTTCCTGTAGGCATTCAGTAGAGTATTTGTCTCAATGGTCGTTTTCGTTATCCCATGGCAGATCTCAACATATTCGGATCCAATGTGATTTTGGTGGTTTGTGCCAAGTTGTTGCAATGACACAACAGTTTCCCCTCGACCAATGCAACATCCGTGACTTAATGAACTGTTTTTCGACCGTATCTGTCTAATCAACTGACTACCCTCTATTCGCACAAAAATATTGAAGGAGGGTTACCTATTGACCAGTTATAGAAACAGAGAAGTCAAGCACGAATTCCGTGATCAATAAGGTGAAAGAAGAAAATGTTGTAGAGATAGCAACAACGTCGAAAAACAATCACAGTTAAACACATAAAAGGAAAGAAATCAGAAAGGAAATCCTTAAAGAAATCGACGTGCATATTGAGTCCTTCGATGAAGTTGATGATATCGATGCGGAAGGCAGAGAAATTGGCGGTAATACGCTTTCTAATAAAGATAACGGCGTGTGTTGCAAAATGCAACATGATACACCAAAAACATAATCATGTAAATTATCATGTCAAGTATCATGTAAATTTCAATTTCAATTACGTGATCACGTAAAATTCGATTACGGAAGCCGGTAATCTGCAAAAGACCATAGGACACGCCTTCGACTAGTCAACTGCCGTCGCCATAATACTTGCAACGTCAACCAAGGCGAAGACCGAAGGAACGTGTGAAGCAAATGGAGAAATTATGATAAAAACGTGCACATAGCTTCCACAAGCAACAGCGAATAGAAAGGGCGGCTTGAATTTAGCTCAACGAGAGTGTATTCGTCTATTTCTAGCTTATCTCCACGACAAATCTGATTCTCTCTTCTATGAAGGCAAAACTAAAACCAATGTCAAACTCTCTATTGAACAGGAAGGCTTATCTACTGACGTCCACAGACTCCACAATTTATTCGTAAAATTCCACCGAATTTTCAATTTATCGCCTCACAAAGTATCGAATGACCTAAAAGCTTTCGGCCACTTGGCTCACTCTAGAACGTTATCACATCTTCAAGGTAGCAAGGCCATCCTCAACAAGTTTTTCGTTCCTATGGATCATCTCCTCTCGGAATGGAACTATACCTGACTACTCCAATTTTCTTGTCTGTTACCTCCAATTCACGATACTTTTCAACAACCTTTATCGCAACTATCTTACCAAAACTCAGACCAATCTCAAAAAAGACCCAAAACATTCTTCCAGTTCGTTAATCATAACGTAGATCCGACGGATACCCCATATCGCTTACCTTAAACTCTCATACCTCATCTGATCCTGTTACTATTGCCAACTTCTTCGCCACTCAATTCAAGCAGTCATTCCCTAATGACTTTGTGGTGTTAATTAGTCAGTGCGTCGACACGGACGCGGGTTTAACTAATTTCCACTACTTAACTCACGGCGCGAAAAGGAAACAAAGTTCTCGGGATAAAACACTTCCCAAACGGAGCGAACAGAATGAAATAAAAACACACTGGTTGTTGTTTCGTTGAATGTCTTTATTTGGAAGGAAGCACTGGTGATTCCATGGCTGCAACAATATTCCATTAGTCTGCGACTATATCAGCTTATTTGTCTATTGAATTTGCATTAATGCAGTTAAAGTTTTGTTTTTTATTTATTAAACACAATTCAAAACGGAACACCCGCAACACCACCCGACACGACAGGGGAAAACAATTGAATAAAAATTGGTACTAGACTCCAGTTTCCGCGACGACTCCTCTGATGTGACCACTCTGGTGTGTAATATCTGACTAATTCCATTGGAAGTCATCAAAAGGAAAGGAACCCTGAAAGAAACTGGAAAGGAGGCGGAGTTACACGATTAACTTGAAGTAGTTAATCGTGATTGGACCGGACGGAATAGGCATACATTACGCATGTGTGCGTATGCCATGCATACGATCGTTCAGCGACCGTGGATGGCGGGCAACATCGCTAGTGCATTTTCTAGGAATGTAAATACTAGCATCTGGGGTGTGAAAAACCGAAACCGATGATTTGGTCATCCTAATGGAAGGCCATAAATCATCATTTCTGTTGCCGATGATTAAACATTGCAACGAACATAGGGTGCAGCCATTGCCAGATGTTGTAAGTAAACATTTTCTGGCTGCTGGTGATCGTTGTTTGAATACGGCCTCTGAACATGAGGATCGATAATTGGAAGCCAGCGATTGCTGGTAAACAGGGACATGTTTGATTTGCGTCAACAGAAACCTTGTCGGCGGTAGTAAATCAATAGGGGCAATAGCCGTATGCATGTTATGCCGGGGGTAAACAAATACAACGAGTCACAAGGAACTCTTGTTGATTGTTGTTTCCATAGCTTAAGGCTATGGAAACGAGATGCCCTGGCAGAATGTATGCCTAAAGATAAGATTTCAGATGCCATGGCAATGTGATGATTTTGCCATGGACTTATGTTCTTTTCAGGAAATGATGTACGCCTCGGGGGTAAATTTTGGATGCCACGGCAAGGTGATAAGCTTTGCCGTGGGCTCAATGTTTTTTAGGGAATATGGTCTGGCCGAGGGTGAGTTTTCGATGCCACGGCAAGGTGATAAGCTTTGCCGTGGGCTTAATGTTTTTTAGGGAATATGGTCTGGCCGAGGGTGAGTTTTCGATGCCACGGCAAGGTGATAAGCTTTGCCGTGGATTTAATGTTTTCAGTGGTGATGCTGGAGAAAAAGGGGTTTGGAAGGAAATCCCCTACAGAATAGGTAAGCTGCCTAACATAAATTCAAAACGGTTATCCGATTGGGTAACCGTATTAATTCCGGCGATTTGGCTGAGGGTAAATGCCGTAGCAAGGTTACGCAACCTTGCTGAAGTTCGACCGAGAGGTAAGTCGTTCGCCTGGAAAGGTGGGGATCGAGCGATGTATGGCTCTTCGGGCCCTGAAAAGCCCCACATCACTCCCTCCCCAGTGACGTAGTCACGAAACAGGTAAGGCAGGTTAGGGGGTGGTTAGTTGGTTATGGGCGCGCGTATGAGCGCGAGTACGGGGAGGTTGTGCCGGTGGAGTAGGAGTGGTATTTGAAGACGGAGGTGATTCTGGAGCGGAAGCTTCCAGAAAACAGGGCTTAAGCCTTTCGACGCTGACCGTGGATCGCTTGCCTCTAATGTCGATCTCGAAGACGCGGTCACTGATGCGGCGGAAGACTTTGAATGGGCCATCATACGGTGGGTCGAGGGGTTTTTTGACCTTATCCACCCTGACAAAGACGTGCGTGCAGCTGTGCAGTTCAGGGTGGACGAAAAGTTTTTTGGAGCCGTGCCTGGTTACAGGGGTTGCCCTAACCTTACGTAGCAGGTCACGGAGATGTCCCAATTCGCGAAGTTGGTCACGCGGTGTTTCGCCATTCAGGAAAAGTTCTCCTGGAAGAAGGAGGTTAGTACCATAGGTAAGCTCTGCTGCCGAAGCACCCAGGTCCTCCTTAATGCTTGTCCTCAGGCCGAGGAGGACAGTTGGAAGGGCGTCAAACCATTGTGTGTCATTATGACACATGAGTGAGGCTTTAAGAGATCTGTGCCAGCGCTCTATCATCCCATTTGATTGCGGGTGGTAGGCGGTGGTACGACTCCTTTGGCAGCCCAGAAGATTTGTTAGCTGCCTAAAAATCGTCGCCTCAAATTGTGGACCTCGGTCCGAAGTTATGGTGGTTGGTACACCGAAACGTGTGACCCAAGTTGAGTAAAAGGCCTTGGCGACTGATTCGGCAGTAACTGCCCGGAGAGGTGTCGCCTCTGGCCATCGCGTGCAGCGATCCATCATAGTGAGGATATAAGAAAATCCTCTTGATGGAGTAAGCGGTCCCACTATGTCTATGTGGACATGGGCGAAGCGTGCCGTGGGAAGCTTGAATTGCGCTGGCTCCAGTACATTATGTCGCGCTACCTTGCAGCGCTGGCACTGGAGACAAGCACGGGCCCAACCGGTGAGGTCTTTGTTCATCCGGGGCCAAATAAATTTGCGACGGACAGCAGCGGCTGTTGCTCGGCCGCTGGGGTGGGCAGGGTTGTGGTAAACCTGGAACACGCCCCTACGAAGTTTCTCGGGAATGTAAGGTCTAGCGGTTCCAGTGGAGACATCACACCAGATTTCGCCCAAAGGGTCGCGAAGGGTAATTTTCTTCAGCTCTAGTGCCGTATCGGCAGTTAGGAGGGACTTGAGCTGTTCGTCCTCCTCTTGAGCTAGGGCAAGGTCAGTGTTATTCAAGGCGGTACGCAAATGAATCGTATCGATTCGAGAAAGGGCGTCCGCCGTGACATTCTGTTTACCGGAGATATGCCTTATCTCCGTGGAATATTGCCCAATGAGGTCTAATTGACGCTCTTGTCGGGGGGAGGCATTTCCCGACTTCTTCCGGAACGCATAGACCAATGGCTTATGGTCTGTTAAGATGGAGAGTGAGCGACCTTCTATCATATGACGGAAGTACTTAACAGCGCTGTAGATCGCGAGCAATTCACGGTCGTAGGCGCTGTAACGTCGCTCAGTGGGACTCAGCTTCCTTGAAAAGAAGCCAAGTGGTTCCGGTCGGCCTTCAATGTCCTGTTCAAGGACGGCTCCGATTGCGGTATCCGATGCGTCGCATTGGATAGAAAGTGCCGCTCCCTCGAGAGGGTATCGGAGTAAGGTGGCATTTGCCAATTGTTCTTTGGACAGTTGGAATGCTCTATCAGAGACTTCTGTCCAATTGATGGGGCGCTTATCATTGCGCTTAGCTCCTTTCAAAAATTCATTTAAGGGAGCTTGAATCTGAGCGGCATTCTTCAGGGTTGGGCGGTAAAAGTTAAGCATGCCCAAAAATCGACGCAGCTCACTCACGTTAGTAGGCCGGGGGTACTTCATGAGGGCCTCCACACGGTCTGGTAGTGGGCGAATGCCCTGGTTGTCAACGACATAACCCAGATAGGTGATTTGCTCTTTGGCGTATTGACACTTATCTGGGTTGATGACAAGACCGAATTCACGGAGGCGCTCTAGGACCTGACGTAAGTGGCGCTTATGTTCGGCATGGTCTTTGGAGGCGATGAGAATGTCATCAAGGTAAGCATGGCAGCAATTAAGACCACGTAAAGCCGTGTCGATATAACGTTGGAATGTCTGTGCGGCATTCCTGAGGCCGAAAGTCATCACTTTGAACTCGAAGAGTCCGAAAGGTGTAATGACTGCGGTCTTGGGGATGTCTTCAGGTGCCACCGGAATTTGGTGGTATGCCCTGGTGAGATCCAGGGTAGTGAAGACATTGCACCCTCGTAACTTGTACGAAAAATCGTAGAGGTGTGCAATTGGGTATCTGTCCGGGACAGTTGCTGCGTTCAACAGCCTATAATCGCCACATGGGCGCCACTCACCAGAACGTTTCTTCACTAAGTGGAGTGGGCTTGCCCAGGGACTGTCCGACGGTTGGCAGATACCTAGTTCGATCATATGCTCGAACTCCGCGCGCGCCGCACGTAATTTTTCCGGAGCCAGTCGACGTGGACGCTGGCTCACCGGGGGACCACGTGTTTCTATATGATGAAACACCGTGGCTTTATGTCGGCGCTGGTTAGGTAGAGGAATTGTTGTACTCACAAATTCCTGTACCATAACCTGGAATGGGTCTAAGCACTCTGTGGCCCCTGAAGTTGCCGCTGGTGATGCCGTCATGGGCAAAGGGGGTGCGGTTGGAGCCACAAGTCTGTTATGGGTCGAATCGACCAACAGATTATGTGCACCTAATAGGTCGGAACCTATCAGGGGTTCGTTCACGTCCGCAATGACGAAACGCCAAGTGATCGGACGACAAAGACCCAATTGCAGTGTCAGCTTTTTACGTCCGTACGTAAGTATCGGCGTATTATTTGCTGCTGACAATTTGAGTGCGGCTGGCACGCGGTTACGCGGAGCAAACGATCGCGGGAGGACTGAAATATCGGCGCCGGTATCGACAGTAAAAGCGATATTCAGTTTTGAATCCCGGATGGTTAGGCGACTTATCGTATGTGTGCCGGCCGATTGCGCGGGGGTGTCGGTCGGCAAAATTAGTTTAAAGAGCGCCTCTGGTTGGTGGAAGGTTGCGTCCAACCACAAGGCGCTTTGCAATTGAATGCGCGATCACCATATCGTTGGTGATTGGCGCACCAAGGCAGAGTAACGGCATTATCAGGGATATTCTGCGTATTGCTATTGCCATTACGGGGAGGTCGAGCCGGAGCTCGCTGGGAGTTGGCCCGGTGAGGGCCATTTTGGGAGGAATTGGCCCTCCGTGGGGCGTTTTGAGGCACATAGGCCCTCTGAGGGGCAGTTTGGTAGGAATTTTGCCGATTGAGAGGACGGCTCGGCATGGCTCGGTTCTGGGCGCTTCGAGGATTGTTCCTCACCTCCGCGCGCAATTGCGTTATCTCGCGGAGGAGTGAGGTTTGAAGCGCCCGAAGGTCAGCAGTGGTTAATTGAGGTGGCGAACTTCTTTGGTTAAGGTTGGGGCCTGCCTCTGGATTCCCCTGAGGGAAATTGGTTGAGGCGGGCCTTCTATGAGGCAATTGAGCTTGAGGAGAATTGGGAGTTGAGACCAATTGATGGGCTGAGAAAGGCAGACGAGGGTGCCGTGCAGGCTGGGCGGCGTGTTGAGAAACCGCCGCTACTTGGTACGCAGGAGGCTCAGAATACTGATCTGAGCTTTCCATAATTGCGTCCGCAATTTTGGATAAACAGCCCAAACTCTGATTGGGTTGGGCTATAAGTGCCGAACGGGCATGTTGGGGAAGACACCTCAAAAAGTGAGGCTTTATTAGGTCGTCCCCAATCCTGGTCCCCGCTATAGAGCGTAAATGGGTCAGGAAAAGAGATGGTCTCATCCCAGAAAGGTTGGTTACAGCGGCTAAGCGTTGTTGCCGCACACTTCCAGGTTCGTCCAAAGCGTCGAGCAGAGCTTCACGCATGTTGCTATACGGGTTGCGGCCGGCCGACCTTATTATGTGGGCAACATGCGGTCGCTGAGTGCGGTCAAGCACTTTCAACAGCTCGACTGCACGAAGTTGTTCGTCGTGCAAGGCTGAGGCCTGGAAGATGCGGTCTGCCACTGCAAACCAAAGGTCTGGGTCCTCCTCATCGAAGGGGGGAAGCCCTATATTTAAATGACGAGTCCCGTTCCCGAGGCTGGAAGCATCGTGGAATTCTTGGGACTCTGAAGGTCTTTGGTGTTGTTGTGAGGTGCTGGCACCAGTTGTGGGCATTAAAATGCCGGAATTTGCCAAAGGGCAGATACCAGGGGCGTTGGAAGAGGTTGGGAGAGCGTTAGAAGATTGGGGTCGGTTCACGACGCTGGGGGCAACGGGTGGTGCCAGAGGAGTAGATTGTCCGGGCAAGTCTAGGTCAGCATCGACTTGCTCGGTGGGGAAATCGACGCTGGAGGCGTCGTGAAATTCCAGGGGCTCGGGTTGGTCCTGAGCCTTTTTGGCCATGGTGTTTCGCGTGTTGACCATTGTGGGTTGTATGACGCGAAACTAAAGTTAAAAGCGTAAGAGGACGCGAAGAAAGGTGAAGGGAGGCCGATGAGTCAAAAGAAGGCGATTGTGAGGTTCGGAGCCAAAAAAAAAAACCGTACAAAGTCGAGTGGCGGATTGGAGGTCGGAGATGTTGTCGCAGAGGAAGGCGGAGGGCTTAGACTGAGTCAAGTGGCACCTAAAGGAGTCGCGGATCGTCGAGTGTAGTCGTAGATATTGTCGCGGTTTTTGTGTTAAAAATTTCTATGTTTAATAAACGTCATCGGTGTGGTTAAATAAATTTAGTACTATTCTGAAAGAGTTTACTCTTGTTCGTATCCTTATAGCATATTATTATATGTAGGTATATATTTTTGTCCGTCTTTCATTTGTGGCGGACAGCAGTGAACAATGAGAAACAATTGTCCTTTTAATTAATTTTGGAATAGGTGCTTCTTTTTTTTTTTTGGTTATTTTTATCTTTTAAGTTAATTATTCTAAGACGGTTCTCTTAGCTATGGTTGGTACCCAGAAGGGGCTTACAATGTTGCTTGATTAGTTGATTTCAATAATCTACAATTTATTGTGCTCATTTACTGTTAACGAAGAGGGAACCGCAAAGGGAAATCAATGAAAGGGTTTTTGATTGTATTTTATTTGATTTTCGCACCACTTTGGCAAAGATTGCAATAGTTTAAAATTAGTTCAATTCCCTTTTAATTTAGTTATTTGAAAATTGTAACTGTAAACTCTTGTTAATTTCAGAATGCTGTTCCTGTCACTTTTACCTGTTAGGTAGTTTGAAAGCCAATCATGCGTATAAATATTTCGGTATTTGTAAGGAAGCCTGAGGGGCGTTAAAATGATACCATGCGGTGGCAACTCAGGTTGACACCTATTACACATTTACCCTAGTCTGGGCTAGTCCTTCTTATTTATGTAAAAGGTACTATATTACTGTATTCGAACAAACTTAGTTGTATTGTTTCGAATTGGGTAATTAATGTGTATTAATTAAACGAAATATTGAATTACTAAAATAAAAAAGAAAAGTACTCTAAGAACTGCCAGCCTGAGACCGAATGGTGTAATTTTTCTACTTGATTAATTATCGCAAATGGTTGTTGATCGTTTCGACTTTATTTTGAGAAGGAAGGCCATAATATTGTATTGTAAGTGTATATAGAGTCTAAGGTAATGTGTAATTTTTAAATGAAAAACAAAACTTTTTCGACAAATGGTTATATAAATATAATTATGAGGAACGCGGCTGCCTGCGATCAAAATATTTTCTTTCTAGTATGGCCTTTAAGATTATAAACGCTTATTTTGCCATTAAACAATACACTTAATTAGCAGGCTGGTTGGGAATACTAGTTGGTTTTCTATCGCACTTGAACTTTTATGCATTTTCGAATATATTATTTGGTTGTAAAGCTATTTCGAATTGAACCGGAATTGTTTGTTTAATTAGGGTGACTCGGAAGGAGTTCACCACGAGGAGAAATGACAAAAAACATTTTAAATAAAAAATTATAAAAAGGAGAAAGAAAACCTGATGTAGTTATGATGTGACTGCAAGTGTTGCTGAATCCGTAGGTGTTGTTCCGGTCTCGGTAGTCCTCGACTGCTTCCGGTGATGGTAGCACTTGTCACTGGCACTGGTTACTGGATCTCCTTTCATAAATTTATGTCGATCAGCGCCAGACTTAGAAAGTGATGGTTCTATAGGTTCAGGTACTTCGACTTTAATTGATGCGACGATAATTGCATTGTCCACTTGATTTATTGACGATGTCCTGGTGTTGAAAATATTAAATTTCGACTTGAATTTTTTGATTGGCGATAAGTGTTTAAACGGTGTTGATTACTGTTGGGCAAGTGAAACCATTTCATAGATATATGCCATAAGAAAACGTAGGTTGTGGCGTTTTGTAGTCTCTCCTGTATATAATTTCATTTATTTTAACATAGAATTAGTTGCACTTACATTGGGTTGATGTGCAATAAAACAATTATGTGCACGTGCTGTTTTTGGTGTTTTCAATTTAATTGTCCAATGAGAGATGATGATACACAAAATCGACCGAAGCCCAATAACCGTATTGGCTGTGTTACCTCACTTTCGAATAGCAAATCTTTGCCGGATTTCACACGGAATTGGTTTGTTCTCCGGTCACTAATGTTCGAAGGTTGCGCGTTTTTACGGGGTCACCAATGTGGTGTTAATTAGTCAGTGCGTCGACACGGACGCGGGTTTAACTAATTTCCACTACTTAACTCACGGCGCGAAAAGGAAACAAAGTTCTCGGGATAAAACACTTCCCAAACGGAGCGAACAGAATGAAATAAAAACACACTGGTTGTTGTTTCGTTGAATGTCTTTATTTGGAAGGAAGCACTGGTGATTCCATGGCTGCAACAATATTCCATTAGTCTGCGACTATATCAGCTTATTTGTCTATTGAATTTGCATTAATGCAGTTAAAGTTTTGTTTTTTATTTATTAAACACAATTCAAAACGGAACACCCGCAACACCACCCGACACGACAGGGGAAAACAATTGAATAAAAATTGGTACTAGACTCCAGTTTCCGCGACGACTCCTCTGATGTGACCACTCTGGTGTGTAATATCTGACTAATTCCATTGGAAGTCATCAAAAGGAAAGGAACCCTGAAAGAAACTGGAAAGGAGGCGGAGTTACACGATTAACTTGAAGTAGTTAATCGTGATTGGACCGGACGGAATAGGCATACATTACGCATGTGTGCGTATGCCATGCATACGATCGTTCAGCGACCGTGGATGGCGGGCAACATCGCTAGTGCATTTTCTAGGAATGTAAATACTAGCATCTGGGGTGTGAAAAACCGAAACCGATGATTTGGTCATCCTAATGGAAGGCCATAAATCATCATTTCTGTTGCCGATGATTAAACATTGCAACGAACATAGGGTGCAGCCATTGCCAGATGTTGTAAGTAAACATTTTCTGGCTGCTGGTGATCGTTGTTTGAATACGGCCTCTGAACATGAGGATCGATAATTGGAAGCCAGCGATTGCTGGTAAACAGGGACATGTTTGATTTGCGTCAACAGAAACCTTGTCGGCGGTAGTAAATCAATAGGGGCAATAGCCGTATGCATGTTATGCCGGGGGTAAACAAATACAACGAGTCACAAGGAACTCTTGTTGATTGTTGTTTCCATAGCTTAAGGCTATGGAAACGAGATGCCCTGGCAGAATGTATGCCTAAAGATAAGATTTCAGATGCCATGGCAATGTGATGATTTTGCCATGGACTTATGTTCTTTTCAGGAAATGATGTACGCCTCGGGGGTAAATTTTGGATGCCACGGCAAGGTGATAAGCTTTGCCGTGGGCTCAATGTTTTTTAGGGAATATGGTCTGGCCGAGGGTGAGTTTTCGATGCCACGGCAAGGTGATAAGCTTTGCCGTGGGCTTAATGTTTTTTAGGGAATATGGTCTGGCCGAGGGTGAGTTTTCGATGCCACGGCAAGGTGATAAGCTTTGCCGTGGATTTAATGTTTTCAGTGGTGATGCTGGAGAAAAAGGGGTTTGGAAGGAAATCCCCTACAGAATAGGTAAGCTGCCTAACATAAATTCAAAACGGTTATCCGATTGGGTAACCGTATTAATTCCGGCGATTTGGCTGAGGGTAAATGCCGTAGCAAGGTTACGCAACCTTGCTGAAGTTCGACCGAGAGGTAAGTCGTTCGCCTGGAAAGGTGGGGATCGAGCGATGTATGGCTCTTCGGGCCCTGAAAAGCCCCACAACTTCTTTGTTCCTGACCTGTCATACTTTAACTACCTACCTAACTTTTCCCTCGGGCCCCTTCTCCACAACTCCTTTGATCTGACCTTAACTAAATCCAAGCTACTGGAACTCAAAGACGAGTTTACATCGGGCCCTGCAATCCTCCTCAAAAAAGCTCATCCACTCTCTCTGCCCCCCTCTCACTGATCTTCAATCTTTCACTCTCTCAAGGCGTATTCCCCCACATTTGGAAAACCTCCTTCATCACCCCCATCCGCAAGAAGGGTCCCAAAAACGATGTCGCGAGCTACCGCCCTATCGCCACACTGGCCCACTTACACAAGATTCTCGAAAGCATTCTATACGAATCTCTTAGTTTCCGTTGCAAATTTTTTATTTCATCAAGGCAACATGGTTTTCTGAGTGGCCGATCAACTACAACCAACCTTGTTGAGTTTACTTCCTTTACACTCTCAGCACTAGAACACGGTAACGAGGTCGACATGATCTCAATCGACCTCAGTAAAGCATTCGATAAAATCTCCCACAATCTAATCCTCTTCAAATTATCTGTTCTTGACTTCGAACCTGGATTGCTGAAATGGATTTCTTCCTATCTGAAGGATAGACTTTATTCCGTTCGGTTCAAGTCCATGATATCCAACCCATTCCTTGCCACCTCTGGGGTCCCTTAAGGTCCACCAGGGCCCACTCCTATTTATACTGGCCACTAATGACATCGAAGTCTTGAAGAATTCCAGTTTGACCGTATACGCTGATGATACCAAGTTATATAAGATCATTGAGTCACCACTCGATTCTGCACTGCTGCACGTTGTACTTAACATCGCCAAATGCCAATCTATAACCTTTTCCCGTAAGCGTAGTCACTCATCCTTACGTTCCTTTACCCTTCATAACCAACCCCTGACCATTGTCCAATGCATTCGAGATCTTGGGATCCTTGGCGACAGGGAGCTTAACTTCCTCTCTCACATTGATGAGACGATCCGGAAAGTCAATTCTGCCCCCAGATACGTGAAAAGATGGTCTAAGGAATTGACCGACCCTTACGTTTGCCGATCCCTTTACCTCACCCTCGCCCGTCCACTGCTTGAATATGATAACTAGGTATGGTCTCCGTATCACAAGATCCATATCTGTAGAATCGAAAGTATTCAACGTCGGCTAATTCGGTTCGCTCTCCGAGGGCTAGGATGGGAAAACCCCTTAATCCTTCCTCCTTACATTAACCGCCTCAAATTAATCAACCTCAGAACCCTTGAGGAGCGCAGGGTCGTGACTGACATAATATTAATTCATCGGGTCATCTCCAGGTCGGTCGACAGCGCTTACTTCCTTAACTTAATTCCTTTGAACACAAGCCCTCAAAATACACGTAATCTCCACCTTCTCAACATTCCCCCCACCAGACCTCTTATGATCTCAACGAACCCCTTTCGCGGATGCTGAGAAATGTCAACTCCAACTCTACCTTGTTCGACTTCGACCTCTCTACCCGTACTCTCAAACACCGCCTCCTAAACCATTTTCATCACTAATCTTAAGCGGCGCTTCCACAATCTACTGTAACCTGCCCGCCACTCCGCGCCTCTTTTCCAACCTTCTTAATTTGCCCTGGTTCCTTGGGTTAAGCCTAGTTAATACCATTCTTAAGTTTTCTAGTTTGTAACTTATATATACTTTAGATGTAGGTAATTATGTTGCTTGGCGCAAGAAAAAACAAATTATGATCGAAAATTTAACAAGCCTCGGGACTTGTTACATAAGCCAAGACCGACGATGTTGATGACGATGATGAACTATGTTGCTTGAATTAAGCCGATAAATGGGGTGGTAGCCCAACTAAACTATTTCGTAAAGCTTGGACGTATGCTGTTGTTTTTTCAATAGCAAAAGTTATGAAACCAATGTATCACCCCTTAAGCTTTCGCCCCATTTCGCTCCGCATTTGCATCAGCAAGAATTCTTGACGATAGACCAACGGGAAAGATACCGGTAGGACGGCCGGGACGGAGATGGGAGGACAATGTTAGGTTTGACCTTGAGGAGATCGGATCGAATGGTCAAGTGTGGAAGGAGAGTGCCCAGGACAGGGAACGATGGCGAAGCCGAGTCGGTGAGGTCATGAACTTCCGGGTTCCTATAGGCCAATAAATAATAATAATAATAATTTGCATCAGCAAAATATATGAAAAATTCTTATACGAGAAGCGAAATACCTTTATCAGTGCCAGAAACCTAATAATTGATTTCCAATTTGGATTTAGAAGACCGCACAGCACCACTATGTCAAAACATATTTCAAAACCACGTCTGCGTGCGCCTCTTTAGTAAGGAACCCACCATTGCGGTGAGCTTGGACATTGAAAAGGTTTTTGATACGATGTGAATCAAAAGTCTCGTTTTTAAATTATTGAACACTGGTCTTAGTAGGACGCTGTGTAGTATCATCTACCACTTCGTTCGAAACAGAACCTTCCAGTTCAAGCTATCACGAATTTTCAAGACCGCTGCGGACGTACCACAAAGCTCCATTCTAGGCCCCATCTTATTTAATATCTACACCTCAGATATCCCTCGTCCTGTGGACGGGTAAATAAACCAGATATGCTATGCGGATACTATGCTAAAGCCCAAAACTCGCAACAAATCGACTTAACCGTCACCTGGACGAACTGGATCGGTATTACAGTCGATGGAAAATTCGACTTAACCCAACTAAAGCAGTAGCTATCATTCTTAGTAGTAAACACTCCCAACCTAATTCTCGATATTCACAGAATATTCGAATAGGAATAGAAGATGAAACCAAAGGACAGGATGAAATATCTTGGGGTCATCTATACCCCAAAAATGAATATCATCAAACATGTGACTCACATTCTTCAAATGGGCTTCGTTCGGTCTAAGCAACTGTACAACATTTTGATGTGGAGCAACAAAGTTGACACCAAAGTTAAGCTTCTCTGCTAAAAGCAGCTAATCCGTTCACATTTATTATATGGTCCTGCATATCTTCGGCCCAAATGGAAAGATGAGTTTTCGAAAGGAAACTCCTCAGAAGATGCACCAACCACTCTAGAAGGCCTGACGGTCGCCATTACACCAACTCTCACCTATACGAAGATCTCACCCTTAGCCCTATCGACGAGCACCGGTTACAATTAGCATACAAGTACCTCGAAAGCATTCAGAACACCGTGAATCAACTTGTACACGAATCTTGCGTTCTTGACCCTTCTCTCTTTCGATCTCTTCGGATCAGGCCACCGCGGTTTCTGCTTCAGTACAAAACTGCACCCTGATTTCGTGATGACGCGAGAATAATTAATACGCGAGTGTGGGGCAGTGCGCTATATATTATTGTGTTGTGGGGCAAAATGAGAAAGAGAGAAAAAATGTTAAGGCCCATAAAGAAAATATAATTAAAAAAATGTGTCAAAAAATATATAAAAATAAAAGGAGAACGGGTCGCAGAATTGGCAAGGACGATCAAAATTAAAGGGCAAAGGCATATTACTAATGCGAGAGCTGGTTGAGATCATTGGTTACCTTTATGATAAGGAAGTGGAAAATCGTTTAAAGAAGCCATCTGTGGCGGCTGAAGCAGGCGGTGGAAACTTGCAAATTCAGCCAAAGCAAAACTCGCACACATATGTTGTGGGGGTTTCTTAAAGCTCACCTGAAGAACCCCCTATATTCGCAACCCATATTTGCATCTCAATCACCAGCATACCTGAAACAGTTCCTTTCTCAAGGACATTTAACGCATTCAACGCATTATCTAAAAATCCCTAAAAAGAATTCTCACAGCATTCACGCATTTAATGCGTTATTCAAATTCCCTGAAAGAATTCTTTAATCCACATTCAAAATATCTGAAAAGAATTTCTCCCACAAGGGCATTCCCACATGCATCAATGCATCTCAGCATTAGCAACCAAGAACCGAATTCTATTTTGATGTAAATATTTACACTGGAATTAGACCCTTGAATTGCCTTAGATGCCATATACAATCGGGATAGATGTTATATACAACCGTCATTGTGTAACCATCTAAATTGTTTCTTAATGACTTGCAACTATTGATTCAGCTGCAAGCACTTCTCTCAGAAATGTTTCTTTGTTTGGATCTCCAAACAATCAGCAACTTCGCGTTTAGCCACCGGATTCGAATTCAATAGCATAAACAAATGCAAATAAAGAATCCGCTTCTTACAACGACCAAAGATATGATATACAAATGTATCTCAAACCTTTTAGCACCTTTGTTTTCTCAATAGCAATGCAGCTATTTACTTAGCCGATCCTCATTGCACTCGATGCCCTTGGTCTCTTCAATTTTTCAGCTTTGTTTTCCCATTGACCTTCTCGCATGAGTAAACAACACAGATCTACAAGATCGCACACATACATCGGAATTTAGCCAGCAAGACGCTCTTACTGGTTACCCCATTTCGAGAAATGTTTTCTCTCTTCTCTTTGGTGCTGACAAACTCACCACCGAATTGAGGGTGAATCAGGAGTCAGATTCAAACGCTCAGGAAGTCGTATTTCAACCACCGATCCGGTCGGTTCGTCTTCCGCTCCCCGGGCCGTCCGTGGACGCGTACTATCAAGGAGTCGCATTTCCTACCCAGTTAATTGTAATAGTTGGAATTATAGTGCGAAGTGATTAGATAGTTTGTGTATTGTGTAGGTGATCACCAATCAATTCGTGTGTTTTATTTCCTGTGCTGTATGTGGTGAGCAGTTTCTCTTCCTTTGGAGACCCGTTTTTGTGGATAATTTTAGTGCTCGCATTTGTTGCGATATACAGCGGAACAGTGATCTTTTTGGTAATTCTGATGGAGGAAGAAGGGAATCCGTTGCAGTACGCCTGCACACAAAACTTCTTCCCCACACTGTAAGCAGGGTCCGGGGCAGATCAATGATGAGTCACCCAATTACAATTGGTTTACAATTGCCCAGAGGGGGGGGGGGGGGGCGGATGCGAGGTTGGATGGTGAGGAGGCTCCAAAAGGTGATACTGGGAAGGCGAACATTATGAAAAGAAGGAGGCAACGCCCAGACGCTATAATAATATCCAAAACCGGGGAAAAAACATGCGGAGTTTATGAAGGCAAGGCCTGAGCTAAGTGAATTCGGAAATAACGTAAATAAAGTTCGAAAGACAGCGAATGGGGAATTACTGCTAGAGCTGAAACGCCGTTCAGGGACCACCACCGAGACACTGAAATCAAAGGTACAACAACTACTAAGGAAGATGCTAATGTCAAAACAGTGTCACAGGAAATAACGGTTGAGTGTCGTGATTTAGATGAGGTGACCACTGTGGAGGAAATTCTGACGGCGATAGCTATAGAGTTCCCTGCGCTGAACGCGATCCCAAAGGAAGCGGTAAAGAGTTTAAGAAGGAAACCAGGTGGCACGCAAGCTGCCATGATCCGCTTACCAAGAGAAAAGGCTAGCATGTTGCTGGCTACATGTTTCCTATGGGTTGGTTGGGTGAGATGCAGACTTCGAGAACATATCGCACCCACACGATGTTTCAGATGTTGGCAATACGGTCATGTGGCGAAATCCTGCAAATCCGAAGAAGATCGTTCGGAAAACTGTTTGAAATACGGTGAAAAAGGCCAGAAAGCAATGGGCTGTAAAGCACAACCCAAATGCATGTTCTGCGAATCAGAGTGCGAAAGCGGTAACCACCACTCAACAGGGAGTTACAAATGTCGAGCATTTAAAAACACGATGCCCAATCTCCTCAATAAAAATGGGCAGGTTTAAGTGCATTCAAATTAACTTAAACCATTGTGGAGCCGCACAATATCTCCTTTCCCAAACGGTTAAGGAATATGGTGTCGACGTGGTACTCATCAATGAGCAATACAGGATTCCTGACACTGTTAGTATTACATGGGAGGAAGACAGCAGCGGAACAGAGGCCATCTAGACAACTGGAAACTCCCCAGAAGAAGGAGTTGCATATGCGAAGATCAGAGGAATTCATTTCTACTGTTGTTACGCTCCGCCAAGGTGAGAAATAGAATATTTCAAATGCTTTTTGAACCGGATAACACAAGAAGCTAGAGATAAGAGCCCTCTTATAGTTGCTGGAGATTTCAACGCTTGGACAGTAAAGTGGGGAAGCACAAGGACCAACAGTAGAGCGCCAGGCCCTACTCGAAGCCGTCGCAGTCCTAGATGTGGTGTTATTTAATGATGGTGTTGATGACACCTTCATAAATGAGAGGTCGGTCCAAAATCGACATCACATTTGCCAGCTCCATGTTGGCAAGAAATATGGAGTGGCGAGTTTTGGACACCTACGCCCATAGTAACCACCGAGCCGTGATGTACGGAATATTACCGCACAGAAAGCTCAGAAAAATGGGTAGAAAGAGAAGGACCTCGATGCGGAACTGCTCGATTATATATTAGAAGACCAAATTGAACAGTTTGACGCAGAGGCCGATGTGAACAGGCAGGCTGGAAAAGTCATAAAGTGGCTAACTACTGCATGTGATGCTTCTATGCCACGATAAAGACAACCAGCAGGGGCTATCAAACCAGTCTATTGGTGGAATTCAAAAATTGTCCATGTGCGATCGGAGCGCAACAAGTCACGACGCTTTCAACAAAGACCAAGAAACCGGAACACCTAACCGCAGTTGCATGCCGAATTCGTCAACAAATGGAAGGGGTTGAGGAATGTAATCCGTAAAAGTAAATATGACGCGTTCTCCTCCCTAAGGGATAAATTGAATAACAACCCATGTGGCAGCATGGTCAGTCATGAAAAGACTACAGAACAACAGTAGTCAAATGCAAAAAAGTAAAAGTGACATGGCCAAAATCGCTGCTGTCCTCTTCCCGCAGTGTGATGAGGTGTTGAGAGTGCAAGAGGAGTGGAGTATCACTGAAGGAGAGATAACTGCCGTGACCACCGAAGAGGTGCTCTTGGCTGCAAGGGTTGTCAAAAAAACACGACCCCGGGACCGGGTGTAACCCTACCGCTGTTGTGAACCCTGCTTCAGTGGTCTCTTCACAACCTACCTTCAAACAGGACAATTTCCTAAACGATGGAAAAAACAGTGGTTTGTGCTTATACCAAAAGGAGTCAAGAATCCAGGGGCGCCGTCGTCTTATCGCCCGTTGTGCTTGCTGGACACAACAGGAAAACTGCTTGAGCGAATAATTGCCACTCACCTGAAACAATTCACTGAGGAGACATCGGGGCTCTCTGAATCACAGAATGGGTTCCGGAAAGGTAAATCACCCGGTAAAGCACTATCTGTGGTGTGCGACATCGCTCGCAATGCGATAGCTGGAGCACGATTGCTAGGAAGTACGAACAAATATTGCGCCGTGGTGACACTAGATGTTACAAATGCATTTAACTCGGTGAATTGGAATCGGATTCTAGAAGCGTTGGGCGATCTACAAGTCACCCTACTTGGTGCGTATACTAGCAAACTATCTCTGGGATAGAAGATTGCTCTATGACACAGACGAGGGACGACAGGAATATAAAATAACAGCGAGTGTGGCTCAGGGATCTGTATTAGGCAAGAGTATGCAAGGTTTTGTCGAGACTACTACCCAATGTTGGTGGACCCAGGCCCCACATAAGGAAACTCATAACCAGTATCAACACCGCCATTATAATGTATGCAGCTCACATATGGACAGGGGCGTCACAGTATAAGTCGTACATGGGGGTAGTGAACTACGCACATAGGATGGCATTACTAAGAGTATGCTGTGCATTCCGAACGGTATCCGGAGGACACTACTTTACATTGCAGCTAAAGAAAACACTGCATTGCATGAGGCCTCACAATAAAATTGTCGGGGAATGCAGTGACAATTACAGCCCTCAAACCTAACAGAATGGCAACGATGGTGGGATTCTTCCACCAAAGGAAGATAAACCAACACCATGATACCTGATGTAGAAACATGGGTGAAAAGAAAACATGGCGAGCTGAATTACCACCTAACTTAGCTGATATCAGGACATGGATGCTTTAGGCAATACTGGCACAAGTATAAGCATGTGAATCACCCATACTGCTTGTATGGCGAAGGCAAAATAGAAAATACCGAACGATTATGGAGAGACATATGAGACGGACTGTTACTCCGGGAGGAGTAATAGAATACATGCTGAGTTCAAAACAGGCATGGTCCGTAGCAAATTATATTTGTAGTGCTCTAAAAAGCACTACCACCTTTTTGCCCCATTCATACATCCTAATCCCAGCGATATTACACTAAAACTTAAAATCTAATCAAAACCCTAAAAAACCTTACTGAATCCAAAATTCACAATAAACGCATCAAACATCCGTTTATCGCTTAGCATTTGCCCCCACGGCATAATCTAAAATCAAAATTCAGAGATACGTTATCTCAATCTGGTAAAATCCCTCATAAATTAAACAAACAAAAACCCAAATTCCTTTACACATCCACATATGCACAATAGTATCATAAGAATTCAAAAAACGGAATTCTTATCTTAAACAAACATTGAGCATCTCACTCAGTGTACCAAAATCGGGATTTGGGTATGAAATTGTGCATCTTCGAGATACAAATCTCGATTTGTTTCCCTTTATAAAGAAACAGCAAAGTGATATTTGAGAGCGGTCGTATCCTGATATCGAGGCAGTATTAAAGTGATATCAGAGACAGTAGAAAAATGATATCGCAGCAGTAGTAAAATGATATCGAAGCAGTAGTAAAGTGATATCTAGGAGCAGTCACAGTTTAAATTCAATTCACATTGTATCTGCATCTGTATCTGAGAGCAGTATCCGAATATTCCTCGTGCCTTGGGAGCATCACCCCCAGGAGAAGTCGTTAAATAAAATTCTAATTAAACAAAAAGCATTTTTCTCATTATTTTGGACTTGTACGTCGTCACAAAACGTTGGCTATTTTGAACCAGAGACGATTTCCGTCCATAGACAAGGAACCGGTGAGTAGAGTGGTGGCAAGCCCAAAAATGTAACCCTTACAGCGTCCACGGAGATCAATAGAAGGCACCAGGTTCCACGGCACAGGGACGCTATTCTCTAAGCGGCGTCCCAAGAACGATCGGTAGCTGCTCTTCCCTCATGGTTTGAGGAAGCACGGCGGCAACCGCAACGGGTCCCTTCAGGAGCTGTCTTAAAGAGATCCCTAATCGTTTTCAGGACAAGAAGACACGCTACCTGGGAGCGGGGCCAGTAGTAACAACGACTACTACATGTTCTATGTGACATGATACAGCAGTTGCGACGCGACGAGCTGAGTAACATATAAGCTCCGTCCCGCCCCGCGATGGAATGTCTAAAAGAAAGTTCCGCGGGGATTAACGGGGATATCTGCCCGGTGGGAGGTGGTTTTAGTCGGTAAAAATACGATATGTCTCTGGATCGGTCAGAGGTATCTTTTGAAGATTTCCACCTTTCCAACTAACCCTGTCCACACTATCCTTAGATATCTCCCCCCTTTCTTTTTCAGACATCTTGAGACAGAGCCCAACGTCTTCAAGGATGTGGGTGATTCTGGTTATCGTAAGATGACCAGAAGCCAGAAACAAGATGAAGGACACATCTGTCCTGATCTCGCTAAAGTCGGCCTCTCGCCATCCCATTTTTTCTCGTGTGAATGGGGCATTCCAGCAATAGGAGTCCCATTGCGAGGAGATCGGGGTACAGATTGGGGTAATTGTAAAATAAATAATCAAAATAAACTAGAATAAGCTACTATAAACTAAATACAGTTCACTAATTGATAGGTGATCCGTACTCGCTAGGTTACCGAGACGCCGCCTTGCATTACAACCGGAAAGTGTTACTCCACCCAAGACCAGAAACTGACCATATGCTACGCCAACCTACAGGTCAATTGAAAAGTCCCCGGCCTCCCATAGTAAAACACATTTTTTTGGAAAAATTCGTTTTTTTTTTTTATTCAATATAATTCCCTTCGAGGGTGATACACTGATTATAGCGACCTTCCAACTTTTCGATACCTTTTTTGTAGTACGATTTGTCCTTTGCTTCAAAATAGGCCTCAGTTTCGGCGATCACCTCTTCATTCGACGAAAATTTCCTCCCAGCGAGCATTCTTTTGAGATCTGAGAACAGGAGGCCAGATCTGGAGAATACGGTGGATGCGGAAGCAATTCGAAGCCCAATTCATGGATTTTTGCCATCGTTTTCACTGACTTGTGACACGGTGCATTGTCTTGGTGAAGCAGCACTTTCTTTTTCTTCAAATGCGGTCGTTTTTCGGCGATTTCGTCCTTCAAAGGGCCCAATAACGCTGTGTAAAAGTCGCTGTTGATGGTCCTTCCTTTTTCAAGATAGTCAATGAAAATTATTCCGCGCGCATCCCAAAATACAGACGCCATAACCTTGCCAGCCGGCTATTGCGTTTTTCCACGCTTTGGGGCGGGTTCATCGTGTGCAGTCCACTCGGATGACTGTCGATTGGACTTCGGAGTGAAATGATGGAGCCATGTTTCATCCATTGTCACATATCGACGCAAAAACTCGGGTTTATTAAGCTTGATCATCTCCAAACACTGCTCTGAATCATCAACTCGTCGTTGTTTTTGGTCAAAAGTGAGCTCACGCGGCACCCACTTTGCACAGAGCTTTCTCATACCCAAATATTCGTGAATGATATGATATACACGTTCAGTTGATATCTTTAGAGTGCCTGCTATTTCATTCAATTTCAATTTACGGTCATTCAAAATCATTTTGTGGATTTTTCTAATGTTTTCGTCGGTAACAAGCTCTTTTGGGCGTCCACTGCGTTCACCGTCTTCGGTGCTCATTTCACCACGTCTAAACTTAGCATACCAATCCTTGTCCTAGGGCGGCGTCTGGAAACTCGTCATCAAGCCAAGTTTTTGCTTCAACTGTATTTTTTCCCTTCAAAAAGCAATATTTTATCAACACGCAAAATTCCTTTTTATCCATTTTTTTCACAATAACAGAAGTTGCTTCACTCAAAATACTATAATTCACAAACTAATGATCCGACATCTGTCAAATTTATACATGCGTCTTTTGAAGGTTAGGGCATATATAAATCATATGGGTTTAATTCTAGTGCCGCCAATTATGTGTCGGGCCGGGGACTTTTCAATTGACCGGTTACCTCCTTAACCATCAATCCCTATATTCTCCAATTCACATTACATATTTAACTTATTATAATATTAACTAGGTTAAGCTAGATTAAGTTAGATTACGTTAAGTATTAGACTAGATTAAATTAAATAATAAAATTAATTTTTTCTGATCCTTTCCTAAATGGCTATCAATATTAAAATCTATAATACTAGAATAGTTATTCACACATACAATTAGGTTTGAAAAATGTGTAATGTGTACATGTAAACAATTGTATCACCAGAATTATAAGTTAGCTGTAGTACTTAATGTAAAAATTGGTTATTGGTCAAATAAACACAGTATGTTACAAAGTCAAGTATAAAAAACAAAACAAATTTACGTAGAATAATAAAGAGCGGTCGTACAGAGGCAGTAAATTATATCCAAATGTAATATGTTAAAATAGGATTAGCATTTATTTCTTTTTTTTTTTTTTGGCAAATAAATGCGTTTAAAAAGCAAAAATTATATATATACATATACACACACATATATATATATATATATATATATATATATATATATATACGTATATATATATATATATATATATATATATATATATATATATATATATATATATATATATAATATATATATCAACAAGCAGAAAAGGAATAAGGCTGAAAGGCAATAACTTATGTCATTTGCCGCCGTACCTTTAACTCAGAGTGCTGCTGGAGACCAGTAAATTCAGATTTAAAATAGATACGCATTTTTGGCCTGGCAAGTTAAAAAGTAAAGAGACATTTTTTTTATGTATAAATCCAATTCAACGTAAGCTACTAGAATACCAAGTATTCCGGTTTTAGTAGATTGGACAGAATGTTTTTTCGCTGACTAATTTTCAGACTTTGACGCTCAAGAAAATAGTCGCAGGACATTGTGCTTTTGAGATGTACGCCCACTTTTGAGCAAATGCCTCCTCGTGCAGACAGTTGGTTATGTTGGAAATAAAAAAAAAATTCAGACCCGACAAAACCTCAGTTTCATCTTATTCTCGAAAATAAAGGCGATGCTCCCATATAGTTCAACTATCAACGTGCAAGGTTTCCTAATTGCTCGCCAACATCCGGTATGAAACTCCCCATATGACCAAATAATAAAAAATATTCCATGATGGTACACTGAAGTTTTATGGTATAGTAAATTCTAGGTGTCACTCTGTAGGTTCAGTGAAACCACTGGCACTACCCTATTGCCACAAACTTGTGCAGCGAATAAGAAAAATATTTGTGATGTAAAGTAACAAACAAAACTGCATCTACCTATGTACGAATGAGTTGAACAAATAAATCAAATAATTTAAGCTACTTACAACTTATTAAAGGTGATAAAATGATGATGAAGTTCTAATCACTGCTGTTGAAAATCGTGAACTTACCTAAAATGGATTATTGAAAAGAATTACAATCAGTAAAATAATAAATATAGATAATTATTATTTTCACTATTTACGGTCATGCGAGTGATCGCCCAGCACTACTACCTTGCGAAAGTATGGATATTTGGGGGCGCCAACAATTCTAAGGGTGACTCGAGACTTTATCTTTGACCGACTTCGGCACCGGGTCGGTGTAGGATTTTGCATCCTCACTCATTATTAAACATTAAAATAAACTTTTCTCTGTTGTTGCACATTAACACTTATGTTTTTCATCGCAATATTTTATAGCCTAACAAACAAATTTCACACAAAGCACTTCGATAACATGTGAACCTGATCCGACACTAACATTTATGCAACAAGGAATTACAGTTAGGTGAATGTATTATACACAGCGCTCGTCGATGCTGTCCCACTGTTATACAAATAGGTGTTATACGATTCCTCTGACAGAGGTAGTTGTAAATAGAACCAAATTTTAATTAGATAATTTATTTATTTTACTCATTCTATTTAATTTCATCATCATCATCGGCACTACAACCGGGAGCCGGTCTTGGCCTTATTTAGCAAGTACTGAGGCTTGTTAAATTTTCCATAATGATTAGTTTTTTCCGGGCAAGGTCTTAAGTCTTGCGCCAGAGGCTCCCCGACGGGGAATCGAACCCCGGTCTCCCGCGTGACGGGCGGGTATACTAACCATTATACTATCAAGGAGCCCAACTGAAAAACCACATTCTAAATTTTGAATAAGAAAAAGGTTCACTCTGTTTGTTCGTTGTTTATAGAGACCTGTGGGGAACGAAGTGTTGTGCCAGGCATGGGCACTCGGTTCCCTTCTTCCTCCATCATTCACTAATAATGCCGCCGAACACTAAACTGTTACTAAGATTTCGCGGAAAGAAAGTCACGAGCACCAAGGTAACAACGATGGCGAAAACATAAGCACCGGGCACCAACTTGTGCAAAACTGCACGACAAACCGTCCATCAGATAGTAATTAAAACACACTGTTTCTTTTATTTAGTTTTATTGTTATATTAAACCACTACTTTTGTTAACACTATTGGATCCAATGCAAATTAATATTAACTATGATTTAAATAATCTCTTTCTTTTGGTCCGGACAATGATATGTAATTTTTATCCGCACAGACGACTCGCACCATTTAATAATACACTCGAGGGGGTGTTACTTTTTACGCTTCTCCGCTGGTGGCGCGGAGAGCGGGAGTTTCACCGTGCGACCAGCGTGGTCGGAGGATGGAATAAGACTCAAACGATATCCTCTCCAATAAGGATATCGTTTTTTACCTACCACCAGGGAAACGTAAAGTCTCTTATGGTGGTATAGGTGGGATCGTTGAGATCAATGCTATTCACACGTGCAGAGGAACAGCGAAACAGGCAAGGACAAAAGAAAAGGCGACCAAATGGTTCGCTCTTTAATGAGGGTCATGTTTATACGATGCCTCGTCGCTATTTTCGACGTTAGGAGAAAAAGGTGCTAAAAGCAAATTGGATGTTTATGGCATCTCTGGCTGCAATAGAAACCGGGTTCATATTTGCATTAGGAAATGCTGGAGAATTTGGTTTCAGCGTATATTGCGCTAATTATATGCAGCTGCTTGGGTTGTTTGTTGATAAGACAAACAAAAAAAGGTTTCCAGGCAATGTATATGAAAAGGTATATGGCGCGGCTGGGGAAAATAGACGGCGCGATATTTATGGTATTTGTCTGGTACCGAATTGGTTCGGAATACCAAATAAGAAAACAAAGAAATCTTATGAAAGATTGTATGCGAAGGGATGCATGAAGGTAAGTTTTCTTTATAGGGATTTTAGGGTTATAATAATTGGGTCTGTTTGATGCGTGAAGCATCTAAGATGCTAATGCGAATTGCATTAGCGAAAGCTGGTGCAGACCCGGGTTATGGTTATGGGGGTTTTTTCAGGAAGGCGAGCCGTGGGATCTGGCGGAATCGCCACAGACCAACAAGGGCCAAGATGGCTAAATGACTTCCTGGGGGATTCCCCACTGTTACACATCGCTTCACACCCCCTCTCAGACAATTAAGATTCCGACTATATGATCAGTACTCAAAACATTTTGCATACAATGCAACTCTCCCATTCATTCGACTCATATCAAACGCCTATCCATTTCACGGTTACTCTTAATATCATAAGCAATCCAATCGTTACAAGTATTTTGCATACAATGCAACTCTTCAACATTCAATTGATTCATCCACACACGCTGCGATAAACGCCCAAACATATCGTACTTCACAAACCAAGTCCACCACATTCTACTTCGTATTACAAAAATCAAGCGGACATGTTACAAGTACATATGTTAACAGGTGTAATACACGATATTCGGGCGCCAGCGGCATGATCAAGGAACACCGACTACGAGACAGTTGAACGTCGGAGGAACGCTGAGCTCGGCGAAAGTGGCGAGTGCAGCGGTAAGTCGCAAATTGATCGTAAGATACGATTGGCACATGCAGGCATTGACCTGTAATTGGTTCACCGAATTGAAAGCCAATTAAGTAATTGCGAAATTCATTGCCGTTGCACTTTTAGTAAGAAAAACGATTATGAAAGTACGAAATGATTTTGCACATGCGGGTATTGGCTTGTAATTGGTTCGCCAAATTGAAAGCAATTAAGCAATTGCGAAATTCTCTATCGCTGCAGTTTTTGCAGAACAAACGGTTGGATTATGGCAGGCGAATAGCCTCAAAATAGGGTATACAATCGGTGTGGAAAAATGTACCATCTACACTTTTAGCCAATTAAAAAGGTACGTAAGTGGTTGCAATTGAGTTGCAGCAAGCAGTAGAAGTGAAGTGGAGTGCGAGTGCAGAACGATCTCTCTGAACCAAGAGGTTAGACTTGGTTTTAGATTAGCTAAGTTAAATAGTAAATTTTAATAAGTGTAGCGGAAAAACTTTTGTCAAAGTAAAAATTTAAAGGCGTTCGGGGTTAGAAATCCCCAGGTGTGTTTAACAATAAATATTAAGTGAAAAATTAAAGCCCGCTGACCAAGAAAGTATCTTCTAATGTATATTAATATTAAAGGTAGAGCTCCGAAAGAAGCAACAAGTGAACATCTTCTAATATGTATAAATAAATACTAATATTAATTATTGAACGAACATACGATATTTTAAAATACAAAATACTAAGATATATATATATATATATATATATATATATATATATATATATATATATATATATATATATATATATATATATATACTCCGAAAGAAGCAACAAGTGAACATCTTCTATTAATATACTTTAAACAACAAAATACTAAATGTGTGAAGATATTTTGGTGCCCAACGAGGGGCTATAATAAAGGTATGAATACCCTGACCACAACACTTACGCGATGACCAAATAATAAATGATAACACCTGGGGTTACGCTCAGGTATTACATTTCTATAACAAAATATTAAATGTTAATATCAGGGTACAACCCAGCTAACTTCCGTCCCATATCACAGCTAAATTCGCTTAGTAAGGTTTTGGAATGTAAGATATACAAAAATCTTCTCTCATTTGCTAGAGATAACTCCCATATCCCGAATTCTCAATTTGGCTTTCGTCCACAACACTCAACTTGTCATGCTCTGCTAAAACTGCACATGATGTGACAATGAATCTCCAAAACCAATCCCCAACAATATGCGTCTCTCTCGACATAGCAAAAGCATTCGATTGCGTTTGGATTGCAGGACTGCTATACAAGCTACATTCAATGTTCGGATTAAACACCCACACCATAAAACTTCTCGCTTCCTACCTTTCTGATAGAAAGTTCATGGTGAAAATAAATTCAACTCTTTCGACACCATACAGTATAATCGCGGGTGTTCCTCAAGGTTCCATTCTCGGACCATTATTATACCTCCTTTATACTTCAGACACCCCGCAGCCACTGTCACCTAATACAGTAATGCTGAACTATGCCGATGACACTTTAATTTATTCAAGCAACAAGTTTGTCAAGGAGGCAAGAAACTGTATTAACAGCTATCTCCCGAATCTCTCAGGATATTTTATTAAGTGGAAAATCGGACTCAACCCAGCCAAAACTCAACTCATAGTGTTTAAAGGCAGAAATGCGAATTGTACTAATAACACCATACGCTGCCATAACAAAATCAGAATCAAGTAAAATAAGAATATAATTAAACCCTCCAAAACCTTAAAATACCTGGGAATAACCTTCACCAACAATCTGTCCTTCTCCGCCCACACCAAAGACTCGATTCGCAAAGCCGCAATTCAACTTAATCTCTGCAGAAAAGTGATGTACAAGCCGAATGGTCTCTCTCCCAAAGTTAAATCACTTATCTACAAACAGATAATCAGACCCACTACATATGCATGCTCGATATGGTACCATATCACACCCGCCTAAATGGAGAAGCTACGCATTTTCGAAAGGAAATGCTTCAGACTTATCACTGGCCTCAACCGACATCCCAAGTCCCACAAATATTACAACTGTAGTTCGCTCTACTATGCCGCTAATATTGAACGTATAGATCGACGCTTCCTCGAGCTGTCCATCAAATTTATCGAAAATCTTCCCAATAATCCCAACCCGATAATATATGCGCTCACATCGACTCCGTCCGATAACCGAACTGCCTACCCGAACTGTCTCCACATCAGAACGTTCTTCACCTCTGGCAGGTTGGTTAATAACTCTAATGAGATTGTATACCACAATACAGAGCTTTCACCTCACCAATTTAAATATAGTAATATTCAACCCTTCTCCAATATTTTGCGTTTCAACGAACAAACGGAAAGTAGTTCCCCAACCCACATCCCTGACTGACAATATCCTCACTAACCCATAACCTACCTATTGATAACTATGCTTCCGCCTTCCACACCACACTAACTTATTTCAATAATAATTAGGTAACTAGACTAAGTTAAGATAAGTTAAGTTAAGTAAATTAGCATAGGTTAAGTAAATAACTATATCCTGGTTTTCTGACCTTTTCCAGGAAGCTCTACCCACTACAATCTTAATCCACAATCAATATATAACTCCTATCATATTGTTTGACAAATGTACTAGTAAGTATATGTAAACAATTATAGCTAAAGTATCATATGTTACCTGTATTGCTTATTGTAAAAATTATAGATGGTCAATAAATACAGAAATGTAAAAAAAAAATTAATATCAGGGGTTACGCCTTGATATTACATTTTGACGCCCGAACAGGGACAATAACAAAGTATCAATAAATAATACAAATAAGTCAAGCAAACACACAAGCTCAGATAACTAAATTATAAATATTAAATGTTAACATTGGAGTTACAAACTTGAATGTTACACCACCTATATTGCCCATCCAACACTTGTCATTTGTCTTATTATCAAAGTTTAGTGTATTTTATGGTGTATTCTGAGAACTGAAACAAGTATTTGCAGTGGAATTTTGATAGTTTAAAGACTAGACTAAAGGTCAACTTTTTTTCAGCGTTCCTTCTTGGCGGCTCTGTGGCAGTTCCGCCAAACCCCACGGTATACTTACCTAAAAACCCCCATCATCATCATCGGCACTACAACCTGGAACCGGTCTTGGCCTTACTTAGCAAGTCCTGAGGCTTATTAAATTTTCCATAATGATCTGTTTTTTCCGGGCAAGGTCATTAGTCTTGCGCCAGAGGCTCCCCGACCCCCGAAAACCCCCATAACCTCATCCCAAGTCGCATAAGTTTTTGCTAATGCAATCGCATTAAGCACCTGCAAATCCTTCACGCATTAATTAGATAAAAGCTATAATCGTAAAGTCCCTGTAAAGAAAACTTACCTTTTCTTGCATCTCTTCGCATACAATTTTCCGTAAGATTTCTTTTTTTGCTTATCTGAAATTCCCAACCAATTCGGCACCTTCGGTACCCGACAAATTCCTGTAAACAAAATGTTTCGGTTTGCATACAATGTAACCGCCATGACAGGGACCATAAATATTGCGCCGTTTATTTTCCAACTTCACGATGTGTACGATAAATTTCTTTACGTACACATTGGCCGGCGACCTTTTTCCCAGCAATAAAATTCTCTAACTCGCACCATGTGCAAACAGAAGAACGTTTCCTGCGATACCATAAACAATTCATATCGTTTGTGGTATCCGAAAGACATTTTTTTCATTTAATGAGAGGCTGCTATTTATTTAGCTGACCCTCATTACCGAAAGATGCATAAGATGCCATTAGCATCCGACGATTTCGGTTTTATTTGCTTTACCGAAATCGTATCCCATGTATGCACTTTATGCCCTTTCTTTGTTCTAGGTTCGTTCTCATCCATGAAAGAACGATGCACACACAACTGCACTAAAGAGTGCATTTCTGTGACGGCCACACCCTTAAGAGAAAAGTTTTTCTCTCTCTTCCCTTTTCTTAACCCTAACCTAGGATGGAATTCGTGTCAGAGTGAGCCGTTTTACATCAGCAGACCAGAACGGTCACGCGATCACCCGCTATCCGCGCGCAGCGGAGAGGAGCAGCTATACGGAGTCATTGGCGTAGTGGATTTTATTCGCCATGCATTAAGTCGAGCGGTGTTTTTATTTGAACCAAACGATTTCAAAAAATTACATAAAACTCAGAAATCCAACGATATGAACTTGCATTTAATTTATCATTTCCAGTCCAGTGTTCGATCGTGAAGTGTACTTCCTCGTTTGGTTGAATATATCAGAGTGGTATGACCACTATCGTTTCCTGTGTGGTGTATATTAATAAGAAACAAACAATAAAATTAATTTAAAGTGGTGATCACCAACAACAACACTAATGTTTTATTTCTCTCGGCCTACTTCCCGTGTTTGTGTATCCTTTGCTTCGTCGGAATCGTGAAGCGCTCGTCGGAACAATTAATTATGATGGTGGAGGAAGCAGAACTCACACCCATGTCGGTTCCACGACTTCCTCCTCACAGCTCTACCATATATGAAATTTTATTATTTATTTTGTTTTGCTGCATATTTATTTTTATGGTTAGTTGTTGTGTGTGTTAATTTCGTCCTACTATATTTTAAGTCACTTTTTGTAGTTTTCAAAAAAGGATGTGAAATGTACTTTCTGGTAGATTCGGATCCAAAGCCATGAGCTAGATCAGAAGCAATGTACTATCTTTTGCAACAGCTCCATCGTGCACTGGGTCGAACGCATCGTATATAATTCCAACGTTCTGTCCCCTTGTCCTTTTCTATATTGTGGACTGACTGAGAGTTTCAGGTATAACAGACCCAACTGTTGACTTTCCAAATCAAAACACAATACCGCTTGGTAGAAACCTTGACGTGGTGCGGAGGATTAAACTAGAATGAATCACTTAGGCTATGCTGACGGAGGCATACGCTTCCAGTAGGACCGCCCATGTCAGACAGGCTAGTGAGGAGTAACATACAAAGACCTACCACCCTTAATCCAGGGTGTTACGCGTCACCGTGCCCATTGGATGCTTTGCAGCCGGAGGTATACGGGCTGTATTATAACGGCGCCTCTCTGACACCGGGTCGAATCAGAGCAGTAAACAGACCTTACCATATCAAAGAGGGACTCTGATATGGCGGACTATTTAAAACCCCAAGACTCGTGGGAACAAAAATGAATAATCAATATAAAAAAAAAATCTCACGAAAAACCCGGTGGGCGTAGGTGTGATGAGTCGACACTACCATAAGTGAACAAATCATCAAGAAAACACTGACTCGCCAAAAAAAGACATAGGCAAAAACGGAAAAAGCGGGATATACGCGTCGGCACGTGGAATGTTCGAACGTTATATAAACCAGGCGCGTATCGCCGTCGGTCGGTCGTAGAAAACGCGAAACAATGTAAAATGGACATCGTCGCGCTTCAGGAAGTTCGAGTTCCACATCAATTAATGGGAATCAACGGGTTTACATTGCCGGTGGAGGTACCGATACACATAACCTCGGAACCGGATTCATCATAAGCAACAAGATTACGCCCCCATGTAAAATGTATGAAATTTATTAATGACTGAATGTCTGTGCTAAAAATACAGGGCCCATTGTACAATTATGTATTTATAAACGTACACGCCCCAACAGAATCTATGGACGAAGAAATGAAGGACACACTCTATGAGACCCTAGAGGAAGTATTTGATGTGATCATATCATTCGATGTCAAAATCCTCCTCGGGGACCTCAATGCGAAAATTGGAAAGGAAGATATCTTCCAACCAACTATAGGTAAAGAAAGCTTACACGACGTTTCAAATGATAATGGAATTCGAATTATTATGTTCGCGGCGTCAAAAGATCTGGTAGTGAAAAGCAGGATGTTCAAGCACAAGCAAATCCATAAAGCCACATGGATATCACCCGATATACGAACGCGTAACCAAATAGGCCAGTTCCTCATAGACAAAAGACACCACTCGAATATCCTTGACATAAGATCATATAGAGGAGCAGATTGCGACTCCGATCATCTCCTAGTGATGGGCAAAATCAAGAGTCGGCTCACAGCAAACCCACATGGGCAGTCACGAGAGATGAGCAAAACAGTTCGACATTGATTAACTAAAAGATCTACGCAAAAGCGCTGAATATAAAGACGAACTAACGAATAAATTTAGCATCCTAGAGAATGGGAGCAGTTAGGAAGGGGAATCCAATAGTGTGGACACTAAATGGATCTCGATCAGAGACACAATCAAATAAACAGCCCATAAGATATTAGGATCTAAGAAAACAATTAAGTCCAAACCTTGGTTCGACGATGAGTGCATGGCGAAGATCGAAGAACGTAAACACCTCAGAGTGATCCACTTACAAAGATATGATGAACCCAACGCAGAAAGATACGCGACAATTCGGAAAGAGACAATGAAATATTCAAACGCAAAAAAACGCGAATGGTAGAAGACTCGAATAGAAAAAATCCTAGAAAATGCTAGAGCAAAGAACATCAGAGGTATGTATGTCGGCATAAATTCAATTAGAAATGGCTAGGGAGGGAGAAACAAAATAATTCGAGACTCAAACGGCTGTCTGGTCACAGAAACTGACAATATCGTGGCAAAATGGAAGCAGTACTTTGAAAACCTGCTCCTGCTCAATGTGGGCACCCATCAACCACAAATAAACGCACCAGACGTACATACAGCCGAGCCTCAAATTCCAGAGCGCTGTTTCGACGAATTTGTCGATGCAATAAATCAACTGAAAAACAACAAGGCTCCCAGAGTCGACTGCATATCGGCAGAGCTTGCGTCGCATGGAGGGGAGCAACCGCTCGAATGATCCACCAACTGATTGGGGGGGGGGAGAAGGTGGGGTTTGAGTGCCATATAAGTGGGGTAGAAATCGAAGGAGGTAGGGTAAGAGTTTGCCCGCCGCAGCGTTCGTGAAATGGGTTCACTACAGCCGTAGGAAGTGTGGTGAGAGGGCAGATAGAAGAGACGAGGGTTTCGTAGGTTACGGGGGTTGGTGTTGAGTGCGATGGTGGAGAGCAAGCCAGGGCAGTTGATTGTGCCGGAGAGG
This sequence comes from Microdon myrmicae, assembly GCA_963931805.1. Classification (NCBI taxonomy): domain Eukaryota; kingdom Metazoa; phylum Arthropoda; class Insecta; order Diptera; family Syrphidae; genus Microdon; species Microdon myrmicae. The sequence continues at coordinate 26,389,812 of OZ007501.1, forward strand.
AGACGGTGGGTTAAGAGGATATCGGCAAGCGTTCTACGCTCCCCAAGTGTATTGAGGTTGATCAAATGGAGCCGGCTTGTGTATGGGGGAAGAATCCGAGGATTCTCCCAGTTCAGTCCACGGAGGGCAAAACGCAGAAAACGACGTGCACGCTCTCGATTCTGCGAATATGAAGAGGGGCGACGAAGACTATGTAGAGGGGACGGGAAACGTAGGGATTAGAGAATTCTTTGGACCAGCGTTTCACAAACCTTAGGGCGGTAACAATCATTACTTTTTACCGTACACTTAACGTTTTCTTTATTATCACTTCCGTGATTATCGCGTATTTTACTGTTTACCTATTACTTATTACTACCACACTTATCGCTTGCTTCACGTTCTACTTCTTGCTCGAGACTTTCGCTTCCGCACGTATCGCTTGCTTCACTGCCTTACTTATGACTCCTCTCCATGGTCTGTGTGCGACGTATTTATACCGTTCCCTCATTCTGATTCGGCGTTTCGTTTCCATCCGTTCCATAATCTCGACTTTTCTATTCCAGTTTTCCAGTACTTCCTAAAATATTCTAGTACTTTGCTTCGGACTTTCTCGAAGATTCCAGTACTGATTGTCATATGCGTCACAATATCATCGATATGTGGGATGAAGCTGGGCTCCCTGTCAAATAAGATTCCGAGGTCACGTATTGAGGATACGTATGAAATCTGCTGGTTTTAGCAGGAAGTAGGAGCGAGGAGGTGGGTGTGGACGTTTGTGGGAGAAGGTAATGGAGTGACATTTGACAACATTGAGTTCCAGGCAGTTATTACCGCACCAAGTTGAGAAGCTGTCGAGGTCCTGTTGGACAAGTGAGGAATCGAGAGGAGAGATGATTGTTGTGTACAGTTTGGCATAGAGGGAGATGGATGAGTGTTTAATAACGGAGTCGACATCATGGATGGTAGGAATAAAAAGGAGGGGGCCTAGATGACTACCTTGCGGAACCCCTGAAGTGGGAAAAAAGGATCGGAATTGGAGGATCTGAATTTCACACGGTAGGATCGGTCTTTCAGATAAGAAGATAACCATTTGATCAATAGGGGCTCGAAACCTAGGGAGGGCAGCTTGAAAAGGATGAGATTATGGGAGATTTTGTCAAAGGTCTTGCTGAAATCAGTGGTGATAACATCGACTTCGTTGCCATTCTCCAAGGCACGAAGAGTATGCGATGAGAACTCGATCAGATTCGTTGTGGTCGACCTACGCGAAAGGAAACAATGCTGGTTGGGTGAGATGATGGATTTACAACTAAAAAATAACGCATTGTAAAGAAGCCCTTCGAACAGTTTAGGGATATGAGACGAGACAGTTTGGCGATGGGTCGGTAGTTGCTGATATCATTTTTAGGTCCCTTTTTATGTATGGGGGTGACATAGGAGGATTTCCAGATACTGGGGAAGGTCCCTTGAGAAAGGGATAGGTTGAAAATCTTTGATATCGGGAGAGAAAGTGAAGTGAAACAGTTCTTTAAAAATACAGACGGGAGTCCATCAGGTCCAGGGCTGAACTCGTCTTTGAGTAAGCTTAGTATCTCCTCAACTTCGTGACGCTGAATAAGTTGAGGGGTGAAGGGACCAAGGGAGAATTCGGGCAAATCATTGAAATCAGAGGAATTGGGTTTGAAGGAGATGTCTGTGAAGGATTTATTGAAAAACGACGCGAACAAGTTGGCAATAGTTAGGTGGTCGTTTGATGTAGTCGCGCCATAAGAGAGGGAGTTAGGATAGGCGTCGGATTTACGTTTATAATTTATAAAGTGGAAAAAGGATTTGGGATCATTGATCAAATTGGATTGTGTTCTAATAAGGTATTTGGAGTAGAGGGAGTTGTAGAGTTCGGAAAATTTATAAAAGCACCCGAGATAGTTGGAGTAGTTTTCAATGGATCGCATTTTGAGGAAAATGTTCCATAAGTTATTCCTTTTGTTCCGAAGATTGCGGAGATTGCGGTTGTACCATGGCGGTGAAGAAACAGATGACCTGCGGCGAGAATAGGGGACATATAGGGCGACGGCATAGTAAATCTCCTTATAGAAAGTAGCCGTGGCGTCTTCTACACCCAAATGATCAAAGCGAAATGCTGTTTTGCTAAGATGCTCATTTAGGAGGCGGAAATTAGCCTTGTGGAAGTTGTAAGAAAAGCAGTCAGGAGGTAGAGAAGGATGGGTTTCGTGGTCGAAATATAAGGATAAGAGCAGTGGGGGGTGATAATTGTCAATGGTAGAGAAGGCGTGTGGGCTAGGGGCAACTGAGGACATGAGGGGGTCGGTTGTGAACACGAGGTCCAGCTGTCTCCCCATATGATTTGGGACATTGCTAATTTGATGGATGCATGGGTCGGCGAGGCCGGTTATAAAAATAGGTTCATTAGAACTAGTCGGGTTAGAGACGTAGAAGGGTTGTTCGGCAGCCAATGTTCATTGTAGGTGGGGGAGGTTAAAACCGCCAAGAACGACGATATCGTTTATTGCAGTGCTTAACTCTGTAAGGTTATTTACCGTCTCTATTGCGAGTTCGTGCCTATTCTATATTATATGCTAGTAGAACAACTGTTGTTTGTTGTTATTGAGTTGGTGTTGAACAATATATTGTAGAAGTCTAATCCGAGCATTGATTAGAAGGTCATCTTGCGATAACCTGAATCACCCACATCCGTGAGGATGTTGGGCTCGGCCCCAAGCTCTCTGAAAAAGAAAAGGGTGGGGGGGACAGGGTTTGTTCAAATGTGCTCTAACTACTTGGATGGAGGGGTAGTGGGGAAGAAATCAGACAAGACCGATTGGTCTTGAGTGCGGTAGTAGCAGATCACGTCTTCGGCACGTGAAGTGGTTTTAGTCGGTAAAAGTCCGGTATGCCTCTGGATCGGTCAGAGGTATCTTTTGAAGATTTCCACCTTCCTACCGAAAAAAGAGGTACTGTGGCGGTTCCATCAAAACCCACAGCCCACTTACCTGAAAAACTTCCCATATCCGCAACTCAACTCCCATTGTCTCCCACCAATGCAATCGCATTGGCATTTGAAAATATTTCCTTCTCCAAGGACATTAATGCATACAAGCATTACATAGAATTCCTAAAAAGAATTGCGTCTACAAGGGCATTCATACATTACCAAGCATCTCTGCATTATCGACCCAAAAACAGAATTTCCCAGTAGTGTAGATTTTCACACTATAGTTCGATCCTACCGTCGCCATAGATGCCATGCATAATTGACACAGATGGTATACACAACCGTCATTATGTACCCATCTAAATTACTTTCCGAAGACTTGCAACTATTGATTCAATTGCAAGCACCTCTCCCGGAAATATTTCTTTGTTTGAATCTTCAAACGATCGCCGACGCCACGTTTTGCCGTCGGATCGGATTCAATAGCATAAACATATGCGAACAAAAGAATCCGATTCTCCCAGTCGGCAGAGAGACGATATACGATCGCTATTGTATGAAATATCGCAATCTCTTTTAGCATCTAATGAGTGGCTGCTATTTAGACAGCTGACCCTCATTACCGAAAGATGCTTCAGGTAGTTTCACCTTTGTTCTTTTGTTCCTCGTTTCAGGTTCTGTTTATCCTTGAATAAACGCATCGATGAACACGGTGATGTGTACAAACACACACCTACACCACCGCGTCTCCGAGATCGCCTGCCATTGGTCACTGGTCCAAGGAAATTTCTTTTCCTTTTCACCACACTACCAAACTGAGTCGTAATTCAACCAGAAAGGCGGTCGGGTCGCTTGCCATCCACCGTACCGGCGCCGGTACGGTGTGTAAACGAAAGACGGAATTCGAGTCGAGTGAGTCGGTTGCGCGTACGGTAGCACATATTAAGTAAAAAGAATTGTTGTGCGTTATCTCTTAAAGTAATATTTCAAATTGTAAAATGTGTCATGTCAAATTGAGTGTAAAGTGCGTGTGTCATTGTTATAAAAATTTCCACCAAAAGAATAAACATTAACGTACACGAACCTTGTGTTTCTTTTACCATGCCGCAGCTTACCTGGGTGTTCCAATGTTCTGTCATTGTTTCTGGTGATCGTGTTTTGTATTCGGCGGTATTTCTGATGGCGGGAGAAGTGAACCAAGTACCCATGCTGGTACATACTTCTTCCCCAGAGTACTTCAATCAGTGTGTTTTCTTACTGGCAGTAGGAGATTCAACGGCGAATATTTTGACTCAAATTTATCCAGACTATGCGTACGTCTGTTTGGCAGAACTACGACCGAAAGAAAAAGTAAGCCATTTAAAAGTTGTGACTAACGACCCAGAATTTCGGTAAGTAATTTTTAACAATTCCCAAACATTGTTAGTTTATGAACTTCACCACAATAAAAACGTAAACCTTCACTGATGTTTTGACAGTTACTTATTTGAAAGTTTAAGGGTGGATCTGTATTAAAATACAAAATTGTAGTTTTTTTGAAAACCTCTTTTTTTTAGAACAGTAGGATGTGTTCATCTCTTGTGCCATTGTGCGGGCATTGTGAGTTCGATGTTATGATGATGTAGCGATCCAATCCAAATCTCCAATACTGAATTATATGAGCGACGAATTAAATCAAAAGTTAGTTCGTCGCACATTGACTCAGTTCCTAAAATCCTGACAGCATGAAATGCTTAATTCAAAACGCATTTCATGATTTCCCTTCCAGGAACCTACCCAACTAAACCTTTAGTCAATTCCCGGAACACAATTCCAATTGAAGCACACAAAATCTTCTGTGCGCTTCTTGGAATTTTCACACTAAAAACGTTGACACGTATTAACGTGAAAAAGAATAAAAGGGCGGTAATTCTCAATTTCGTGATCAGTCAAGTTCCGAAGGGCAAAGCGCTGGTCGAACGACCAACCAGGTTCCAAACTATAAATTAAACTTAGAAGTCCAAGTCCAACAATTTATACCCAACCCTTTGATTCAAACATAACAAATAAAACCAAAATTAAAGAAGCAAAGAGAAACATTTTTCATTTGATTTGTGTGGCGGTAAACTTCTACGAGTACTTGACGCAGTACAAATTGTAAATAACATATAAGAGACAAGAGGACCAGGGAGACTGTCAAGGACCACCCTCGCTGTCAAGGAACCCGCAACAGCAGCGTATCCCGACCGGAAGCTCCCACGCCCACCGGAGGAAGCTACGAGGACACATTTCCTGCGCCGCCCACTCCAGCGGTAAACGGCCCCCCTGCCCAGAAACGTCCACAGAAACCAACAAAACGTCCACCCAAGTAGGTAAGCCATTCTTTTCTACAATTTTACCGATGGTACCTCAACAATGAGCTTAAGTGGTGAACAAACATCTCCCCCCGTGTAAATAATTAAGTTCGTTGTTCAATATTAATAAAATAAATAAATTTGACTTTAAGTACTGAGAAAATAAATAAACTTTTATTTATTGTTTGTTTTTTTAATAAGAAACAAACGTTATTCTTAGTTCCAAGTTTTCAACAGGTATATTGAACTGTGTCTCTACTTCGGAAATATGTGCTATAATTTTCGTTGAAGTTCGGAAAGCAAGCTTTAAGTTTAGGTAAGCTTTTGACCCGTGGGTTTTTCGATAGAGTGCTTTAAGCCAGTGCTTTAAGGATAACTTCAGAAAGTTGTGCTTTTCTCACATAATTATGTTATAAGCTCTCTATCTTATACCAACACGGTGATATCTTCTGGAACACGTCAACCGCAGCAGGACATTTCACAAATAATCTACCTGTACCTGCTCTACCACTAATAACATTTTCATTCAATCTAATTCGTGTGGCGTAAATCTGTCAAGGCGTTGCCTGTCTTATATATTCCCCCTTTTGAAACCAACCAAATATGTCAATTGGCACATAAAAAAAAAGCACCTAATATAACAAATCTACGGATGACAAAATGCGTAACAAATTTTAATAATCCAGCATACACAATAACGAGATCGTACTGCCTTATTCAGCTCACATCAAGGACCATAGCTCTGCTACAATCCACCCCATCCAATCAATATCAATTTCAAATTAGATTTCGGTTGAAATGATGTTACGCCCACACATCACCCCGGAACTTGGCTGTTATCACATGAGCATTTTCGTTCTCTCTGCAGCTGTATATCGAATTCTGGCAAATTACTGTCGCATCTCCAATGGAACGAAATTATTTGTTGCCGTGGCAGTGGATATGTCGCCCGGTGATGAAATCTACCAGGACTTCCTTTTATGACAGTCAACAATAAGGTAATTTACTAGCCCTCCTCGCATTCCCATACTGTGACTAAATATTAAATGAGAACACTGTGAGATTCAGGATATTGTCACTTTGGTATTATAGAATTCGGGATATTGAATTCAAGGTTTTATTGAAAATTTATGGGGAGCCACTTGTAGGCGACAGTTGTCGTTTTCTTTGGACGACTCGACTTGAATTGTAATCTAATGTTACACACCCGATGATTCAGAAACCAACTTTTCACATAAATCTCATCAGATACGACGATCTGAGGTAATATTTATTCAAATAATATTTATTTATTCATACACTGGATTCGTAGAAGAATTATTTCATTGTCTTTCATTTATTTTCCCAACGAGATTGGTGAGACTTGGCGCGGGCGTATCCAAACAAAAGGGGATTCGACATCAAGGAAAGAATTGCTAATCTGATATGAATTTGGGCACAGAGTTTTTTGATTGGAAGGCATGAAATACACAATTTATATAAATGCATTGATGAATGTCGATGGAATACCTCATGGTGAAAATGTACTCCCACTCTCGTTTATTAGATCTAGACTAGGATAATTACTGCCTCGAAGGTTGCGTGACTTGTGATGTACTAAGGGGTACTTAACAAATATGTTTAGTTGTTGTACGCACAAACTGCCAGGATAAATACTTAGGACATGATTAAAATTAATTCCCACGTTCAGACATTTTTGATCAATGTTCTTGTTAAAAATGCTTATTTTGTGAACATTATCTTCAAAGGAATCATTAAATTTACATTCCACATATTGCGAGGACCATGAAACGCATTTTATTCCATATTTAGGCCATTTGCCTGGATTATACTGGCAAAGGAATAGACGTACTCTCCATGGTAGCATATTTTCGTCGATTATAATTTTTTTACCAGGTTTGACTGGTTTTTTGAAGGTAGCAACAATTGCTTCAACAATATTTCGAACTTTGTTCAACCGATCTTCAGGTTTAGTTGTGGTTTTGCAAAAAAAAAAAAAAAAAACGAGCACATTTCGTGGCACTTTTATGTAGGCGTTCGTATACGTACTATATATCCAGAAATTGCCAGGGATGAAGAATAACACCACTGTCTTTGTAAATCCTCCGGATGGCAATTTCAATACTGACCTATTCATAAGTCTAAAATTACTTTTTACTATGAAATCATGTTGGCGTTGTGATAGATGAATATGGGATTGAGGTTGGATGCATTCATCGAGTTCCCCGATAATGTCTATAAAGGGGAGATAGATAAGATCAGTTTCATATGATCCGGCTAGTTACAGGAACTGTCCTAAATATAAAGATATTATTCAAAGATCCAAGGAGACTCGAGCTAAGCAAACAGCCAAGTCAGACTTTGGAAAACAGGCCACACAACACTTCATCCAAAATTGATTTACATTTGCCAACATGCTTAAAGGACAACAAACAAATAATATAAAAACTCTCCCAACTCCTCCCCCTCAAACACATATTCAAGTCCCTAAGCGAGCCCTGGTAAAGGCCAACACGACGTCACAACTTCAAGCGGCGGTGCAAAAGCCTCCGAGGGGGCAATCTTCAATGCTCGAGAAACTACTTAGTTTCTCCCGCTTGATTGAAGGTATTCGACTCCGATATGAAAAACTAACAACCGAGACTGAGAGGGAGGCACTCCTTTTCACTGCATATGCAAGACATACACTCCACAATGGATTCCAAAATTAAAGTTATCCTTATAAATGTCAACTCCCTTGTTTCGCTTTCCAAGCGTATGATAGTCTCTGACTTCATAAAGGATAACCGGGCGGACGTGATACTTGTAACCGAAACTAGGTGGCATCCATATCACCGTCCCGTATTCCCAAACTTCTCCATGATTCGAGGAGATCGAACCCTCACTGGCGGTCCCACCATCAACGGAGGTGGCACTTGTATACTGGTTAATAGCGGACTTCACCATAAAGCTATTGACCTCCCACACTTTGTGTCCATAGAGGTGTCTGGGGTTGAACTGCATCTGGCTAATAAGGGTAGAGTGAATATATACTCCGTATACCACTCGCATAAAACCATTAATGGCCCCATTAATCCCGAGGATATCGGCAAACTAATAAGGTCCTCGGGGCATACACCCCTGATCATAGGCGGCGGTTTTAACTCCAGACATCCCCACTGGAACAACTCTGTCTCTTGCCCAAATGCCCCAAAACTGTACCAATGGTACACCGAAAACACTTATGCCCTCAACTTCGAAATAGTCGCACCTACGATTGGTACTCGAGGTGACTCGATTCTGGAAATATTTTTTGTGTCCAAAGACTTACTTCCCCAAATCACTCCTCCTCAAGTTTCAGCGGGTGTATCTGACCACAACGCTATGACCACATTCACCCGCGGCTATCGAGCATCCCGGGCTCATATCAGATACATACCCAATTATGGGCGGACAAATTGGGACAACTTCAATATTACATTGAACGATAAACTCCACCAACTCTCTCTTCCCATTGACAGGAACATAACGACGGTTGAGATAAAAACGCTGCAAAACGACTTCACGAGATTCTAGTTGAAACTTCGGAGACTCATGTCCCGAAGTACAAACTTGAAAAGATTTATCAGATTACCCATGACGACTTCACTCTTCGTCTCATCCGGGAGCGTAAAAAGCTCTGCAGAATGAGATATCGTCACGCTTTACCATTATTGCGATCCATTATTCATAATATTGGTACACTGATAAAACAGAGAATCCAAAACAATCGTACCCGACACTTGGAAAACAAACTGAAGGGTATTCAGATGAACCAGAACGTTTATAAAAATGTTAAAAAGATATGTGGCACTTCTCGTATCACTGGGCCAATCATACACAAAGGTGTTGTAGGTAATAACGACACCAATAAAGCAAATATCATCGGAGAGACCTTTGAAAACAATCACAAACTCACTCTCCAAGATGTCGACCCGGAAACGAATGCGGCCATTAGTTCAGAGGTCCACAGTAAATTGGACGACTTCAACGAGCCAATTGTTGTCTTTAACCCAACTAACAGTGCATACTTCGATGACACACGTGATAATGGTCACGGTTTCTTCACACCAAATACCCTACAGAGTCTGGTTAAATCTCGACACCCTAAGAAGTCACCTGGTATCGACAACATGCCATACCACTTGTTGCGAAAGCTTTCTGCCTTATTCTTTATAAAGCTCTCCATTCTATTCAACCATGCTTACAACATGGGGTACTTTCCCGAAGCTTGGAGGCACGCTATTATTTGTCCAATAGCAAAAGTTGGGAAACCAACGTATCACCCCTCAAGCTTTCGCCCTATCTCGCTTCTCACTTGCATCAGCAAAATATATGAAAAATTCATATACGAGGAGCTAAATAATTTTGTCAGTGCCAGGCACCTAATACCTGATTTCCAATTCGGATTTCGAAGAGCGCACAGCACCACTATGGCTCTCAATTTATTTCAAAACCACGTCTGCGTGTGGCTCTTTAATAAGGAACCCACCGTTGCGGTAAGCCTAGACATTGAAAAAGCTTTTGATACGACTTGGATCGAAGGTCTCGCTTTTAAAATTCTGAATACTGGCCTCAGTAGAACGCTATGTAGCATCATCTACCAGTTCGTTCGAAACAGAACCTTCCAAGTTAGAATGAATGGAAAGCTTTCCCGAACTTTTCACGCCGCTGCAGGCGTACCACGGGGCTCCATTCTAGGCCCCATCTTATTCAATATTTACACCTCCGATATTCCTCGCCCTGTGGACGGGAGAGTAAATCAAATATGCTATGCGGATGACGTCCTGGTGTACACGTCAACCAAAGGCCCTAACCTCGCAACAAATCGACTCAACCGTCACTTTGACGAACTGTATCAGTATTACAGTCGATGGAAAATCCGACTTAATCCATCCAAAGCAGTAGCCATAATTCTGAGTAGTAAACACTCCCAACCTGCTTCTCGACATTCACAGAATATTCGAATAAAAATGGGAGATACTACGATTAGACCACAGGACAAGATGAAATATCTTGGGGTCACTTATACCCCAAAAATGAATTTCATCAAACATGTGACCCACATTCTCCAAGGGGGCCTCGGTCGGTATAAGCAACTGCACAACATCTTGAAGTGGAGCAACAAAGTTGACACCAAAGTTAAGCTTCTCTGCTATAAGCAGCTAATCCGATCTGGAATATCGTACGCTTTTCCCATATGGTCGTGCATATCTTCAGCTCAAATGGAAAGACTTCGAGTTTTCGAAACGAAACTCCTCAGAAGATGCACGAATCACTCTAGAAGGCCTGGCGGTCGTCATTACCCCAACTCTCACCTATAAGAAAGGCGCTTCCATTACCCATTACAGGACAACAATAGTCAAATGCAAAAAAGTAAAACTGACATGGCCCGAATCGCTGCTGTCCTCTTCCCGCAGTGTGATGAGGTGTTGAGGGTGCAAGAGGACTGGAGTATCATTGAAGGAGAGATACCACCCGTGACCACGGAAGAGGTGCTCTTGTCTGCACGGGTTGTTAAAAAAAGACCCGGGACTGGGTGGTATTTCTAACGCTGTAGTGAAGACTGTTTTAACAAAAAAGCCGTCACTCTTCAGCAGCCTCTTCACAACCTGCCTTTAAACAGTACAATTTCCCAAACGATGGAAAAAACAGTGGCTTGTGCTTATACCAAAAGGAGTCAAGAATCCAGAGGCGCCGTCGCCTTATCGCCCGTTGTGCATGTTGGACACAACCCCTTGAGCGAATAATGGCCACTCGCCTGGAACAATTCACAGAGGGGACATTGGGGCTCTCTGAATCGCAATATGGGTTCCGGAAAGGTAGATCAACCGATAAGGCACTATCTGTGATGAGCGACATCGCTCGCAATGCGATAGTTGGAGCATGATGGTTAGAAGGAAGTTACCTCATGAGCACATCTCTACCAAAGAAAAATAAAAAGAATTCAAGTTAAACTAAAATATTTTTACTAATTTGCTAAGTTTTGGCTGACGACTGATGACTGGTAAGTAGAACTGTGGCCCACGGTCCTATCGTTGCCCATTCGCGTCACATGTCCGGCCCATCTTAATCTTCGCGATCTGATTATTCTCACTATTGCAGGCCTGTAGGAACCCGGAAGTTCATGAACTCACCGACTCGACTCCGCCATCATTCCCTGTACTGTGCACTCTCCTTCCACGCTTGACCAGCCGATCCGATCGCCTCAAGGTCAAACATTACATTGTTCTCCCATCTCCGTGGCCGCCGTCCTGCCGGTGTCTTGCCCGTTGGTCTACCGTCAAGAATTCTACGCACAGTCCTATTGTTGCCCATTCGCGCCACATGTCCGGCTTATCTTAATCTTCGCGACCTGATTACTCTCAATATTGTAGGTTTGCGGTATAGCTCTTCCAATTCGTGGTTGTGGAGTTCCCTCCAATGCCTTGCCTCCTCGTCATATTTTCCAGCAAGGATACCCCTTAAAACTTTATTCTCGAATACGCGGAATTTGTTTTCTTCCCGTTTTGTGAGAGCCCATGTTTCGCATCCGTATAGAACCATCGCCATGATTATGGTTCTATAGATACGGAACTTTATGCTACGTGACAGCAGTTTGGATTTCTGCAGTTTACTGACTGCGTGCCCACTAGCGTTGCCGGAATGCAGTCTTTTGATAATTTCCTTCGACATTTCGTTACTGTCTGTCAGTATTATTCCCAGATATTTAAACTCTTTAACTTTTTCAAATATCTTGCCCCTGACGCCTAAGTGTATTCCCCGAGGTCCACCTGCTATCACCGTAATCAGGTATTTTGTTTTGTCTTCATTTATTTCTAGGTCCACATCTTCTCCCGCTTGCATGATGATTTCACTCTTTTTACTGGTTTTACAATTTCTAAATTATCTTCCAAAACGGCGATGTCACGGATGGTTCTGAGAGGTGGTTTTCTATTCTAACTTGCCCTTTATTTTCGTTCATGCAGATTTGAATGATGGCGGCATATTTTTTCGGGATTCCCAGCTCAACTACAATATGGTAGAGTCTTTGTCTTGCGACTGAGTCGTAGCCTTTTTTGAAGTCAACGAACAGTTGATGAACCGTCTCTCCGTATTCTCACTTCTTTTCCAGTAGTTGCTTTATTGTGAACATTTGGTCGCTTGTTGACCGATTCCTATGGAATCCGCACTGATAGTCTCCCAGTAGTTCTTCTACGTACGGTGTGATTCTCGCCAGTATGACATTTGTTAGTATTTTGTATGTGGTTGGGAGCAATGGTATTCCTCTGTAATTTTCGCAGTCAGATCCGTCGCCTTTTTTGGAAATGGGAAGGACTATTGAGGTTTTCCATTCTTCCGGAGTGACTTCCTTATCCCATTTTGTTTTGATGAGCTGGTGGATCTTTCGAGCAGTTGCCTCCCCTCCATGCTTCAGAAGCTCTGCCGATATGCAGTCGACTCCGGGAGCCTTGTGTTTTTTCAGTTGATTTATGGCGTCTACAACTTCGTTAAAAGAGAGCTCTGGGATCTGAGGCTCGGCCGTATGTACGTGTGATACGTTTATTTGTGGTTGATGGGTGCGCACATTGAGCAGGAGCAGGTTTTCAAAGTACTGCTTCCATCTTGTCATGATATTGCTTATTTCCGTGACCTGGCAGCCGTTTGAGTTTCGAATTATTTTGTTTCTCCCTCCCTAGCCATTTCTAATTGAATTTATGCCGACATACATACCTCTGATGTTCTTTGCTCTGGCATTTTCTATGATTTTTTCTATTCGAGTCTTCTACCATTCGCGTTTTTTGCGTTTGAATATTTCATTGTCTCTTTCCGAATTGTCGCGTATCTTTCTGCGTTGGGTTCATCATATCTTTGTAAGTGGATCACTCTGAGGCGTTTACGTTCTTCGATCTTCGCCCTGCATTCATCGTCGAACCAAGGTTTGGACTTAATTGTTTTCTTAGATCCTAATATCTGATGGGCTGTTTATTTGATTGTGTCTCTGATCGAGATCCATTTAGTGTCCACACTATTGGATTCCCCTTCCTAACTGCTCCCATTCTCTAGGATGCTAAATTTATTTGTTAGTTCGTCTTTATATTCAGCCCTTTTGCGTAGATCTTTTAGTTAATCAATGTCGAACTGTTTTGCTGATCTCTTGTGACTGCCCATGTGGGTTTGCTGCGAGCCGACTCTTGATTTTGGCTATCACTAGAAGATGATCGGAGTCGCAATCTGCTCCTCTATATGACCTTATGTCAAGGATATTCGAGTGGTGTTTTTTGTCTATGAGGAAGCGGTCAATTTGGTTACACATTACGCCGTCCGCTGATATCCATGTGGCTTTATGAATTTGCTTGTGCTTGAACATCGTGCTTTTCACTACCAGATCATTTGACGCTGCGAACGTAATAATTCGAATTCCATTATCATTTGAAACGTCGTGTAGGCTTTCAAGTATACCTATAGTAGGTTTGGAGATATCTTACTCTTCAATTTTCGCATTGGGGCCCCCGAGAATGATTTTAACATCGAATGATGAGATCCCATCAAATACTTCCTCTGGGGTCTCGTAGAACGGGTCCTTCGTTTCTTCCTCGGTAGGTTCTGTTGGGGCGTGTACGTTTATAAATACATAATTGCACCATGAGACCTGTATTTTTAGCACCGACATTCAGTCATTAATAAATTTCACATCTTTTAGATGGGGCGTAATCTACTTGCTTATGATGAAGTCGGTTCCGAGGTTATGTGTATCGGTACCTCCACACACCAGTGTAAACCCGTTGGTTTCGATTACATGATGTGGGAGTCGGACTTCGTGAAGCGCGGCGATGTCCATTTTATACTGTTTCGCATTTTCTACGACCACCTGTATCGCGCCTGGTTTATATTGTGGCGGTTCCGCCAAAACCCACTGCCCACTTACCTGAAACCCCCCGTCCCCCTTACCAGTCCCAGCGGCAAACAATTCGCCATACAAACGTATGAATGAAAGCCGCCGACTCTGGACTCGGTTTCCTCAATTATATCCCCTGACACTTCGTTCTACGATGTCAGTGAGTCTCAATAGGTCCCAGCTCCTGGTACTTCGTTGTACGATGCCAGCTAGCTCGAATAGGCTCCGACTCCTGACACTGCATCGTACGATGTCAGCGAGCCCTAATGGAATGTGAATTATTAGAAAGGTACAACCTGTTGGCAGGTACCGCCAACAACAGGTTAACACCTCCAGCGCCTTGCTTTCTGCATCTTCCCGCACACGCTACTTCGTCACTGCGGACGCGAGCAGATTACCAATTGCTTCCGACCTATCGGACGATAAATCTGTTGGTCCAAGCGACCCGCAACAGGCTATTGGACCACGCCGCACACCCTTGCCCTTGCCGGCATTAAGCGGTAACATCCCCGTCCACCACATTTATCAACACAGGCCCAAGCTATAACTAGGAACTTGTCATCAGGACAGTTCCCTTAACCAAATTACAGCGCCTCCCGAAGTACGCCGGGCCACCTTATTTTTCAAGCGCTCGGCCCCCCTCTCACCACGCACCACCCATTCGAGCACCCCTTCAGCCCTACCCTTTTTTTCGTAACTTCGTCACTGGGGGGAGTAGTGGCGGTTCCGCCAAACCCCACGGCGCGCTTACCTAAAAACCCCCATAACCTCATCCCAAGTAGCATAAGTTTTTGCTAATGCAATCGCATTAAGCGCCTGAAAATGCTACACGCATTAATTAGATCAAATCTATAATCTTAAAGTCCCTGTAAAGAAAACCATCACTTCGCATACAATTTTCCGTAAGATTTCTTTCTTTACTTATCTGGAATTCCAAACCAATTCGGCACCTTCGGTACCAGACTAATTCCTATAAACAAACTACGTATACATTGGCCAGCGCCCTTTTCCTCCCAGCAATTAAATTCTCTAACTCGCACCATGTGCAAACAGAATGCTGGTCCTACATAGATTTCCTGCGATACCATAAACAATTCATATCGTTTGTGGCATCCGAAAAACATTTTTTTCATTTAATGAGCCGCTGCTATTTATTTAGCTGACCCCCATTACCGAACGATGCATAAGCAAACCCATTAGCATCCGACGATTTCGGTTTTATTTGCTTTACCGAAATCGTAGCCTATGAATGCACTTTATGCCTTTTCTTTGTTCTAGGTTCGTTCCATGAAAGAACCATGCACACACACCACTGCAATGAAAGAGTGCATTTCTGTGACGGCCACACCCTTAAGAGAAACGTTTTTCTCTCTCTTCCCTTTTCTTAACCCTAACCTAGGATGGAATTAATGTCAGAGTTCTATCGTCGGTGAGTCCTTTACCATCCGCTGACCGCCACGGTCATACGTCACCCCCGCTCTCCGTCGGCAGCGGAGACGCGTATATATACACCCTCGTAGTCGCGGATCTACATGCCCGGAGTCGTGTGTTGTTCGATTTTGATATTCACCCAAAAACCAAAGAACAAATCTAACGTAAATGTATAAACAAGTGTTAAAGTTAACGAGGACGAAATAAATTAAAAATTAATTAAGGACAACTTGTGTTTTTACTTACTCCTGGTGTGGACGTTGCGTCGTCGATTTCTGTATAGTGCTCGTCGGTGGAACAACTTATGATGGAGGAGGAAGTGAACATAGTGCCCGGGACTAGCACATACTTCCTCCCCCACAATATAACGTTCGAACATTCCACGTGCTGACGCGTACACCCCGTTTTTTTCTGTTTTTCCCTACGTCTTCTTTTTGCCGAGTCAGTGTTTTCTTGATGATTTGTTCCCTTATGTTAGTGTCGGCTCATCACATCTACGCCCACCGGGTTTTTCGTGAGATTTTTTTTCTATTGATTATTCATTTTTGTTCCCACGAGTCTTGGGGTTTTAAATAGTCCGCCATATCAGAGCCCCTCTTTGATATGGTAAGGTCTGTTTACTGCTCTGATTCGACCCGGTGTCAGAGATGCGCCGTTATAATACAGCCGGTACACCCCTGGCTGCAAACCATTCAGTCTGGATTAGGAGTGGTAGATCCTTGTGTGTTTACTCCACACTAGCGTGTCTGATACGGGTGGCCCTACTAGAGGCGTATGCTTCCGCCAACATAACCTGAGTGATTCATTGTAATTTAAACCCCCGCACCACGTCAAGGTTTCTACCAAGAGGAATTCAGGCACCGCGCTACTAATCAGCTCACGCCGCACAAACCGAGTTATCGTTTCATTC
Organism: Microdon myrmicae; assembly: GCA_963931805.1. NCBI lineage: Eukaryota > Metazoa > Arthropoda > Insecta > Diptera > Syrphidae > Microdon > Microdon myrmicae. The sequence continues at coordinate 26,406,317 of OZ007501.1, forward strand.
ATTGAGCCAGAAGTATCTTGTTAAGGTTATATTTTTAAGTCTGTTTATGTCACTCTATGGTCTTTCACCTTAGAAAGAAATTTATTGCCGCGGGTCCGTGGATTTGGCAGTGTAATTTCGTGCAGGACGCCAAGAGTCTGGTAAGGGGGGTGGAGTTTACTCACCGTGGGTTGATCACAGTCTTATTAACACAGGAACATACGTTCTTGACTGCCCCTGGCCGGGGTGCAGCTGTGTAGTGGTTGGATCAGTAGAAGATTCGTGCAAGACGCCAGGTGCTGTCGTTCGCTTGCTATAGATTAGTGGCAGCTAGAGTCAAACGCTTTTTGATTTGTTTGTTCCGAATACTTTATTTATTACTTCTAGCTGTAATGGAATTTACTGATGGTTCGAACATAGGTTCGGCCTCCTGGAACCTTACTGATGGTTTGACCATAGGTTCGGGCTCTGGGACTTTACTGATCACGAAATAGAAATGTGCCGCCCTTTTATACTTTTGGTCATTGAAATTTGTCAAAGTTTTTATTGTAAAGATTCCAAGAAGCACAAACAAGGTTTCGTGTGCTTCAGTTGGAATAGGGTTCTGGGAAGTGACTAGGAATTTATTTGAATAAATTCCCGGAAGGAGAAATCATGAAATGCATTTAGAGTTAAGCATTTCATGATGTCGGGGTTATTTGGAATTGAATCAATGTATGTCAAATGGACTTTTGGTTAATTTTGTCGTGCATATGATTCAGTTGGGGGAACATGATTTGGATTATAGGTAAGGGTAATTAGGAATTGGATCAACGTGCGACAAATTAACTTTTGGTTTAATTCGTCGCTCAATGGTTCATTTTGGGATAATGTTAAGGTTATAGGGAATAATGGAGATTGGATGGGAGTAGTGATTTAGGATCACTACAATCTTCTACATTTCCGAACTTCATTAGGTAATAAAATTATTTACATAAACCGCAACTTAAATTATATTTCAATATCTTTCGCCTTTTCTACGTTCCGCAGACCGGTACTTTTTCGTATCTCCGTGCCTCCCGTATACTGCTATAGTAAAGCACCACATCACATCAACTCGCATTGTCTTCCCCTCAACGGCGCTTGTAAGATAATGTGCACCGCACACAACTACCATCTGAGAGAACAGTCAAAAACAAGACATGAACCTCCATCGGATTCGTTAATAAGGCGGCGTAAAACAGCCATACATCCCACCATATTCAAGTTAGCAATGGATGCTTCCGCATCCATCGATAGGGTCGAAACCGCCGAAAACCATCCCCAGAAGCGACGAGATTAATTCCTTATGGGGAGGTTGGATACCTCTTACAGGACTTAACATCCGAGACTACTTAGAGCTGTAGAGATTGTAGCTGAACTACCTTCTAAAACAAATAGGTAGATTTATGTACAGAAAGTCCTGCACGGACCAACAACACGATGACAGGTGAAAACAAGTTTTGCGTCTCACACTTCACGTGTTGTCTGTTATTTTCGTGACTGCTTAAATGTGAGAAGAGAACACCGACGGAGGCGACGATGAAGGACGTACTTGGTTTGTCTGGCAACTCTATGGTGGTGTAATTTTACATTTTGAAACAAATCAGTTAATATTTAGTAACATGCCCTGGCGCTCGGTTACTATTTTTGTCCATTGAAGTTCACTTGGTGAGTCAAAACTTTCATTGCGTCATTCCTGATCGAATCTGTTCAACCAAAATCTCGGTCATATATTTTAAATTAAAAAAAAAAACGTGAAAAAAAATATTTAAAAGAAAAGGAAAATTATTTTTATAATTGAAGTAATTAAAAACTTATTTATAACTTATACGAAATCCCCAAGTTATATTTACTTGTGTGGCGCTCGGAGCACATCTCTTAAAATAACCCAAAGGTCAGGCTTCCTATCATCTATCTTTTGGCGCTTGAGCTCCACATGCGAGGATGTGGCGAATAAAGAATACTATAATTTTTAATTCTTTATTTATTTTTAAATGAGCGTATTAAATGTATTTAAAGACAAGGTCATCGAATGCTGGAAGAGAATCCAATGCACAATGAATAAAGAGTTGCGAACACCTTGCTTCATTTATATCAGATTTTTCCAGATAGCTGTCGCGATCAACAATATTACATGTTAAATGGAACCTTCGCATACTGGAGATATACAAAATAACATATCTCAAAAAAATATTTCGACACAAGTACATAAAAGGCAATTAGTGGATACTCAGAATTCTACTTCCTCATGTCGATCCATCCATCCATACACGGTCCTTTCCCATTAAGCTCTAATTCATAGAATGCCCTCAGGAGAGCTCATCACTACATATATACCTATATTGTAGCCATGCAAAACAAATGGCCCCATTGCGGAAGTCCATTGCCCATCGGAGACAGCCCATCGTTTTACCATACAAAAGGAAGTAATTTTATTCACACCTGCTTAAGCGAGGCAAATGGCACGACAACATCCTCGTCCTGCTATTTAATGGCGCCCAACAACGAACAAACTGCATTCGAAACGACTATAATTAAACAACGAAAAAATCGACAAGGTGGTGGTTTATATTCTCTAGCTCCTCTCTCTGCCTACATGGCCCTACAAATGGCAGCAAGTCGTTTGGTTTTTATGGTTAGCCACAGGAAGTCATTACTTTTTCATTTCCTTCGTCGATACGGTCACCGACAAATTATTAGGTACATTGAAGTATTTTTATAGGCGTGCCGTGAGATTCTCTACAGGACGAAAGCATTTCGGACCTCAATGAGGCCCAAAAATGGATGCTTTTCATCTTCATTACTTGGATGGTCGGCAGACTGTGGTGCGCCATACATGACGATGCCTTCCCAGGCAATAAATCTTTTATTTTTTCCTAAACGTATGTAATTTTTGTGAGAACTTAGTTCAGTGGGCTTACTACAACCTAGCCCATTTGATGGCAACCTAGAGACACGTAAATCAACAGTTTGCAAGTGAAAAGATGTGTCTCTTGAATCATTTATTACAACCCCTAAGGTGTTCATTATCAGTTGTAGATACCGACTATTTCATTGTGTTCAACTCGGATGCACCTAACTAACAACCACTTGTAAACGACTTTATTAGCATATTTAATGCCTAAATGCCGACACCGGCGCAACCTTAATAACAGTTTGGCTTCATTTTGTATCACCACACGTACACAATTTACGAGTACTATGACTGAAGGAGGCCGACCCCCCACAATACCAACGAAATATGTCACACCCGGTCTCGTCGAAAGGTAGTTGCTACCTTAAGGTAATAGCAATAATGGCGAAGAGTCATGCTCAAGGGCTGGGTAAAGATTTTTAGATGTGTCACCTTTGCGACATTAAAGCGTAGATAAGGCAAAAATTAAGTGCTCGTTAGTTTGCCTCGAGGGAAAATTTAAGGAGATATGATATAAGGACCAGATTGTGGGACATAATTTGAATGACTACACGGGGGGAGATGTTTAGCTCATTTCGTTAATAGATGTCGCTGATGGTGAATTTTAAGCACTGGATGGCGGCGCTTCCAAAATATTATTGGGTCATAATTCTTTTCACATAACTAGGATGATATTAAACTTCGAATGTGTAGTTAGAAAATAGATCGGGGATGGTGTCGACGTTCATTAGACCTGAAATACTGATAGGAAAAGGTTAAACGGCGTATCCTTCCTTCATAATGTTTTACTTCATGTGGGGCATCAATTTTATCTAGAAATATAGTACAATCGAACGAAGGGGGGTACATATTGACTTATTCTAAATGTAAAGAGATCATCGTAAAAGAGGCCGCACGTGTGTCAGGAACATGAAATGGAAAACTCTTTCAGGATACTTTATTATGCGTGCGATTAAGATAACTGAATAATGGTTACCCATCATAATAAAATCGCCAAATATAGTGCACAGCAAATTAATCCGGGAGAGATCTGTAATCTGTAGTGCAATCATGTCATTGGGAAAACGAGATTATACAGTTTACAGAACTATATAATTCGTTGATTGAATCCTTTCAATAACACGTGCTTTAGGAATAATTATTACACAATTATATACGTGACACTTTACACACTTAGTTGTTATAAATTATTAAATATACTCTTTCTGACGTAATGAAAGATTTGGTTATAAATCTTTAGTGAATACTGGATCTTGTTTAAAATCTTTTGCCATCTAGTTAAAATTATTATAATGCCGATGATGATGGCACTACAACCGGGAGCCGGTCTTGGCCTTATTTAGCAAGTCCTGAGGCTTGTTAAATTTTTCATACTGATTTGTTATTTCCGGGCAAGGTCATTAGTCTTGCCGCAGAGGCTTCCCGACGAGGAATCGAACCGCGGTCTTCCACGTGACAGGTGGGTATACTAACCACTATGAGGCAGATGAGGGACCACAGGAATATAAAATAACAGCGGGTGTACGTCAGGGATCTGTATTAGGTCCGCTGTTATGGAATATCATGTATGATGGTGTGCTCAGGGTCACTGTACCAGAAGGGGTTAGAATCATTGGGTACGCAGATGATTTGGCAATAGTCGCCGTCGCTAAACATCTAGATGACCTGGAAAATATTTGCTCCCAAGGAATCCAGAGCATTAAATGCTGGCTAGATATGGCCGGACTGAAACTAGCTGGACATAAGACGGAGGCAGTTTTAATAAGCAGCCGCAAGAAGGTTGAACACCTTGATTTGGAAATAGAAGGACAAATAATCAGATCCATTTCCTATATTAAATATCTTGGTGTTATACTCGACAACAGGTTGAGCTTCAAGGAACACCTGAGGAAAATGAGTGAAAAAAACGGCAAGAGTATGCAAAGTTTTGGCGAGTCTGCTACCCAATGTTGGAGGACCCCGTCCCCACCAGACGAGAAAGTAATCGTGTGCGTGCCGCTTGTGTTTGACCCGCGCAGATATAAAAATAAAGAATTAATAAGTTCATACGAACATGTTTAATAGTTTACGTGAAAACAAATCAATCCCACAAAAAACAAAAGGACAAACAATAAACAATAAATTCAAATTTCATTAACAGTTTGATTATCTATGCAATAGTCTCGTTGAGAAAAATAATAATATATCGCATACCTCCGAGATCCCCATTTTTTTCTTTCACTTGATTAAGCATAATCAAGCAAAAACGATAAATTGGTTTCAGTGACATTATAAAGTGCGCTGCTTCACAGCAATAATAACAGTCAAAACAAAGTAACAGAACGAAAAGTGAATCAAAAGTAATCGAAAATAATCGAAAATAAACAAAAATAAAAACAAACAAACAAATTGAAGAATAAAAAAAAAGTGCATAACAAAATCCCTTCAGTGAGGTGCGACAAAGAAACCATCAATTAAAATATATCACCTCGCAAGCGTGAAAATTGAAAGAGTCAATATATTGCTCATTAAGCAAGTGGTTTTTAAGGCAGCGTTTGGTGCGAGCGCAGAGTCACTGACTCCTACTCGACGATAGCCAAGTTCGAGTCGGCCTACGGAAGAAATCGAGTTCGTGCTTCGTATTGCGGGTCGCCTTTGTTTTTTTAAAATGAAAACAAATTGGAAAGAACCAGTATGAACACGGAGGACGACAAAAACGCGACAACACACAAAAGAAAAGGTACACCGAAAAACTCCATTGTGACGCGAAGTAAAACCGCGAAATTAACAATGGAGAAAATGGCCAGCAAATGGAGGAGGACAGAGAGCGCCCCTCCCCCTACAATTTTAATATGTATGGGGCAAACAATTCGTTCGCTTCTCTTGCATCCTCAGAGTCTGAGGATGAAGAAGAGGAAATAACTGAATTGGAGGCGAAACTTGCGATGGCAAGAGCCCGTCTAGAAGAGAGACGCCGAAGGAAAAAAATAGCGGCACTCGAAAAAGAAAAAGACACCGGACAACAACAAAAGCCGAAGCCAAAAGTCGGCCAACAGCAACAGCAACAGCAACATCAACATCAACAGCAACAATCAACACAAAATCGACCACAGCAAGCAACAAAACAGCGGCAAAGCAACAATAACAACCAAAAAATAAAGATGCCACCAATCAACACCATAGATATTGAGTGTAAGGAATTGGTAAGTCTTTATAAGCTAGCGATAGGAAACAATTTTGTAGTTAAAAGACTGGCTGGTAATAGGCATGCCATTCAAACCTATGCGGTGGCAGACCACGAAAAAATTAAAGAGGTCTTAAAAAGGGCCACCGCGGAATTCTACTCGTTCACGCCGAAGCAAACAAAGAGGGTAACGGTTCTATTAAAGGGTGTCGACCCTGAGGTGGAACCGGAGGCTCTGCTCGAGATGCTTCAAAAGTTGAGGCACGACGATCTCGAGTTTATCTCCGTAAAACCGTTCACTACAACCAAGGCAAGAAGGGAAAACCGCAAGCTACCCTTCTTTTTGGTTCAACTAACGCCCAGCAGCAGAATTGGTGGTCTAAGAAAGATTACAGTCTTGGATCATCAAAGTGTCACATGGGACAAGTTAAAAAAAGGCAGAGACATCCTGCAATGTGTCCGCTGCCAAAGGTTTGGTCACGCGGCGGCGAACTGTGAAATGCAGCACCGTTGCGTAAAATGCGGAAAAGACCATAAGGCAGAAGAATGCCCTCTGGGAAAAGAAAGGGTAGAAGACAAAGCCCTTCTAAAGTGCGCAGTGTGCCGGAATGAGGGACACCCCGCTAATTATCGAGGATGTCCTAAATTCCGAGAAATAATGGCAAGAAGTGTAACCCGGCAAAAAAACACAGAGCCAGCTCGTACTACAACAATGCCCGTAACATCGCAGCGGTCGTACGCACAAGTTGCGTCGGGTGGGAGACCATCAAACCAGGCTACAACATTGGTAGCCACAAATACTCCCACACAGACTGAAACAACATCGCAAGCAGACGTGGTCACGGTTCTACTTAATCTGCAGAGACAGATGACACAGCTGCAAAACCAAATAAACGAGATCTACTCGTACTTGCCCAATCTAAACAAAAAGTCAATATAAAGCCTCTAACCACAACATCAATAAAAGCTCTTGTCGTGAATGTAAATTCACTAATAAGAACTGAGAGAAGAGCCAATCTTTTCAACCTGTTGCAAGTTGAACAGCCTCATGTACTTCTGGCGGGGGAAACAAAGTTAAACCAGAGACACAAGATATGGCATAAAAACTACGATATTATACGAAGAGACCGACCTAACTCCACTCAAGGGGAAGGTCGCAATCTTTATTAGAAAAGGGATCCCTCATAAAGTTATATATAGTGGAGAAGTGCGCAGGTTCCGGGTGCTAGAAGCCTGTATCGTACGCATACCCCACAGCAAGGAAGGGGTTTGTATGCGATTGCGGTCTACGCACCTGAGGAGCACCAACATAATCTATTTATAGCAGAGCTCAAGACTCTCTTCCGATGCTTACAATTGCACCTGGGCAAAAATTACTTTATTCTAGGGGGAGATATGAACACCAAGCATAGAAATTGGGGAAATTATATATCTAAGGCTCCTCGATAGTATAGTGGTTAGTACACCCGCCTGTCACCCGGGAGACCGGGGTTCGATTCCCCGTCGGGGAGCCCCTGGCGCAAGACTAATGACCTTGCCCAGAAAAAATAAATCATTATGGAAAATTTAACAAGCCTCAGGACTTGCTAAATAAGGCCAAGACCGGCTCCCGGTTGTAGTGCAGATGATGATGATGATATATCTAATGCCAGAGGAAATCAGTTGGCTGGCTGGTTAGATCAGTTTCATATTGAATATAGAACTGACCTGCTAGCTACCGAATATCCATCGTTCCCTAGAGGTAGATCGTTCTTAGATATCTTGCTAATCGACTCACGACTGAGATTACTTAACACCAATAGACGAAACACAAACTGTTTACGGACAATTGAATACGATAGTGACCACTGTGCATTCACGGCAGTAATAGAGCTTCCGAACGAGCTCGCAGATCTGGAGGAATTCGTGATCCCGCAACCCTATAACTACGGGGCAATGCGATGGCCGCGGTTCACCAGATCATTAACAAGAGAACTTCGTTTGAATGACTTTAATCTGCCAGTAAACAGAAACCTGACTAATGTCGAAATCGACAAATACATTCAACAAATGGACGAAACCGTAAAACGAACAATGGACAAAACAATTCCCAAAACAACAGTTACATATCACACTAACATTTACAGAAACGCAACAATAAACGCACTTCACAGGCAAAAGAGCAGACTGCTATCGAAATTAAAACAATTACATAGACAGTTTACAGACAGACAAGACCATGAGATAATATCACTGAAATCTCAATTAAAAAACCTCCAAGCTAATTATAGATTAGCAACAAATTTGTATTGGAACAACAGAATTCGAGCTATAAAAACTAATAACCCGAATATGTTCCCACAAATAAATAAAATATTCAGGAGAAATAATCAAAACGAGATCCAGTGTCTCCAAATTCCACGTACTGAGGTAAACAAGCAGCTGCTAACCAACATTGGCATAGATGCAGAGAACGCTATCCTCAATAATGAGCTCTTCGTGATCGAAGACCCTTTGGAGAAGGCGAACGCTGTGGGAGCTGTCTTTCAGGAAATGTACAAGGTGAATGAAAGCATTCACCGAAATCATGACCTGGAGGACAGAATTCGACTGAATCACCTGCACCTCCGAAAAGAAATTTCACTTTGGCAATCGGAGAATCCGGGTTTTACCGAATTCAGTGACGATAATCTGTCAATTGACATTAATGCCAATGGTGGGGCTAATAGCCTTTTAATCACAACGGAAGGAATCCAGAGTATCTTCGACTCATTAAGAAGCAAAAAGTCAGTGGGAATAGATGGAGTACCTAACATCGTACTCAAGAACCTGCCCCCAAAGGCAGGTTTAACAACGCGTTGAATAATGCATATTATCCCGCGCGTTGGAAAACGGCTATCATTCAGCCCATCCCAAAAAAAGGGCAAAGACTGTACAAACCCAATGAACATGCGTTCGGTAAGTTTACTCCCAAGCATCAGTAAAGTATTTGAAAAAATCATTAACAAAGCTCTGCTAAAATGGGTAGACGACAATAGCATTATTCCAAATAACCAGTTTGGCTTTAGGGCGGGTCATGAAACCACACATGCCGCAGCTAAACTGGTCTCCGACATACAATGGAATAAATGTAGGAACCAATGCACAGGTGCCTGTCTGATCGACTTGGAAAAAGCCTTTGATACCGTCTGGATCGAAGGGTTGTATTACAAACTGGTCAGACATGGCATACATAAGCCTTTACTATATGTACTTTACGATATGTCAAAGGACAGGAGGTTCGTGGTCAAAAGTGGTAATGTGACCTCTAATAAAACGTATAATATCAAGAATGGCTTGCAACAGGGCGCGGTACTCTCTCCGATTCTTTTTAACATTTACATTAGCGACTTATTAGATGCACTCCCGCAGGCTATTGCGTACGCAGACGATCTCATAATTTACAGAACAGCTCCGAAAGTTGAGATCATAAATAGTTCAATACAGCGAGATTTCAACAACGTGCAGCGCTATTGCGACAACTGGAAACTTAAGATCAACTTCCAGAAATGTGAAGCCATTCTATTTAGAGCGCCATTATATAAAGCCACGAAAGACACAAAGAAAAACTGGCGAAAGCTAGTTATCGTGGGACCGCATGGAGATAAACTGGAAACCAAGAGTTTAGTTAAATACCTGGGCATCTGGCTAGACCAATATCTGTATTTCAACAGACATGTAGAGGCTGCTTTACTCAAAGCAAGGAAAACGTTTGCTATGACAAGGAGGCTATTTCACAGTAGCCAACTTGACAGCAGGGTAAAAGTCATATGCTACAGGACACTAACCAGGCCAATGCTCATATATGGTTGTCCAGTATGGTTAAACATAGGTCCAAATTTGATGGAAAAGATTCGGGTGTTCGAAAGGAAGTGTCTCAGAAGTTGTCTCAGATTATATCGGACACCGGAATCGGACTATAAAAAGTATTATTCAAATGAGACTTTATATAATGAAGCCTACATAAATAGGGTGGATAATTTTATGATTAAATTAATCAGAGGACATTTTGCGAGAGCAATAAGTTCGTCCAATGACCTAATTTTCGGGACTTATTATCCAAACACTCTGTACTATGAGAGCGTGCGTCGCAACGGCTTTGTTCCACCAGAAGCGTTCCTTGACTTGGACATGAAAGGGCTTATACAGGATAGATCCGGATTTCCGCTGATCTATCATGTAAGTAGATCATCCGTAGAAGGGCGATTGTGCTACGACCGGGAAGTAACGCGCACCGAAGAAGAGCTCCTGCGCTTCAGTAGGGCTATCTCCCACAGATACCGGGACGATAGTATTAGACAGCGTCAACAGTTCTGGTGGTTGAATGGCAAATAGGGACCTGGATACCAAAGTCGGTATAGAATCACACTATCATCAGCTAGCTTACATAGACTTAGCTTTTCTAGAATTAGGGTAGTATAAGATTTAAGTTAAGTTAGGTTAAGTGCTTTTACATAAAATGAAAAATTAAAAAAAAAAAAAAATAGGTAAGTTAAGTTAAACTTTAAGAAAAACGAAAAAAAACAAAAAAAATTGACACAAAGTTTTTCAAATTTTCTTTGTCTTTCAACTAATTATCAGTACTGCCACAAAGTTCTGTCGCCGAAAGGCAAATTATACAAATGTTTAGTAATGTTTAGCTTAGAGCGTCTGCGAAGGACCAGTAAGTTATTATATAAGATAATTAAGCTAGAGTTTAAGCATTTTTTGTCTAGCCTTTAATTTAGAAATTAAGAATATAAAAAGAAAAATAAAAAATGTTTTAAAAATAAAAATGAATGACATGAGAGGAGTGAACTCAGCGCATAGACTAGCATCACTAACAGTATGCTGTGCATTTCGAACGGGAGGACACCACTTGATATTGCAGCTAAAGAAAACGCTGCCTTGCATAAGGTCTCCCAAGAGAATCGTCGGAGAATGCAGTCACAATTAGAGCTCTCAACCCTAAGAGAATGGCAACGAAGGTGGGATTCTTCCACCCACACCATGATACCTGATATAGAAACATGGGTGAAAAGAAATCATGGCGAGCTGAATTACCACCTGACTCAGCTAATATCAGGACATGGATGCTTCCGGCAATACTTGCACAAGTATAAGCATGTGAATCACCCATACTGCTTGTATTGTGAAGACAAAATAGAAAATGCGGAACACGTACTCACCGAGTGCGTGAGATTCGAGACTGCACGGACGATTTTGGATAGGCATATGAGACGGAGAGTTACTCGGACAGGAGTAATAAAATGCATGCGAAGTTCCAAACCAAGGTCTGTGGTGATTCCGCCAAACCCCACGGTTCGCTTTCCTTAAAAACCCCCATATCTTCCATCCCATCACCGCACGAACGATTTTGGAGAGACACACGAGACGGACGGTTACTCCAGCTGGAGTAATAGAATACATGCTTAGTTCAAAACAGGCATGGTCCGTAACCAATGGTATTCTCTGTGAAATGATGCAGCAGTTGCGACGTGACGAGCGGAGTAACAGGTAAACTCCGTCCCACCCCGCGATGGAATATCTAAAAGAAAGTTCCGCGGGGATCAACGGGAATATGAGCCTGGCGGGAGGTGGTTTTAATCAGTAAGAACCCGGCATGCCCCTGGATCGGTCTAGAGGTATCTTTTGAAGATTTCCACCTTCCTACGGAAACAAAAAAAAAAAAAAAACCCACTATACCATCGAGGAGCCAAAATTATTATAATACTTCTGGGTTTTTTTTTTTTGCCCTCTGAGTAGGGCGTTAGAAAATACTCACAGATAGGTCGGCTTGCCGTACAAAGCGACTAAAGGCCGAGTGGTAGGTGGAGTCCCAACGCCCCGTCGCCTGGTGTAATAGCACCCCATCAAGTTCTACGCTCCGCGAAATGCCCGGGAGAAATCCCTGGCCATCTTTCGGAGCTTGGCCGGTCCCAAGGTGAGATACCACCCCGTCGCGCTCTACATTCCACGATATCGTCGGGAGAAATCTTCGACAATGTTTCGGATCTAAGGCTGATGACCCAGACTGACACGAAGACAAGTCATGATGGTGTGGGGTTTTAAGTAGCGTGCGCTGGCGTACGACGCAGGGTCACTAAATAACCCACCATTCTTTGACAAAATAAAACACAAGCTATCGATACCCAGCGGGCACAGAACCCAGGAAATCAAATGCATAGAAATGAAACTCACTATATCAGCAGGCGACAATTGACCTTTTATTTGTGGTACTTTAGATTGTTAGGTTACACAGGTTTGTACATTAATTGGAACTTAAAAAGTGAGAGAGTTCATTTAATCACATTCGTACATTAATTGGTACTTAAAAACTGAGAGAGTTCATTTAATCACATTCGTATATTAATGGCAACTTAAAAACTGAGAGAGTTCATTTAATCACATTCGTACATTAATGGCAACTTAAAAACTGACTCCACTACTCGACCTTTACTCCTTGAACGCAACGACAGCGGCACGTGTGCGTGATTCCGCGATTCAAATCTGACTCCGAAAGGAAGGTGCGTGTACCGTAAAGGTTACTATTAGACTCCTGGAGAAATCGTCCTCAACATTTCTTGTAGTATCGGATACCTCTGGTGTACCAGGGAAATTCCAATACACATCTGGTAAATAGAGACTGGCAGAAAATGTAGTCATAAATCATGGGAAGGGTTTTCCCATGATGTTGATATAATATCAACAGAAACCCAAGGCTGCCTGAGAGCATGTATCTTTTCGACTACATTATTTGTGTAGGAAATTGCCGCCTGGACGAAAATGTTTTCTTTTGTCTACATTGGATAGACAGAAGTGTTTCGGGTAGCATAAAGGAACGATGCTGGCGGCGGCAATTGGGTCTTCTGTGATGTAAAATTCACAGAAGATCGCTCGCCATAGCAACTAGAAAAGAGGTTTATTGGTCTTTGGGATATTGGTCTTTTTATTATCCCGCTCATTATGTCCTATTGCAGAGCTATTAGAAATCTGACTTGCAGATGTGCAAGCCGACAAATAGCCCGGCATGTATTTTTGGACGCTAATGGGCACGGAGACGGTGTTTGTATACCCTTTGCTCTGCTCAGATTGTAACATCCCATCTGGTCGATGGGTCTGCAAATAAAAGGTAAGTATGTCATTGCCGCGTGTAGAGGAAAAACTCCTCGGCTATGTTGGGATATTTATGACGGTTATCCAAGGGGACAACCGAATTGTTTTCAGCTATTTTAGGACAGTGGTGAATGCTATGGCAAGGTTGTGTGATCTTGCCAGGGATTTGACTTAAGGGTAGATATGGGGTTTATAGGATTTTTATGGGGTTAAAAATGATGCGAGGTTCTTCGGGCCCTGAAAAGCCCCACATCACCCTCTACCCAATCCAGCAAGCCAGCGCCTCTCGTAACCTCAGCTACTATGCGTAGCACTACCACAGCAGGACGCCTGGTTTCGCCTCTTTATTTAAACGTCGGGATCTTCGTCCTTAGGTCCCTGAACATTTCGCAAGCATTCCACCTACACCGGTCGGAAAATCAAACCGATACCACCAGCCGGAGACCCTATTTAGAACACCTTACACAGGTGTCTCTACCCAACCTCACCTGGGTACACTTCATACAGGTATCCCAGACTTCAATCCATCACGACACAATTCAAGCGGCAACCATAGGCTATACACGCCCCTCTACGCCGCCTCATATAGCTAGGTGCATAACACTTCGGAGCGCGCAGCCGCTACTCTAGGGCGCCCTATGGTTGGACACAACCAACCATACATCAGGAGCCCCCATAACCTAAGTTGCCCAACTTAATCAAAGCGCGACTGGCCGGCCCTCCCAACAAAGCGCCGCTTGGTCGAGGTCGCAGCTACCGTTTATCGAGCTCCGGGGTCGACTCCGGAACCGATGTACCGGACCTCCCTAGATCGGTAAGCCGCGCAACTGGAGTACCCGCCCCCTTTTACCAGTCCCAGCGGCAAACAATTCGTCATACAAACGTGTGGACGAAAGGCACCGACTCTGGACTCTTTTTTTTTTCAATTTTATCCACTGACACGTTGCAGCACGATGTCAGTGAGTCACCAAAAGGTCTCATCTCCTGGCACTTCACCACGATGTCAGCGAGCTCCTAATGGGATTATACCTATTGGTTAGGTATACCCTGTTGGCAGGTACCGCCAACAATAGGTTAACACCTCCAGTGCCTTGTTTTCTGCATCTTCCCGCACACGCTACTTCGTGACCGCGGACGCGGGGAGATTTCCGATAGGTTCCGACCTACTCGGACTAAGCGACCCACAACAGGCCTATTGACCACGCCGTACACCTTTGCCCTTGATGGCATCACGCGGTAACATCTGTGTCCACCTTATCGGCAAAGGCCCAAACAATAACCAGGAACTCGTCATCACGACAGTTCCCTTAACATTACCGCAGCGCCTCCCGAAGCAAGTAGGGCCACCTGGATTCCCAAGCGCCCGGCCCTCCTATCATCACAGCACCAACCATAGAGCACCCCTTCAGCCCTACCTCCTTTATTTCGTGACGGGGGGGGGGGGGGGGGGGGCTGGGGAGAGCGGGTACTGTGGCGGTTCCGCCAAATCCCGCGGTTCCCCTTCCTGAAAAACCCCCATTATCATCACCCAAGACGCATAAGTCTTCGCCAATGCATTCGCATTCGGCACCTAAAAATGCTTCACGCATTATATAGATCAAATCTGTGATCATTAAGTCCCTGTAAAGAAAACTTACCTTTGTGCATTCTCTTCGCATACCACTGCTCCTTAAGATTTCTTTATTGGCTTACCAGGAATTTCCAATCAATTTCCGCATCTACGTCGCCAGTCAAATTTCCTTGAACGAATTCCGGTAAACAAATAATTCGATTTACATACGTTGTAACCTTCATGACAGAGATCATAAATACTGCGCCGTCTATTTTCCCAACGTCGCCAAGTAAATTTCCTTACGTAAACATCGGCCGGCGCCCTTTTTCTTCCAGCATTAAAATTCACTAACTCGCACCATGTGCAAATTGAAGATTGCTGTTCCTACATGGGTTCCTGCGATACCATAGACAATTCATATCGTTTAGGTATACGAATCACATTTTCTATTTAATGAGCGGCTGCTATTTATCTAGCCGACCCTCATTACCGAACTATGCATCAGGTCATATTTCCCTTGTCCTTTAATTCGCCGAATATTTTCCCTCACGAACTAGATGCATAAACAAATACAAAGCCATTAGCATCCGACGCGATGCGATTCGTTTGTTTCAACAAACACACATCTCTTGGATGCCCATTATGCCCCGTCCTTGAGTTTCAGGTTTATTCCTATGGCCTTGTGTATGAAAAAAACCAATGTGATCTTCACTCACACATGCACATTCATTTCCAAGTCTGTCTTCCTTGTTTCCACCACAGAGAAACATTTTCTTCTTGGGTAAACTCACCTCAAAACGATAAAATATCGTTGAGTCGTCTTCCATCCTTCAGTGGGCGCGCATCTAGTAATTATATTATTCCCCGTAGGGTGATGCACCGGACTTTGCAGCCCTGCGGGACTTGTCCCTTCGCGGAGTCGAGTGTACTAGATCCTCCTTACTCATTAAAATTTCAATCAGCACCTTTTTGCCTCCTCACTAAAGTTAAATAAAAAGAACAATTTATCATAGAACAGAATACCGTGTTTGTCAATTAACAACAATAGATCACCTGTGGCGATTCTATGAGGAACTTTTACAATGTTTTCTTTTATGCACTACGAGCTAACTTTTGCCGAGCGTTTTCACGATCTTGATGGCACGGTACCGCTCAAGGAACTTTGGCACATTAAACTTGGTCACCGCTACTCATCACTTAAAGGAAATGCAAGTTACTTTGACACTCGACGTTACTTTATAAAAAAAAACACGAATTTGCGACGGTGCTGAATCGAACACCTTTCAGGACTAGGTCTCACACCAACGTACACGAAAACTAATACTGTTCTTCTCTCGGTTTTCCAAAACGACCTCTGTACACTGCAGCTTCAAGTAACTCTTCTTCACGACTCCTCATGGTCGACCGTTCGATAAAGACTAATTGTCTCCATCCTAAAAATATCCCATTCGAATTACTCAACCCGCATCTTGAAAGGAAAATTTCCCCATCCAATCTGCTAACAGACTTTCCCATCGTATCTGTTAACAACATGAAAATTCCCTTTGCATCTCAAAAGGAGAAATTCCCATAGGATCTGGAAAGGAGAAATCTTACCTAATAATCATCATTATCACCATTCGTTGCTGGTGGTCGGAATCATGTTTCTTTTGTTTCAGGATCGTATGCCGCCGCTTATTCTCCGATCTTTCCATAGTTTATTTGCACTACACATCTGGCATGCGGGCAAAGGATCGCATGCACTTCGGATTGGTGCACGGACTATGGGATATGTTTAGGTTAGCCCTACTCCGTTTTAAGGGTGGAGTTTACGTCTTCACATGGTCCGATCTGGCTTGCCAAAGGATGGAGGCATTGGAACCCAATAACATGAACATCACGTGGTTGAAAGTCGTGTTGAGAAATTCTGTTAAATTTCTTTGTTTTCTTTAGAAAGATAGTTTTACATATCTGGATATTGATTTTTAGTTTCCAGTCGTCACAGAAGCGCTGAACTCCGTTGAAGTCTCGTCGTAATTGGCTGTTAATGATTTCAATTTCCGGGGCTGATCTGAAGGTTCCAAACTTTTGGCAGGGGACACATTGCAGAATGTCTCTGCTTTTTTTTTTTAACTTGTCCGATGTAACAATTTGGTGATCCAGGACTGTTAGTTTCCTAAGACTACCAATTCTTGTTATATAATTAGCAATACTACTCAGCCCACCGACCCCACCTCGCTAAATTAATTACGCAAATTCGCGTCCTTATCCCCTAATAGACATTTCATCATCATCATCATAGACACTACAACCGGGATCCGGCCTTGGCCATTCCATAATAATTTATTTTTACGGGAAAGGTTATTAGCGTTGCGCCATTAATAGACACATATCATACCCAAAAACAACATTGTCCTACACTTTAATAGCACATTCCAAATTCAAAACACATTTTCACCATACCCAATAATAGATAATCCTAATAATATCATAAGAGCGGTTTTCAAGGACAAAACTTTCCATCGTACATAACATACTAACATTTTCCACCCTTTTCATTTCCTACCCCGCACATGTCGTAATTATTATCCTATAAGAACTTCAAAATTCTCTTAACGAGGACTATTAATGTTTTAACACACATTATTTGGCACATTGAGCTTTCCCAACAAATTTACCGTTTCCCTATCATTATTTACAACTGCACCTGACGACTTATTAGAGGTAGGTTGAGGCCAAAAAGAGCTGAAATCAATTTCCAGAGAATCACTAGATGGTACGGTGGGGGTAAATTTGTATCCTCATATACAAAGGACGGCTTCTCGATAGTATAGTAGTTAGTATACCCGCCTGTCACGCGGGAGACCGGGGTTCGATACCCCGTCGGGGAGCCTCTGGCGCAAGACTAATAACCTTGCCCGGAAAAAACAAATCATTATGGAAAATTTAACAAGCCTCAGGACTTGCTAAATAAGGCCAAGACCAGTTCCCGGTTGTAGTGCCGATGATGATGATGATATATAAAAGACCCGAATGATCGAGATTCTCGGAAGGTGTGATTGGAAATCTTGGTGCGACGTGGTTAATTAAAAAAAGAGGCCCGAACGATTAAATTTGTATTCGTAACATATTGATATAACTACAAACATTTTAAGTGAGAACGTTTAATGAATAATATCGATAGTAAAACCATAAAATTGTTAATATGTGTGGAATCTAAAAGAAAACTGTGAAATAAAACTTCTTAACTCCTAATTTTATGATTAATAAGTCATTTTAAAACAAGTATGGGGGGACAGGAGCGAACATACATGGCAAAGTCTCTGATTGCTTTCAACCCGGCGAAGGCCAGGACCATCCTTGTCCCTGTTCAATCCAAGTTGACATGCAGTCTCCACGTGACACCCCTGGATACCTACCTTGGTACCCGCCAAGTAGTGAACCAATGCATGCTGCGACATCCTGAGAAAGGTTGGCGCAAGGCTAATAACCATGCCCGTAAAAACGAATTATTATGACAAATTTAACAAGCCTCGGATATGGATCGGATACACGACGACGACCACGGAAACGAAAATGGTGAAACGATTTAAGAATTTTTTCATGGAACGTCCGCTAACTATACAGAGCTCGAGCTGCACAGCATCTAGCCGATGCCCTGCCCGAATATAAGGCTGACATAACAGCATTACAAGAAATAAGATGGACGGGGAGTGGTGTTATTCAAAGAAACGAGTCTGACATTTATTACAGCTGTCATGCAAAACACCATGTGTTTGGGGTAGCCTTTCTAGTCAGCCAAAAACTGAAGCCTGCCATCATCGGCTTTAATGCAATAAACGAAAGGCTATGCCCTCAATCCCTACCCAAGATACGATGTGAAAATCGTTCTTGGTGATTTGAATGCGAAAATAGGTCGGGAGCCGGTTTTCAGTCATTACACAGGTTCCCATAGTTTGCATGAGAACACTAATAACAATGGACTACGAGTCATCGAACTGGCAGCATTAAAAAACTTGGTCGTTGGGAGTACCAGGTTTCCGCGTAAAGATATTCGCAAACCCACCCGGGTATCACCTGATGGAGCCGCTCGCAACCAAATTCACCACGTGTTGGTAGATTGCCGCCACTCCTCGAGCCTGATGACGGTATGAACGTACCGAGATGTCAACGTCGACTCGGATCACTATCTTGTTGGTACAGTTTTCCGAGCGCGGATTGCATTTCGGAGACGTATTGCATCCGCGGATCAGGTTTGAATCAACACGGTTGCATTACGCAATGAGAATATCAGTAACGCCTTTGGTCATGCGTTAAGACTCGCCATCGAAGAGCTGGGCGGGGGGAGAGTAAGTGCTGTGGCCAGAATACCGGGCGTAGAAGAGAAATGGACACGCCTAAGAATACTGTCATTAGTACTGCCAACTCCTTCTTAGGCAGTAGTCGTTGAGATCGGACCGACTGGTTTGATGATGAGTGCAAACTACCGACTGAACGTAAGGATGCTGCATACCGGGCAATGCAGCAGTATCATAGGACGCGGGTACGCGAGAAAAAATACAAAGAGCACAGAAGATCTGAAAAGAAACTTCACAGACAAAAGAAAAGTGCCTGGGAAATAATCTAGTCAGTTAAATCAAGAAAAGTGGAGAGTGAGGTCCGCACCATGTGCGGAAGTTCTACCAAATAATCCGCAGAATGACGCGGTACACACCACGTTGCACTTAGTGCAAGGATAAAGAGGGTAATCTGATCACCGATCCTGAAGGCATTCTGGAGCGATGGGAAGTGCACTTCAATGAATTGCTAAATGGTCAGCTCACAAGAATTGGAGGCTCCACCAATGCAAGACCAAGACCAAATGCTGCCGCCACCAAGCATTGAGGAAACATTAAAAGCCATTAGACAGCTAAAATCAAATAAAGCCCCTGGAGCTGATGGCATACCAGCTGAGCTGATCAAACATGGAGGGACAGCGTTACATCACGCAATTCATGAGATCGTGGTGCATGTATGGGAGCAAGAGGAGATGCCGGAAGATTGGCGTCGCGGTATAATTTGCCCCATACATAAGAAGGGAGATATCACACTTTGCAGCAACTATAGGGGTATAATATTGCTGAGTACCGCCTATAAGAGACTCTCCACTATCCTACAAGATTGGACAGGCCCATACGCTAAAGCCATCATTGGTCAATATCAATGTGGCTTCATCCCAGGCAAATCAGCGATTGATCAGATATTCACTCTCAGGCAGACGATGGAAAAATGTCTGGAATTTAAGATTCCATTATATCATCTATTTATAGACTTTAAAGCCGCCTACGACAGCATAGTCAGGGTATAACTACATAATGCCATAAGAGAGTTCGGCATTCCAAACAAATTGATACGACTTTGTAAGTTGACCATAACCAACGTAACTAGTCAAGTAAAAATAGCGGGATTGCTATCCAAACCAATAAACATCTTTAATGGACTCCGACAAGGGAACGGTCTGGCCTGCCTCCTCTTCAACCTGCCGTTGGAGAAAGCAATCCGTGACTCTGGCGTCACAACTGCAAGGACTATTATCACCAAGTCCAGCCAGATACCTGCCTACGCAGATGACATCGACATCATCGGTAGAACGGAATCGGCGGTACAGGAATCCTTCACCCAGGTCGAGCAGGCGGCACAAAAACTGGGACTGCACATTAATGAGGATAAAACTAAATACATGGTGGCAACTTCTGCGAAGAGAAGACCTAACGTTCGTCAAACTATCGGGGTAGTGGAACACGAATTTGAAGTAGTGCATTCCTTTAACTACCTTGGGTCAACAGTATCAGCTGATAACAATATGGAAGAAGAAATGCGCGAACGGCTGATCAAATCCAACAAAGCCTACTATGGTCTATCAAGTTTTTTTTTTAATTTTCTTTTATTAGACTTCTCTCGGGAGAGGCGAACCTATAGCGTCGAGTGGGCGCCCCGAGATGCCACCAAATAACTGTTTCAGTTCTTTTTGAACAGTTGCAGGTTGTAACGCTCCGGAAACACTCGCGTGGGAAGGGAGTTCCACAGCTTCCCCGCTCTGTAACGGAACGAGTTCTGATACAGGGATGTTCGCTCCGTCGGGAGATGAACCACAAACGGGTGCGATCCGTCGGATTGTCTTGTGGAGCGCATATAGGCCGAAATGCGTGGAAAAATGCCAAGAATCTCCGAAGAACAGCACCCGTGATAATATCTGTAAAACAGACAGAGGTCGGCCACGCGCCTTCGATGTGATAGCGACTGTAGTCCCGACGTCAGCGCCGAGTCCCCGATCAGGCGGATCGCTCGTCTTTCTACGCTCTCAAGTAGGTCGAGGGTATGTTTAGGAGCCGAGCTCCAAACATGAGAGCAATATTCGAGCGCGGATCTAATTTGGGATTTATATAGGAGAAGAAGTTGGGCCGGAGTAAAGTATTTCTTGGCTCTAAAAAGATAACTCAGTTTTCCTGAGGCTGATCTGGCGATACCCGATACGTGTTTATGCCATGATACATTCCCACAGACCGTGACGCCGAGCAATTTCAAACTTTCCCCAGCCTCGAGGGCCCGGTCACTCATCATCAGCTGTGGAACCGATGATCCAGTTTTCTTTGTGAATGTTGTATACTGGGTCTTCGTTGCGTTGAAGTCGGCAAGATTGGCCTTTCCCCACTGCAGGACTTTATCTAGATCCTGGTTCAGAGAGTCAATCTGTCTACATCTCAGCTGGTGCGACGTTGATGCACCAATCGGCCGATCACTCGAAAAGGAGGAAACAAGCGTACTATCATCCGCAAAACTGAACACTTTGTTATCCGTTGTCTCCAACAAATCATTTATGTGAAGCAAGAACAAGGTTGGAGCCAAAATAGAACCCTTGGGCACCCCCGAATTAACAGGATACAGACCCGAACACTCGCCGTCCACAACAACCCGAATCGACCGATTCTCGAGGAAGCTCCTCGTCCAGTCGCAAAGCTGTTGGGAAAGTCCATATGAACGAAGTTTGCTCAGCAATGCCCCGTGCCAGACGCGGTCAAAAGCCTTGGAAATATCCAATGCGACCGCCCTTGACTCACCATGCCGTTCAATCGCAGATGTCCATATATCGGTTATAAGTGTCAAAAGGTGTCCTGTGGACCGCCTGCCACGGAATCCCTTCTTAGGTAAAATAGACAGTAAGACTCTTTAAATCCCGAAATTTATCCAGAACATCCAAGCTACTACTGTACAAGACCATGGTCTTACGGGTACTCATGTATGGATCCGAGACCTGGGTGGGCAATGAAAGGCACTCTGAACTCTTAGCCGCGTTCTAGAGGAAGGTCTTAAGGAGAATTGTTGGTTCCGTATGTGAGGGAGGACGATTCCGGAGACGCTACAACCATGAGCTGTACGCGATCTACCTTGAAGCTAACGTTGTAAGAAAAATCAAGCTCGTTAGACTTCGGTGGGTGGGACACCTAGCTCGAATGAGCGAAGAGGAACCTGCCCGGTAAAACCTTTGTGGCAGGATGTATGGAAAGAGACAGCGCGACAGACCTTGTCCGCGATGAGGGGATGGCGTAGACCAGGACGCCCAAAGCCTGGGAGTGCCAACTGGATGACATCGGCTCGAGATCGGGACCGGTGGAGAGATTTGTTAAATAAGGCCAAAACCAGATCCCGGTTGTAGTGATGATGATGATGAATATTGTGTGCACGATAAATGCAACATTCTGTTGCTCAGTGTTAACTGGACCAAAAACAAGAGAAGCTTTCGGTTTCCCTTTCTTGGCTTGGCTGTGATCAATGATTTTACCACAATAAAATCGAGATCTTCATGCTTTTTTAAAGCATTTCAAGCAGAACCTTCATTTCCGTTTCAGGGTCGACGCCCTTTAAAATAACTTTTATGTTCTTTGTTTGTTTCGGCGTGAAGGAGAAAAATTCCGCTGTGGATTTTTTTAAAACATGTTTTATTTTATCATGGTCTGCGGCCGTGTAGGTGTGAATGGCATGGCTGCTACCTGCCAATTTTTGTTGATTAGAAAATTGTTATTACCTTATAAAGCCTTGGCAATTTCTTACAGTCGATGTCGATGGTGTTGATTGGGGGCCTCTTACTTGGGGGCTCATTATCCTCCTTCATTTGCTGGTCCTGCTCCAACATCAATTTTGCGGCTTTGTTACGCGTCATGATTGTGTTATTTAACTGTGCCGACCTTAATTTCGTTGTTGCACTTGCCAATCGTGTTATTGTCGTTAGTTTTCTCTTTAGTGCTTTTTCCTATCTTGAAGTACTTATTAACCCGTCAGGTTAACAAGACAAGATAGTATGGCCTAAAGAGATTTAAAAGTTACACGGTATATGTCTAGCCTGCCCCACTTATTACAATAGATTAATTATTTTGGTTATATATAGCTTTGTGCGATAACAGTTTTCCGTGATTTCCTGTTTTCTCTAGGGAACTCTGAACCACCAGAGGAAATCACCATGTTCGCCGAATTCACTGCGAGCACATATTTCACGATTTTTGCTTTTTTATTTTGTGCAATTAAACAATTTAACTTTGAACCTGGTCCAATTTTCGTGCGCTGTACGACGATAAGTAACAACAACCGACGGAAGAATCATGGATGATGAAAACTCGACACCAGCCTCCAGGGACAATGCTAACGAATGATAGATATTCATAACACAGGGTTTTATTTTAACAGTCTCTCATTATGTTTTATCCACAGTAGTGGACTAGTTTTAGATGCCTGGATTACTAGTCCCGATACTGTTTGTCCCCAGTAGTAATTCAATATTTCCTTTCCGTATCCTTTTCCTCTTTATCTGGTCGCACTTGATATTTAAGACCTCCGCGGATTTTATGCACACAGAAGATCTTGTCCGTTGGCTTATGTTAGATATTAATTTCCAAAGACATGAAATCCATCGAAGCAACGAATGCGAGAGATTTCACAGGACCGAGTCAATACGGAACATTTCCAAACCACTTTGTCGGTGTGTCTAGTACTTGCTCTCTAAATAAATTTAAACTAACAGAACGTCAATAAAAGGTACTAATTGACACTACGTCAATAAAAATTTCTTTGTCAAAAGGTTTAAATAACATGTATATCAAATAAATGGTCTCCTGAACACAATTAAACGTCGCAGAATATATACAATACGCTAATTGCAAATTCGTCAAATGAATGAGGATTAATTGATCAACTTAATTAGAGCACGGAAGCGATAGCCATTAGTGTGTGGGCAAGTAGTAGTAGTTGGAAGCCAACTAAATGGGTGAAGGTAATGACTGCATGCAATTATAGAGGTGCAGTGGCTTCCATACTCGTTCAAATAATTTAAGGACGACAGCAAAGTGAGCTTGTGGAGCTGTACACATTGAAAGTGGCACAAATTGAATGATGAATTTATGGAATTGTTTGTCAAAGTACGTCGGTTTTATATTTCATTTTATAGGTGTTGAGAAATAACGTGACAGTTGGTAAATAACCTGAACATTATCGAGGTTTTACAACTTGGCGCTTATTGTTCCACTACACGTTTACTTGTAGTCCCTATTTGCGTGCTGTCATATATGTCGACAGTTCGGTACCAGAAATAATGGTTGATATCAAGTGTGCGTGTTTGTGGCCAACCAATTACCAAATAAGTTTATAACAACAAAAGTTGAAGAAGACCGACACATATGGAGTCATCACATCGGTAGCACACCAACTCTTCGCTACTATAAGGGAATATTAAACTATTCTGAGAAGATTGGCTATTAAAATAGGAAAGCTAATAATTAGCTGTCATACGAGAAACGTTCCAAGGAACGGGTGTCTCTTACTGAAATGGAAATGGTTACATGAAACACATTTTAATAACATTTCAAGAACAAAAAGTAAACAGATTGTAATCATAGTTGAATGAGGATATTACAACTTTTGCAAATTAAGGACCCTTCTGAAAAAAGCCTCTATCTTGAAAGTCGTATAAAACAAAAATATAAATGAATTGGTCACAATAACCCGCAGAGGAGGCGTGCCTTGTGAATAAGTTCAAAAACCCTGCCATTTCACCCATTCTTTCGCTCATAATTAATAACATTTCGTGTTTATAGAAATGTGTGGACCTTTATGAATAATTCTACCCATTCCTTGACTCACAACTAATGATATCCTCGTCGTCAATTGCAGAAAAAGCGACCAAATGTTTAACGTTTCTTAAGAGATGCTTCACCCGCTCCAACCACGCCCCAATTTACAAGCATATATCCGTCCTAAACTGAAATTAATTCTATATACTTAATCAGGTACACCTAAAGCAGAGAAAATGAATTTATTGGCAATAAATTTCACAGCCACTGCAACGCTCCCTGATACCACATCAGCTCCGAATCTTTTACTCGTATAATAAGGAGCATTTCATGAGTCAACATAAATTTCGAACACATATTGTTGTCTACTCTATCAAACAGCTGACCTAGATGGTCTCCTCCTTATGAAAAGCTGTTCTTCCTCATTCACTGAACGGCGCCGAAAAATTTTTTGTCAGTCTTCTTCAACTGAACAATTCTTAACCTTAGAAGTCGATTCTGCATTCGTGGCCTTCTGTCTATTTAAGAATTATCGAATAGAGTAGGACTGACAGAAAAACCTTCGTAGCAGTGCATCGACCCTTATTATCCTCTTCCTATCTACTAATAGCATTTCGTGGGAACAGTCTGGGGTTTCAAATAGTCCACCATATCAGAGCCCCTCTTTGATATGGTAAGGTTTGCTTACTGCTCTGATTCTACCCGGTTATATTACAGCCGGTAAACCCTTGGTTGCAAACCATCCAATGGGCGCGGCGACGCGTAACACGATTAGGAGTGGTAGAGCTTTGTGTGTTACTCTTCGCTAGCCTGTTTGATATGGGTGGCCCTACTGGAAGGGTATGCTTCCGTCAGCATAGCCTGAGTGATTCATTGTAGTTTAAGCCCCCGCACCACGTCAAGGTTTCTTTTGAAATCAGGAACGGACTAAAACAGGGGGATGGCCTCTCACCGTGTTTTTTAACCTTGTGCTTGAGTATGTCATCAGAAAGGTACAAGACGACATCATGGCCGGATCGTCCCTGAACGGCGTCACACAAGTACTCGCATATGCGGATGTCATCTCCGCTTTGGGCGATAATCTAGAAACTGTTAGTAAAAACTGTGAAATCATCATGCAAGCGGCAGAAGAGGTGGGCCTAGAAATAAAACTTATAATCCGCAGTATGACGCGGTACACACCACGCTGCACTTACTGCAAGCATAAAGAGGGTAATCTGATCACCGATCCTGAAGGCATTCTGGAGCGATGGGAAGTGCACTTCAATGAATTGCTAAATGGTCAGTTCACAGAAGAATTGGAGGCTCCACCAATACAAGATCAAGACCAAATGCTGCCGCCACCAAGCATTGAGGAAACATTAATCTGATCGCATACCAGCTGAACTGATCAAACAAGGGGGACAGCGTTACATCATGCAATTCATGAGATCGTGGTGCACGTATGGGAGCAAGAGGAGATGCCGGAAGATTGGCGTCGTGGTATAATTTGCCCCATACATAAGAAAGGAGATATCACACTGTGCAGCAACTATAGAGGTATAACATTGCCAAGTACCGCCTACAAGATACTCCCTACAAAATCGGATAGCCCCATACACTAAAGTCATCATTGATCAATATCAGTGTGGCTTCATCCCAGGAAAATCAGCGATTGATCAGATATTCACCCTTAGGCAGTTTATTTATTATTATTATTATTAATTGCCCTGTAGGAACCCGGAAGTTCATGACCTCACCGACTCGGCTTCGCCATCGTTCCCTGTACTGGGCAATCTTCTTCCACGCTTGACCATTCGATCCGAACTCCTCAAGGTCAAACCTAACATTGTCCTCCCATCTCCGTCGCGGCCGTCCTACCGGTCTCTTTCCCGTTGGTCTACCGTCAAGAATTCTATGCACGGTCCTATCGTTGCCCATTCGCGCCACGTGTCCGGTCCATCTTAATCTTCGCGACTTGATTACTCTCACTATTGTAGGTTTGCGATATAGCTCTTCCAATTCGTGGTTATGGAGTTTCCTCCATTGTCCTGCCTCCTCGTCATATTTACCTCCAAAGATGCCGCTCAAAACTTTATTCTCGAATACGCGGAATTTGTTTTCTTCCCGTTTTGTGAGAGCCCATGTTTCGCATCCATATAGAACAATCGGCATGATTATGGTTCTATAGACACGGAGCTTTATGTTACGTGATAGCAGTCTGGATTTCTGCAGTTTACTGACTGTGTGCCAACTAGCGTCGCAGGAATCCAGTCTTTTGTTGATTTCCTTCGACATTTCGTTACTGGCCGTCAGTATCGTTCCCAGATATTTAAACCCTTTAACTGTTTCAAATATCTTGCCTCTGACGTTTATATGTATTCTCTGAGGTCCACCTGCTCTCGCCGTAATCATGTATTTTGTTTTGTCTTCATTTATTTGTAGGCCCACCTCTTCTGCCGCTTGCATGATGATTTCACGGTTTTTACTAACAGTTTCTAGATTATCGCCCAGAACGGCGATGTCATCCGCATATGCGAGCACTTGTGTGACCCCATTCAGGGATGATCCGGCCATGTTGTACCTTTCTGATAACATACTCACGCACAAGGTTAAAAAGACACGGTGATAGACCATCTCCCTGCTTTAGTCCGTCCCGAATTTCAAATGGTTCTGAGAGGTGGTTTTCTATTCTAACTCGCCCTTTGTTTTCGTTCATGCAAATTTGAATGAGGGCGGCATATTTTTTTGGGACTCACAGCTCAACTAGAATATGGTAGAGTCTTTGCCTTGCGACTGAGTCGTGGGCTTTTTTGAAGTCAACGGAAACTTGGTGAACCGTCTCTCCGTATTCCCGCTTCTTTTCCAGCTTTAGGCAGGTGATGGAAAAATGTCTGGAATTTAAGATTCCGTTATATCATCTATTTGTGGACTTTAAGGCCGCCTACGACACCATAGCCAGGGTAGCTCTATATAATGCCATGAGAGAGTTCGGCATTCCAAACAAATTGATACGACTTTGTAGGTTGACCATCACCAACGTAACTTGTCAAGTAAAAATAGCGGGATTGCTATCCAAACCAATAAACACCTA
This sequence comes from Microdon myrmicae, assembly GCA_963931805.1. Classification (NCBI taxonomy): domain Eukaryota; kingdom Metazoa; phylum Arthropoda; class Insecta; order Diptera; family Syrphidae; genus Microdon; species Microdon myrmicae. The sequence continues at coordinate 26,434,208 of OZ007501.1, forward strand.
TAATGGACTCCGACAAGGGGATGGTCTGGCCTGCCTCCTCTTCAACCTGCCGGTGGAGAGCGCAATCTGTGACTCTGGCGTCACAACTGCAAGGACTATTATCACCAAGTCTAGCCAAATACCTGCCTGACATCGACATCATTGGTAGAACCGAATCGGCTGTACAGGACTCCTTCACCCAGATCGAGCAGGCGGCACAAAAACTGGGACTGCACATTAGTGAGGATAAAACTAAGTACATGGTGGCAACTTCTGCGAACAGAAGACCTAACGTTGGTCAAACTATCGGGGTAGTGGAAAACGAATTTGAAGTAGTGCATTCCTTTAACTACCTTGGGTCAACAGTATCAGCCGATAACAATATGGAAGAAGAAGAAGAAGACCAAGACCAAATGCTGCCGCCATCAAGCATTGAGGAAACATTAAAAGCCATAAGACAGCTCAAATCAAATAAAGCCCCTGGAGCTGATGGCATACCAGCTGAGCTGATCTAACAAGGAGGGATGGCGTTACATCACACAATTCGTGAGATTGTGGTACACGTATGGGAGCAAGAGGAGATGCCGGAAGATTGGCGTCATGGAATAATTTGGCCCCATACATAAGAAGGGAGATGTCACACCGTCCAGCAACTATAGGGGTATAACATTGCTAAGTATCGCCTATAGGATACTCTCCACTATCCTACAAGATCGGATAGCCCCATACGCTAAAGTCATTATTGGTCAATATCAGTGTGGCTTTATCCCAGGCAAATCAGCGATTGATCAGATATTCACTCCGTAGGCAGCCGATAGAAAAATGTCTGGAATTTAAGATCTCATTGTATCATCTATCCAGATGGAGCAGGCGGCACAAAAACTGGGACTGCACATTAATGAGGGGAAAACTAAGTACATGGTGGCAACTCTGCGAAGAGAAGACCTAACGTTGGTCAAACTATCAGGGTAGTGGAGCACGAATTTGAAGTAGTACAATCCTTTAACTACCTTGGGTCAATAGTATCAGCCGATAACTAATGGAAGAAGAAATACGCGAACGGCTGATCAAATCCAACACAGCCTACTATGGTCTATCAAGGTTCTTTAGATCCCGAAATTTATTCATAACATCCAAGCTACTACTGTACAAGACCATGGTCTTACCAGAACGCATGTATGGATCCGAGACCTGGGTGCTCAATAAAAGGCACTCTGAAGTCTTAGTCGCGTTCGAGAGGAAGGTCTTAAGAAGAATTGTTGGCCCCGTATGTGAGGGAGGATGATTCCGGAGACGCTACAACCATGAGTTGTACGCGATCTACCTTGAAGCTAATGTTGTAAGAAAAATCAAGCTCAGTAGACTCCGGTGGGCGGGACACCTAACTCGAATCAGCGAAGAGGAATCTGCCCGGAAGGTCCTTTGATCCCGGTTGTAGTGTCCTTGATGAAGATGATGATTGGGGTTTTCCATTCTTCCGAAGTGACTTCCTTATCCCACATTGTTTTAATCAGTTGGTGGATCTTTCGAGTGTTTGCCTTTCCTCTATGCTTCATAAGCTCTTCCGGTGTGCAGCCGACTCCAGGAGCCTTGTGTTTTTCAATGGATTTATTGCGTCTACAACTTCGTCGAAAGAGCGCTCTGGGATCTGAGGCTCGATTGTATGTACGTCTGGTGCATTTATTTGTGGTTAATGGGTGCGCACATTGAGCAGGTTTTCAAAGTACTGTTTCCATCTTGTCACGATATTGTTTGTTTCTGTGACCAGAGAGCCGTTGGTTTCTCGAATTATATTATATACACATACCTCTGATGTTCTTTGCTCTGGCAGTTTCTAGGATTTTTTTGATCCGAGTCTTCTACCATTCGCGATTTTTGCGTTTGAAGAGCCTCATTGTCTCTTTCCGAGATGTCGCGTATCTTTCTGCGTTGGTTTAATCATATCTTTCTAAGTGGATCACTCTGAGGCGTTTATGTTGTTCGATCTTCGCCCTGCACTCATCGTCAGACAAAGGTTTGGACTTAATTGTTTTCTTAAATCCCAATACCCTTTGAGCTGTTTGTTTGATTGTGTCTTTGATCGATGTCCACTTAGTGTCCACAGTATTGGCTTCCTCTTCCTCACTACTCCTATGCTCTAGGATGCTAAATCTATTCGTTTGTTCGTTTTGATATTCAGTCCTTTTGCGCAGGTCTTTTAGTTTATCAATGTCGAAATTTTTGCTCGTCTCCCGTGACTGCCCGCGCGGGTGTGCTGTGAGCCGACTCCTGATTTTGGACATCACTAGAAGATGATCGGAGTCGCAATCTGCTCTTCTATATGATCTTACGTCAAGCATATTCGAGTGGTGTCTTTTGTCTATGAGGAAATGGTCTATTTGGTTACGCATTACGCCGTCGGGTGATATCCATGTGGCTTTATGAATTTGCTTGTGCGTAAACATCGTGCTTTTCGCTATCAGTTCTTTTGACGCTGCGAACGTAATAATTTGAATTCCATTATCATTTGAAGCGTCGTGTAGGCTTTCTTTACCTATAGTTGGTAAGAAGATATCTTACTTTCCAATTTTCGCATTGTGGTCCGCGAGGAGGATTTTAACAGCGAATGATGAGATTCCATCAAATACTTCCGCTAGTGTCTCGTAGAACGTGTCGTTCGTTTCTTCGTCGGTAGATTCTGTTTTGGCGTGTACGTTTATAAGTATAGAATTGTACCTTGAGCCCTGTATATTTCGCACCGACATTCGGTCATTAACAAATTTCACATATTTTACATGGGGCGTAATCTTTGTGCTTATGATCAAGCCGGTATCGAGTTTAGGTGTCTCGGTATCTCCACACACCAGTGTAAACCCGTTGGTTTCGATTATTTGATGTGGGAGGCGGCCTTCCCGAAGCTTGCCGGCGTCCATTTTATATTGTTTCGGGTTTTCTACCACCGTCTGTATCGCGCCTGGTTTATATATAGTAATGTTCGATCATTCCACGTGCCGACGCGTGTTTCCCGATTTTTCCGTTTTTCCCTACATCTTCTTTTTGCCGAGTCGGTGTTTTCTTGATGATTTGTTCCCTTATGGTAGTGTCGGCTCATCACACCTACGTCTACTGCGTTTTTCGTGGGAATGTTTTGTGTATATTAATTATTCATTTTTGTCCCCACTAGTCTTGGGGTTTTAAATAGTCCGCCATGTCAGGGCCCCGCTTTGATATGTTAAGATCTGTTTACTGCTCTGATTCGACCCAATGTCAGAGAGGCGCCGTTATAATACAGCCGGTATATCCCTTGCTGCAAACCACTGAATGGGCGCGGTGACGCGTAACACTCTGGATTAGGGGTGGTAGATCTTTGTGTGTTTACTCCTTGCTAGCCAGTCTAACATGGGTGGCCCTACTGGCAGCATATACATTGCTTCCGTCAGCATAGCCTGAGTGATTCATCGTAGTTTAAGCCCCCGCGCCACGTCAAGGTTTCTTTTGAAATCCGGGACGGAGCAAAACAGGGGGATGGCCTCTCACCGTGTTTTTTAAACCTCGTGCTCGAGTATGTCATCAGAAAGGTACAAGACGACAACATGGCCGGATCATCCCTGAACGGGGACCCACAAGTCTGGCATATGCGGATCACTTCGCCGTTCATCATGCAAGCAGCAGAAGAGGTGGGCCTAGAAATAAATGAAGACAAAACAAAATACATGATTACGGCGAGAGCAGGTGGACCTCAGAGAACACATATAAACGTCAGAGGCAAGATATTTGAAAAAGTTAAAGAGTTTAAATATCTGGGAACGATACTGACGGCCAGTAACGAAATGTCGAAGGAAATTAACAAAAGACTGCATTCCTGCGACGCTAGTTGGCACACAGTCAGTAAACTGCTGAAATCAAAACTGCTATCACGTAACATAGAGCTCCGTGTCTATAGAACCACAATCATGGCGATTGCTCTATACGGATGCGAAACATCATCATCATCATCGGCACTACAACCGGGATCCGGTCTTGGCCTTATTTAACAAATCTCTCCACCGGTCCCGATTTCGAGCCGATGTCATCAAGTTTAGCACTCCCAGGCTCTGGGCTTCCTGGTCTACGCCATCCCTCCATCGCAGACAAGGTCTGCCGCGCTGTCTCCTTCCATACATCCTGCCACAAAGGACTTTCCGGGCAGGCTCCTCTTCGCTCATTCGAGCTAGGTGTCCTGCCCACCGGAGTCTACCGAGCTTGATTTTTTTTACAATATTAGCTTCAACGTAGATTGCGTACAACTCATGGTTGTAGCGTCTCCGGAATCGTCCTCCCTCACATACGGGGCCAACAATTCTTCTTAAGACCTTTCTCTCGAACGCGGCCAAGAGTTCAGAGTGCCTTTTATTAAGCACCCAGGTCTCGGATCCATACATGAGTACTGGTAAGACCATGGTCTTGTACACTAGTAGCTTGGATGTTATGAATAAATTTTGGGATTTAAAGAGCCTTGATAGACCATAGTAGGCTTTGTTGGATTTAATCAGCCGTTCGCGTATTTCTTCTTCCATATTGTTATCGGCTGATACTATTGACCCAAGGTAGTTAAAGGATTGCACTACTTCAAATTCGTGCTCCACTACCCTGATAGTTTGACCAACGTTAGGTCTTCTCTTCGCAGAAGTTGCCACCATGTACTTCGTTTTCCCCTCATTAATGTGCAGTCCCAGTTTTTGTGCCGCCTGCTCGATCTCGGTGAAGGATTCCTGTACCACCGATTCGGTTCTACCGATGATGTCGATGTCATCTGCGTAGGCAAGTATCTGGCTGGACTTGGTGATAATAGTCCCTCTTGTTGTAACGCCAGAGTCACGGATTGCTTTCTCCAACGCCAGGTTGAAGAGGAGGCAGGCCAGACCGTCCCCTTGTCGGAGTCCATTATAGATGTTTATTGGTTTGGACAGCAATCCCGCTACTTTTACTTGACTAGTTACGTTGGTCATGGTCAACCTACAAAGTCGTATCAATTTATTTGGAATGCCGAATTCTCTCATGGCATTATATAGTTCTACCCTGGCTATGCTGTCGTAGGCGGCCTTGAAGTCTATAAACAGATGATATAGTGGAATCTTAAATTCCAGACATTTTTCCATCGCCTGCCTAAGGGTGAATATCTGATCAATTGCTGATTTGCCTGGGATCAAGCCACACTGATATTGACCAATGATGGCTTTAGCGTATGGGGATATCCGGTATTGTAGGATAGTGGAGAGTATCTTATAGGCGGTACTCAGCAATGTTATACCCCTATAGTTGCTGCACAGTGTGATATCTCCTTTCTTATGTATGGGGCAAATTATACCACGACGCCAATCTTCCGGCATCTCCTCTTGCTCCCATACGTGCACCACGATCTCGTGAATTGCGTGATGTAACGCTGTCCCTCCTTGTTGCGAAACATGGGCTCTCACAAAACGGGAAGAAAACAAATTCCGCGTATTCGAGAATAAAGTTTTAAGGGGTATCTTTGGCGGTAAATATGACGAGGAAGCAGGACAATGGAGGAAACTCCACAACCACGAATTGGAAGAGCTATACCGCAAACCTAAAATAGTGAGAGTAGTCGGATCGCGAGGACTAAGGACATTATCACCCGCAGCCGCAACAAATTTATTAAATGTATTTGCTATTCAATAAATATGTATATCTCATTTTTTAATCTTTTTTTCTCGATTTCATCTTTCTATTCTTTCTTTACTCTTCTTTCTGTTTTTATCCTCCTGTTTGGCTTCTTCTTTCTTCCAATTTATTCCTACTTGGTCTCGTGATCTTCTTTTTATTTGTCTATACCCTCCCATTTTCGCACAAGGCTAATAACCCTGCCCGGAAAAACAAATTATTGTGGAAAGTTTAACAAGCCTCAGACTTGTTAAATAAGGCCAAGACCGGATCCCGGTTGTGGTGCCGATGATGAAGATGATGATGATGATGATGATGATGATGATGATGATGATGATGATGATGATGATGATGATGATGATGATGATGATGATGACGATGATGATGATGATGATGACGATGATGATGATGATGATGATGATGATGATGATGATGATGATGATGATGATGATGATGATGATGATGATGATGATGACCCTCCCATTTTAATTTTAATTTGAATTTCCTTTCTTTTATTAATATATTTTTTGTCGTCGTAATTTGTTTGATTGATTTTAATTACTACTCCTTTTATTTCCGAAATAGAACTTTTTAAATACATGTTTCGTTGCCTGATGAATGCTATTTTCTTTTTCTTTTTACAGAATGCTCTATCTTTTGGGAAGCAGCAAACCTCATGACATATCACTCTTTGAAATTGAATGTTGTGCCATTGAATTTCAACCACATTTTTCGAGTTGTTGATAAAAAATGCCCATATGTCAGCACAGCTTCGTAACATACATAACACAATATTGTATTCTTTATAATCAATAAAAAAATTATAATTTATAATTAGAAACTTATGTTTTCTTTCAAAATAACTTCTTGCTTGATTTTTGAAACATCTTTTATATACTCGTATAAGCTGTCAACTTTTAGAAAAAGTGTTCACCAAACTTTGAAGTGGTAGTCAAAACAAGAGGCTAAGACCAATATTGCCTTTGGCTCATAAAATCAGTTTAGCTGCTTCACAACTTAGACGGAAGCAATAAAATAGGTCCGCCCGGAAATGCATTGTCCGAGGGCCACGAACGTCACCCAGGCCACAATGAATGTTTCAAAAGTATTTTCCACGTTCTATTGTCTAAAGCGAAATAGAATGACATGTATATCCTGGGCATATCAGGAGCGACGGAAAAGTGCATCCTCCCCATCGTCCCACACAATCATCGCGGCATGAGTAAAACAATTGACCTACCAGCAGGATAGAATTCGAATGCAATTTCTACACTTCATAAGCAACGTGACCAAGTGCTTAACATCCCTCCCCGGAGTGCTATTGAATTTCGCAGATAATTCCAACAAATTGCTTTGCCCATGATGGGGGCTTGCAACACCATTTGCGTATCTAAGGGTGTACGATGACCATGACACTATAAAAAATTTAATCCCGGTACGATTAAGCCCGAGCCCTGCTTTTTTGCGGCTTGTAAATACTTCATCCGGCACAGTAAGGATAACGAAGTTGTGTAAACCCATTATGGGTTTTCTTCTTCCGGTCAGTGGTGTGACATTTCGGACGATGTAATATTTGTCATAACGTTTCCAATGGAGGGCATTCGTTATTACAAACGTCTTAATCGAAAGCCCTGACAGGTGCATATACTCGATAGCTGATGATTTAAGTCCTTTGCACGTGCGAAGTTATTATTGAGGACAAGGAGCAGCTCCAGTGGTGACATCATCTAGCACAAGTTGGCACTAAATTATATTCAAATACAGTTGGATATGCACTTGTGTATTGCGAGAACTTGTTGATCACAATAGGAAAACGAACTGTGAGACTTCACAGCAGGACCGAGGATGATATCATGCCCTGGTAATAGTGCAGATAGTTGACTGAGAGATAAACGAATTATTACAGGAAACTAGGTTAGGCGGGTGTTCAAGGAACGACTCTGAAGTACAAAGTAAAAATATAGGAAAATATTACCCGATGCGCTATCTACGTGATACTTTACATATTTACATAAAGTTGAACAAATGGAAAGAGTCCTTCATCGGTGAAAAAAGAAAATTTCATAATAGCTGCTTTTTCCGCGAGTTTTATGTTTTCGTAAATCGAATATAGAATTGAAAAATTATCGAATCTGAGTATCAATCTCGTTAATGATGGAATAAAATATTGTTTACATGAAATTGTTCCAGTTAAGTTATTGTCTCATAATTCTGGCGAGGCACCGCAAATATTCTCTACAGTGCCTACATTTTAGTGATGAGATGAATTCGTTAGAAAGTAATTAAGAAAGTAAATAAGATTAGATAAAAGCACGCTCTTTGGGCCACCCTAGATAAGTTGGCCAGTATCAATGATGACTAAGTTATTGTTAGATCTGCTTCAAGAAGCGGATCTGGAAGCTTTTAATTTTAAGGCCATCTTGAATGTGATGTTTTCCAAGGTATTGAAGAGGATAGTGACGGTAACACCGATTCCGACATTTTCTTCTGAGGGGTACGCTGTTTTGGACACGAAGCCTACAAGACACCAAGTTTTCCTTCTGGAGACGAATTCAAGACATTTTTTCGGCAGGAACGTGAACATCTTCGTAAGTTACCTTTGGTCGGATTCAGATCTATGTCAAATTTTTGCCGACTGAAACCACCTCCAACCACAGATCTCACACACTTGGTCAAAGAGGTAGTACTGTAGCGTTCTAGGAACGCACAATTCCACCCAGGTAGGGTTCCTACCCTTCAAGGAACATACCTACCCTGAAGACGTTACACGCGCCCACAGACGCGTGCCACTAAGTCCGCTAGGGCCTTGAAACATTTGGCCAACGTTGAACCCGACACGAAAAAGCAAGGAACTGAATGCCCCAAAGCTTTCAATGACAAGCTCAACAGTTCGAATATGGCATACCTGAAACAAAGGAAAACATTCATGCATCCGATCCCCAAAGACTGAAATGCGCCGCACTCCAGCACTGCACAATCCATCGGCAAACAAAAGAAACGGCAGCCGTAATTACCTCAACGAGATAATTCGGAAAATTTATGAGGTTTAAAACCTACAAAGGAACTACTCCGATCTCACGGTTCCTTTTTTGTATTTCACACCCATTAGAAAGATCTAATGGATTTCGGTGTGTGTTTACAAAAGACAAACAAACCCACGGACTGTACGTCCTAACAATCATCTCCGTTCTGCGTGCCAGATGTGCTGCGCAAACAGAAGACCGTTGAGATGAAATGCTATCACCACCACCGATGGTGATGACGATGTATGGATGAGTAACTTTCTCCTTTTCAGGCATCTAAATTACCCCTGGGACTAAATAACATGCTGCTAACAGAGAATCGGAAATTCTGTTAGCAGATCTAGTGGGAAAAGTTGTCTGTACAGATGAAGATACAATCTGTATCAGGGTATTTTTCTGATAGGAAAAAGTTAGTCTAATTTTGATCGTCGGCGAGACGAGTTTTCGTAATCGAGCAGCGATACGGCAGAGACTAAGATACGCGAGCCGAAAGAAGTCAGTAGAAGTACGTTTCGAGTGTGTCGGAAGTTTTGTGTGTTTTCGTAGCTACAATAAGAACATTCTGTTTCGACGAATTCCGCGTCATTTATTGCATAGGGAAACCGCGAAACTTATAATATCAAAACAATAATAAACGACAACAATAAAATAAAAATTCAAAACAATTTTTTTGATGTTTCAGTTGTAACCGCGTTCGCTCTGTGTGTTTATGTTTTCTCTGCGGCAAGCAGTGTTCGGCGGAACACTTGAACAACCTATAAAAACGCCAAAGTACTGTGGGCGTTCCTTCAACCTACACTAAGAACCACCCACAGTTCCCACCTCAACTCCTTACGTTCACCTGCAAACATTCCCCTTCCCAAGGGCACCATATCACGCATTCAATGCATCTCCAGAACATTCCTGAAAAGAATTCATCATATCATGCACCATAAGGCATCATACAAAATTACCTGAAAGCGAAACTTTAACATACATGCAGCATACATCGGGAAACCGATCGGCGCCCCTTGCTAACCAGCCTACCCCGCCACACACGTGCGCAGAACATTCTTCTGACTTGTCTATAGTCACACCAACTTCTGTCCAACCGACAAAAACAGTCCACGCATCGCGCGCCTAGCCGCCAAGACTCGAATTCTCCTGCAAGTAAACACGCACACAAAGAGTTCGACTCTGGCCACCGGGATCGATACCGTGCACAATCATCGTTGTGCAAGTATCTTATTTGCTTGTGGCACAAGTTGCCCTAATGTCATGCAGACTATTTGCGCAGCTGCATGCACACCATTATGATCCCCTTGTCTCATTTCCTTTTTCTCGTCTTCGTTTGCCCATGAACTGGCAACAGGGGCAAGCAAAATAATCCCGCCAAGATCGACGGAGAGATGCTCTCTTATTAGTTACCACGGATATCGATCCAGAAGTCTTGCAATAATATTCAATAAAAGTCCAATAGTAATGAATAATAATAGGACAATAACCGCGGAACCCATCGAGCAGTCATTTTTTTGAAGCTAAGATCATCAGTGATAAGGGGTTCAACACCTCCATAGCTGATACCGACTTCTGATGAGATTTCTTCAACAGCTAAGCGGCGATCAGTTTCATAAGCTGTCGAACAGCACAGATGTTGTCATCTGTACGACTTCTCCTTGGGCGTCGATCAAGACTTTCGTTTTCGATAGGTTCTCGTCCGCTTTTAAATTCTCTGGCCCATGTATACAGAAGATTCTGAGACAGTGTATCATCACCAAACGGTACCTTCAATCGAGAAAAAATCTCCGAGGTTTTAACGACTTCACTTGTTAAAAATTTTATAAAAATCCGTTGCGCAAGAGACGTATGTCTCTTACTCGCTCATGGCTGTACTGACTACAAAGACGAGCGCGACCGCTAGCCAACCCGGTTCCCCACTCTTCATAACCCAAACAACAGCCACGCACAAGACCATCTAGCTCGCAGCTTGTTGTTAAACAAAAAAGTAAAATGACGGTTTATAGTTGATTCACCCTCGTATTAGGCTGGCTAGAAAGTAGTTCTCAATTTTTTCTTATAAGTAAAACATAATTTTTTTTATATAAAGAACGAACTTTAATCGATGATACGAGGGTAAACCGAAAAATAATGCACACATGCTTGAGGAGCGTGATCAAAAACAAAATAGCAAGATCGGGGAAGAAGTATATTAAAGTACAATCCTTAAGTTTCCAAATCCTATATTTATTTTTCAACATAGTCAGTTTCGGATCCAGGACTTGTCTTGAATGGAGGGAGAAATATAAAAAGCAGTCGCGCGAAATTATGGAAATAAGGAGGGTGTGGAATATGTTCAAACTGGCCTTGAAGCTTTGGGCCATTTCGTTTACTCCAGAATGTTATCACACCTTCAACATGGTAAGGCCGACCTCAACAAGTTTTTTTATCCCATACTTTCCCGACTCTCTTCCAAGACTGACAGTATACCATAACTCCCATTACCCTCTATTATCATAACATAAGAGGTCTTCGCTCAAAGACCCAATCCATTCTGAAAAACACCCATGCCCTAGATGTTACAATTTCCGCTTTAAGCGAAATGAACTTAATCCCCAGCATTCATAGTCTCCAACTCTTCAAGAAGAACTGCAAACACTTATTTAGTGGTATCTAAGGGCTGTAGGTTCGCCTCTCCCGAGAGAATTCTAATACAAAAAAAAAAAAAAAAAAAAAATCTGTGAATGGACATCAGTTTACATTGAAAGTCAACTTCAGGCGGACAAATGAACGTTGAGAGTTATTCTTTAGCCGAACCATACGAATTTGGAATACTCTACCTGATCATGTGATTCCTTTGTAATGTCCAGGCATTCAAGATTAATATACCTTCTTTCCTTATCCACTTCCTCTCGATCGGCCCCCAATGTTGTCTGACATTTAAGGGAGGTTCAAAAACTCTTTTGTGAGCCCGATAGTGTAAAAAAAATCATCATTGCAGGTTCTACTATTCAAAGAGTTTTGCAAAGATCGAAATAAATAGTAATCCGATCGCGAAAGATCAGGACTATATAATGGATGTGGCATCGTTTCCCAAACAGGATGATCCAATAGTGATGTCATGTTGGAATACAACACCTGTGCGATTCACCAATTCTGCTCGTTCTTTTTTATTGGCGTCGAAATTGATTGATTAGTGCCTTGGAACGAGCTCAAAATACACAATAAGTTTATAATCCCACAAAATTGACCGTATGATATTCTTTTGGTGTAATTCAGCCCTCGATGTGGTTTGTGTTGGTTCACTGTGTTTAGATCATTGTCATTTTCGGTCGCTGTTATCGTGTACAACCCATTTTTCCTCACCAGATATTTTTCATTTTCAAGAAGTTTCGATTTCATTGCATTTAATTGTAAATGGCAGATGTTGATGTGTAGTGTTAAGTTAAATTCTTTCTGTTCATGTGGAACCAATATCGGGTTTCTGAACGAGTCCAAGACATTTTAATTTCATTCCCACCATCCCTCCATCTAAGTAGTTATAGACCACTTGAGCTAATCCTATAGACCAAGGGTGTCAAACTCAAAGACTAACTTTGGCCACACAAACTTTCGGCGGGCCGAAAAAAAAAAAAAACGATATACATACAAACGTAGGTTTATTTCGAATAATACATTGTACGAAAGTAGGGTCAATAAGTCCTTAGAAATCGGATCATCGCCAATGGTCTGTTTTTAATAAGCATCATTCCTCGCTAGGTATCTGTCAATTTACAATTCATTGACTATTTGGAAAAGGGACAGACGATCATTTTACAGTATTATGCGTCATTATAAGATCAAGTAAATGGCAAAATAAAAGAGAATCGTCCTCATTTTCTAAAGATTTATTGGCCCCCGTGTAGCGATCCTAAATCGCCACCCCCATCCAAATCCCCAACATACCTAAATAATCCCATCCAAATCCCCAATACCTCCCATAACGCAAATCCCAATTTCATATTGAATCATACGAGCGATAAATTAAACCAAAAGTTAATTTTTCGCACATTGATTCAATTTCACATTAATTCATACCCCAATCCATATTGAATCACATGAACAACGAATTAAACCAAAAGTTAATTCGTCGTACATTGACTCAATTCCCAAAATCCTGACATCATGAAATGCTTAATTCAAAACTCATTTCATGATTCCCCTTCCAAGAGCCTATCCAACCAAACTTCTAACCAATTCCCAGAACACAACTCCAATTGAAGCACACAAAGTCTTGTGTGTGCTTCTTGGAATTTCGACACTAAAATTGTTGACAATTCTCAACTGAAAAAACAATAAAAGGGCAGTAACTTTCGATTTCGCCATTAATAGATCTCGCGCACGGATTTTCACCCCATCCACGTCACCCCAAAGGCGGCCCCGCAGAGTAGCATCAATAAAGGGAGACGGCCCACCGTATATTGAAAGCACACAAAAGGAGGTAAGCGAAACAAATTTTACTTCCCCACACAGACCTACCTCAACACCTGTAACAAACATATATAAAAGAACCAGAAAAATTTAATGTTTACGTCCTTACAGTTGACATATCACTTCTCTGCTACCATCTTTCCTATTTCGGGAGAAATTTTGTTCTCAGTGATTTCTTTGAAAATTGATCCAAGGCGAGTGTCATTAATGCTGTTTCTAACACCTGCTCGCACCCATATACTTATGGAGCATGGAAATATTTCATATGCGAATTTTGGAGTACTTTCAAGCCTGGCTGGTAAATATTTGTAAAATTCATAAACACGAACTTCAATGAATTTTGCCTTCAAATTTGAGTCGCACTGAATCTTGATCTTATGTTATCTTATTTGCATATGGCTGGCTGCTGAGTCTGTATTTATTGAGTAAATCGAAGAAAACAAACAACATTTATCTTCCAAAGAATTAAAATCTTTTAATATTTTTTTAAATTCAGTTTTAAAATTTGAAATTTTTTCTGTGTATTTTTGATGCGATGCATTATCATCTAAACTTGATTTGTTCATGTTGCTCGTCGGGAAGTGCATTAAATCTTCAATTTGTATTTGCTTTTCAACAAGGAACTAGTTTACATTTGAATGCTTTAATTATGTCAAACATGTTCATAACGAACTGATCTTTTCCTTGCAATGATGAGTTTAAATCGTTTAAGTGTTCGGTTATATCAACAATGAAAGATACTGGATCGGAAAACAAGCCTCTGTCTTGAGTTTTTTAGTTTTTAAAAACTGACATACTTCTTCTTCCAAATCCCAGAGTTGTTTGACAATCTTGGAGCAAGATAACCAACGTACCTTGGGATAGTAGAACAAACCTGAATATGCAATGTCGAACTCACTTAAGATGCAATGAATTGTCGCTGATTTAAGCTTGAGAGATCTTATAAAATTTATAACTCTTATATGATAAAACATTCTCCATGTTTATTACCATCGTGCTTAGTTCTTCTTGATGTGTAATACAATGCGTATGATGAATTTTTGAACCGTGAATTTCACTTAGTTTTTCTCGTGGTAATCCTAAGGGGCTGTTGTTTGTCCGGTTATTGAAGGAGCGCCATCTGTAGCTACAGAATTATAATTTTTGACAGAGGTAGATTGTATTTCTGCAGAAGTTCAAGAACACAATTGAATATATCTTGTCCTGTAATAGTACCACGTATTGGTATTAGTTCCAATAATTCCTCAAAAATGCTAAAATTCATGTCGTAAGCACGAAGAAACACAGCTAATTTGAGATATGCCACCAGTGCCCGTTCTCTCTCAGCTATGATTTCCACGAGTCTTTCAAGGAATAAATGAAACCAGTTTATAATAGTCAATCTTGTCTTTTATTTATTATCTTCTCCTTTTTGTTTTTCTCGTTTTTTTTTAATATTTCCTTTTTTTTGATCTTTACACTTTTTCTAAACTTTATTTAACAAAATTTCACATAACTTATAGTTCGCAACGATCCTTAATATTAGTAACATAAATTAAATCTTACTTGTTTATTTCATTTACTGTTGCCAAAAGCGTTTATTCTACCACTTTACCACTTTTTCATTGTTCTATGCACTTTAGCCTAGCTCTATGCGAATGGTGCTTTTTCTTATCTCGAGTTCTTAATGTATCTTATCATTAACTGCACTGATGCTATTTGTTGTATTCCAGAATACTACCCTTATTTGCTTTAACACTAACTCATGTCCTTTCAAACACAACCCTTAAAACTACATCCTCACATATCCTACATTCTCAGTTAATACAATTCATAAATAAACAGACACAATATTCTATATCCAGTCACTTACAGCACATTTCATAAATAAACAGACACTATATTCTATATCCAGTCACTTACAGCACATTTCATAAATATGCCCCTTTTCATAACAAGCACATTTTTCATTTCAAAACATGGCCACTTTAATTTCGTTCAAAGTTTATTCAAAATTCTAAGTCACAGAGACTTCTAGATTGTTTTGTTCAGTTTATACGCCACAGTCAGTTAGAACAAAATGTTCTATATAAACAAGTAAATTTATATGAAAAAAAGTAGAAAGAAGAGAGCTCAGCTTGAGATAGCTGAGTTCAATAAAAAATAAATAAAACAAATAATTATTTGAAAAGAAAAATTTAATTATTAATAACCCCTTAATTTAATAACCTCCTCGATCTTCCCTCGAAAGAGGAAGCACGGCGTCGGAGACGTAACATATTCTTACTTGACCAGATATATTATTATTAATCAAAACCATTATGCACTTCTTCCTTACGTCACTGATTCACCACCTATTTCTCCTTTATTCTTCACTGATCTTTTACTTTACAGACTCCTCGTTTCTATTCGATTTTTCACTACTCACTACCGCGACTGATCACCTCTTCGTTCAACTTACACCACAAAAACGTTCGCTTCGATTCCCAAACCAGACTTCACTTCCATGACCAACCACAGACTGCCTCCTCACTTGCTTTTACCTCTTCTCGTCACCTCGGGGTCAACACCTCCCGATTACGATAATGCAATTTCATTTCGCAGTGATCTAATTTCCGCATTTTAACTTCAATTCGCAATTGCTTTGTACTGTGGCGTCAGCCGATATTTCTTCATCGATTTGCGCCACAGTTCAACATCCGCAATTGCGAACTGATCCAATTAATTCTTGTGCAATTACTTTTTTGTGTTTTGTCATTCGTGCCGAAATATGCAATTAATTGCTTTTACGTGATTTGTTAATCGTTTCGAAATATGCAATTAACTGCTTTTGTATTCTTTGCTAACGGCTCTGAAATATGCAATTAATTGCTTTTATATTATTTGCTAATCGTTTTGAAATATGCAATCAATTGCATTGCCGTTCCGGGGGTCATCCGAGTTTAGAATCGGGCGGCGTTCTTTTGTTTGAGTGTATCAATGACCTTGTAGCGGTTGCTCCAAACCCCACGGTCCACTTACCTGAAAAAACCCCCATAACTACTACCCAACTTCCTTAAGTTCGCTAATGCAACAGTATTAGTACCTGTAAATGCTTCACGCATTATATAGATCACCATCTATAATCTTAAAATCCCTATAAAGAAAACTTATCTTTTCATGCATCCCTTCGCATACAATTTTCCGTAAGATTTCTTTCTTTGCTTATCTGGTATTCTAAACCAATTCGGTACCAGAAAAGTTCCTGTAAACACAATGATTCGGATTGCATTCAATGTAACTGTCATGACAGGGACCATAAATATTGCCCCGTCTATTTTCCCAGTCGCGTCATGTACCTTTTCATACACGTTGGCTGGCGACCTTTTATTTTTTCTCATCAATAAACAACCCAAGCAGCTGCATATGATTAGTACAATAGACGCTGAAACCAAATTCTCCAGCATTTCTTAATACAAACATGACTTGAGCATGTGTAAACCACACAGATCCGAACGATCGCACACATACCACCAAGAGAGACTTTACGTTTCTCTGGTGGTAGGTAAAAACGATATCCTTACTGGAGAGGATATCTACCACGGCACAATAAAGTCACCCCAAAAATGCGAATCATCGCTGCACGAGATGATTATCGCTGAGTCGAATTTCATCCGCTGGCCGCCATGGTCATGTTAATTCCCGCTCTCCGGTGGACACGGAGTCGCGTACATATCAATAATTTCTCCCGAGTCGTGGCGAAGATTGTTTTTTTTTTATTGACGTCCCAGTGTACGATCTTAATATCAAATAAAAAAATGCAACGAAAATGATAATCCGCGAATTCAACCATTTATCCAACAATAGTGTTTCCCAATTAAATGAATATAAAACTAAACCAAAGGAATACTGTGTTTAATTTCTCCGCGTGTATTGGCGACGTGGTTTTTTTTATTTCTCCGGTGTGTGATGTTTCCCCTCGGTGAACTAATTACGGCGAAACAATTCATTAAGTGATTTGTGGGGACGAGATAGAACTCTCGCCCGTGTGGCGTCGCAATCTCGGACCCCCACAACCTCATGTAAATCATCTTTGTCTATGATGTTATGACACAGTTAACACGGGCAATCGAAAAACTTTCGAAACTAGATGATTTTGCTTTGATCTGATTCCTTAAAGTTGCAAACAATTTCGCCGGCTTTTATTAGGCGCTTCTTGATGAAATCACGTTCAGTAAAAGTCTTCGAGTCCTTAGCTATCAACTCAGACAAAACATGGTTTGCATGTACCGTCGCTTCACTTTCTTGCAATACTTCATCAAAAATTAACTGTTGTCTTTTCAGACCTAACTTGAAGTCTTTCAACTTTTCTTGTCTCACTAATCCTTCGTAATGATCGTATTTTGATTGATGTTGTTCGTAGTGACGGTTAATATTATATAACTTCGATACGTTAACAGCATTTTTACATATCAAGCAGATTATTTTATTTTATTTCTTCTTTATTTTGAGGGTTCTGCCTTCACTAAACTTAAACTTTTACTCCACAGCAAAAATATTCGAATTCCCATTTTACTTGGAATATTCGATGTTCGTCAGCGATTTCCAATTTGGTTTTACTACCACTTGGCGTCGCTATGGACATACCGAATATGCCGTTACTAAAGACTGTATCAATGACGACAAGACATTCTGCCCCAATTATGATTCCGCTACTAGTCATCCAAACCCTAACTCCAATTTCTTCATATTCCCCACCAAGACAAAACCTTCTTTCCCGTCCCAGCCATTCATCCAATCCAACTAGTCTGCCCGTTTTTAATCACCTCTCAAAATCTCCCATCCGACCCAAGCTTAGAAACGGACTCACTTCTAAACCCTCCCGTAAATCAGTTTCCCTTAGCCTAATCCTGTCCATCGTGGAATGTCAAACAAAATCCCTGAAACAATGGCCAATGCCTCCACATCTAATTCTATCCGTCTTTTCGACCTCAAAACAGGAGCAAAATATCCCAACTTCATCAGCTTTCACTCTCCTAATTCTAAAATCTCTTTCCTTTCCAGATCCTCCCACACGTCTCCCATTCTGAGAGCAACTCCATCTCCTCTTATTTTAACTCCTTTTCAACCCACCACAACTTCTAGTTCCACTCGCCCAATATTTGACCCGCTTCTTCCCCCAGCGTAAAAAATCACTCACCCAACGATAAACTCGTCAAATTGTCGCTACAAGGTCTCTAAACCAACAAATAGAAATACCTATGAAAATATACATCTCTCCCTGGCTCCATGACAAATCGGACACAGTCTGCTTCGCCAGAGTTATAGTCGTCATTCAAAAAGAAGGCTTACCCGCTGATGTCCCCAGCCTTCGTAAACTTTTCCCCAAATTCCATGTAAATCTTAACTTCCCGCCACATAAAGTGTCTTAGGACCTCCAGGCTTTCGGCCAATACGTTCACTTCATAAGCTTAAAACTTCAACGCAATAGAACTGATCGTAATAAATTTGTTTGATCCTGAACTGTCACCATATCTTTCTCCTACGTATATTTCAAAAGGGGGGGACTGAATCATCTGCAAGATTCGTCGACTCTTACAACGAAGACCTCTCACATTCTGGTAATAGAACGTAAGGGGGAGGTACCTCCCTTCTTCGTTTTAAGAGTCGATAAATCTTGCAGATGATTCCCTTCCTTCCTTTTGAAATACGCCCTAACTGAAACCAACCTGATCCCCAGTATTAACAATCGAGAGTTATTACTTCTCTCCTTTACTGTATATCGCGATGACGTTGTCAATCGTCCTTCCATTGACTCTCCTTGCCGCTGGGTGCTCATATCTATCCGAATTAACCTTCACTCAACCTTCATCGCCATATCCTCCTCGCCCCAGCTCGATTATCATCATCATCATCGGCACTACAATCGGGAACCGGTCTTGGCCTTATTTAGCAAGTCCTGAGGCTTGTTAAATTTTCCATAATGATTTATTTTGTCTGGGCAAGGTCATTAGTCTTGCGTCAGGGGCTCCCCGACGGGGAATCGAACCCCGGTCTCCCGGGTGACAGGCGGGTATACTAACCACTATACTATCGAGGAGACCGCAGCTCGATTATGTCTCTGTCAAAATAAAATTACCCCGCAAATCAATATATGCCATCGGCTTCTACATTTTGTCATCCCAGTCCACAGAAGCGTATGCTTCTTCATTAAATTAAATTATGTATGGTATATGTTAAAGCTATTGGCCATATTATTAAGATAAGCGACTCTCGGGACGATGTAATTGTTTTTGGCAACTTAATCTCCCATATCTACAATGGACTCTGTCAGATGACCAAACCTTCTATACCACCGCCCCACCTAGTGCCAAGGAATGCCGTTTTCGACCACCTATCTGATTCAAGCCTATATCAAGTTAGTAATGTCGCAAACCACCTGGGCACACAACCAGACCTTCTTTTCACGAAGGACCCTATTAAATCCTCCACAGCCCCCATCTCCCCTTGTCGTGTCCACCATTGACAATCATCATCCGCCTTATACCAAGTCTTTTTTCCATAATTCTGCAGTGCAGCCCATACCATCCCGCGACACTTACTCAAATGACTTCCACAAAGCGAACTTACGCTTTATTAACGATTACCTCAACAAGACTTCATTCAATTTTGATCATCTGACGGTAGAAGATGCTACCATCGATCTTCACACTGCAGTTTTTAAATAAATTTCCCTTTACGTTCCGTAGCAAAACTCCTAATTCCTCACCCCCTTGGTTTAATCGCAAACTTCGTAATAAAAGAAACAAGCTGTGGCCTCCGTAATCGCTCCGCCTGCGACTACTCCAACTACTTTGGCACTTATCTCCAACTCAACGCACTCTACAATGTCCTTTACCAAAAATACCTAACAAAAACTAAGGTCAACCTAACAACTGCTGCAAAAACTTGTTTCCAATTTATTAATCACAAACGTGAGCCCGATAATTATCCCACCGCCCTCTCATTTAACTTGGAAACCTCAACGGATTCACGTGTCATTCCGAACCCCTTTTTCAAACAATCCTTCACCGATGACTCTTTCGTTCCCGACTACACCTATATCAAATACTTTCCAAATTTCTCCCATGGTCCATCTCTTTCTCAATTAATTGACCCATGATTGAAAACAAACTAACCCAACTTAATGACGAATTTACCCCGAGGCTGATGGTCACCCTGCTATACTCTTTAGGAACCCTATATAGTGGCGAAAGTGTTGGGAAATGACCGATATATTTTGACAGATGCCCCAGGAATGCAACGGACCCAAAAGAAATTCGAGTCCATAGAAAGTTCAAGCAGAAAGAAAGAGGTGGTGCTGCCCTTTTAGTGATAACAGCCATTCCGAGGGCGAAAAAGGCAAAACGGATTCAGAAGATCTGGACATCAACGCGCCCGACCCAAGGCTTCCAGAAAGACTCGAGGACGAGTCTTAAGTGAGTATGGACGAGCTGTAATACGTCTTTCCCACCAATAGCCGTAATTTTAAATGGTGAACAACAATTCTGTGCAGCGTAACACCGACTGTGGCGCGGCTGACGTCTACTTGTGTTCTCGGCACTGAACGAATGCTAACTTCACTGTTCGTTGAGTATGCACTCGCTCTCTCTCAATTCGCCGGTGGTGAGCGTCAGGATTATTAATAGAAATATAAGACCCTTTCATACCATTATTAGAATAAATAAAGAGAACTAACCTTTTACAAAAGTGTGTTTTTAATCTGTCTAATTGCATCATCATCATCATCATCGGCACTACAACCGGGAACCGGTCTTGGCCTTATTTAGCAAATCCTGAGGCTTGTTAAATTTTCCATAATGATTTGTTTTTTCCGGGTAAGGTTATTAGTCTTGCGCCAGAGGCCCCCGACGGGGAATCGAACCCCGGTCTGCCGCATGACAGGCGGGTATACTAACCACTATACTATCGAGGAGCGTAATTGTCTAATTGTATCATCATCATCATTATCGGCACTACAACCGGGAACCGGTCTTGGTTTTATTTAGCAAGTCCTGAGGCTTGTTAAATTCATAATGACTTGTATTTTCCGGGCATGGTCATTAGTCTTGCGCCGGAGGCTCCCCGACGGGGAATCGAACCCCGGTCTCCCGTGTGACAGGCGGGTATACTAACCACTATACTATCGAGGAGCCTGTCTAACTGTATATCCCCCCTTAATTCCGGGACTACCCTTGTAATTTAATTTCTTTTACAGTCCACCACATCGTTAAAAGGTTGTGGACCTGCTGAGAGTCAGCTGTCCCTTTTAGCTTAATTCTTACGAAATTTCTAGTCCTTCAAGCCGGAACTCCAACAATTTACACGATCTGCACTATACCTTTGAAATTACTCAAAGAAAATATATAGGAGGTGGTTTTTGAAGGTATTAGCAGTGGAAAAAGGCAGTGTTAATCTCTTGCACACCACACCGTGCGCACTTCGCACACCACTTGAAATCAAACACTCTTTTGTTTTTATTACACTTCTAGTCTTCATTTAGAAATTGCTGTTCCTTTATTTCTATCCATGGGCACAACTTGAACTTACAACAACGCGTTTTCTTTATTAAAACTTCTAGTCTTCATTTAGAAATTACTGTATCATTATTCCCATCCATGGGCACAACTTGAACTTATTAATATTGTTCCAGACACTATTTCAAATCAACTCCACGTACCACTGTAGCGTTTCTAACAGATACACACACAATACACAAGCAAATAGTGAAGAACACCGAACGAAAATCAAATAAGAAAATGCATCAGAGCCGTATACCATAGAGATAACATAACAAATCCACATCAGTCGAATGTATTTGAGTTTAGAAATCGAATTCGTACACACGGCGGTGGCCTGATGGGTTGCGCTTTGGTTCAATTTTTGGTGATTCTAACTGTCATAGAGTCAGTTCAAATCACACATTCTTCTCTATCATGCCAACGGCTATACCACTTTCAGAACGTCTCGGTCAAAATTCTCGAAACAACCAACTTCCTGCGGACGACCGTCTCGGTCAACAACTGAATCCCAACTCTATCCTTTTTTCCTTAGTCTCCCCGAACGAAGACTGTTTCTTTCATCCTCCAGATCGAAGGATATGTCTGCATGGGCCTTTTTGCCAGTCGCCATTCCCTGTCTTTATCTTTGCCGGCTTAGGATCAAAAGAGGAAACACAAAGGAAAAATCAACAGAGGATCTTGCTAATGCACATTTACGGACCTCTACGTTGGTGGGCGATAAAACGAACGTGTGGTTCGTTTTAAAAGAATGGAAAAAGATATTGCCTGTGGAAAATGGTTTGGCTAAGCAAACCTTTAAAGGATCATAAAATTGCAGACGCGCTACAACTTTACTTGAGAGTTGGTAGCCGGGGCCCCAACGCCCTGTGCGCCCGGTGAAATACCACCCCGTCAAGCTTTAGGCTCCGTGAAATGGTCGGGAGAAATCCCCGGCCATCTTTCGGGGCTTGGCTGATGGACCGGTTCGAAAAAAGGTTGGTTAGGTTGTTGTGTTTCTTGTAGGGGTTTTTATTTCCAGGAAGCGTGTCTCCTGGTCCTTAAAAGGACAAGGCGATCTCTTAAAATTTGACCGCTCCTGAAAATTTGTCCTAGAAAGGGGGTCGTTGCCGTGCTGCCTCTGAGTTCAAAGGGAAGAGCAACGTCCTTTGATTCGGCCTTCGTTCTGATGTCTTCACTTGGTCTTCCGTGCGGGCCAGGTGATACTTAGATATCCGTAAAAATGAAAACTCGCCTTGTTTCCTTTTTGAATTAGTTTTATTTATTTATCTCAACGATTAACCTGGGGTACTTCCTCCAGGGACACAAGACGAATTTAAACTGCGGCCCGGAGAAAAAAAAAAGATTGTGGCGAGAAGGCCGAATTTAGCGAGACAGGACATATGTGTCCTTCATCTTGTCTCTGACTTCTGGTCATCTTGCGATAACCAGAATCACCCACATCCGTGAGGATGTTGGGCTCGGTTTCGCGGCATCTGAAAAGAAAAGAAAAAAAGTGGGGGTATCCAAGGATAGTGTGGACAGTGTTAGTCCAAGTGTTCTCTAACTACTTTTATAGAGGGATGGTGGGAAAGAAATCATACAAGACCGGTGGGTCTTGGGTGCGGTAGTAAACGCAGATCACGTCTTTGGCGTCTAATAATCTGCTCTTTGCTCGGTGTGTATGTTTGTGTTTGTGCCGTCTTGTACTGTGCGTTCGTGTGTTTGGTTTGTTAATAGTAGACCCTATGGGATGGGTCCAGGAATCCTCTATTATAGAGGGGAATGTTGTTGGGAAGGGTGCTTTCTTCAGTTTTGTACTGAAGAAGAAATTGTGGGGGTTTGATCCGAAGAGATCGAGAGAGAGAAGTGTCAAGAACGCAAGAGTCCCGTACAAGTAGGTTCTCGCTGTTCTGAATGTTTTCGAGGTACTTATATGCTAATTGAAGCAAGTACTCGTCGATAGAGGTAATGGCGGCGCCTTCGTATAGGTGAGAGTTGGGGTCATGACGACCGTCAGGCCTTCTAGAATGATTGGTGCATCTTCTGAGGAGTTTCCTTTCGAAAACCCGAAGTCTTTCCATTTGAGCCGAAGATATGCAGGACCATATGGGAAAGGCGTACGATATTCCAGATCGGATTAGCTGCTTATTGGAGGGGGGAACATCATGCAGATATCATGATAAATAATGGAACTTTGAGAGGTTCGTCATCGCATAACCGGGCTAGCTCTCGAGGCTCGGCCCACGCTCGACTGGTGACGGCATTTTGTAACATCAGTGGCATCGGTTTCACAAATACTAATGTAAACGCCGTCCACCAATATTTGCAAACAACGAAACCTGATATCCTTGCCCTAACTGAGACCCAGGTCGATTCGTCAACTGATTCGACATATCTTCGCTGCTCAGGATACGACTTACATTCGAGATTCCGTTTTAAGGGCGGTCCGATCTGGCTTGCCAGAGGATGGAGGCGTTGGAGCCCAGTAATATGGACATCATGTGGTTGAGGGTCGTGCTGAGGAATTCCGTTAAATTTCTTTGTTGTCTTTACCGCTCCCCGAATGACGATCGACCGGCGACATTTTTCGAACATCTTTCATATACCGTCGACTGGATACAGATCAACCACCCAGCTTCTGAAATTATTGTCCTTGGCGATTTTAATGTGCACAATTCCGACTGGTTGTTACATTCTAACAGAACCGACGAGGCTGGGAGGCTGGCGGAGATGTTTGCTGTAAGCCACAACTTGACTCAACTCGTGGGGGAACCAACGCGAGTGTCGGATGCCCGAGGCGATTATGCGAACACCCTGGATCTGTTTTTGACATCCGAACCGAGTATTTATACCGTAGAGGTTTCTGCGCCACTGGGAAACTCAGATCACTGCCTGGTATCTGTCGCGCAAGCACTTGCATATCAAGAGAATAACCGGTCTAGGCAGCTTCGCCATGTATGGAAGTATGGGGCCGCTAACTGGGACGATATGCGAGATTTCTTCGCATCCTTTCCATGGTCGGAGGTGTGCTTCGGAAACCCCGATGTTAACGCTTGCGCTGAGTCGGTATCATAGATTATTCTTCTGGGGATGGAGATATATATTCCACATTCCATCAAACGAAGTTCGTCTGATAAACCTTGGTTTGACAAAAAATGTGAGCTGATTACAGCGGCAAAAAATAGAGCTTTTAACCAATGGCGCTCCAATCCCACCGATGTTAACAGAACGAATTTTGTTAGAATCAGAAACGCGTGCAACCAGGCGATTGATACCGCGAAGAAGGCTCACAACGACAGGGGGATCAATAAGCTCCTTCGGTGCCCAACTGGTTCGCGCTCCTTCTGGTCAATGGCAAAGGCTGTCAGCAGTAACTTTGCTTCCTCCTCTTTCCCTCCGTTGGTGACAGACAGCGGGACGTTAGTCACGTATCCAAAGGATAAAGCTAATGTGTTCACGAATTTATTTTCCGCGAATTCTAACCTCGATACCGGTCTTTTGGAGCCACCTGTGATCTCGTCGGTACAGTCTTCCATGCGGGATGTGAGATTTCGTCCGCTCACTATTCAACGCATTCTACGTGAACTGGATTGTAGGAAGGTAACCGGCCCGGACGGAATACCAGCAATAGTCCTTAAGAACTGTGCTCCAGAACTATCGCCGGCTCTTGCCAGACTCTTCCGCTTATCTTATGCACGGAGGACCTTTCCAGCCTGCTGGAAAATCGCTCGAGTTCAGCCAATCCCAAAGACGGGAAAAAAGTGTCGCCCACAAAATTACCGTCCGATAGCATTACTGTCTATTTTATCTAAGGTGATGGAAAAAGTCATCAATACTGAGTTAGTTAAGTATTTGGAGTGCAACGGACTTCTGAATGATCGTCAATACGGATTCCGTGGCAGGCGGTCCACGGGAGACCTTTTGACACTTATAACCGATATATGGACATCTGCGATTGAACGGCATGGTGAGTCAAGGGCGGTCGCATTGAATATCTCCAAGGGTTTTGACTGCGTCTGGCACGGGGCATTGCTGAGCAAACTTCGTTCATATGGACTTTCCCAACAGCTTTGCGACTGGACGAAGAGCTTCCTTGAGAATCGATCGATCCGGGTTGTTGTGGACGGCGAGTGTTCGGATCTGTACCCTGTTAATTTGGGGGTACCGAAGGTTCTATTTTGGATCCAACCTTGTTCTTGCTTCACATAAATGATTTGTTGGAGACAACGGATAACAAAGTGTATAGTTTTGCGGATGATAGTACGCTTGTTTCCTCCTTTTCGAGTGTACGGCCGATTGGTGCTTCTGCGTCGCATCAGCTGACATGTAGACAGATTGACTCTCTGAATCAGGATCTAGATAGGGTCCTGCAGTGAGGAAGGGACAATCTCGTCGAATTCAATGCAGCGAAGACACAATATACAACATTCACAAAGAAAAGTGGATCATCGGTTTCACAGCTGATGATGATTGGCCAAGCCCTAGAATCTGGTGGAAGCTTGAAATTGCTCGGCATCACAGTCTGTGGGAATGTATCATGGCATAAACACGTATCGAGCATCGCCAGGTCAGCCTCAGGAAAACTGAGTTATCTATTTACAGCTAAGAAATATTTTACTGCGGCCCAACTTCGTCTCCTATATAAATCCCAAATTAGACCCGCGCTCGAATATTGCTCTCATGTTTGGAGCTCGGCTCCTAAACATACGCTCGACCTACTTAAGAGCGTACAGAGACGAGCGACCCGCCTGATCGGGGACTCGGCGCTGACGTCGGGACTACAGTCGCTATCACATCGAAGGCTCGTAGCCGACCTCTGTCTGTTTTACAGGCATTATCACGGGTACTGTACTTCAGAGATCCGTGGTATTGTTCCACGCAATTCGGCTTATGTGCGCTCCACAAGACAATCCGACGGATCGCACCCGTTTGTGGTTCATCCCCCGACGGCGCGAACATCCCTGCATCAGAACTCGTTCCGTTACAGAGCTGGGAAGCTGTGGAACACCCTTCCCACGCGAGTGTTCCCGGAGCGTTACAACCTGAAACTGTTCAAAAAGAACTGCAACAGTTATTTGGTGGCACCTCGGGGCGACCACTCGACGCTATAGGTTCGCCTCTCCCGAGAGTCTAATTAAAAAAAAAAAAAAAAATCTGGTCCGCAGATTTGAGTCCAGGGGATTTTGCATGTTCAACATATGGTTCGTTTATCACGTCTTGGGTTTGGGTTAAATTTAATATGAGCAAATTGAACGTGTAGTTCAATTTGTTTGATATTGAATTGATATCGCGATATTCAATATTAGCAAATCTGGGCCCTCCAAGTACCCGGATAACTTCCGTCCGATATCGCAGCTAAACTCGCTTAGCAAGATTCTTGAATGTAAAATCTACAAAAATCTTCTCTCATTTGCCAGGGATAACTCCCTCATTCAAAACTCTCAATTTGGCTTCCGCTCACAACACTCCACTTGTCATGCTCTCTTAAAACTGACACATGATGTGACGACCCACCTCCAAAACCAATCCCCAACGGTATGTGTCTCCCTAGACATAGCTAAAGCATTCGACTGTGTCTGGATCGCAGGACTGTTATACAAACTTCATTCAATGTATGGATTAAACATCCACTCCACAAAACTTCTCGCTTCTTACCTCTCTGATAGAAAGTTCATGGTGAAAATAAACTCAACTCTCTCGACACCTTATAGCATAACCGCAGGAGTTCCTCAAGGATCCATCCTCGGCCCACTACTATACCTTCTTTATACATCAGACGCACCGCAGCCACTGTTACCCAATACAACAATGCTCAACTATGCCGACGACACCTTAATTTATTCAAGCAACAAGCTTGTCAAGGAGGCAAGAAACTGTATTAACAGATATCTCCCAATCCTGTCAGCCTACTTTACCAAGTGGAGAATTCAACTAAATCCAACCAAAACTCAGCTCATTGTTTTTAAAGGGAGAAACGCGAGTTGTACAAACAACACTATTCGCTGCCATAATAAAATCAGAATTAAAATAAATAACAATATAATTAAACCCTCCAAAACCTTAAAGTATCTAGGTATAACCTTTACCAACAATCTGTCATTCTCCGCCCACATTAAAAATACGATTCGTAAAGCCACAACCCAACTGAACCTCTGCAGAAAAGTCATGTACAAACCGAATGGTCTCTCTCCCAAAGTTAAATCACTTATCTACAAACAAATAATCAGACCCACTCTCACATATGCATGTCCGATATGGTACCATATCACACCCGCCCAAATGGAGAAGCTACGCATTTTCGAAAGGAAATGCTTCAGACTTATCACTGGCCTCAACCGACATCCTAACTCCCACAAATATTACAACAGTAGTTCGCTCTACTATGCCGCTAATATTGAACGTATAGATCGACGCTTCCTCGAGCTGTCCATCAAATTTATCGAAAATCTTCCCAATAATCCCAATCCGATAATAAATGCGCTCACATCGACTCCGTCAGACAACCGAACTGCCTACCCGAACTGTCTCCACACCAGAACCCTCTTCACCTCTGGCAGGTTGGTCAACAACTCCAATGAGATCGTATACCACAATACTGAACTCTCACCTCACCAGTTTAAATATTGTAATATACAACCCTTCTCTAATATCTTGCGTTTCAACGACCAATCGGAAAGTGTTCCCCCAACCCATATCCCCGACTCATAGTACCCACCCTAACCCAAATTCCACCCATCAACCACTATACCTCCCGCCCCACCCTATTCTAACTTATTGTAATAATAATAGATTTAATAATTAGATAAGCTAGGCTAAGCTAAGTTAAGTTAAGTTAAGCAAATTAGTTATAGGTTAAGTAAATAATTATATCCTGGTTTTCTGACCTTTTCCAGGAAGCCCCACCTACTCCTATCTTGTCCACCCATGAAATATATAACTTTATAATAATGTTTGAAAAATGTACTAGCAAGTATGTGTAAACGATTAAAGCTAAGCTAATTATAAGTTATCTGTATTACTTATTGTAACAAATCATTTATGGTCAATAAATACAGAAATGTAAAAAAAAAAAAAAAAAAGATATTCAATGTATGTACGTATTAAGTGATTGAGGGTTTTGTGCGTAACAGCAGTAAAAAAATCTATTTTCTGAATTTTCTATTTTTTTTTTAGCTCGCGAGGCTCCGGGGGATCAGTGGAGGAGATGGCAACTAGAAAGCGACGTCGGGTGCTTGTTCTACTGCCATATAAATAATCAAGTAAGTAAGTATAGGGCTATGGATAAAAACCGCCTGCATCCAAATGTGACGCCTAGTTAGTAACACTGTATAAGAATTACACGGCATGTTTTTTTAAATAACTTACGTTATCCGGTAAAAATATTACCTCCTACTAAAACAAAGTGGCGCATGTCATTTGAAAAAACATCACGTGTAAACATAGTGTTGCATTCCCATCTAGGCATTATATTTGGATGTAGGCGCATTTTGTTAATTGATTCCATATATAAAAATCAGAATTGGAGTCAGAAAAATATATATATTAGAGGCCAACCAATTAGAGCGGTATAGAAAGATATATGCTAATTTCACTAACTTTAACGATATCTAGTTTATAATACTAAGGCAAGAAGTTCGTTAAAACTAATTAAAATAACGAATGAGAACTCGATTAAATACAAGACTTAAATGCTATTTTAACTTAACAATAATATTTTTATCTCTCTGAATAAAGTAATCAACACGGGGCTGTTTAAATATTTGTCTAGATGCGAAAAATTTCCGAAATGCAGTAACAAAAATATCCGTACATAAATACCCGCAAACATTTTTATTTACTATTTTATTCGAATACAAATAATACCGCGGATGGTGTTTAAACGACAAAAAGGTGTTTTTTGTTAAGCTGCTTCAAATTATTAAACATCACATGTACACATATTTTAGCAGTATATAATGGGTTTATATCTTCTTTGGTTTTTAGTGCAATTCAAACGGAGAGGAAGTTTAACACGATTTATCGCATCTTTTTAACAGTAACATAATTAATACGGCCGAAAGGTAACGCATACAATAAGAATATATAATAATAATTTATGTTAAGTAATAAGTTCGAATATCGGTGGCAGTTTCAAAGGATGTCTGGGAAATAGATGATCAACTGGATAATAAGTTTTACGTTTAGTGTAATTTTATAATTGCAGTAATCTAAATATGAAAATATACCACACAAAATGTAATGGTTTTAACCTTAATGGTCCGGCAGTATTTCAAGTTTATTTTTCGGCAGATCCAGGCTATTTTACGTACGAAGAGAAACTGTGTACTAAACATTTTTAAATCAAGTGTAGAAAAGAAAATATATATGTTTTAGTGAAAATTTATTAATACTTATTCAGAGTAATAGGATTACACAATGATTTAAATTTTATATTCTTTTAGAGTATGGTACTTTTCGAAGCACTCTCCGATATGTATCCCTGATTTGCGGGTGTAGGTATCACAATAAAATCTTGTTTCTCGTCTTCCCCCTGGAACGTTTCGATCCGAGCATACTTCGTGTTAGCGTTTAGTGTTAGCGTGACCTCGAGGTTTTTCCAGCATATAGTAGCGAGCTTAGGGTTCGCTGGATTAATTATTTTTAATAAATAAGAGCCGTTGAATCGATTTTGAATTAATGTAACACTTTGTTAGTCCGTTAATAACAACCGTTACTTTTACCGTACACTTAACCATTTTTTGACTTATCGTTTCCGTACTTATCGCGTCTTTTACTGCTTACTTCTTACTTCTTACTTACTTCCTGATCTGCGTGCGACATATTTATACTGTTTCCTCATTCTGATTCGGCGTTTCGTTTCCGTCCGTTCCATAGCCCTGAATGTTCTACTGTTCATAGTCTCCAGTTTTCCAGTACTTTCTAGAATACTCTAGTACTTTGTTTCGGACTTTCTCGAATATTCTAGTACTGATTGTCATATGCGTCACACTACCCCCCGCCTAGATTAGTTCGTCCCGAACTAACTTCACTGATCTCCTGGGTTAACAAAAAGTCGCCAGTCGGTCACGATGTACCACTTTCATCTTGGCGTTCGGTCTTCGCTGAATCCTCTAGACAACGTCGTAAATTCTTGTGAGAATTTTATACGGTCCTTCCCAATGTTGCTGCAACTTCGGAGACCTTCCTTTTTGCCGATGAGGGTTATAAAGCCACACGTTATCACCTGCATTAAATCCGGATGCGGTGGCTCGAACGTCGTACCTTGTTTTCATCCTGTCAGTGGATACCTTGATTTGCTTTCGAACCAAATGATAAATCTCATCGAGGCGATTTCTACATCCGGCTACGTAGTCTTCAGTCTTATCTATGGCGTCTGGAGGTATTCCGAATCGCAGATCGGCTGGTAATCGTATCTCTCGTCCAAATATAATTCTTGCTGGAGAATGGCCCGTCGTATCGTGATTAGCCGAACTATAGCTCATGAGAAAGGTTTGTACATATTTGTCCTAATCTCGTTGGTGATCACTAACGACCTTCGATAAATACTCTTTCATTGTTCGGTTGAACCTTTCGACCATCCCGTCTGACTGCGGATGTAAGGCTGTGGTCCTGGTTTTCCGTACGCCCAGTGCCGCACAGATGCTTTGAAATATCTGTGATTCGAAGTTTCGGCCTTGATCGGAATGCAGCTCACAGGGAACTCCATATCTGCTGATCCAATTATTGATAAGCTGCTCAATGACGGTTGTTGCTTCTATGATTTGGAATTGGAAGGACTTCCACCCACTTGCTGAAGTAATCCATGATAACCAACATGTATTTGTTGTTGCCGTTGATTTTTGGAAATGGTCCTGAGATATCAATCGCATTTCGCTGGAAAGGGGCGCCCACGTTATACTGCTTCATAGCGCTCCTTGGTTTTGCTGTTGGTCCTTTGGTCGCAGTGCAAGTTGTGCACTTCCTACACCAAGACTCGACATCATCTCTCATGTCAAGCCAGTAGAATCGAGATCGTAATTTAGAAAGTGTCTTTTTAACTCCCATATATCCACCGGAGGCCCCGTCGTGCATTTCTGTTAGTACATCCTTCACTTTTGATGGTGGTACTAGAATTTGCATTCGATGGGATTTTCCGTCCGCGGCTTTCCATTTACGCTTAAGAATTCCATCTTCCATCAATAAGGAATTCCGTTGAGTCCAATATGCCTTAAATATTCCACTCTTGTCGGAAATATTGTTCCAAGTTGGCCGCTCGTTCTTTTCTTTGTGTTCCAGGATTAGCGACATATCTTCACCCTGAAGTTGAGCTGCGCGTATAGCATCACTCGTCCACCCATCTAGTACTTCTACTTGTACGTTACGAAGGTCGTACGCCTCTTCTCTTCCGCGCTATGACAATGTTTACAATCTGGCTTACATGGTCTTCTTGATAGAGCATCAGCGTTATTATGCACCTTCCCTTGACGGTGGGAAATTTGGAAATCGTACGTTTGAAGTCGTTCGATCCATCGAGCTATTTGACCTTCCGGATTCTTAAAATTTAACAACCATTTCAGGGCGGCATGATCCGTCCGAAGGTGGAATCGACGTCCGTAGAGGTACTTATGGAAATTCTTAACGGCTTCTACAACAGCCAGCAGTTCCTTTCTTGTTGCGCAGTAGTTTCTCTCTGGCTTAGATAGAGCTCGACTATAATAATTGACAACTCTCTCTTTACCATCGACTTCCTGTGACAACACTGCTCTGATTCCTGTGTTACTTCCATCAGTATCCAACATAAATGGGCGATCCGAACTTGGGAATGCCAATGTTGGAGTCTTACATAACCCGGCCTTCAATGTGTTGAATGCTGCCTCACACTTTTCTGTCCAATTAAATTTCTTGTCTTTACCCGTTAGTTCATGTAGAGTTTTAGCCATATTGGCGAAACCTTTAACAAACCGTCGGTAATATGTGGCTAATCCCATAAAGCTTCTTAACTGTTGCTTATCTTCTGGAGTAGGCCACTCTTGGACAGCTGCTATCTTATCAGGATCGGTTTGAACTCCTGCAGATGAAACGATGTATCCCAGGAATTTTACTCTCCTTTGGAAGAGTTCACAATTCTTCGAATTGAGCTTTAAGTTGGCCTGTCTTAGTCGTTCGAAGACGGAGCGCAGATTATTGATGTGTTCTGGTAAATTCCTTCCAACAACGATGATATCGTCCAAGTACACAAGACACGTCTTCCATGTAAGTCCCCGTAGAACACTTTCCATTAATCGTTCAAACGTTGCTGGAGCATTACACAATCCAAAAGGCATCACGTTGAATTGATAAAGTCTGTTTCCGGTAGTAAACGCTGTCTTCTCCTTGTCCTCCTTCACTTCCACTTGCCAGTAACCGCTTTTTAGGTCCAATGTTGAAAACCACTGAGCTCCAGAAAGAGTATCTAGTGTGTCGTCGATTCGAGGAAGTGGGT
This sequence comes from Microdon myrmicae, assembly GCA_963931805.1. Lineage (NCBI taxonomy): Eukaryota > Metazoa > Arthropoda > Insecta > Diptera > Syrphidae > Microdon > Microdon myrmicae. The sequence goes on from OZ007501.1 coordinate 26,467,258, forward strand.
AACTGTCTTTCTTCGTAACGTCGTTTAACCGGCGGTAGTCGACACAAAATCTAGTTGTCACATCCTTCTTCTTGACGAGCACTACCGGCGAAGCCCATGGGCTCGATGATTTCTCGATGACTCCTTGCTCTTCCATCTCTCGAATCATGTTGCCGATTTTTGATTGCTTGCCAACGATAGTCGACGAGGTGGCCGTCTTATAGGTCTTGACTCACCCGTGCCAATGCGATGTTTAACTATACCGGTGCGTCCGAATTTATCATTTCCTGCCATAAAAATATCAGAAAATTCGTTCAGGAGTGATTTAACGCTTGCCTTTTCTCTGTCTGTTAATTCGATTTTCTGGGACATCAACTTATTAACCATGGAGGATGCACCAGCGGGCTTGTCTGAATTGAGCTTATCATTGATACGGGTGCACATTCTGCGATTACCTCTCCTTTTCTTATTGCGATCGGCTCCTGGGACGCATTTAGTACTCTGACGGGTAGGATGTGCTTCTTCGCATCGATAAGGGCTTTCCCAACAAGGATGTTCCCCTTACGCTGATTTTGTACAGCTTCGGTGATTCAAAATCGATTATCACCGGGATCACTCCCGAGACTGGTCCAAATTACCGGCTCTGAACGAGCTGGGATCTCTTCCTCCTCACGCACATAACATTTCAGTCTTCGCAATTGTTCGTCCTGCAGTGTAATAGCAACCTCAAAGTTACCAATTAGCAGCGTTCTTTGCCCGATATCTAGAACAACTTAGTGCTCCTTCATGAAATCTATTCCAAGAATGCATTCGTCCGTAATATCGGTAACCAAAAATTGGTGGGAGATGGAAATATTGCCCAGCACTATTATGCTCTCGACTTCTCCGTAGACTGTAGAACATTCTCCTGTGGCAGTCTTCAAAGCGTATCTTCTATTTTTATTAAGGGCTATTTTGCCCACGACATCCGGCCGAATTATGGATCTCGTTGCTCCAGTGTCGATTGTCACTGTTGTTGTCCTTCCATTAACAATCGTAGTTATAACCAAACTTTGGTTATCCCGTTGGAGTTGTGATACAGTTACGATGCTGCGGCTGCACATTCCACCAGGCTACTTTCGCCCCGTAAAGTCTGCCCATACAAGTTTCCCGAGCTCTTGGCCTCAGGTTGGTCCGTTAATAGTCTCCTCTTATGATTAGCGCATGAACAACAATTCTCAATTGATGTTTCATTCATTCGTCGACGCTTCCTACAGTCAACAGCGATGTGGCCGACTTCACCGCATGTCCAACACTTCATATCAGGTCTCGGGGTTCTCCGTTGTACATGCCCCATTCTTTGGCAGGAACATTCCTTGACGGACGTTTCTCGGACCCTATATGTACTCCTAGTAGCCAGTTTAGCAGATTCATATCCCAATGCGAACGCCAGTATTTCATTAGTCGTTTTCTTTCCCTCCAAACGAACGGCTTGTTGCAAGTCCCGTTCTTGGAGTGCATTTATAAATGCATCTGTAGGGTATTAGTCTGGTGCCAAGACACGGGCACTGGTTTTACTAGTTTTCCAACTTTAGTCTGTACTCTGCCAGCCGGTGTTGATTCTTCCAAATATGAAAATTTTAAACTGATGGTAAGAACCTCCCAACACTGATTCACTGAGGTTCCATCTACTCTTCCACGAACTCGGTAAAACAAAACATCGGTTAACTGCTTGAATTGTTTTTTTATTTGTCCAAATGGTTATTCTTAATAAATGTTAATTGACGGAGTTAAACGGCATCGATAGAAGATCGCACACCGGGATAAATTTAACATAACTTGAATGCCTTATTACACTTCACGACGTTTTCTTTGTTGTGATTTATTTAATTAAAATGGTATGCTCACTGAGATGATTCATTACAACAAAAACCCGCGAAGTTACTTTACAGCGGTTTATAGTGTAAAACGCATTTTCAGGTTCAATCTCCTCACAAGAGATGTATTAATACGCGAGAATCGGACACTTATATATTTTGCGACTTCGACCAACACACGACCTCGAGGTGTATCTCGTTAGATAACTCGCACTCAAGGAAATATAGGTTCGCACCCGACTGTGGATAAAATCTGACTGACTATTCGCTGCCGACGAAAAAAGGACATCGCAAAGAAAACCGCAAAAAGAGGAGGAGCTGCACGATCGACTCGAGGCAGTCAATCGTGATTGGACCGGGGAATACGGCATACATTTCGTATGTATGTGTATGCATCGCATACAATCGTCCGGTGATCGAGGGTGGTTGCGAGCGTCGCAACTGCATCTCCTGCGAATACAAACAATGCATGGCCTGCGGCTGTGTACACAATTGGGTGTGCAATACTTGCCGGCAACAGAACCATCTGGGGTAAAAGCAACACGAGCCGAAGATCTGGTCACCCTAGGAGAGGCCATAAATCAACATTTGGGTTGATGGATGTGAAATTTTCCCAGGTCCGCCGACGGTTGGCGGCCGTTAATAGGGAATTGTATATACCATAAACAATCTGTGGTGCAAATGCTATGTTTAGGTATTGCAACGAATATAGGGTGCAGCCATTGCCAGATGTTAAAAGTAAACACTTGATGGCTGCATCCAATTCGTTGCTTGTTTGCGGTCCCTGATCGGTGGAGACCGATAATAGGAAACCAGCTATTGCTGGTAATTAGTGAAATGTTTGCTTTGCATCAGCCGAAACCTTGTCGGCGGTGGCAAACTGATGGGACCTGATAGCCGCATGCTAGGGGTGCCATGGACAAACAAAAACAACGAGTAATCAATGAACTCCGTGTTGATTTTGTTTCCATGGCATAAGGCTATGGGAACGAGATGCACTGGGTGCAATGCATGCCCGAGGATGAAATTTTTGATGCCATGGCTAGGTGATAATCTTTGCCGTGGACTTAATGTTTTCAGGTATGGTAATGCATGTCCGAGGATGAAATTTTCGATGCCACGGCTAGGTGATAATCTTTGCCGTGGACTTAATGTTTTCAGGTATGGTGGTGGAGAAAAAGGGGTTTGGAAAAAAAACCCCCAAAGAAAGGTAAGCTGCCTAATATATATTTATGCCGGTTATCCTTGGGGATAACCGAATTAATTCCAGCGAATTGGTTGGCGGTTAATGCCGTAGCAAGGTTGCGTAACCTTGCTGAAGATTCGACTTCAAGGTAAGTCGCATCGCTGGGAATGGTAGGGATCGAGCGATGCATGGCTCTTCGGGCCCTGAAAAGCCCCACACATCCATTGCTACCTCGTTCAGAAATTCCTTAGTCATATTTGAATAAGACAAGTTTGCCAATCGCTCAATGTCTGCCTGCAACTGTTGAAGATTTTCTCCAGGTTTCTGAGTTCTGCTCCGCAGTTGCATGCGGTAGACCTGCTGCATGTGGTTGTCTCCATACCTAGCTTCAAGGCCGTCTCTTACCGCTTGGAAATCTGTTTGTTTCTCTGCTAGTATTGTTTGTAGCAATTCTGCAGCCGCCCCGCGAAGTGACAAGATTAGTGATGTTGACTCTTGCTCATCCGACCACTTATTATAATTGGCCGCGGCGTCAAACTGACGTATAAATACGGAGAAGGGTCTCGTTCCATCAAAGGTTGGCCGTTGCATCCTTGTATCTTTGTAGTCATGTTGATTCCTAGGCGGTGTCTTATTTCTCTCAACGCGCTCAAGTCTCTTTTCGATTCGTGTTATTTCATCGGTGACTTTTTGGTCCAGATTTTCTGTTTCATTCCGAATTTTTGACTGAATTTCTTCCTTAAATGTTGAAAATTACATTCCATCCACTGCGGTTGGGCATCCAATTTTGCATTCAGATCTGCGGATTGTGCGTCGAAATTTGAATTTTGGGCATCCAACTTTGCATTAACATCTGCTGCTTGCGCGTCCAATTTTGTGTTAATGTCCTTAGCTTGGGCATCCAATTTTATCATCATCATCCTGAACATATCCGAAATGTCCAACTGTGGCGAACTCTTCTCCGTCACATTGGCACCATCTTGACTGGCTGTTTCTTCTCCATCCGGACAGTCTGGCCCAATCGTAAAACATATGTGTCGACATCAATACTCTCTTCCTCCATTACTGCTTGCAGACGCTGTCGAAGAATTCGCTTCTGTCCTCTGCTATCCAGATTCCGGTCCTGAAGTTCCTTCTTCAACTCAAGAATGCGAAGATCCTCCAAACGTCGATCTGACATCGTCACAACACACTTTCACAGACTTATTCACTTCACCAATAATTAATCCCACTTCTGACACCAATTGTAGCGAGTTTAGGGTTCACTGGATTAATTATTTTTAATAAATAAGAGCCGTTAAATCGATTTTGAATTAATGTAACATTTTATTAGTCCGTTAATAACAACCGTTACTTTTACCGTACACAACGATTTTTTGACTTATCGTTTCCGTACTTATCGCGTCTTTTACTGCTTACTTCTTACTTCTTACTTACTTCCTGATCTGCGTGCGACATATTTATACCATTTCCTCATTCTGATTCGGCGTTTAGTTACCGTCCGTTCCATAGCCCTGAATGTTCTACTGTTCATAGTCTCCAGTTTTCCAGTACTTTCTAGAATATTAGTAGTACTAATAGTACTTTGTTTCGGACTTTCTCGAATATTCTAGTACTGATTGTCATACGCGTCACAATATGAAAGTCATCTACTAACTGATCTACTAATTGTTTTATAAGTACGTTATTTGAAACTGATTCTTCTTTCTTTTCTTTTTGAACGGATTTATGTAGAATGTAGGAATTAGTAGCACATACTTTAAGGCCCCAGAAGAAGAGTTTTCTACACCATTTAAGGGATTTCTTTAAGGAACAATAGTTTTCTACACAGTCATTACCCCGATCAACACCACCCATATTTTTGGTATAGTTCAACACAAGCTGAGGTTTGTAACATATTTGCCATGTCGTAATATTCTTTGAATACACGTTATTTGCAACACATCTCAAGTACTAAGAAGCGTTACAATCCTCTTGTCCTTCCATGAGTTTGCATTTATTATAGGCGGTATACCCTTTTTGTTTGTTGATAATGTACCAGTTAGGTGGCATTCCATTTTCAATCATTTATTGTCAAAGGTATACTGGTATAATCGCGGTCTATACTAGGTGTAGGCATACGTTTTTTTCCGGTTCCTTTGTTAAAAAACTACGTAATTTTCTAGAGAATTTTTCTTTTTTGTATTCAAAATATTGGCCATCGGCCTCTACGCATTTCGCTCATCTTTCAAGTAATTTATGACTAGCATGCCAGAAAAACTGCTTGTCTTTCGTGGCAAACCATTCGTAGAGCCATTTCCAACTCCTCGAAATTGCTGTAGTGCTGCTCTGCGAGCGCGTGCTCCATTGATGTGAAGAGGTGATAGTCAGATGACGCTAATTCTGAAAGTACGACGGGTGCAGAAGGATGTCCCATCCAAGCGATTTCAAGGTGTCTTTCAATAGTTTGGCTGTGTGAGACGGTGCGTTGTCGTGTAATAAAATCACTTTGCCATTTCTTCTTGCCCATTCCGGTCGTCTTTCGATCAATGTGTGGTTTAAGTTAAGCATTTGTTGACGATAGCGTTGTGTATTAATGGTTTCGCCGGACCTCAAGAGTTCATAATACACAATACTGCTCTGGTCCCACCAGACACAGAGCATGGTCTTCTTGCCGATGCGATTTGGCCTTCGCGTTGAAGGACCGGCTTCGCCAAGTGAAACCCACGAATTTTTCCGCCTCAGATTTTCAAAATAAATCTATTTTTCGTCACCCGTCACAATTCGATGCAAAAATCATTTCCTTCCGCGGCGTTGAAGCAGCATTTCACAAGTGACTTTCCATTTGACGTTCATTCAAATCGTGTGGGACCCATTTACCGAGTTTATTGATCTTCCCCATTGCTCGTCTGCTGATTGTTTCTTGTGACGCATGTAATGATTCTATAGCGTGAAGAACGTGTGATCCGAACTAACGCTATAACAGTTAAAATCACCAAAAATTGAACCAAAGCGCAACCCACCAGGCTACTGGCCGTGTTTTGAATTGGATTTTTAAACTCAAGTATATTCCACTGATGTGAATTGTTATGTTATCGCTATGGTATACGGCTCTGATGGATTTTCTTATTCGATTTTCGTTCGGTGTTCTTCACTATTGCCCTCCCTTTCGATATATACGCACTAACCGAAAGCAACCCTATCCCCAGTATTCACAGTCCAGAACTATTCCCCTCCACCTTTAACGTTTTTCGTGATGACCATAGTATATGTGTGGATTCACCTTGCCGTGGTGTGCTGCTTGCTATCCAAAATAAGCTCGCCTCATCTCTTATTGCCATCTCTTCTTCTTCCAATATTGACTATGTCGTAATAAAAATTGACCAACGCCCAAAGTCGGTATACATCATATGTTTCTATGTACCTCCTTCGCAACCTATCGTGTCATACGAACTGGCAATAGCAGCGGTTGATCACCTAACAGAATTAAGTACTTCCCTTGACGATATCGTTGTTATTGGTGATATCAACTTCCCTCATCTCCAATGGATGCTGTCAGACGATCAATCCTTTTACACCTCAAACCCCACTGGTACCAAGGAATGTCTTTTTATAGACGGTCTCGCCGACTCAAGCTTCCGCCAAATAAGTAATGTGCCAAATCATATGATGAGGCAACTCGACGTTGTGTTTACAACGGATCCCTATAATTCCTCAGTGTCCCTTAGTCCTCATGCCCTCTCCACCAGCCTCCCCTCCTAGCTTCGTCGCTTCTGTTAGAATGCAGGAAGCAGCCGGAATTGTGTTAATTAAAATCCCCAAGGACAACAATTTCAGAAGATCTATATCCAGTCGACGGTATGTGAAAGATGTTCGAAAAATGTCGCCGGTCGATCGTCATTCGGGGAGCGGTAAAGACAACAAAGAAATTTAACAGAGTTCCTCAGCACGACCCTCAACCATATGATGTCCATGTTATTTGGTTCCAATGCTTCCATCCTCTGGCAAGCTAGATCGGACCATGTGAAGACGTAAACTCCACCCTTAAAACGGAATCTCGAATGTAAGTCGTATACTGAGCAACGAAGATATGTCGAATCAGTTGAGGAATCGACCTGGGTCTCAGTTAGGGCAAGGATATCAGGTTTCGTTGTTTTCAAATATTGGTGGACGGCGTTTACATTCGTATTGGTGAAGCCGATGCCTCTGATGTTACAAAATGTCGAGCGTGGACAGAGCCTCGAGAGCGAGCCTGATTATACGATGACGAGCCTCTTGAAGTTCGGTTATTTATCATAATATCTGCATGATGTCCCCCCGAACATAATCCAGCCAAATGTATAAGGTTCCTTAGGAGATGCAAAATATACTTCACTCCAGCCAACCGGGCCACTATTTACAAGGCGTATATTCGTCCCAAAATGGAGTTCAACCCCCATATTTGGTCAGGCGCATCCAAAACTTCGCTACCGGTGCTCGATAGGATGCAAAAACGAGTAGTGACGGTTATTGGGGATCCAGCTGTGAGTCGATCAATTTCTTCGTTAGAACATAGGCGCACCGTATCATGCCTGTCTCTCGTCAATATGTATTATCACGGTCGTTGCGCAATTGAACTTGCGGAATGTGTTCCGCGCCTTAAGACTTGGAAAGAGTCTTCGATACCGTCTGGATCGAAGGGTTATATTACAAACTGGTCAGACAAGGCATATACATGGGTGGCCTGCAAAGTTTCCGATCTCAACTTGAAGATAGCACCACTCGTCAATAAAAGCTAGTGAATGTAGTTGTGAACTTTTGACAGTTACTCACCAATTTCAGCCATTTAGTTTCTTACTCTCTGTTTATGATTCATGTCGATCAGGACACTCTATCTACAGATGGATACGGTAGGTAGCTAGATGGATACATTTGTCGATGGATACATAGGTAGATGGATACATAGGTAGATAGATACATAGGTAGGTGGATACATAGGTAGATGGATACATAGATAGGTGGATACATAGATGGGTGGATACATAGGTAGATGGATACATAGGTAGATGGATACATAGGTAGATGTATATATACGTGGATGAATACATAGGTAGATGGATACATATGTAGATAGATGCATAGGTAGATAGATACATAGGTAGATGGATACATAGGTAGATGCATATATAGTTAGATGGTGGATGCATACATATATAGGTAGATGGATACATAGGTGGTTGAATACATAGGTAGATGGATACATAGGTAGATGGCTACGTTGGTAAATGAATACATAGGTAGATAGATACATAGGTAAATTGATTGATTGATTGATTGAAGGCGGAACCCCCATTTTTATTTAGCTTAATGCAAGCTTAAAATTAACTTAACATAAAACCTTACAGACTATCTCAAAATCTAGAGTAGTGGTTAAGACAATATTCAATTATTCAATCGAAAAAAAGGAGAAGAAAACCAGGAAGTTGAAGATTACTGGGCAATAGGGGAGGTAGGAGGCCAGGGAAGAGCGAGTGTATGTGGGGGTGGTAAACGCGGCCTTTGTGCGACAGTGGAGGGCATGTGTACGGACTGATACAGGAGCGAGAGTTATTGAGCAGCTACGGGGGGCGGTGGGGGGGGGGGGGGGGTTAGAAAGGTGTAGGGGAGAACTACTTTGAGGGAGGGAGAGTAGAGGGGTTATTGAAGCGGGGGGGTGGATTTAGAACGGGTTTATTCTGAGACGTCGTTTAAGATCAGGGGTGGAGATGTTGAAATCGAAGAAGGTGGGGAAAGAGTTGGCCTGTCGTAGCATACGCGAGATGGGTTCGTTAGCGCCGTAAGAAGTGTGATGAGCGGGCACACAAAACAGTCGAGGGTTACGTACGTTACAGGGGTTTGTATGCAATGTTAAAGTGGAGATAAAGCTTGGGGATTTGATTGAGCCAGACGGAAGGCGATGGACAAAGATGATGTCGGCATGGATTCTGCGCTCTTGAAGTGTGTTTAGATTGATTAGTGGGAGCCGGCTTGTGTATGGTGGTAGAATCAGCGGATTTTCCCAGTTAAGTCCGCGGAGGGCAAAGCGCAAGAAACGACAATGAACACCCTCAATCCTGCGAATGTGAGTCACTTGATACGGGGACCAGACCTGACTAGCGTATTCGAGTAGTGGCCAGACAAAAGTTGTGTAGAGTGATCGGGTGACATAGGGGTTAAGGAATTCCTTCGACCAGCGTTTGACAAACCCAAGGGCGGCGTTGGCCTTGAGGATTATGTAATCAATACGTGTGGTAAATTTGAGCTCCTTATCGCATAGGACGCCCAGATCGCGAATCAATTCAACCGATGTTATCGGTTGATTCAGTAAGAGATAGGAGCCTGGGCGAGTGGGGGAACTCTTCCGTGAGAAAGTGATTGTGTGACATTTGGTGATATTCATTTCTAAGCAATTATTTTGGCACCAAGTTGAGAAGCTGTCAAGATCCGATTGGAGAAGTGAGAAGTCCAGGGAAGAGCGGATTCATTTCACTAGATGGATACATAGGTAGATGGATACATAGTTAGATGGATACATAGGTAGATGGATACATAGATAGATACATATATAGTTAGATGGTGAATAGATACATAGGTAGATGGATACATAGGTAGATGCATACATATATAGGTAGATGGATACATAGGTGGATGAATACATAGGTAGATGGATACATAGGTAGATGGATACATAGGTAGATGGATACATAGGTAGATGGATACATAGGTAGATGGATACATTGGTAGATCCATATATAGGTAGATGGACACATGGGTAGATGGATACATAGGTAGATTGCTACATAGGTAAACTAATACATAGGTAGATAGATACATAGGTAGATGGATACATAGGTAGATGGATACATAGGTAGATGGATACATAGGTCCATGGGTACATATGTAGATGGAGACAAAAGTAGATAGATACATAGGTAGATAGATACATTTTACAGTAGGCAGCTAGTTGGACATATTTCCAATTTTTCGTACTCTCTGTTTATGATTCATTTTGATCAGGGCACCCTATTTATGGATGTATTCTAGACGTCCTTGAAAATGAAAGCACTCTTTGTTTATCCCTGACTTGAGCGAATGTTTACATTAAAAATAACAAACGATACCAAAGATATTTTTTATATCTTTCCGGTATCGAATCCACGTATTTATTTACTTTATGGGCTCCACCATAAAAGTTTTGTCTGATGTGGATATCTAGAGTATATGATTTCAATGTTGGTTTATGCATTTTAGGTTTTTTAGGTTTCCCCACAAATAATTTGGTATGGTTGTCAAGCACAAGTTAATTCAAATTAAGTGAAAAGAGTGAAGTAAGTTGGGTGCGGCTCCAAGAGGTAAGTATGTGGGAAGGGTAAGATTTGCGTAAAACACCTAGCCTCAAGGCCAGTCATGCTAATGTGCCCCAGTCCCTTCTTTCCTTACCTTCTCTCTCTAATTCGATATAAGAAAATAAGACAATAAACAAAATCCCGACTTAATTCAATAAGGAAAATGCATCGGGGAAATAAACACTATCTAAAAAATCACTTCTGGGTACATCGCGTTAACTGAAGTAAGTGAATTTCCACAGAACTATCATTTGGATCCGCCATGCAATGTACATGATTATTTTTTATATACAAAAGCTTACGAGTACTACATCTCGAAGTAACAGTCCAATATTTTTAGTTGTTTTTTTTCAGAATATTATAGACACCCCGGTATGTGTAAGTCCTTACTGAATTACTCTCTGAATATTAGATTATATTAATTAATATTGAAATATTCTACAGTTAGCAATAGAATATTTTATTACCTATTTTTAGACATTCTCACCATGCGATTAAATCTTAAGGTACTATTGTGCTCTTTAGTCATTTTTCAAAACACTGTTGATGCCTTTAACTTGACTTCCGTTACATCGTATTTCAAAAATTTGTTCTCATCCAAGGCTAAAAACTTACTCAGAAAAGCTGTTGATGTGTCCGCAGTTCCTATGGAACATATGAGTACCGAGTTTTCTAAAATATGTACGCAATAAATACACCTGTTTCCTCTCCTAAATGGTTCGTTTAATAATTGAGGTTTTTGACAGGTAACGACATCGGATCGAAAGGTTATAACCAAACTCTAGATCTAAGCAAGATGCATATACAGTTGCGGACAGCCTGTGCCAACTACAGTTATCCCTTGCTAAACCCAATTGAACTGTTTGAAAACCCCGAATTTGACATGTCGAAGCAGACAGTTATTTTGGCTACAGGCTTTAGGACAACCATCAATAATTCCAACATAATTACTAATTTCGCCAAAGCTTATAGCTGCCGTGGTGATGTCAATTTTTTGGTTCGTAAATATAAAAACAATATATTATCTCATAAAACCTTGCGACGCCGCAATTTCATTTTCAGGCTATCGATGCGTCAACCTACCTTCTAACATTATATAACTGGGCTGCGATGAACACACAAACAATAGGTGGGGCTGTAGCTAGAAGCTTGACTATAATAACACAATTTGTACCCGTGGACAATATTCATTTGATTGGTATGCAAATTTATATTCAATTTCAATCCAATTAACTTTTAATACCTGATAAAAGCACTCTCCAAATTTCAGGTCACAGCTTAGGAGCACATATTATGGGCGTCGCCGGTCGAAACTTCACTTCTATGACTGGTAAATCTATACCACGTATTACTGGTCTAGATCCTGCACAACCTTGCTTTCAACAGTCAAATCAACTTATAAATATAGCAGCTAGTGACGCTCGATTTGTGGATATCATCCATAGCGATCCGGGTATTTTAGGAGTCCGACAACCACTGGGCGATGCTGATTTCTATCCCGACGGTCTTCAGGCAATACCTGATGGATGTTATTCAATAGTTTGTGCTCATTCCCGATCCTCTTCGTATTATGCAGAGACTGTATACCCTGGTAATGAAATGAGTTACATGGCAAGGCGCTGCAATTCTTTCGAAGATCTAGAAAGCGAAAATTGTTCTCAGGATGTATATCCAATGGGACTGGATACCCCTAGTTCCATCAAAGGAATTTATTTCCTCACCATCAATTCAAAACCACCACACGGAAATAACGCTCAACCTGATTTTCTTGAGAAAACCAAAAATTGTGGACTATGTCTAAAAAACACATAGAAATATCACTGCAACTTTTTCGGTCTGGTGTAACATCGACCTCAAGAGACGACAGTGACTTCTAAAGACGACAGTACACCTGTGAATCTGTAGAACTCTATATCGTTTCTCCTCTCTACTACAATCTTTAAATTCATTTAATTATTAATTGCGCCCATGCAATAGCACCTTAGGCTTCGTGTTATTCAGCTGATGGTCATCTTGGGGTAATGTTTGATACTTCAGTGTGTTGTAACTGTCAATTTAAAAACTGCATTTTTAATCATTTGGATTTGTATAGTTCTTTCGTAAAGAACGAAAAGAAGTTGCTCACAGTCATCGTAAAAAAACACAAGGAGTTTTATTTAAAAATAAAAGTGTTTGTTTTGTGGGGCCATCGTTTGCGTCATTGGTTTTAGTAAACTTTCGTTTTCATTCGAAAACTCATTTCGCTGATTTACGTTTTGTTTGCTCGTCTTGCGTTTTCCGATATTGCTGGATAAAACCATCCAGTCGCAACGTTATATAATAAAAGAATACGAGTTCTAGTTGAAAAATGGCACAAAAAGATAGAAAAAAAGAGTAATGTTTGAATCAAAAGAGAAAACTTTTTCCCCAGCCTAAAATTTTTTATATACACTACTCATGTTTTGTTGACTGTTAAAACCGCGTAAGTAACATGAAAATTTATGGAAAAAAATTAAATGACAGCCACAGAAAAGAGGGGAAACACTTTCGGCTTCGAGCCGTTTTCTGGATAAGGGGGATTATTCGGCATCCTTAGCTCACCGGTTAACGTGAAGTTCATAAAAATTTGATTTATTTCGTGTGCCGATAGCTAAAACGGTGTCGTTATAGTGCGCCGGAGGTATAATTACAGGATTCCTTTGCTCCTAGATCCATACAGAGCATAGAAGAAGACCATAACTCGACGTTAGTCTTGATTAAACCCTTTTTTACCACGGTTGTTCAATAAGACCTTAGAAAAAGATTTTCAGGTGAAAAGGTTCTTTCTCGATTTCATCGTTGAACCGATGCAAGGAGGACGCATATTACTCTGCAGTTACTGTTTTTTCTTTTTTCAAGTCTTCTACCTCTTCTGCTCGCACTGTAGTCTGACATAGAGTTTAGTGTAGTTTACTGGCGCTACCACCCCATTTATTGTCTTAATTCAAGCAACATAATGACCTACAACTAAAGTATATATAAGGGGAGATGGGTGCAAACATGCCCTGTATGTCTCTGATTGCTTTCAACCCGGCGAAGGCCAGGACGATCCTTGTCCCTGTTCAATCCAAGTTGACATGCAGTCTCCACGTGACACCCCTGGATAGAGTACTTGGTACTTGGCACCCGCCAAGTAGTGAACCAATGCATGCTGCGACATCCTGAAAAAGGTTGGCGCAAGGCTAATAACCAGGCCCGTAAAAACGAATTATTATGGCAAATTTAACAAGCCTCGGATATGGACCGAATACACGACGACGACCACGGAAACGAAAATGGCTAAATGATTTAAGAATTTCTTCATGGAACGTCCGCTCACTATACAGAGCTCGAGCTGCACAACAGCTAGCCGATGCCCTGTTCGAATATAAGGCTGACATAACAGCATTGCAAGAAATAAAATGGACGGGGAGTGGTGTTATAGCGTTAAGCAAAGATAGTGAAGAAGGTGAATTGAACACACGATGAAACGGTTGAAAAGCGAAGCAGTGAAGCATCAGACTACTGACCGTGTTTAGAATTTGATTTCCAAACTCGACTATATTCCACTGGTGTGAACTATTTTTTTGTTATTTATCGCTTGGTATACGGTTCTGATGTATTTTTCTTATTGGATTTTTCGTTCGTGTTCTTCACTATTTCGCCTGTGAATCGTGTGTATCTGTTAGAATCGCTACAGTGTCATTCAAAGAAAAGAGTATGACATTTATTACAGCTGTCACGCAAAACACCATGTGCTCTGGGTAGGCTTTCTAATCGGCTTTAATGCAATAAATGAAACGCTATACACTCTTCGCGTGCAAGGCAAGTTTAAGAACATAAGCATCATAAACGTTCACGGACCTACAGAGGAGTCCCCTGACGACGAAAAAGAAGAATACTACGAGAACGTAGAACGGGCCCTCAATGCCAGCCCAAGATACGATGTGAAAATCGTTCGTGGTGATTTGAATGCAAAAATATGTCGAAAGCCGGTTTTCAGGCACTACACGGGTCCCCATAGTTTTCATGAGAACACTAATGACAATGGACTACGAGTCATCAAACTGGCAGCATCGAAAAACGTTGTCGTTGCGAGTACCAGGTTTCCGCGTAAAAATATCCACAAAGCCACCTGGGTATCACCTGATGGAGCCACTCGCAACCAAATTGACCACGTGTTGGTAGATCGCCGCCACTCCTCGAGCCTGGTGACGGTACGAACATACTGAGGTGCCAACGTCGACTCGGATCACTATCTTGTTGGTACAGTTTTCCGAGCGCGGATTGCCTTACGGAGACGTATTACATCCGAGGATCAGGTTCGAATCAACACGGCTGCCTTACGCAATGAGAATACCAGTAACATCTTTGCTCATGTGCTAGGACTCGCCCTCGAAGAGCTCGACGGAGGGAGAGTAAGTCCTGGGGCCAGAATGGCGGGCGTAGAAGAGAAATGGACACGCCTTAAGAGTACTGTCATTAATACTGCCAACTCCATCTTAGGCAGTCGTCGAAGAGATCGGACCGACTGGTTTGATGATGAGTGCAAACTACCGACTGAATGCAAGAATGCTGCATACCGGGCAATGCCGCAGTATCATAGGACGCGGGTGTGCGACAAGAAATACACAGAGCTCAGAAGACCTGAAAAAAGACTTCACAGACAAAAGAAAAGTGCTTGGGAAAAAAAACCTTGTCTGTGAAATAGAGAAAAGTAGAGAGCGGGGTCCGCCCAATGCGCGGAAGTTCTACCAAATAAACCGCAGTATGACGCGGTACACACCACGCTGCACTTACTGCAAGGATAAAGAGGATAATCTGATCACCGATCCTGAAGGCATTCTGGAGCAATGGGAAGTCAACTTCAAAAAATTTCTAAATGGTCAGCTCATAGAAGAATTGGAGGCTCCACCGATGCAAGATCAAGACCAAATGCTGCCGCCACCAAGCATTGAGGAAACATTAAAAGCCATTAGACAGCTCAAATCAAATAAAGCCCCTGGAGCTGATGGCATACCAGCTGAGCTGATCAAACAAGGAGGAACAGCGTTACATCACGCAATTCATGAGATCGTGGTGCACGTATGGGAGCAAGGGGGGATGCCGGAAGATTGGCGTCGTGGTATAATTCGCCCCATACGTAAGAAGGGAGATATCACACTTTGCAGCAATTATAGGGGTATAACATTGCTGAGTACCGCCTATAAGATACTCTCCACTATCCTACAAGATCGGATAGCCCCATACGCTAAAGCCATCATTGGTCAATGTCAGTGTGGCTCCATCCCAGGCAAATTACCAATTGATCAGATATTCACCCTTAGGCAGGCGATGGATAGGAATTTAAGATTCCATTATATCATCTATTAATAGACTTTCAAGCCGCCTAAGACAGCATAGCCAGGGTAAAACTATATAATGCCATGAGAGAATTCGGCATTCCAAACAAATTGATACGACTTTGTAGGCTGATCATGCTCAACGTAACTAGTCAAGTAAACATTTTTTTTTTTTTTTTTTTTTTCAATTCAATTCAATTTTTATTTAGTAGATAATTACACTTATGGTATATTTCAGTGGGATTGCTATCCAAACCAATAAACATCTTTAATGGACTCCGGCAAGGGGACGGTCTGGCCTGCCTCCTCTTCAACCTGCCGTTGGAGAAAGCAATCCATGACCCTGGCGTTACAGCTAGAGGGACTATTGTCACCAAGTCCAGCCAGATACTTGCCTACGCAGAAGACATCGACATCATCGGTAGAACCGAATCGGCGGTACAGGAATCCCTCACCCAGATCGAGCAGGCGGCACAAAAAGTGGGACTGCACATTAATGAGGGAAAAACTAAGTACATGAAGGGAACTTCTGCGAAGAGAAGACCTAACGTTGGTCAAACTATCAGGGTAGTGGAGCACTAATTTGAAGTAATGGAATCATTTAACTACCTTGGGTCAATAGTAGCAGCCGATAACAATATGGAAGAAGAAATACGCGAACGGCTGATTAAATCCAACAAAGCCTACTATGGTCTATCAAGACTCTTTAAATCCCGAAATTTATCCAGAACATCCAAGCTACTACTGTACAAGACCATGGTCTTACCAATACTCATGTATGGATCCGAGACCTGGGTGCTTAATAAAAGGCAGTCTGAACTCTTGGCCGCATTCGAGAGAAAGGTCTTAAGGAGAATTGTTGCCCCCGTATGTGAGGGAGGACGATTCCGGAGACGCTACAACCATGAGTTGTACGCAATTTACCTTGAAGCTAATGTTGTAAGAAAAATCAAGCTCGGTAGACTCCGGTGGGCAGGACACCTAGCTCGAATGAGTGAAGAGGAGCCTGCCCGGTAAGTCCTTTGTGGCAGGATGTATGGAAGGAGACAGCGCGGCAGACCTTGTGTGCGATGAAGGGATGGCGTAGACCAGGACGACTAGAGCCTGGTAGTGCCAAACTGGATGACATCGGCTCTAAATCGGGACCGGTGGAGAGGTTTGTTAAATAAGGCCAAGACCGGATCCCGGTTGTAGTGCCGATGATGATAGTGATGATGAGGGATGACGCGTATTTCGAGGGGCTGTGCTCAGAGGAATTAACTTAAGGAGGTAAGCGTAGACGACCGAGCCGGAGAGGACCCCATGAATGAACACTTTGTCAACCAACGACAGTTCTAAATCCCCTGTTGGGCTTCTTAAACCTAACGGCTTTTATTCTTTTGATGCGCGCGCTGTGAGTAGGGCGTTACAATATGCTCACAGCTAGGCCGACTGTCGTAAGAGGTGACCAAAGGTCGAGTGGTAGGTGGGGGCCCAAGGCCGTGTCGCCCGCAGAAATATCGGGTTTTCAATACGGACTTGACAACTTTTTTTTTAAATAAACCGCAAACCATTTGAGATATTTATAAGAGATTTATCATCGGCTTAAAGTAAAATCAAAACATTTATGAATGAGACTCGACTTCGTTCATATAACCACCGCGGGCACTTTTGCAGTGGTCGATTCATTGGACCCAATTTTCGATGAATCGGCTACACATTTCGGCCCAATGTTGGCTCTGAGCTCTTCCAACGTCGTCGGCTTGTTGGCACAGACCAATGACGACGTAACCCCAAAGAAAATAGTCTAGAGGCGTTAAATCGCACGAACGTGGCGGCCAACCGACTGGCCCATTTCTTGAGATAACACGCTCAACAAACTTACTCTTCAATAAATCGATTGTATCGTGTGCTGTGTGGCTTATGGCACCGTCCTGTTGAAACCACATGTCGCCCAAGTCCATATCTTCCAATTCGGACGAAAAATAATCGGTAATCATGGCGCGATAACGATGGCCATTCACAATAACATGACGATCGTTATCGTTGACGAAAAAATATGGCCCAATGACGCCGCCGACATGCAAACCGCACCAAACAGTTATTTTTTGTGGATGAAGTGGTGATTCATGAAGCACATGTGGATTTTCACCCGACCAATGACGCATGTTTTGCTTATTGAGGAACCCATTGAGCCAAAAATGAGCTTCGTCACTGAAGATGATTTTGCGATGAAATTCATCATCTTAGCGCATCTTTTCCAGAGCCCAATCGGGGAACGTACGTCGCTTCAAATGGTCCATCGGCTTCAATTCTTGAGTCAGCTTTATCTTGTATGGGTGTAAACCAAGATCCTTACGCAAAATTCGCCATAAAGTGGTCTGGGCGATGCCCAATTCTTGAGAACAGTGTGGAATTGACTGATTTGCATCGTTTGCTACGGACGCCTGAACGGCAGCGATATTTTCGACACTTCGTCCAACCCGTTGTCTCACTGGCACGGCAACATCACACAACGAATATGTAGACTCAAATTTTTGCACTAAACTTGTTATCGCCTGTCTACTAGGACGATAATTACGACCGAAAATTGGAGTTAACGCTCTTAACGTTGCGGTCACCGACTCCAAATTTCGGTAGTAAATTTTTATAATTTGCAGACGTTGTTCGTTCGTGTACTTCAACATGATAAAAATGTTGAGTTTACTGAATAAATTGACAGTGACAGGGTGATTAGTGAAAGGTTGCATTCACAAATTAAATTCAAAGTTGCCAAGTCCCTATTGGAGAACCCGATACTATTCCATCAAGCTCGCACTGTGCTCTGACATTTGACATCCCCGTTTGTGCGCGCGTTAGTGTAAAAAAAGAAGTTATAGTCTCCGTGAAATGGTCGGGAGAAATCCCTGGCCATCTTTCGGAGCTTGGCTAATGGACCGGTTCGAGAAAAGATTGGTTTAGGTGGTAGTCGGACCCAAGGTGAGATACCACCCCTTCAGGCCATACATACGACATCGTCGGTAGAAATGTTCGACTATGTTTCAGATGTATGCCTGGTGCCCGGGACTGACACAGATATAAATCATGATGGTACCTTCTGAGATAAAGAATTCCGAAAGTAAGCTAATTTCCCAATCGACGGAACATCATCATCATCATCATCGGCACTACAACCGGGATCCGGTATTGGCCTTGTTTAGCAAGTCTCGAGGCTTGTTAAATTTTCCATAATAATTTATTTTTACGGGCAAGATTATTAGCTTTGCGCCAAATCGAGGGAACACGATGCCAATATTCTGATAAATAACTGAACCTTAAGAAATTCGTCATCGAACAATCGGGTTTATTTTCGAAACACTGTTGACGTTCGAATGATGATAATGGTATGTTGTAACATCAGGCGCATCAGTTTTACCAATATGAATATAAACGTCGTCCACCAATATTTGCAAACAGCGAAACCTGATATCCTTACACTAATTGGGACCCAGGTCGATTCGTCAACTGATTCGACATAGATTCGTAGCTCATGACACGACTTACACTCGAGATTTCGTTTTAAGGTGGGAGTCTGCGTCTTCACGCGGTGGGATCCTGCTTGCCAAAGGATAGAGGCGTTGGAACCCAATAACTTGGACATCTACACACGGATCTACATTCCGTATTCCATCAAACGAAATTCATCCGATAAACCTGGGTTTGATAAAAAATGCGAGCAGATTACAGTTGCCAGAAATGGAGCTTTTAAACAATGTCGCTCCAATGCCACCGATGTTAACAGAGCGAATTGTGTCAGAATCAGAAACGCGTGCAACCAGGCGATTGATACCACGAGAAAGACTTACAACGATAGAGTGACCAAAAAACTCCTTGAATACCCAACTGATTCGCGTCCCTTCTGGTCAATGGCAAGGGCTGTCAACAGTAACTTCGCCTTCTCCTCTTTTCCTCCGCTAGTGGCGGGCAGCGGTACGTTGGTCACAAATTCAAAGGATAAAGCTAATGTGTTCGCGAATTTATTTTCCGCGAATTCAAACCTCCATTCCGGTCTTTTGGAGCCACCTGTCATCACGTCGGTACGGTCTTCGATGTGGGATGTGAGTTTCCGCCCGCGTACTATTCAACGCATTCTACGTTGACTGAACTGTAAGAAGGCAAGCGGCCCGGACGGAATACAAGCAGTATTCATTGTAATCATTTATTAAATAACTCCCCACACTCTGCACTCGACGTATTATCTTGCGTCACAACCTCTGACCTTGATGTCGATTACGTTAGGTTTTAAGAATACCCTTCGTTGGTGATTGGCAGCGGGACATTAGTGACACATTCAAGGGATAAAGCTGATGTGTTCGCGAATTTATTTTCCGCGAATTCAAACCTCGATCCCGGTCTTTTGGGGCCACATGTGATCGCGCCGTTACGGTCTTCCATGTGGGAGGTGAGATTTCGTCCGCGCACTATTCAACGCATTTTACGTGAACTGGATTGTAGGAAAGCAACCGGCCCGGACGGAATACCAGCAATAGTGTTTAAGAACTGTGATCTAGAACTATCGCCGGTTCTTGGCAGACTCTTTCGCTTATCTTAACATATGTACGGAGGACATTTCGTACTTGCTGGAAAGTCGCTCGAGTACACCCAATCCTAAAGAGGGGGAAAATGTGTCTCCAACAAAATTACCGGACAATAGCATTACTGTCTATCTTATCTACGCTGATGGAAAAAGTCATCAATGGACTTCTGAATGATCGTCAATACGGATTCCGTGGCAGGCGGTCCCTGTGAGACCTTCTGCGATTGATGGGCGTGGTGAGTCAAGGGCGGTCGCATTAGATATTTCCAAGGCTATCGAGCGCGTCTGCCACGGGCCATTGCTGAGCAAGTTTCGGTCATACGGACTCTCCCAACAGCTTTGCGACTTTTTTTTTTTTTTTTTTTTTTTTTTATTAGACTTCACTTGGGAGAGGTGAACCATAGCGCCGAGTGGGTGCCCCGAGATGCCATCACATAACTGTTGCAGTTCTTTTTGAACAGTTGCAGGTCGTAACGAACACTCGCGTGGGAAGGGAGTTCCACAGCTTCCCCGCTCTGTAACGGAACGAGTTCTGATACAGGGATGTTTGCGCCGTCGGGAGATGAACCACAAACGGGTGCGATCCGTCGGATTGTCTTGTGGAGCGCATATAAGTCGAATTGCGTGGAACAATACCACGAATCTCTGAAGAACAGTACCCGTGATAATATATGTAAACTGGACGAAGAGCTCCCTGAAAATCCGTCGATCCGGATTATTGTGGACTTCGTCTTCGGATCTGTATCCGGGGTACTCCAAGATTCTGGTACCATCCTTTTTTTTTGCTTCACACGTGTTCAGTTTTGCGGATATTAGTCCGCTTTTTACTCTTTCGAACTGCCGAATAATGCAGCCACGTCGCACCAGCAGAGATGTAGGCAGATTAACCGGGGACAAAAGCCAATCTTGTCGACTTCAATGCGACCAAGACACAATATACAACGTTCACTAAAAAAAAAAAAAAACGGATCATCGGTTCCATCCACGTCGCACCAGCTGAGATGTGTGGAAAGACACATATCGTCGACTTCAATGCGACTAAGACCCAATATACAACATTCACAAAGAAAAGTGAATCATCGGTTCCACAGCTGATAATGAATGGCCAGCCCCTCGAATCGGGGGAAAGCTTGAAATTGCTCGGCGTCACGGTCTGTGGGAATGTATCGTGACATAAACACGTGTCGAACATCGCCAGCCCCGCCTCTGGAAAAGTGAGTTATCATTTTAGACCCAAGAAATATATTTCTCCGGCCAAACTTTTCTCTGGTATAAATCCCAAATTAGACCCGCGCTCGAATATTGCTCTCATGTTCGGAAATCTTCTCCAAAGCATACAGAGACGATCAAGCGGGTCTGATCGGAGACACGGCGCTGACCTCGGGACTACAGTCGCTATCACATCGAAAGTGCGTAGCTGACCAGTGTCTGTTTTACAGATATTATCACGGGTATTGTTCTTCGGAGATTCGTGGTATTGTTACGCGCCATTCGGTTTATATGCGCTCCACAAGATTGTCCGACGGATCGCACCAATTTGCGGTTCATCTCCCGACGGCGCGAACAGCTCTGCATCAGAACTCATTCCGTTACTGAGCGGTAAAGCTGGGGAATTTCCTACCCCGCGAGTGTTTCCGGAACGTTTGAACCTGCAACTGTTCAAGAAAAATTGCAACTGATATTTGGTGGCATCTCGGAGCGCTGTGTCGGCTCACTCTCCTGAGGGAAGTATAAAAAAAAAATGATTGGGTCCCAAGCCGTAAGTCGTTCCATTCCGTCGTTAGACCATAGGTGCGTATCGTATCTGGCCTTCTCTTTTCGATAGGTAGTACCAGGGTCGTTACTCAACCGAAGATGCTGAATGTGTTTCTCCCTTTCAAACATTTTCCCGCGATACCTCTCAATCTGAAATTTCGCATCAGTTCATTTTGAAAGCCAAATTCAGGCGTACAAACATAAATATATAGAGTCATTCTTTAGCCGAACCACACGAATGTGTAATGCTCTACCTGATCATATGTTTCCTCGTCGTATTAATATCCAGGGATTTAAGACCAATGTACATCGATACTTGCTTTCCTTAGCCACTTCCTCTCCGTGCGCTCGTACTGTGCTCTGGCACTTAAGGGTACTGCAAACACCATTTTTGTGTGCGCATTAGTTGAAAAAAAACCTTAGATTCGAGCGCGTTTTTCTTTTCTTTTTTAGCCACGAAGGTTTTTCTGGGTATTTTTTCCATCAAAGACTAGTTCCATCGGCATTGAAATCTTGATATGTTGGGGATCCCTGCTCTTGTAAACAAATACATCGAAAAAGCAACACAACGGTTCCCCGACGACATTCCTCGGTCGGCGGAACACTAAAGATCTCGACCAACGACATTCCTCGCTCGGGAGAGATCATACATTTTTTCACCACCTACCTGAGTCAAGTAAAAATATAACTACATGCATTATTGAAGATGACAGTTCCAAGGATTCTTTAAGTCGTGGATTGGAGGACAGCGGCCGCCAGATGATAATTGCAAATCAAATGCTTGCTGATTTGTTGGATAAAAAACCACCGGAAACCCCTGTTGCTACAAAACGAAAGCATGGCGACGATTTTGATGGAAAAGATGCTTTACGGGTCGGAACCAAAAGTAACAGCGTCAAAAAATGCTGCCAATTTCTATACAAAAATGGCGGCTTCCATCTTCGAAGATGAAGAATTGGACGACGAACTTTCTACAACAATAGTTCAAACCAAAGTGCCTTTGACATCTGCTCCAATAAAACAACCAATGGCGATTGAGAAACTCATCGCCGCTCAGTTCGCGGCACAGGACATCATCGTTCGCACCTTCTTCAACCTGCAGGACAAGGGACAACCAACCCATGACCAGGATCGAAACAACCAAACATGCACTCCGCGCCGAATGGGAAGGCATCTCCAGACGGCACCACCAAATCTTCTGCACGGCGGCACCGGAATATCAACAACACGCGTGCTTCGCGGAGGACTTCATCGGCGAAACCGAAGAAATATACCTAGCACAGACGAAGCTCCTCGAGGCCCAGAACGCGCTCGATTCAGCCTCCCCAACCATGGCCAACAGCGCCAATCGCCTCCACCCTAGCGAGCTGCCCCCAGTGCAGCTGTCAACGGTCGCCATGAAGCCAGCGGAAAAGGAACCGCACCCCAGACCAGTGAGTAAGGATCAGCAGGCCGCCGACCAAAGTGCCGTCTGCCCAAAGCTCAACCTACCCCAGGTCCCGATGATCGACCCAATGCCGAAGCCCCCACGGAAGCTGATGCTGCGCACGCGTTGTGGGGCACAACAGGACATGACCGTTCCTCGTGGGTTGCGAACTTACAACTCCGACCTAGAGGAACTGGTTCCCTTCACATCGATTTCAGAGCAAGCAGTGGGCACGGCGCACATAGGATCCGTGTCAGATCCAACGCCAGTGCCTTCCAGGAATGCGCCTTCAACTGTTCCAGCAACAGCAGCCAGCCCAATGACCATCCAGCCCCGTGTCCCGATACACAGAACACCGCCGGCAACAGGCCCCTTGCACATTCTGCGGGGCCTCTCACACTATCTACGCTTGCGAGGGCTTCCGATCACTCACACCTGGCAGTCGGAAGTCCTTCGCACACCAAAGGAACTTGTGTTTCAACTGTTTGGGTCGCCACCGCCTACGCGACTGCCACTCCAGCAAGACGTGCCGTCGTTGCCAGCGGAGATATCACACCTTGTTGCATGTCCGTCGACGGGTCAATCTCACCGCCGCTCCGTGCCAAAGGTTCCTCCCACCGGGTCGACCGTCGTGAAGGGGCCTGCGCACGCATAGTCAGCACCCCTTCACAGCATTCTGCGTTGCTACCAACAGCTAAAGTCATCGTGACGTCGGAGAACCAACGGAGGATTGAAGTCCGTGCTCTGCTGGGCCCCTGCTCCAGTGGCACCTTCATCTCAAGGTCATTGGCCCGAAGGTTGCACCTCCGACGCCAAGCATCATCCGTCCCCAACTACGGTGTTGGGGGCACTCGTGGCCTTGCCACCAGGACTCAAACCGCCATCAGCATCACTCCTCGCCCCCACGGCTCGAATGGGGCCCTTCATCCTGTCAGGGCTATCAGTGTATGCACCACCACCACAATCGGCGACGAGGGATCTCTCGTTCACGGCGGATCTGGAACTTTCCGATCCAAACATCGCGTCCGCCGACAAGGTGTACATCATCATTGGAACAGACATGTACCCCACTCTGATTCTGGGGGGTCTAAGGAAGGACCACGTCCCGGCCTCGTCGCGCGGGCCACTGAACTGGGATGGGTGCTAACAGGCGCGGCACCCACCACGGCATCCAGCTTAAAGGTGACAAGGCCTGTCACCAGCCATCATATGGCCATTCCTCGTGGGTTGCGAATTTACAACTCCGATCCAGAGAAACTGGTCGACCTTCCGACTGACGACCGCAGTTCCCATGAGAGAACCAAAAGGAGGTCGCGTCGGCATCGGCCCCAGGGGCCACCTACGCGGCCCGCGCAACTAGTAGCCACCGAGCACTTGCGTTGCCCAGCTACCAAACATGCCCCTCGCCCGCTGAACCACCGCAAAGGCGAGAGGCAATCGAAGAGCCAGCAGCCTGCCCACCCAAAGGCTTCAAGGCACCACACCACAATAGGGATAGGAGCGCACAACGCCCCACCGGCGGGTGGCGCTCCCCTGCATCCAGGGATCAACCGAATCCCAGGGAACCAGCACGCCTCTCAGTGTACCAACAGAGGCTGCACTCCAACAGTCCCGGGAAACACTTGGTGCGACTGCCATTCCGCCAGGACACGCGGACAGTGCCAAGGACGACACCGCACCCTACTCCACGCTAAAGCCTCACACAGCAACGGCCGCATCCCGCCGTCCCCTTACTCCGGACGGGCGCCAATGTGCGCAGTACCCGTCACCCCCAACGTTCTCGATGCAGCGAAACTCATCACCAGCCATCACGTGGTCATTGATCGTGGGTTGCGACTTTACAACTCCGACCCAGATCAATTGGCCGGTTCCGTGACCACAAAAGTTACCGGACTCCAGCGATGGAAAAGACCATCCCGTCGTCATCGACCCTCAAGCCGTCAGTGCTCCTCAGAGCGGGCGGCGCCGTCCCAACCGACCATCCACCTGGAAGTGTACAACAGACAGCGACCACCAGCGGACCGCACAACCCCGTCTCTGGGCCACCATCCCATGGAGCCAGATGATTCGCCAATGATTGGCGAAGACGGGCGGAATGTTGCGGATTCGCAATTATATGATCGGGGAAAATCTAGTTTACGTTCATCGTCTAGTACACTCCCGACAAGCATATTCACCACACATGCCAGCAACTCGATGACAGTGCACGATCAACTGTCAATCAATGATCAATTTGTTTGGATTCAATGGGTTTTTCGCACGCCGCCACGTGGCTTTTGGAGCTGTAAAAGTTACTGCGGGGATAGTTGTGATTCAGATGATAGTTTGCATTAAATTTATAATTAACTAAAACAAGAAACGTTCTATTTATTATCCTGGTGTAATTCGTTTTAATACAACCCATCAACCAAAAGTCAAAGTGATCATCACTCCATACGGAGGGACAAGCAAGTTCATCAAATACAACCATTCAGCGCGGGAACTTCAAGCCGGAAGATTGTGAAAAGACGTACTTAACCGAAACACAACCAGGTTGTAGTGAAGAATCTGGACGCGGCAGATTTCTACAAAAAGGGTATTGCTGTTCCTTTCCATTCTAAACCCATTTGGTTTCAGGCATCGTTGACCCGGACGCCATTGCGTCAACCTATCGACACCGTGCTCATCTTTGGCTATTTCCCGACGATATTCCTCGTTCGGCGGAAGCTCAACGATCTCGACCGACGACATTCCTCGCTCGGCAACGAGATATCGCACACATATCCAATAAAGTATTTACTAAAAAAAAAAAAAATATCCAAGACTGAGTACATCCGAATAAATACTACAGCAATTCGTTGATATGTTTGCAGTTCATTTCCTCTACTTTTGTAATATTCTCCCAGAAACCACACAGAAATTCGTGCATTTCAAATGCTAAACTTAGCAATAAATTAAATTAAAACCAAATAAAAGTAAAAGAATATAAAGAGAAAAACCAAAATAAAACCTCGTAACGAAATCTGAAAAGACGCGTAATTGGCCTTCTACAAAAACCACTTTAAAACTCACTGTTGGTCCATGGTACCCCACTGATCTAAAGGAGTAAATAAAAATTCTATCTTCACCTGCTGTCAGTTGCGAACGTTAGACACAATAGATGCTGTAAGTGTTAATTGTTTGTTTTCCTACCCTAGAAACCTTGTGGCTATGAATAGAAGCCCTTGGAAAAAGTTCACTTAATTGTAGGCTCCAGAACAATTTTTAGGTCATTAGGACTTACAAATATTTTTTGAGCACGTTAGAAAGGACTCGTATAATCCGGGTATTTGTTTTACTTCCAATTGTTTGTATTCGAGGCAGTGAAACCCTTTCGTTACTCAAGGAGATTGTTTGCCCATCCGCATAAATTGTAGGCTCTGATTTAATCTCAAAGAGTATTAACTTTTTCGTTGAATGACATCGTGATGAATGTTTGAAGCGGCTTGAATTTTTGAGGACATGACTTTGGGTCTCATTATTGTGTTTGCATTGTGTGTCCACAGCAAAATATTGTGGACACAATAAACTGAAACTGTTTTCGGCAACTTTTATTGGGAATGTTAATCGAATGCCTTCGTTAGATACTTTTTAATAATTAGGGACAATCTAAATTAACTATGTTAGTTTGTTTAGAATTTGCTTATGATTGTTGGACATTTGTTAATTTAGCTTATTGGTTATTTGTTACCTTTTCACAAGCTAAATAATTGAATCTATGTGAAACTGAGCGCAAAGCATAACCGACTCAACAACCATACACTTACAATCACTAGGATAATGCCACAAATTTTGCAATTGATTTTCACTCTTTATACCTGTTGGAAATTTTGTACCCGGAAACATATACTACCTGTGAATAGGTACGTATTTTCCCCAATAATTCATAAAATTAAAGGGTAATTAAGAAACGACCGACGATCAAATAATAAACTACTTAAAAAGGGTATAAAAAGTGCGTCACTTGGATGAGGCCTTTGCGAATGTTTCCTTGCAGAACGCACATGAGCGATTTTTTTATAACTTTTGTTTAGAATATTAAAAAAAGTGTTGAAAAGAACTGTTTTTATTTCATTTGAAACACAAATGGGTTCCGGAAAGACGTTGACAGCGACAGAAAGAGGACAAATAGGTGTTTTTAAGGATTTAGAACTCTCAGGCCGAGAAATAGCAAGGAGGCTTAAAAGAAGTAAGATTGTTGTAAACAGTTATCTTGCGGATCCACAAAAATATGGGAAACATTAAAAAGGACGCACATCTAAGGCAACAACATGACGATGAAAGCGGTTGATTCGACGGCTTGCCTCAAATTCGACTCTACCAGCGACTAAAGTAAGGGACAAAAGCGGAGTATCAGCCAGCATAGCAACGGTCCGAAGGATAATAAAAAAAGTGATACTGTGGGGGTTGAATTATGTACCAGACATGGGCACTAGATCGACTCAACGCCCCAACACTTACCGATTGTTTCACTGTAAAATGTCTACGAAATAAATCAACTTCGAGCATGTTACGTGCGTCCGCCACCCCATCAATTAATCATTTTGTAATTTTAACATAATTTGTTTTACGGTGGTATGATCCCCAGTACGGTCCCCAGACTACATACAGGGGTAGAGATCAGCAGGGCGGATTCGCACGGCAAGAACCGCCTTATCAGCGACCACAGTTTCAGCGGAGAGCCCTACCACAGCCGCAGCCCCCACCTACGGGCGGCGGGCCGGCGACATCAGGCCCCAGAGTATTCAGCGTCCGGTGCTGCTGCGAGTTTTGTGGTCGACACACTCACAAGGCGGCAGAGTGTCGACATAAGACAAAATGGGAGAGTTCGGGAAACTCCCCAAGGTCGGGTCGGCAAGATCCTACCCGACCGCACTAGAAACGCAACCCAGCTCCAGCTGTTCTCAGTTTTCGCCGACTCAGGTCCCGATTATCGCTCTCCCTTTAGACATTGGCCGTAGGAACCCTACGCGCCTAATCGTGGACACCGGCGCTGAGATCAGCCTGTTGAAGCTGAAGGCACTCCATCCTAGATA